>CM053581.1:106651672-106679472 GCA_028627135.1 Pseudochirops cupreus | reverse complement strand
CTTTAGTGGGAAGTATCTTTGTGTGCATTTTGGAGTTCTAGGATTGGTTTAGAGTCCTATTTTATGGGTATTTTGGGGTGGCTATGTGAGAGCTGCGATATGTTGCTGCTGCTACGCTGCCATCTTGGCTCCGCCCCCAAGTTCGTATTTTTCTTGGAGGCTTTTGATGCAGGAAATCTGACTCGCTGTCTTCATCCCCCTCCTTGCCTTGACTCTTTTTTGTCACCAAAAAAGGATTCTATGGTCTGTTTGTGTTTCCTGTGCTTGCTCATATTGCCATCCAATTGCTGGACCCTTGATCTCTTTGCCCCACTAGAACTCTGCTTCCATAATGGAGAGAGCTTTGTCCCAAATTGCTGGGGTTTTCTCAGCTGCTGGAGCTATTTGGAGGACGCTGTCTCTACAGGTCCACAAGTTCTGGCTCACTGATCACACACCCCAGGATCACCACCCCAGACCAAGATCCAGATCCAAGCAGGTTAAAGCAAAAGTGATTACTTTCTGAATGGTCACTTGGTCCCCTACAGTCTGTAGGCTAGGCACTCCTGAGTCAGCCATGTGGAGTAGCTGCTGTACCTTCACCACTTTTCACCCCAGCAGCAGCTGCCAGGCTTCACTCTAATGTTCCACCTATTCCAACAAAGTTTCACACTGACCTTTTACTTTGTCTTTTGTGTTTATGCCCTAAGAAGTTTGGAAGCCACCACAGCTGCTGCTTATTCACTCTCCTGAAGTCTGCTCAGGCCACTGCTGGTCAGGGCTGCCCTGAGGCCAGAACCCCATGGCTGCTGTGGGACTGCACCTGGGTCCTAGCATGCTGTGATAGATCTTTCCCGTTGACCTGCCAGGCTGCCTTCAGTGGGAGATTTGTTTCTCTCTGTCACTTTGTGGGTTCTGTAGCTTGAAAATTTGTTTAGAGTTATTTTTTTACAGGTATTCAAATTGTTTGGAGTCAGAGCCCATGCCAAGTTTGTGCTTCTACTCTGCCATTTTGGCTCCATCTTGAGTTATTCTATTTTTTAAGGTGTTATTTTCTTCAGTACTTTTTTGGGTCTCCGTTAGCAGACTATTGACTTGATATTCATGATTTTCTTGCGTCATTCTCATTTCTCTTCCCAGTTTTTCCTCTGCTTCTCTTACTTGCTTTTCAGAATCCTTTTTGAGCACCTCCATGGCCTGTAACCATTTCATATTTTTCTTGGAAGTTTTTGATGCAGGAATTTTGCCTTTGTTGACTTCTTCTGGTTCCATGTTTTGATCCTTTTTGTCCCCCTAAAAGTATTTTATGGTCTGATTGTGCTCCCTTTGCTTGCTCATCTTGCCAGCCAATTACTTGACTTTTGAGCTCTTTGCCACAGTAGAATTCTGCTTCCAGAGTGGAGAGCTTTGTCCAGAATCCCTGGGGTTTTTGCAAATGTTGTCAGAGGTCTGAGGATGGTGCTCTCTCTACAGCCATCACAAGCTCTAGCACACTGGCATTTCTCACTCCAGGACCACCATTCAAGACCAGTGACCCAGATCCAAGCAGATCAAGGCAAGAGCAATTACTCTTTGAATGGTCACTTGGTCCCCCTATGATCTGCAGGCCAGGACCTCTGGAAGCAGCCATGTGTCAGTAGCTGTAGTGGCCACACCTCTGCCACCTCTCACCCCGTGGGCAGGGGCTGGACTGTGCTCTTCCATCACCCAGTTCCAACAGAGTTCCCAGATGACCTTTTATTTTCTCTTAGGTGATTATGTGTTGAGAAGTCTGGAAGCCACCAAAGCTGCTGGTAATTCACTTTCTTGAAGTCTACTCTGGCCATTCTGGGCTGCTGGTTGGGGCCACCCCACTGAGCTTGGCTCCTAGCTTGGTGCAATAGACCTTTCTTATTGGCCTGCCAGGCTGCCTTCAGTGGGAGATTGGTTTCTCTCTGTCACTTTGTGGGTTCTGTAGCTCTAAAATTTGTTTAGAGTCATATTTTACAGGTATTGGAGCTCACGGTGGGAGCTCATGGAATTTCCTGCTTCTCCTCTGCCATCTTGGCTCTGTGTACTCTCTTTGTTAATTATTTAATCACCTTTGGGTGACTCATTTTGTCCCAGTATCAAACTTAAACTTCCAGGAGGCTGGCCTGAGTCAAGTAACAACAAAACTGGTATTAGCAAAGAAGACACAGGACAAAACACCTCCCCCTGCTTCTTTTTGGGAAGCTAGGTGGTGCTGTGGATAGTTTAAGAAGTGCTAAAAGGGTTGTGAGTGGGAAAAAAAAATTAAGAAGTTCTAGTCAGATAGAGCACCAGGATTAGAGTCAGGAAGAGTCATCTACCTGCATTCAAATCTGGCACTGTCAGTGTCCATATATCTAGTAAGTGTCATATTTGACACTTGGTAGATATATGACCTTGGGCAAGTCATTGATTTCTTCATATGTAAAATAAGCTGGAAAAGAAAACAGCAAATCATTTCAGGATCTTTGCCAAGTAAATCCCAAATGTCGTTCAGAAGAGTTGGACACGATTGAAATGACTGAACAACAACAATTCCTTTGCGGAAATGGGGAACTATAGATGTGTAATACTACATAGAATATCAGGGTGTTTTTTTCTGAGCTATTCATTAGATTTCTTGAGCTATGTTCCACCACCCATCCCTTTTTGTTTATTCTTTGTTATAAAGGATTCTTTTCTGGTAGGATTTGAGATGAAACATATAATTTAGAATGTAGGTGAAGTAAAAATGAAATATGTTGATAAGATGTATTTACCAAAAAAGACAATGACCTATTTAGCAGCACTAAGTTTATTTTCCTTCAGATGAACTTGATAATAGAATTATAAGATGGGATTATTGTTAATTTTCCATGGAGTAAAAATGAAACCTCAAGGTACTGTCTTCTCTAGAGATAGTGAGTTTCCCTTCCAAGGGGAGGACAAACCATGCAGTGATTCTATATGCCTGGAGGATTTACCTGTATCACTATGGAAACTGAGATTCCCCAGATTTCAGGGGGCTTCTTCACAAGCCGCCCTTGTACATTCCCCTTCTAAGGGGAGTACAAACCATAGGGTGGCACCATGAATCTAGAGAACTTTTTGACTTTATGTCCCTGTGGGAAGTGGGATTCATTGGAGACTGAAAGATATTATATTGATTGATTAAGAAATATACTGTGAGGTAAGCCACAACCACTAGGACCCTAGCTCAGCACCAGTTAAGTTGCCAGATCCCTGGAACCCCCAGCTGCCAGCACCTGAGGCACCAGCACACAAAGCCAGTGACCATTCCACTGGCCCCCAGACCAGTAAGCTTGGGACAGTGCCTCCTGTGTTCCAGCAGGAGAGCTCAACTTTAAAAGGCAGGAAATAGGCAGGCATCATGAGCAAGAAGCAGAAAAGAACACTGACCACAGAGAATTATTAAGATGACAGGGAAGATCAAAACACAAACTGAGAAGAGGACAATGTCATCAATATACCTACATCTGAAACCTCAAAGGGAAATCTGAATTGGTCCCAAGACCAAAAAGTTTTTGTCGAAAAACTCAAGAAGGATTTTAAAAGTCAAATAAGAGAAGTAGAAGAAAAATTGGGAAAAGAAGTGAGAAGTATGCAAGAGAGAGTTAGCAGCTTAGAAAAGGAAGGGCAAAAATTGACTGAAAAAGACAACTCCTTAATAAATACAATTGACTGATTGGAAAAGGAGGTAGAAAAATCCACTGAAGAGAAGAGCTCCTTAAAAGCAAGATTGGTCAAACTACAAGAGGCACAATAGTTAACTGAAGAAAAGAATTATTTAAAAATCAGAATTAGACAAGTGGAAGCTAATGACTCTATGAGACACCAAGAATTGGTTAGAAAAATGAAAAGAATGAAAAAATAGAAGAAAATGTAAAATACCTCGCTGGAAAAACAGCTGACCTGGAAAATAGATCAAAGAGAGATAATTTAAGAATTATTGGTCTCCCAGAAAGCTATAATCAAAAAAAGAGCCTCGGCACCATCTTTTAAGAAATTATCAAGGGAAACGGCCCTGAAGTCCTAGAAGCAGACAGTAAAATAGTCATTGAAAGAATCTACCAATCACCAGAAAGGGATCCCAAACTGAAAATGCCAAGGAACATTGTTGCCAAATTCCAGAATTATCAGGTCAAGGAGCAAATACTGCAAGCAGCCAGAAAGCAACAATTTAAGTATCATGGAACCACAGTCAGAATTACACAGGACCTTGCAGCTTCTACATTAAAGGATCAGACAGCTTGGAATATGGTATTGTGTAAGACCTGAGAGTTTGGATTATAACCAAGGATCAACTACCTAGCAAAATTAAGCATAATCTTTCGGAGGAGGAGATGGATATTCAGTGAAATAGGGGACTGTCAAACCTTCTTGAAGAAAAGAGAAAATTTAGAGAGACATAAAAAGGTAAACAGAAAAGGGATAAAAAAATGTTATTCAATAAAGGTAAACCATTTACTTCCTACATGGGAAGATACTTGTAACTCTTGAGAACTGTATCTTTATTATGACATCTAGAAGGGATATACATAAAAAAGAGGGTGTGAGTATAAGTTTACTTTGATGTGATGATAACAATTCATTAAGGAGTGGAAAAAAGGATTGTACTGGAAGAAGAGGAAAGGAGGAGACAGAAGAGAGTAAATTACATCACACGAAGAGGTGCAAAGACCTAGTATGGTAGAGGGGAAAAAAGGAGGTAGGTGAACATTGTTTAAATGTTACTCTCATTGGATTTGACTCAAAGAGGGAATAACAAACACATTCATTTGGGTATAGAAATCTAGTTTCCCCTATAAGAACTGTGAAGGGGAGGGGAAAAGAAACAGAGCAGATAGGGAGGGAATAAGTAGTAAAGGAAAGGGAAAGAAAAGGGAGAGGAGCTGATACAAGGCAGGGCAGATTGAGAGAGGCAGTGGTCAGAAGCAAAATACTTGTGAAGAGGGAAAGGGAAAAGGATATATAAAAGCATAAATAGGGCATGGGGAGTAGGATGGAGAGAAAGACACAGTTAGTAATCATAACTGTGAATGTGAATGGAATGAGCTCTCCCATAAAACAGAAGCAGATAGCAGAATGAATTAAAAGCCATAAACCTACTATATGTTATTTACAAGAAACACATTTGAATCAGAGGAATACACACAGAGTAAAGGTAAATAACTGAAATTGAATATAATATACTTCAGTTGAAGTAAAAAGAAGCAGAAGTAGCAATCCTGATCTCAGACGAAGCAAAAGCAAAAAATAGATCTAATTAAAAGAGATAAAGAAGGAAACTACATCCTGCTAAAAATTTTCATGGAGAATGAAGTAATATTAATACTAAACCTATATGCACCGAGTGAAACAGAATCCACGTTCTTATAGGAGAATTTAAGTGAGTTACAGGAAGAAATAAACAGCAAACTATACTAGTGGGGGACCTCAGCTTTCCCATCTTGAAACTAGAGAAATCTAACCACAAAATAAGCAACAAAGAAGTTAAGGAGGTTAACAGAATTTTAGAAAAGTTAGATGTGGTAGATTTCTGGAGAAAATTGAGTGGAGATAGAAAGGAATATACATTTTTTTTTCCCAGTGGTACATAACACCTATACCAAAATTGACTATATACTAAGGCATAAAAACCTCACAATCCAGTGCAGAAAGGCAGAAATATTAAATGCCTCCTTTTCAGATCATGATGCCATAAAAATTGCATGTAATAAAGGGCCATGGAAAGACTAAAGATTAATTGAAAACTAAACAATCTAATCCTAAAGAATGAACGGGTCCAACAACAAACCACAGAACCAATCAATAACTTCATCCAAAATGATGACAATAATGAGACAACATACCCAAACTTATGGGATGAAGCCAAAACAGTTATTAGGAGAAATTTTATATCTTTAAATGCTTACATGAATAAAATAGAGAAAGAGAAGACCAATGATTTAGGCATACAACTAAAAAAGTTAAAAAATGAACAAGTTAAAAATCTCCAATTAAATATCAGATGAGAAATTCTAAAAATCAAAGGAGAGAAGAATAAAACTGAAATTAATAAGACTATTGGACTAATAAATAAAACTAAGCTGGTTTTTATGAAAAAAATAGATAAACCTTTGTTTAATTTGATTTTAAAAAAAGAAAGGAAAAATGAGATTACCAGTATCAAAAATGAAAAGCTTGAATTCATCACCAATGAAGAGTAAATTAATAATTAGGAGCTATTTTGCCCAACTGTATGCCAGTAAGTCTGAAAATTTTAATAAAATGAATGAATACTTAGAAAAATACAAATTGCCCAGATTAACAGAAGGGGGGGAATAAAATACTTAACCCCATTTCAGCAAAAGAAATTGAATAAACCATTGAAGAACTACCTAAGAAAAAATCTCCAGGGGCAGATGGATTCATAAGTGAATTCTTCCAGATATTTAAAAAACATAAACTATTTGGGAAAAATAGGTGAAGGAGTCTTACCAAATTCTTTCTGTGATGCAAATAAGGTGCTGATACCTAAATTAGGAAGAACCAAAAGCAAAGAAAATTATAGACCAATTTCCCTAATGAACATAGATGCAGAAATTTTAAATAAAGTATTAGCAGAAAGATTACAACAATTCATTACCAGGATAATATACTATGACTAGGTGAAATTTATGCCAGGAATGCAAGGCTGGTTCAATATTAGGAAAACCCTCACCATAATTGACCATATCAATAACAAAATTAACAGAAATCATGTGATTATCTCAGTAGATGCAGAAAAATCTTTTCAAAATATACAATACCCATTCCTATAAAAAAAAACCCTAGAGAACATAGGAATAAATGGAGATTTTCTTAAAATGATTAGTAACTATCTAAAACTATTAGCAAGCATTATTGTACTAGAAATGTTAACTTTAGCAATAAGAGAGGAAAAAGAAATGGAAGAAATTAGAATAGGCAACAAAGGAACAAAGCTATCATTCTTTGCAGATGATATGATGGTATACTTAGAGAATCCCAAAGAATAAACTAAAAGCTACTTGAAATAATTACCAACTTTAGCAAAGTTGCGGCATATAAAATAAACCCCTAAAAACAGTTGTCATTTCTGTGTATTGCTAACAAAGTCCAGCAGCAAAATATGATGTAAAGATAAATTCCATTTAAAGTAACTGTAGAATGATAAATGTTGGAGAAGACATGGGAAAGTTGGAACACTTAATTCATTGTTGGTGGAGCTGTAAGCTGATCCAACTATTCTGGAGAGCAATTTAGAACTATGTCCAAAGGGCTATAAAAATGTAAATACCCTTTGACCCAGCAATACCACTTCTGGAGCTGTATCCCAAAGAAATAATAAGAATGGGAAAAGGACTGACATGTAAAAAAACTATTTATAGCAGCTCTTTTTGTGGTGGCCAAGAACTGGAAATTGAGGGGATGCCCATCAATTAGGGAATGGTTGAACAAGTTGTGATATATGAATGTAATGGAATACTTTTGTAGTATAAGAAACACTGAATAGGTGAACTTCATAAAAACCTGGAAAGACTTATATGAACTGATGCTAAGTGAAGTGAGCAGAACCAGGAAAACATTGTACCCAGTAACAGCCACAGTGTGTGATTACTGACTTTGACAGACTTACCCTTTCTGAGCAACGCAAGGACCTAAAACAATTCCAAAGGACTCATGATGAAAAATGCCATCCACATCCAGAGAAAGAACTATGGAGTCTGAATGTATAGCGAAGCAGACTATTTTTTTGTTTTGTTTTTCCTTTCTTGTGGTTTCTCCCATTCGTTATAATTCTTCCATACAACATGATTAATGTAATAATATGTTTGATAGGAATGTATGTGTAGAGCCTGTATCAGATTGCAGGCCATCTTTGGGAGGGAGGGGGGAAAAATGTAAAACTTACGAAAGTGAATGTGGAAAAGTAAAAATAAATAAATTAACTATTAAAAAAGTAATTGTAGACAACATAAAATATTTGGGAGTCTACTTGCCAAGACAAACACAGGAACTATATGAACACAATTACAAAACACTTTTCATACAAATAATCAGATCTAAATAATTGGAAAAATATTAATTACTCATGGGTGGGCCAAGCTAATATAATAAAAATGACACTTCTCCCTAGATTGATTTACTTATTTTGTGCCATACCAATCAAACTATATAAAATAATTTATAGAGCTAGAAAAAGCAATAACTGAATTCACCTGGAAGAACAAAAGGTATGGAATATCAAAGGAAATAATGAAAAGAAATGCAAGGGAAGGTGGCCCAGTCCTAGAAGATCTAAAACTGTATTATAAAGCAGCAATCATAACTACTTGGTGCTGACTAGGAAAAAGAGTGGTATAGCAGTGGAATAGATTAAGTACACAATACATAGTAGTTGATGATTATAGTAATACTCTTTGATAAATCCAAAGACTCTTATACTGTTTACCAAGAAAAGGTCAAAATGGGTACATGATTTAGACATAAAGGGTGATATTATAAGAAGATTAAGAGAGGAAGGACTATTTTACCTGTCAGATCTATGGAGAAGAATTTATGACCAAAGAGGAGATAGAGAATATTATGAAATGCAAAATGGAAAATTTTGATTACATTAAATTAAAAAAATTTTGCACAAAACCAGTGCAGTCACCATTAGAAGGGAAGTAGAAGACTGGGAAACAATTTTTACAGCCAGTGTCTCTGACAAAGGCCTCATTTCTGAGATATATAGAGAACTGAGTCAAACTTATAAGAAGACAAGTCATTCCCAAACTGATAAATGATCAAAGGATATGAACCGGCAGTATTCAGAGGAAGAAATTAAAGCTATCTATAGTCATATGAAAAAATGCTCTAAATTACTTTTAATTAGAGAAATACAAACTGCAACAATTCTGAGGTACCACATCACACCCATCAAATTGGATAATATGATAAAACAGGAAAATGACAAATGTTGGAGATGTGAGAATATAGAGACCCTGATGTGTTGTTGTGGAGTTGTGAATTGATTCAGCCATTCTGGAGAACAATTTGGAACTATGCCCGAAGGGTTATAAAACTGCATAACCTTTGACCCAGAAATACCACTTCTAGGTCTGTATCCCAAAGCAATCAATCATAAAAACAGGACAAAGACCCACATGTACAAAACTATTTATAGCAGCTCTTTTTGTAGTGGCTAAGAACTGAAAATTGAGGGGATGCCCATCAATTGGGGAATGGCTGAACAAACTTTGGTATATTAATGCAGTGGAATGCTACTGTAACATAAGAAATGATGAGCAGGTGGATTTCTGAAAATCCTGGAAAGACTTACATGAACTGATGCTGACTGAAGTGAACAGAACCAGGAGAACATTGTATTCAGTACCAGCAACATTACACAATGACCAACTTTGATGGGCTTAACTCTTCTCAGCAATCCAAGGATCTAAGATCTAAGATCTATCTAAAACAATTCCAAAAGATTCATAATGGAAAATGCTATTCACATACAGAGAGAGAACTATGGAGTCTGAATACCAATCAAAGCATACAATTTTCTTTCTGTTTTCGTTTCTTTTTTCTTATGTTTTTTTTTCCTTCAGTTCTAATACTTCTTTGCAACATGACTACTAAGGAAATATGTTTAATATGATTGTAAATGTATATTTATTTGTCCAAATGTTTACATGGACTATTTGTACCTGACCTGTGGTAGAACATTCTGAGTTTGTATGGGTCTGATCAGCCACTGTTGGACACACCAGAACTTGACTCAAGCTTAGTAATGTCATTTTAATCCTCTTTGAGAACAAAGGACAACAGCCAACCAGCATGTATAGCCAATATCAGATTGAATGCCATCTTAGGAAGGGGGTAGCAGAAGCAGGAAGAGAAAATGTAAAACTCAAAATCTTTGTTGAAAACCATAAACAAATAACTAAAGAAATACTGTGAGTCATTTTTTGTACTTCTGGTACATTGTCTATGTGATATTATGAATTATTTACATTGGTTTTACATTTTCTGTTGTACTTCAAAAGAAACAAAACAAAATGAATGACAACAGCAATAATACCAAATAGCTTATATTAACATAATATTTTGCGGACAGTGAAATATCCAAAGTGAGATGTATTTGTTTGGTATGTTTAGGACCAGAGGGTCATATTTAGAGATGGAAAGAACCATTAGAAATCATCTGGTCCAAATCTCCTACTTCACAGATAATGTCTATATAGAAGTCATAGATGAACATTATGATGACAAGTGATTAGTGAAGTGGCAACAACATGGTACTGAAGGTAAGAAGACCTGGTTTTGAGCAATTGCTCTACACTGATTAAGTATAGATTCTCTGGTAAGTCTCTTGAATTATCTAATACTCAATTTCTTTACTTGTAAAATGAGCATAATGCTATTTTAACCCTATCTCTCATGTGGTTGTTCTCAGAAAAGTTCTCTAGAAGTATGAATTATTATCATTAAGACTTGATAATATATTTAGGAAATGAACAGTTAACTAAGACAATGGGACAAAGTATAAAGTGATAGTAATAATTCCTCAGAACTGTACAGTGTTTATAGCTAACAAATACTTTTCACATGTGTTCAGAGGGACATGGCTTGAGAACTAAAAGAGACCTTAGATGTCATTGGAATCAACAGATTTTTTTTACAAAAAATGGTTTATTTCATACTTCTTGTATTGAAACCTCTGTGACAGTAAGACTCTTCCTACCATCTTAGTTACTTACCCGTAATCCAAAATAAAAGGCCAAGAAAGCATTGAAGATCAAGTCAACAAACAGTGTTATAGACTCATTTCTTGAGCAGCTTCCAAAAGGACTGGAGGAGAAATAAGAACATGGTGTACTCAGACAGAATTGTGAAATGCTTTACAACCTATTTTATTTCTTCACACTACAAAATGACTTTGAAGATTTGTCACATTATCTGGTTATTTTTTAATTCCCTATATAGCTTCATCAGTGCATGATCAGAATGGGGTCCAAGAAAGCATTAGATGGAGAATGAAAAGAGAAGGGTTAAGTCCCATCTCTGCAACCTACCAGCTGTATGTATTTGGTCAAGTCACCAAAGCTCTTGGCATCTCAGTTTCCTATTAAAGAATATGCATGCTACCTTCAAACTACATGCTTCATAGAATATTTTGGAAAGGAACACATTTGATAAGCTTTAAATGACCACAGAAATACCTGTAGTTTATCTATCTCTATATATCATATATGTAATGCATACATATACATTCATACGTCTGTGTGTGGTTATATATATATGTATATTATATATGTGTGCATATATGTTTGTATATATGGTTATCACTAAGGTATCATAATAGATTGATGGGGGGGGGGGTTGGTTGTATACAAAACTTGAATAACTGGCTAGTCTTTGCTTCATTAGATTATAAAATCCTTGAGAGGAGAGCCTTATCTTTTGCCACTTTAGTATCCCTGACATTTCGCTGAGTGCCTAGGACATAGTCAACTATTAATAATTATCGATTAATGGGCTGATTCTCACAGACATACTAACTCATTCTGGAAATGGAAGAGCAAGTTAAATTATTTGTCTTCACTTCACATTTTATCATTTGCATATTTGTTAATTAACAAGATAGAATACATCTATTACATACAACCAGGATGGTGAGGTGACTAGAAATTGTTCCACCCCACAGTCATTTGAAAAGACTAAGGATGCCTGGCCTGGAGAAGAGAATACTTGGAAGCAATATTTTTTGTTGTTATTCAGCCGTTTTTCAGTCATGTTCAGCTCTTCATGACCTCATTTGGCAAAGATACTGGAGTAGTTTGCCATTTCCTTCTCTAACTTCTCCAATTCATTTTACAGATGAGGAAACTGAGGCAAGCAAAGTTAAGTGGAATGCTCAGGGTCATGTAGCTATTAAGTATCTGATGCTGGATTAGAACTTAGGAACATGAGTCTTCCTGACTCCAGACCCTGTGCTCTATCTACTGTGCCACCTAGATACCCTGAATTATTTTAGCTTTCTCAAAATATTTGGAAGGTTACAATTTAGAAAATATCTTAGACTTTTTCTTCTTGACTCCAGAAGGCAAACCTAGGAACTATGGTTGGGATGGCACTAGATTTTGGTTCAGTATAAGCAAAAACTTCTTAACAGTTAAAACTACAACCAGCTGGAATGAATTGTTCTTAAAACAGTGAATTATCAAATACTAGAGATTTTAGAGCAGAGGCTATATCACCACTCCTCAGACATGTTATGAAATCCTTCTTACTTAGGGGTTGAACTCTGTGGCCTCAGAAGCCTTTCCAAATCACAGAATCTGTGATACTATTATTTAAGTAGAATAATGGATATTTTGAGGGTGCTCATAAAACTGGTAATCCTCAGTGTGATAAAGCATTCTTAGATTTTTGCTAAGTCATCAAAATGTGCTGAGGTTAGAAGAGGGGATATTCACTTTTTCAGAGTTATTTCATCTAAAATTTCTACTGATGGGTGCCACAGACTTTTTAATAAATGTGGCATAAATTAAGAAAACAAAACCTCTCATGTCACATGGCTGAATAATATACTTAATGAACCTGGTTGTATATCTTGGCAGTGAAGATATTTCTAATGTCTTCTTTGAGATACACGTGTCATGCTTAGATTCATAATATATCAATATTAGAAAATACCTTTGAGATAATCTAATACAAACTTTCATTCCCCTCATTTTATTTATTTTTGTCAATTTTTTGATGCATTTTGTTTTGACATATCTAGCACTTCTTGATAATCATCACCTCACCCACTGTACCCCCATGCGGAGGGAAGTTAAGCAAAATCATCTGATTATAGAGGTTGTGAGTTAGTACATATAATCTTCCATTTTTGTAGTTTACTGTTTGTTAACACAAAGAGTTTGAATTTTTGTTTTTACTAGTTTGAAATCAGTTCTGTCTAATTGTCATCCTTAATTTGATGATTCCTAGCTCTCTATATTTAGTCCTAGTCTCTCTCCTGAGCTCTAGCACCACATCACCAACTATCTGGATAGTTTCAACAGGATATCTCATTGGAATTAAAAATGTACAAAACAGTACTTCTAATCTTTGCCCTTACCCCTACACCTATCCCTCTTCATAACTTTCTTTTTGATGGTATTCCTGTTTTTTCAGTCTGTCAGGTCTCTTGTTGTGATTGTTCATCCTTTATTTTCAAAGAGGACCAAAGCTATCACAAGCGTCATGTTCTTACATGCATGTGAATTGGATTTGTCAGTGAGACAGTTCTGTAGTCATTCTCTACTCTTTTTTTTTTTACCCATTTGACAAATATTTATTAAATTCCCATTATATGCAGAACATTCTTAGGCAGTGAGAGGAAGGCAAAGGCTAAGTTAGATGTAGCTCTTGAATTTTATACCATTTGAAATCTGGTAGGAAGATACAACACATATTCAAACTAAACAAGATTGGGGTGGCAAGGAAAAGAATAAGCATTTAGTGACCACTATGTTTTAGGTGAGCAGCTAGGTGGGATAGAGGACTGGGCCTGGAGTCAGGAAGACCCCAGTTCAAATGTGACCTCAGATACTCACTAGCTGTGTCACCCTGGGCAAGTCACTCAACTCAGTTTCCTCATTTGTAAAATGAGCTGGAGAAGGAAATCATAAAGCATTCAAGTAACTTTGCCAAGAAAATTCCAAATTGAATTCACAAACAGCTAGACATGGCTGAAACAGCTGAGGAATAACAACATGTTCCAGGCACTTTGCTAAACCCTTTGTAAATATCATCTTATTTTATAGCCACTGTGGTAACCTCCATTTTTGGAACACTTCCCAACCCCCTTCCCTATCAAGCTCACCTAAGCAACCAGCCTAACATCTGTACTTGATCCCTTAGGAGATTCACCAACAAAAGAGACCCAGCCCACCAGAAGGGCTGCCAAGTCAGGCCTGTCTATACCACAAAAGCTCACCAAGCAGTCCCTCACTCTTACCCTGGCAACCAATCAAGGGATTTTTACTGTTTGAGTAACTGATAAATTGTTAATCAATGTTACCTTTTGGCTTCTGTACTTTCCCTGCTTACATAGCAACTGACTAAGTTGTGGTTTCCCCTTGGTAACAGTTATGTTGTGATATTTGTCTATATAAACCCCAAGAAAATTCATCTCAGGGCTGCTTGATTTGGGTAAGCTTGACCCCTTGCAGTTGCTGGCTCATTAAACTCCACTTAAAAAGATTAATAGTCTCACTTGCCAAATTCTCCTTACAACACCACAATGAGTCTATTGGGAGTCTGGGAGTCTATTCTCCCATTGAAGAAACCAAGGCAGAAAGAGGTTATGTGACTTGCCCAGGGTCCTACAACTAGTAAGTCATATTTAAATTCAAGTCCTCCTGACTCCAGGCCCATCACTCAGAGGAAGTATAAAGTGCTGTGCATTCCATGATGCTGTTCAGTATAGAGGAAAGTATGTTGGATTTGGAGTTGTAAGAATGTGGGCTTGGATCTTGTCTCTGTCTGCTACTTTACCACTGATGGTTAGTACTCTGTGACGTTGGGCTTGAGTTTCCTCGTTTGTAAAATTAAGTGGTTGAATAAAATAACCTATAAGGTGCCTTTCATCTCTAAATCTATGATCAAATTAGAAGACTTTTCATTCATAGTACAACTTTTAACTATCTTTTTTAAAATTTATTTATTTTTAGTTTTTAACATTCACTTCCATAAGTTTTAAATTTTCTTCCCCTCCCTCCCAATCCCTCCCCAAGACATCATGAAGTCTGATATAGGCTTTACATATACATTCCTATTAAACATATTTTCACATTAGTCATGTTGTATAGCAGCCTTGGCTTCTTCAAAAGCTTTACTCTGCCCAATCCCCAATCAAATTTATTTCTTCCTAGTAACTTCATGTAAGTGTTTCAAAATCTGTCCAAGATATAGTATGTGATGTCACCAATATCCAAATAATCTTGTAAACTTTTGGGGCTCTTATTCGTGGGGATAGGGAAATCCTGAATCTTTTGTCAGACTTGCAGAAGAATCCTGTGCAACCCCTTATTCCATTGTATACCTCAAAATTTTATATTTTGAGCTGGTGCTTGACTCTTTGCAGGGTTAATTTCCCACCGTTTGCTTTTCGTATACTCAATTAAAATCTTCAAGCTCTTCTTGTCTTCTTTAACATTTTTCCCTCGTATCATGATATCATCAATGTAGTGGGTAAGCTGTACATGAGGTAGCTTTAGTTCATGCAAATGTTCAGCCACAATCCTATGACAAATAGTAGGTCTATGCAGATATACTCATGGCAAGGAGGTAAAAGTATATTGTCTGCCCTGCCAAGTGAAAGCAAATTTGTCCCATTGTTTAGAGCCTATTGGGATGGTAGAGGAAGCATTGGCTAAATCAGTAAGTGCATACCAAGTCCCATCATATTTCTGGATCCTTTCTATTAAGGTGATGGTATCTGGAACAGCAGCATACAAGGGAGGGGTCACCTTGTGCAGTTGTCTATAATCCACTGTCATTCTTCACTTCCCATCTGATTTTTTTAATGGCCAGACAGGATTATTCCATCCTGTAATTGTAGGGACTAATACTCCTGCTTCAATTTATTCCTTTATAGTATTGAATAATTTCATCTTGCCCACCTGGTACATGATACTGCTTTAAAGCAATTACTTCAGAAGGTTCAGGTAAAGTGATTGGGTCCGTTTTTATTTTTTCCACTAAAATTGTATTAATTCTTATCTTCATAACAGCAAATTGGTATCTTCCTTCAGGTAAATTCAGAATCATACCTCTCAATATGTCTATTCCAATGATGTATTCAGGAATGGGTACAATAACCACAGTATATTCTCTCATAGGTAACTGTCCAATTTTCGTTGTTAGTTTAACCCATCGGGCTGACATTTTAGCCCCTCCAAGCCCTGTGATAGTAATAGGAGTTCCATGTTTAAACTTATCAGGGTTTTCATAGATAACGGAGGCTTCCAGCCCAGTATCTATCAATGCCCTAGTTACAGTAGTTGATCCATTTTTCTAATATATTGTTAAAGCAATGTGAGTTCTATAATCTTGTCTGTGTATTTCTTTAATCTGAACTGGAGTTTGGTCTATTTCCTATTCTCCCTGAAAGTGTGGTAAACTTAGATACAATGGTTCAGGAGTATCTGTAGGTGTGGTTCCTCCTTCTCCATTCAGTCTAACAGTAAGTATCTTTTCTTGGTACATCTTATGTAGCTCTTTAGTTGGGAGTACCATCAATTGTTCTAAAATCTATTCCTCCTCTAAATAGAGCAGTAAACAATTCTTTTCTTGTCAATCTATTCTGACTTTGAATCCACCTCTGACACTTCACCCACTAACCTTGGGCAAGTCACTTAACCCCAATTGCCTTGCCTTCCCACAAACCAATCAACCCTACCTGTCATAGCAGGTGGCAAGCACCAACTTTTACTCACAAGCCTGTCTGTCTCCCTCGGAAGCATGCTTTCTTCCTAACCGTGTCTAGCTGGCTCTGACTCCCAGCTTCTTGTGGGCTCTGCTTGAGCCTTCAGCAAACACCTTCCACTACAGGTTCCATGTAATTACAGTCAGCCTATTAGGGGGCAGAGTTTATTATCATAGCAGGGATGGTCTTCAAATTCCCTTAGGCTTATTAAGGGTCAAGGAAGATCTTCAAATTTCCCTTTCCATTACACTATGAGAAAGAAAAAAATCAAAACCAAACAACCAAAGGAAAAAAAAAAAGAAAATAAGTTGCTTCACTCTACAGTCAGACTCCATAGCTCTTTGTCTGGATGTGGATGGCATTTTCCATCATAAGTCCTTTGGAATTGTTTTAGGTCCTTGCACTGCTGAGAAGGGCTAAGTTTATCAAAGTCAGGCATTGCTCACTGTGGCTGTTACTGTGTACAATGTTTTCCTGGTGTTGCTCACTTCACTCAGCATCAGATATTCATATAAGTCTTTCCAGGTTGTTCTGAAGTTCGCCTATTCAGCATTTCTTATAGTACAGTAGTATTACATTACATTCATATACTACAACTTGTTCAGCCATTCCCCAACTGATGAGCATCCCCTCAATTTCCAGTTCTTGGCCACTACAAAAAGAACTACTATAAATATTTCTGTACATGTAGGTCCTTTTCCCATTTTTATTATCTCTTTGGAATACAGCCCTAGAAGTGGTATTATTGGGTCAAAGAGTATGCACATTTTTATAGCCCTTTGGGCATAGTTCCAAACTGTTCTCCAGAATGGTTGGATCAGCTCACAATTCTACCAGTAATGAATTAGTGTTCCAACTTTCCCACATCTTCTCCAACATTTATCATTTTCCTGTTTTGTTATAATAGCCAATCTGATGGGTGTGATATAGTAACTCAGAGTTGTTTTGATTTGCATCTCTCTAATCAATAGTAATTTAGAGCATTTTTTCATATTACTATAGATAGCTTTAATTTGTTCCTCTACAAACTGCCTGTTCATATCCTTTGACCATTTATCAACTGAGGAATGACTTGTATTTTCATAAATTGAACTCTGTTCTCTACATATTTTAGAAATGAGAGGGCAGCTAGGTGGCACAGTGACTAAAGCTCTGACCTTGGAGTCAGGAGGACCCAAGTTCAAATCCAACCTCAGACATTTGACCTACTTACTAACTGTGTGACCTTGGGGAAGTCACTTAACCCCAATTGCCTTGCCTTCCCTCCTGTCTTCCCTCCTCCATCCCCCCCAAAAAAGAAAAGAAATGAGGACCTTTATCAGAGACATGAGTTGTAAAAATTCTCAGTGTTCTGCTTCCTTCCTGGGTTGTATTGACTGTACAAAAACTTTTCTATTTAATATAATCAAAAATACTCATTTTGCATTTCATAATGTTCTCTATCTCTGGTTAGGTCATAAATTCCTCTATTCTCTGTAAATCTGACAAATAAACTTTTCCTTGATCCTCTACTTTGTTTATAGTATCAGCCTTTATATCTAAATCATCTACCCATTTGGACTTTTATTTTGGTATATAGTGTCAGATGTTGGTCTATGCCCAGTTTCTGCCATGCTGTTTTCTAGTTTTCCCAGAATTTTTTGTCAAAGAGTGAGTTCTTATCCAAGAAGCTGGCGTCTTTGGGTTTATCAAACAGTAGATTGCTATAATCATTGACTACTGTGTCTTACATACCTAACCTATTACACTGATCCGCCCCTCTATTTCTTAGCCAGTACCAAGTAGTTTTGATGATTTGCTGCCATATGACACAATTCAAGATTTGGTATGCCTAGGCCACCTTCCCTATAATTTCTTTTCATTAATTCCCTTGATATTTTGGACCTTTTGTTCTTCCAGAGGAATTGTGATATTATTTTTTCTAGCTCTATAATAACTTTTTTGGTAGTTTGATTGAAATGGCACTGAATAAATAAATTAATTTATGTAGAATTGTCATTTTTATTATATTAACTCCACCTACCCATGAGCAGCTGATGTTTTCCCAGTTATTTAGATGTGACTTTGTGTGAAAAGTGCTTTGTAATTGTGTTCTTATAGTTCTTGGGTTTGTGTTGGTAGATAGACTCCTATATATTTTATAATGTCTACAGTAACTTTAAATGGAATTTCTCTTCCTATTGGGCTTTGTTAGTAATATATAGAAATGCCAATGATTTATGAGGATTTATTTTATATTCTACAACTTTGCTAAAGTTGTTCATTATTTCAAGTTGTTTTTTACTTAATTCTCTAAGTATATCATCTTATCATCTACAAAGAGTGATAACTTAGTTTCTTCTTTGCCTATTTTAATTCTTTTAATTTTTTTCTTCTATTATTGCTAAAGCCAACGTTTCTAGTATCACTTTGAATAACAGTAGTGATAATGGACCTCTTTGTTTCACCCCTCCCCCCATCTCGTTGGAAATGCTTCTAGCTTATCCCCATCACATATAATGCTTGCTGATGGTTTTAGGTAGATGCTGCTTATCATTTTAAAGAAGACTCCATTCATTCCTATGCTTTCTAGTGTTTTTAATAGGAATGGGTGTTGTATTTTGCCAAAAACGTTTTCTGCATCTATTGAGATAATCATATGGTTTTTGGTCTTTTTTTTTTTTCTTTTTGCTGATATGGTCAGTTATGCTGATAATTTTTCTAATATTGAACCAGTCTTGCATTCCTGGTATAAATCCTATTTGATCAAAGTGTGTTATTCTTGTGATAAGTTGTTGTAATATTTTTGCTAATATTTTTTTAAAATTTTTTGCATCTATATTCTTTAGGGAAATTCGTCTATAATTTTCTTTCTCTGTTTTGACTCTTCCTTGTTTAGATATTAGTACTATATTTGTATCATAAAAAGAATTTGATAGGATTCCTTCGCCAGTTTTCCCAAATAGTCTGTATAGTATTGGAATTAATTGTTCTCTACATGTTTGATAGAATTCACATGTAAATTCATCTGGTCCTGGAGATTTTTTCATAGGGAGCTCATTGATGGCTTGTTCAATTTCTTTTCCTCAATCTCCGCTCTTTACTCTCCCTTGCTGCACCCCTCCACCTTCCATATTTAAATGGTTGCCAACCTATCAGTTTTATCAAAGGTAATGCATGGTATTGCTTATTTCCTCTTCTCAACTGATACAGTCACCACTCTACTTAAGGACCTCATCTCCTCTTTCAGAAAAGAAGTATTAATGACTTTTTGTTTTTCACCTCTATTTCCCAATATATCCCTGCTCTTCTCAGAGAGTCAAGACCTTTAACAAAAATTCTTTTTTTTAATGTTTTCTCCCCTTTTTAAAATACTTTTATTTTTTTCCAATTACATGTAAAGACAAATTTTAACGTTAATTTAAAAATGAATTCCAGATTTTCTTCCTCCTTTCCTCATGCCCCTCTTTAAGAGAGCAAGCAATTTGATATAAGTTATATATGTGCAAACATATTTCAATATTAGCTGTGTTGTGGAAGAGGAAACAGACCAAAAGAAAGAAGCCATGAAAAAAATAAAGCAAGTAAAATTATTATGCTTCAGTCTGCATTCAGAGTCCATCTGATCTTTCTCTAGATGAGGCTAGCATTTTCCATCATGAGACCTTTGGAATTATCTTGGATCATTGTATTGTTGAGAAGAGCTGGGTCATTCATAGTTGATCATCACACAATGTTGCTGTTACTGTGTACAATGTATAACAAAAATTTTTTTTAAAAAGTGTTCAGCAAACTAACCAACACATCAAAAGAGTCTGACATTGCACTATTCTTCACCAGATACTCCCCAAATTGATGAAATCCCAGATCCAATCAAAAAATATTTTGTACATAATTATATATATCTGAATAGTGACTTCTCTAGATAATTTCAGTTCCTTTAGAATAGGAACTTTTTGACCTTTTTCTTTGTAACTCTAGTATCTAGCATAGTTCCTGGAAAATAGTAAACATTTGATAAAATACTTAAAGAATGATTGATCTGAATTGTTGGATTTTAATTTTGTCTTCATTTTTAAGTAATCATTGTGGAAATTTGTTCTTTCAGTTTTTATCTTTGTCTTGTATCATTTTCTGCAAATCTTAGAAGCATAGTATCGTAGATTTAGAGCTGGAAGAATTGCAAGAATTCATTTAGTACAACCTCTTAATTTTCCTGGGGAAGAAACATATCAACTTACTCAAGGTGGTAAAGGTGGTAAATGTCAGAAATGGACTTTGGACTAAGTCCTCTGATTTCAGATTTAGCATGAGTCCTTCTGAACCAAACTACCTTTTTCTGTGTTTCTCTGAAACATTTTCTTTTTCATTTCATATACCACAATTTAACTATCCTTTCCAGAAATGCTGGACATATAATCATATAATTTGATTCCAATCCTTTATTCATCTACATATTAATATTTTAGTACACAGGGAATCTTCATTTTAGTACTCCATTTTGACCACCTTTGGAAATACCAGGAGATCACTAAAACAAAGAGTGTAAACAATTTATTGTTTTTTCTCCTATAATTCTGAATTGTTTTGCAGAGCAGTTGGACCAATTCAGTGTTGCCAGGAGTGGAGTAGTGTGCCTGTTTTCTAATAATTCTCCATTCCCCCACATCTGTTATTAATTTTATTAATCCAAAATACTGCTGATTTGCTTTAATTTTCTTTTCTGTTATTAGTGTAATAGTGACTACCCTCATCTGTACTGCTTGAAGGCCAGATATGCAATATTTCACCAATTCTTTTCAATTATACAGTACCCCTAATGGAATTTGGGAGGGGGTAACTATTCTTTCTGTCATTGGCTCCAGGTACTACCAATGGTATTCTCTCAGTTACCAGCTGGTCCCTTGTAAAGTCAAGCACTAGCAGCTTTCTAGAAGAATGCTACTGTGAACAGCTTTTAAGGTTCTGATTATATACACAGTGTAGTGAACACTCTATTTATTCCATAACAAATCAAAGCAAAACATTCACAGTAAATCAAAGTATAGCATTCACAATATTACAGCTTATCACAGAAAATCAAAATATAGTGTTCACAACAGCTTATCACAGAAAATGGCCATAGAGTTTCCACTACAGTGGTCACAAAGTTTTGAACAAAGAACAATCATTTAGTAACTCAAGCATTCACAAAATCCTTAATTCAATCATAAGGTACAATAGTCAAAAGTTTTCCACTCATGGGGCATTCTAAGTTAACTCAGTCACTTATTCATCAGTCACTAAATACAATTATTTAGTTAATCAATCATTCAGTCAACTCGATCATTCAGTCATACTTCATCATTCACTATTCGATCATCAGAAAATGCACAGACCCTTCACCCCTAAGTCACTAGTAAATTTACAATTAGTCAATACACAGTATCCAAATAAAGTCTTCTTTCAGCTTGACTCAGGTGGTTTCTCAGATTCTCTGGATCCACTTCCATGGTCCCAGATCCTACCTGGATTCACCAAACTGTCACCTGGGTTCAAAGGCAGACAGCTCCCAGGTCCTTGTCCAGCTCTCTGTGCAGTTTCTACTCCACATTGGAGCTCACGGTGTCCAGTCCATCTCAAATCCTTCACAGTCTCTGTAACCAGGAAGACAAGGCTTAACAAAGCCACAAAGTCTTAAATTCCTCATAGTCATGCTTCCTCAGTCTTTTGGCGGCTCCAGCTGGCCCTCAGACTCATCAGAAGTTTCAGCTGGTTCCCAGAATCAAGATCACTCCATCCAGGTTTTAAAAATCAAAATCAGTCTCTTCAGTCAAGGGGGCAGTGGGGGTTGGGCGGTCCTCTTCAGCCTCCTTGGCTCCTCTTCAGCCTCCTCCTGGCAGCTGCTTCTACCTCCATAGTGCTCCAAGAAATTCTGATTCAGTTCTCAATTCTCATTTCTCTTCCTGATTCTGAGTCCAGCAGTAGCAGCCCAGCCTCCAGATGCTACTGAAAGAAACTCTCTCTTTCTCCAGCAGAACAGCTTCTGCCACCAGATTCTTGTCCCAAGAACTTCGGACTCTCCCTCTCTGGGTTTTTCCTTATATATAGTATTGCATTAGCTTCCTGTTTCAATCAGCCCCTTCCTGTTACATCAGCAACAGGGATTCATGCTTTCTTGAGTAATTACTAAGTGCTATGTACCTGTTACCTTTGCCAACACAAAGGGATCTTCAGATTCATATTACATTACCATTACATCGCTGTACCCTAATTCCATTTAGTCAGTTAAGAGTTGTATTTGTTCTTATAAAGGAGTACTCACTTCAGTGGTGTAAGGAGAATAAATATACATGTTCTCCAATAGTGAGAGAGTAATTCCTTCCTTCACTATTTGATGCTCTGGGTAGGAAAAAGGAATGAAGCCCACAGCTTAGATCCTATATAACCCAATCCCACCAAATTCTAAGTCCAAAGCCCTCTTTGTGGTTAAATCCTAGACATCTTGGCTTCTTAGGGCTTCATTGAGCTGGTTGACTGCCTGTTTGGCCTAAAATCTTGTCTCCAAGGTTGCCATATTTTTAAACCCTGGGTCTAGCTGAAACTCTACAGGTCTTGCTCCTATAACTTAAAAAAGAGACAAACAAAACACCCAAACCCTTTTCTCAGGGCTGCAGGGTAAAAAGGGGGAGTGAAGGAAGGTATCCCTTTCCCCATCACAAATTCAATTCATGGTACCTATGCTATGAGTCAAAAGCACCTTCACTGTTACTGGATGTTTCAGGAAAAGAGACAGAGAAGAGATACAGAGAGAGACAGAGACAAAAAGAGACAAAGACAGAGAGAGAGACAGACAGACAGACAGAGAGACAGAGAGAGAGAGTATCATTCTGGTTATTTTAAAGACATGGTCTATCCTGCCATCCATGTGGTAGGGAAACTCAGAATGTCTTTTCCCAAACTCAGTGTGTGTTGCCATCTTAGGTGATCTGGAAATGTTTGGCAAAGCTCCCCTACCCCTCTTTTTGGTTCTCTTTTTTTCAGTCATGTCTCCCATTTGGGGTTTTCTTGGCAGAGATACTAGAATGGCTTGCCATTTCCTTCTCCAGCTCATTTTACAGATGAGGAAACTGAGGCAAACTGTGACATTACTTGCCCAGGGTCACATAGCCAGTAAGTGTTTGAGGTTGGATTTGAACTCAACTCTTTCTGACTCTAGAACTGGCATTGTTTCTACTATACCACCTAGCTACTTCTGTTACATTAGTAATATTTGGAGAATTTCTTCTTATAGTTGTTAACGTTTTCTATTCTGTGTAAAATCATTTGTTCATATGCTTTGATAATTGCCTCCTGGGGGGAATGATTCCTATCCCTAAAGATTTGTCAAATATTCAAGCGTTTTTCAAGTCAGAATTTCCTCAGATATCTTTGAAGCAAAGTTTCTCCCATAAGTACTTTTTATTCTTCTAGCTATATTTATTTTTCCTATGCTAAAGTTTTAAAATATTATATAATAAAAATTGCCTGTTTTGCTAGTTATAATCTCCTCTGTTTCATATATAAATATTAATTTGTCTACTCTCTATGGTTTTAGAAATATGGCTTTATATCTTCCCCTTGAATTTTTACACTCTTTAAATTTAGCTCATTCATACATTTGACATTAATTGTGCTATATGGTATTAGTTACTTGTCTAAACCTATTTTCTGTCTGCCATGCCATAGAAACCTTTTCAGTCTAAAAATTCACTCCACAGCTGGATGACTTCTCATATTAGAAGTATCCTCTGTCCCCTCATCCTTTCCCTCTGTTTCACTGGCTCATGCCACAATCTCCAATTTAAGGAGGAGACCCTGGCCAATTTTGTCTTCATTGCTCTCCAGGCTGCCCTGCTGATATCTCCACAGAACTTTCTTTACTCTGCCTGGGAGTCAGGTACATTCATTTTCCCTTTCCTTTTCTAAAGCTGCCTTTCATGTGCTGTCTTACTCTTTTAGAGCGTCAGGTCCTTCTTTCTGCTTGTATTTGTATTCTTAGCACTTAGCATAATTATTGATACATAATAAGAACTTAATAAATGCTTGATGACTTAAATTAACTTGAAACTGTTTTCCATTTTTCTCTGTAGTTCTTGTCAAATATCTTTTTGATACTTTTATGTTTTTTACTTTTTTTTAGATAATGACCTTCTTTATATGTTTTCTTGCTGGTATTGATACACTTTCCCCATTTTAATCATTACCAGATACTTTTGATGATTGCTTTATAAAATAATTTGGGATTCAGTAATGCTCACCCCTACTTTTACTTTTTTTTTCATGATTTTCCTTGAAATTTTTGCTGTTTTGTTCTTTAATATACATTTTTATACCTATAAGTTAATTAACTTGTATCAAGTTTTTAATATTTTAGGCATGGCAAAGGCACAGAACTGACGCCATTTATTTTTTGTTGCTCCTTTTTAGTCATTTTTCAGTCATGTTGTAGTCTCCATTACCCTATTTGGGGTTTTCTTGGTAGAAATACTGGAGTGATTTGCCATTTCTTTCTCCATCTCCAGTTATTTAGGTCATCTTTCTTCTCTAAACACGTTTTATAATTCTAGTTATTTAATTCCTTTGTATGTGGTTTAGTAGAATAAATCCTAGCTGCTTTGTATGTTGTATATTTCATATTTTTTTTAATTTTACTACTTTTTTCTGCTAGGCTTTCTTGGTACTACATAACAATATAAGTGCTTTTGTAGATTTTTTTTAATGCTATTGCAATGATGAAACAATTAATAGCCTTGATTAGTTTTTTTTTTTAATTCTCTGAGATAGGGGGCACAGCCAAGATGGCAGAACAGAAGCAGTAAATTTTCTAAGCTCTTCAGTGAATTCCCTCAGTATCCTCTAAAAAGTGAATCTGAACAGATTTTATAATGACAGAATCCATTGGGAGATGGAGCATGGCAGATTCCCAGTCCAAGAAAGCACCCATGTAGGACTGGGCAGGGGGAGCACAGAGCAAGCTGGGGGCTACACTACCTTGGACATGAGAACAGAGCACAACAGAGTGAAAGTGCACCCCAACAAGTGGATTCACCCACCCCAAGGGTGAATCACAGATGTTTCACTGAGGGACAGAGGATGGCCGGAGCTGGGTAAGAGAAAGCACAGGGCCTGGGGCAGCAGCTTCTCCTGGGGCTATCAGTCCACAGCCTGTATATCTAAAAATCTCCTACCTGAACTTCCAGGAGCCAAGATGGAGGAGGAAGCCCTAGTTGCTCTAATCCCCCTCCCTGATCCTGAAAACTCAGAGATTAATGTTCTACCCAGTTTAAAATCCTGAAATACTGGAAACAGCCTCAAGCTTGGGAGTCCTAGAGGAAAGGTGTGACTTAAACTGTGCTGAACCTGAAGTGAAAGGCAGGAGGCATCCCAACAAGCCCCATCTCAGCTGACCAGTAGGAGATCCCAAAGCTCAGGGGGATAGAGCCAGCAAGCACTAACACCAGAAGCCCAGGTATTCCTTAGCACCACAAGGGGAATCTGCAGATACCAGGACTTCTGGCCACCAGCTGCTGAGCCTGTCTGAGCTGTAGCCCAGGGGCACAGAGGCAGAAACCTGAAGTGGCCAGACCACCCCTCACCCACATGTTAGTCTGTGAGCCTCAGGGTTACCCAGGGGAAACACTGAGAGTCCTGGCCTTGGCCTCAGTCTAGACACCCAGAGGCTACAGCACACAAAGTCAACAACCAGGCCCTTAGTTCCCAGCCTGAGAAGCAGAAATCCACTCTAAAAGTCAGGAAACAGGCAATCAAGATGGGCTGGAAACAACCAAAGATAATCGAATCTTATTATTGTGAAAGGGAAGAATCACTTTCAGGACACAGCATCAACTAACTCTGTATCCACACCTGAGATCATAGAAGGAAATATGAATTTGTCTCAAGCCCAAAAAGCATTCTTGGAAGAGCTCAAGAAAGATTTTAAAAGCCTAATTGGAGAGGTAGAAGATAAATTGACTGATTCTTTTAAAATTACATTGGCCAGAATGAAAAAAAAATCTCACTGAAGAAAAAAAATGCTTAAAAAGTAAAGTTTGTGAGAATTCAGGGGGGTGGAGTGAAGATGGTTGTGGAAACAGGAGAACTCCATGGCTTACACCATAACCACCTCAAATACCTATAAAATATGACGCTAAACAAATTTTAGAGCTCCAGAATTCATAAAATGACAGAGAAACCAGGCTCCCACTGAAGGCAGCCCAGCAGATGGGTGGAAAGGGTTCATCACAGCATGCTGGGAGCAGAGCCCAGCCCCATGCAGTTTTAGCCCCAGGCCGTCTAGGAGAAGCCTTGGCTGGAGCTTTCAGGAGAGCAGATCA
Source organism: Pseudochirops cupreus (assembly GCA_028627135.1). Classification (NCBI taxonomy): domain Eukaryota; kingdom Metazoa; phylum Chordata; class Mammalia; order Diprotodontia; family Pseudocheiridae; genus Pseudochirops; species Pseudochirops cupreus. The sequence continues at coordinate 106,652,679 of CM053581.1, read as the reverse complement.
CCAGCAGCTGTGGCAGGTCCCAGAATTACCAACCCATAAGAGCCAAGGACAAAGGGAAAAGGTCAGTGGAACTTGGCTAAATTTGGGGGAGAGGGTCTGGCTGACAGCCTCCAGAGCTAGAAGCAATCTGAAATGGTGGGCCTGCATCTGCCTCCACATGGCTGCTTCAGAAGCTCCCAGCCTACAGATTGCAGGGGGTGGGGGGGCAAGCAATCATTCAGAGGCTAAGTGCTCTTCCCTTGAGCTACCTGGATTGGGATTGCCGTCTTGGGTGGTGGTCCTGAGGTGCATTTTCAGTGAGCCAAAGCTGGAGAGGCCTCCTAATAGCTGCAGCAGTGTGAAAACCCCAGCAGTTTGGCACAAAGCTGTGCCCTCTGAAAGCAGAGTTCTACTGAGCCCAAAAGTCAAGTAACTGACTGGCAACATGAGCAGGCAAATGAAGCAAAGAAAGCTCAGCAATCCAACTTTAGATTCCTTTTTTTGGGGACAAAAAGGACCAAAGCATGGAATGGGAGGAAGATAACACAGTCAGAACTCCCACACCAAAAATTTCCAAGAAAAATATGAACTGGATAGAGGCCATAGAGGAGCTTAAAAAGGATTTTGAAAATGAAATAATAGAAGTGGAAGAAAAATTAGGGACAGAAAAGGGAATAATGCAAGGAAATCATAATAAGAGAGTCAACAACCTGACTGAAGAAAATAACATCTTAAAAAATCGATGAACTCAAATGACAAAAGAGGCCCAAAAAGCCAGTGAGGAGAAGAATGCCTTAAAAAATCGAATTTGTCAGATGCAAAAGGAATCTCAAGAGCTTGCTGAATAGAATAATTCCTTCAGAATTAGAGTGGAGTAAATGGAAGCAAATGACTTTATGAGAAATCAGTACTATTAACCAGATCCAAACAAATGAAAATAAAGAAGGCAGTGTGAAACATCTTATTGAAAAAACCACTGACCTGGAAAATAGATCCAGGAGAGATAATTTAAAAATTATTGGACTACC
>CM053581.1:106590257-106632996 GCA_028627135.1 Pseudochirops cupreus | reverse complement strand
GGATTCTTCCTTCACCAGGGGCAGTGTTCCAATTCTGTCTCTGTCTCTCTCTGCCTCAGCTGGCTTCAGTCTCCACAATTCTTCCTTCAGCAGGAGCAGCGTTCAAATTCTGTTTGTCTGTCTCTGGAATTCTTGCTTATGTACACATCTCAGCCAATCCCCTTCTTCCACATCAACAGGGGCTCAGCCAATCCCCTTCTTCCACATCAACAGGGGAGTTCATGCCTTCTCAACAGTGGGACAGAGTTTGCACCTTCCACTAAGTGCTAAGTATCCTGCTAAACTGATTACTATTACAGCTTGTTGTTGAACTGATTTATAAAACAATTGAAGTGGGTAAGATTGATGAGAAGAAAAGGGGGTCAAAAACAAAATCTTGAAGAATACCAAAATTAAGGGATTTGGAAGAAGTGATAAGAGAACAGTCAATCAGAGATGTAGGAGAAGAAAAAGGAAATGGTGGTGCCATGGCACCAGGGAAATAGCTTAGAATACATAGTTTGACCCTACTTAAATGAAGCCAGTCCTGATGAGAAGCAGTGACTTTAATGTGAAAGAGAAAGTATGAGAAGTGGAAGGAAAGGAAGTTTTGCTTAAAGAGTCCAATTCAAGCTTATGATAAGATGGATCTAAGTTATAGCCATGCTGATGTGTGGGCACAGTAGAATTGAGGTGGAGGTCACAAGAGCTGAGGAGGGTCAAGAACTAAGAAGGTAGACTGCCAGAAGGATCACCACCCTTAATATCAAGTTTCTCAAGAATGATGATAAATTGTGGATAGGTGAAGAAAACTATGAATCGAATGCTGAAGCCTTTGAAAAAGATAAGAGATAACTGGAAGTCAGTTAATGTCATCAGTAGGGGTGGAAGAGAGGGTGGTATAATAAGATCACATGAACTGGTTTAGGGTCTCCCACAGCCTCTGATATCCTTCCCTTCCCATTCCAGAGATGGGGAACCTGAGGCCTTGAGGCCACATGTGACCTTCTAGGTCAGTGGTTCTCAATCTTCCTATGCAGCAACCCTTTTAATAGTCATATGTGGGCATGTCTGCATATGGGCAGACCTGCCTGGAAACGGATAGAGGAGGTTCCTTAAGACCATCAGAAATACGTCTTTTCTGATGATCTTAGACGACCCCTGTAACTGCTGTGAAAGAGTTGTTCAACCCCAAAAGGGTCGTGACCCACAGATTGAGAACTGCTGTTCTGGGTCCTCAAGTGCAACCCTTTGACTGAATCCAATCCTAACAGAACAAATCCCCTTAATAAAAGGATGTCTATGTCTATGGCATAGACACTAAAAAGGTATAATTATTTCTACTTTTGAAAACATCCTCCTTCATGTTACCCCCCCACCCCCGCCACCGCCCCTCAAGAAAAATGAACAACACTTTTCTGGAGGTAGGAGTGGAAATGCCTTGTTTGGCACAGCTGAGTACTCAGGAGAAGTGATAGAGCTTTCCTTTAGTCAATCACATTGTTAAGGGATCACGTCAGAGGCACTATGATCCCAAATAACACACAAGAAGGTTAAATGTTTTTCTCAACATAACCCAATGTCAAAACCCCCCTGTTCTTTCCTGCCCAGCTGGGGATCCCAAATAAATAAGTTATTTTAAATTCTCACTTACCCTGAAGCAATGAAATTTCATAAAGAGAATCTCCACCAGCCTCCCAAGGCATAAAATGGCTAGTCCACTTAAGAAAATCACAAAGGAAGCCAAGATAAACTCATGTTGAACTTCAGTTGGGCAGGGCATTTTTGGTCACTGATGAAATCAATTCTATACATTTCCACAGGATCAGAAAACATTGGAATTCCTGGGCCTCTGTGATGCCATGATTACATAGCAGGAATTCTAGGAATAAGTACTGATATGGCATAATCCATTAGATAAGCAGTTAGAATTGACCTGATTGAGGTTATTTTAACTCCCCAGTTATTGGACTCAGACGAGAACCTAAGAAATGATGCTCAAGCATATGGGCTAATTTTTGGGGCAATGCCTATTTACTCTAAGATTCAAAAGAATAGTACTCTTGGGGTGGGTAGGTGGTGCAGTGAATAGAGCACTGGCCTTGGAATCAGGAAGAATAATACTCATCCTGATTTCCCTATTATTTTATTCTGCAAGCAGAGGCAAGGTTATTCATTGTAACTCAATCTATATGACATTAAAACAACTTACTTTAGTTTATATAATTAAAATAAATTAATCAACTCAGTGAAAAAAAAAACCTATCATTCAGAATGCCAGAGGTCAACCCATCTGAAATATCTCTAACTAGGATGCACACACACACATACACACACACACACAACACACACAAACACACAAACTATATGAAGAAGTAGCATGGTTCACAAGGAGTCAACTAGAATTTGACCTCAAGAGGGTGTGTGAAATAATGGATAGAAAGCTGGACCTAGAGTCAGCAAGATCTAACCTGACTTAATATTTATTGACTGTGCAATGATGCACAAGTCCTTCCATTTCTTTAAGCTGCAGTTACCCAATCTATAAAATGGGTATACTCATACCTACAGATCACACCTCACAAGGTTATTGTGAGGCCTAAAGGAGATGATGTGGGTAAAGCACTTTGTGAACTTCAAAAAAGATAGATAAATTTAGTTATTATTGATCAATCAGTGAGGGGGCAATTGATCTTCAGGGGAAGCTTTTCCATGTTTTGAAACATCTCTTATGCATTCCCCACTCCCTATTCCCAAACACTTTTTATCCAAGCTTCGTATGAACTGGCCTAGGGATCCTTCATCACCATGGTTGTAATTTTCTACTTTTTCTCTAGCTTATAAGTGTCTTTCCTAAAATGTGCCACCCAGAACTGAATATTATATAGCAGAAGATAGTTTACCAGAATAGAGGACAGCAGATCTCTTACCTTCTTAATCCTAGACAACAGGTAACCTAATATTGTAGTTATTCTGGCTTCCCTATCAAATTATAGACACATTTTGAACTAGTAAACACTTATCAATATCATCAGTAATACCTTCCAGTTTTCCACAGGTGGTTGGGTAACCATGCCTAAACTATCATATATTATTTGTAAAGTTGATTATTTTAGGCTGAACTATAAGACTTTAAATGATGTGTGGAGTAAGCAGTTGGCACAGTGGGTAGAGTGTTGGACTAGGAGTAATGAAGATACAGACCAAGTAGTGGTATTGGCTTGGTCAAAGGATATGTATAGTTTTGGGTATTGCTGTCCAGAATGGTTGAATTAGTATACAACTTCACCAGAAGTACATTAGTGTTTTAATTTTCCCACATCCTCTCCAACATTTGTCATTTTCCTTTTCTGTCATATTAGCCAATCTGACAGGTGTGAGGTAGTAGCTCAGAGTTGTTTAGTTTACATTTCTCTGACTGATTGTGATTTAGAGAATTTTTAAAATGTGACTGTAGATGACTTTGATTACTTTATCTGAAAACTGTCTGTTCATATCCTTTGACTAATTACCAATTTAGGAATGGCTCTTATTTCTATAAATTTGACTCAGTTTTCTATGTTTGAGAAATGAAGTCTTCAATGGAGAAACTCACCATAATTTTTTTCACAGTAATGATTACCAACTGTGTGTTTCCCTCCATCCTATTTCCCCTTTGTTTACCCTACTCTTTTTTATTTTATCCTGTTCATTCTCAAAAATGTTTTGCTTCTGATTTTTACCTTCCCCAAACTGGCCTCCCTTTTATCAGCTCCCCTTTCTCTTCTTATCCTCTTCCCTTCCTACTTTCCTGTATGGTAAGATAGATTTCTAGACCCAACTGAGTCTGTATATTATCCATGTTTAAGCCAATTATTTTTTTTTTGTGGGGGGAAGGTAAGGCAATTGGGGTTAAGTGACTTGCCCAAGATCACACAGCTAGTAAGTGTGTCAAGTGTCTGAGGCTGGATTTGAACTCAGGTCCTCCTGACTCCAGGATCGGTGCTCTGTTCACTGTACCACCTAACTGCGCCAAAGTTTATGCCAATTCTGATGAGAGTAAGTTTCATGTGCTCTCCTCCTGGGTTCCCCCATTTTCCTCTGCACAGTAAAATCTCTTTCTGGCCTCTTTTGTGTCAGATAATTTACAGCATTCTACCTTTTCCTTTCCCCTTCTCCCAGTGCATTCTTCTTTCTCGTCCCTTAATTTAAATTTTTTAGATAATCATACCATCACATTCAACACACTTCTCTACTTTCTGTCTATGTATACTCCTTCTAACTGCCCTAAAAATAAGGAAGTTTTTAGGAGTTATAAATTTTCTCGTGTAGGAATATAAATAGCTTAACATTCTCAAATCTCTTATGATTTTTCTTTCTCGTTTGCCTTTTTATGTTTCTTTTGTATCATGTATTTGAAAGTCGAGTTTTCTATTCATTTTCATCAGGACTGCTTGAAAGTCTTCCATCTCATTGAATGCCCACTTTTCCCCCTGAAGGATTATAATCACTTTTGTCAGGTAGATGATACTTGGTTGTAATCCTAGTTCTTTTGCCTTCTGGAATATCATATTCAAAGTCCTCCAGTCTTTTAATGTAGAAGCTGCTAAATGCTGTGTTATTGCTACCGTGACTCCATGATATTTGAATTGTTTCTTTTTGACTGCTTGCAGTATTTTTTCCTTGCTCTGAGAAGTCTGGAATTTGCCTATAATATTAGTTCCTGGGTGCTTTCATTTGGGGATCTCTTTCAGGAGTTGATTGGTGAATTCTTTCAATTTCTATTTTATCCTCTGGTTCTAGAATCTCAGGGCAGTTTTCTTTGATAATTTCTTGAAAGATGATATATAGGCTCTTTTTTTTATTATGACTTTCAGATAGTCCAATAATTTTTAAGATATCTCTCCTGGATCTGTTTTCCAGGTCAGTTTTTTTTCCATTGAGATATTTCACATTGTCTTTTATTTCTTTCTTTCTTTCTTTCTTTTTTTATTCCTTATTTGCTCAATTCTAATTTTTAAGGAATTATTTTCTTCACTTAGCTTTTTCTGCGTCCTTTTCCATTTGGCCAACTCTGCTTTTCAAGAAGGGTTTTTCTTCAGTGAATTTTTGTGTCTCTTTTTACATTTCGCCAGTTCTGCTTTTTAAGGCATTCTTCTCCTCATTGGCTTTTTGTACTTCTTTTAACGTTTAGCCTATTCTTGTTTTTTAAGCTGTTATTTTCATCAGCATTTTTTGTGCCTCCTTTACCAAGCTCTTGACTCTTTTTTCATGATTTTTTTGCATCACCCTCATATTTTCTCACATTTTTTTCCTCTTCCTCTCTTACTTGATTATTAAAATCCTTTTTTAAGCCCTTCCATGGCCTGAGACCCATTCGTATTTTTCTTGGAGGCTTTGGAAGTAGGAGCTTTGACTTTGTTGTCTTCTTCTGAGTGTGTGTTTTGATTTCCTTTGTCACCAAAGTAGCTTTCTATGGTCAGAGTTTTTTTCCTTTTGTTTGGTGATTTCTAGCCTATTTCTTGACTCTTAACTCTATGCTAAAGTGGGGATCTCCTTCCCAAGTGCAGAGGGCACTGTCCAGAGCTTCAGGTTTTTTGTGTAGCTGTTTAAAGAGGTAATATTGGGGACCTGTAAGTTTTTGGCTCTTCCAAGGTGGCATGATCTGGGGAGAGATGTATTAGCTACTGGTTTGTGAATGCCCACAAACATCCTTTTCCACCCTTGAACTGTGACGAGGGTCCCTGTTCGTTCCCCTGTGGCCACAAACTTTGCTAAGCTAGGGGTCTTCTCCTCGACCTGGAATTACCACCCAAAACTGCAACCTGGGTCTGAGTATGAGCAAAGAACTCTGTAATCTCCTTCTGACCCATTGTCTTATACCCTCACTGTGTGTGGGCTGAGAGGTTTGGAAACCACCACAGCTGCCAGTGCTTTAGGCACCCTGAAGCCTGCTCCTGGTTAGCTAGGGCTAGACTGTGCTCCTTTCTCACTCTGGAGCAACAGACCTTTCCTGCCGATCCTCCAAGCTGTCTTTTACTGGAAAATTGTTTCACTCTGTCTGTTCTGCTGCTCTAGAATTCGTTGAATCATTGTTTATTTATTGACTTTCGAGTCATTATTTAAAGGTATTTGGAGGGGTCTGGCAGACATCTCTGGCTTATTTGTACTTTTACATCCTTCCATTCACTCTTTTTTATTTTGTGGTTTTCTTTCCATTTATGTTTTTACATTGTGTATATTGTTTGCGTGTTTCTGCTTCACTTTGCATCAACTTTTGCATCAGTTATTTGTCTTTCCTTGCTGGTCTGTATTCATTATATTTTTATAGAATTTCTTACATAGCAGTAATATTTTGTTCAATTCGTGTACTAAACATTGTTTAGCCATACCCCAAACAATAGATATCTGCTTTATTTTCAGTTCCTTGCTAACACACGCACATGTGCAAACATATACACACACAAATATTCTGCTATAACTATTTTACTGTGTATGTAGCCTTTCTTTTTGTCAATGACTTCCTTGGGGAATGTTCCTAGCAGTGGAATCTCTGCGTGAAAAGGTATGAACATTTTAATCAATTTATTTGCAGAAATACATCTTACTTTCCAGAATGGTTGTAACATATCAGAGCTTCTGTAACAATACATTAATGTCCTTATCTTTCCACTGTCCCTTTAATGCTTATAATTCCCAGCTTCATTATCTTTGACAATTTGCTAGGTGTGAGGTAAAACATTCTTTTGTATGATTGCTAATAGTTTGACATTTTTTTCTTTTGAGATTGTTTATATCTTTTGACTAATTGGCAATGACTTTTTATGTACACATTTCAGGTTGAGTAACTATACATTTTAGATAGTATGTTCTTATCAGAGATATTTGATACAGAACAGTTTCCTAGGCAACTGGTTCCCTTTATTCTAATGCATTAATTTTATTTATGTAAAGCTTTTAAAAAATTTTCATGTAATAAAATTTATTTCATCTTTTGTAATTGCCTCCATGCCTTATTTGATTTAGAATTCATTTCCTACTCAAAGCTGTGAAAAGTGCATGATCTGTTTATCCTGTAATTTCTGTATGGTGTGATTTGTAATATTCAATCTATAGTCCCTTTGAAATATTTTGGGGAATATGATGTCAGATGTTGGTTCAACCTTAATTTCTGCCAGACTACTTCGCAGTTTTACCAAGATTTCTAATCAAATAGGGAATTCTTTCCTAGGTAATTTATGTTTCAATCATTATCAGGCACTAGGTCATTGAGTTTTGCTATTTTAATTTTTCTTCTATTCTTTTTACAGTAATCCACTTTTTAATTTTTTAAAATCTGCACCAAAAATGCCCTTTCAGTCTGAAATTTAGTCCTACAGAATCAACCAACCAAACAACCCTCCTCCCCAAAGCTCAAAGCCATTGATTTACTTCTATGTGGAGTATTTTAGGTGTTGTCCATCTTTATTTTTACAAAGAAATCCTTGATGGTCTTTCTGTTTTAATATTCATTGTCATTGTCTTTTTTTAACCCCATACCTATCTTTCTCTTTCTCCTTCCCCTCATCTCCCCAGATATAATTTATTTTGCTGTTTTTTCTTCCTTGGATAGGGTATTTGTTTAATTTTCTTGTATTTCTTATCTGGGGCTTATTTACAAAGCAAATAATCTGCTCAAGTCTAGTTTTAAATGTAGGAATACTTCAAGTACCTTTCTTTTACACGTCTGTTTTTTGTCTTTGTTTTAAAATTATTATTATTGATGATTAGGTTCAGGTTTACAGGTTATATCTCCTTGGACTACATCACGGGTTTGTTTGCTTTTCAGAACACTTTAGTCCATTTCTTTTTGTAGTTTCTAAAGGCACGAGTAATATTGTTTTATTCAAATTCCCTTTCTTTTATATTTGAAGCTCTTTTTCCTGGTCAATTGCATAGTTTGTTGTTCCTCGCTGGAATTACTCAATATAGCCACTACTTGTCTTGACGTTTGATGTATAGGAATTTTGTTAATTTGTTGGTGTGTTTTCTCTTTTGATTTATGAATCTGTAGAGTCTTTTGATTGGCACATTTTTACTTTGAGAGGATTGTTTTCTGTGTACCAAAGCTCTGGGAAGTATTTTTACATTATTTCTTGCATTATGGTGTTCAAATTTTACTTGACTTTTTTTTGGGGGGGGTGGAGGACTTAGTCAATAAACATTTACTAAGCACCTGCTGTTTGCCAGGCATGGTGCCGAGGGCTGGGGATATGAATACAAATAAAATAAAGGTAGTACCAGGCTTCAAAGTGTTTACGATCTGATAGAAGAAGACAACACAGAGAAGAAAGCTGAAAAACAAGGGGGAAGGGGATGGTACCAGCAATGGAGGCACGATGGAGAGTTCCAAAAACGTCTAAAAGCAGTACCTGGTGAGAAATAGGGAGAAAAACTCTGCTGAGCCCCCTTTTCAAATAAAGGCCCTAGAGCCCATGAACTTACACTTAAAAATGGTCCAATCTGAGGGGCAGAGGATACCAGGTGTACCAGGCAGATTTAATCTTGCAACATGATGAGATTTCCCAGTGATGAGTTTCCTGGGAGAAGGAAGGCATGAAAAGAATTTCAAAGGTGTCCACAAGCAGTACAGCTGATGAATAGAGAGGAAAATAAATGTGCAGAGTTTCCTTTTCAGATAAAACCTCTGGAACCCACGGCCCCGCCCTTCTGGGCAAAGGAGTCAAAGTCCTTAAATTGTTTCCATGCCACTTGTGTAGAGATAATGCTTTTCTTTTAATAGTATCACTTTTTGCTTTTCTCCTTCCAGATTGTCCTTCCCTTCACTGTATTTACATTCCCAATTATTTGTTTTCTTGTTTGTTTCTTTCGTGGGATTTTCCCACTGATTCAAGCTTTTCTATTCTGGTAATCATTTCTGTTTTTCTGTCCATAAATTCTGCTTTATTGATTTTTATTTCTCTCTTGAACCATTTGATGACATCCTGCTGGGGTTCCAAGCTCACTTGGGAATCCATGGGGATCTCTGCCTCATCAGGAATTGATTCATTTCCCTTTGTCAGGCAATATTTATTCAGCAATGTTTGGATTTGTTATTTAAATGGTCAAGAGATCATATTCCCTTCTGTTATTAATATTTTTCTTGTTGATTTATCTGCATGTAAAAAGATTTTTAATTGAGATTATCTTCCCCCTGAGAACTTGTAAATTTCAGTCTTTTCCCCCTTATATTCCCCATATGATGGTTTTCTGACTTCTTTGATGGCAGTTTCTCTCAGTGCTGGACTTCAAAGCCATCTTGGTTTCTTCCCATCCTGGGGAATTCAATTTTTTTCCAGCTTCAGACTCTGTACCAAGTGATTTCTGAGGACAGAGAGTTGATCTTAGTTGAATTACAATCCCCTATTCTTAAGGCTTGGTGGAGTCCTACACATATTGCTGCTTAATATTCTTTGTTGCTGCTCTATTCTTTACTTCTCTGGCTAAGCACTCCTGTACTATAGCACGCTGAAATGTTTCTATGCAGGCAATGAAGTTTCCTGTTTTCTGCCTGTCTACCTCCCAGCACAGGGTAAGCATGTATATTTGGTGGGGCTGGTTAGATCTAGGTGTGGTGCATTGCCAGACCCTAGATTCTAGTAGAGAAAGGGATGCTAAGTGAGCTTATTGGGAATTAGCCTTCTATTTTGCTAGTTTATATAGTTGTGACTTTATTGGAAGTTTTAGAATCTTATGCCAAGGAAGCCGCTGCCTTTTCTTTATATTTTACACATAACTCTTATTTTGAAGTGTTTTATGAGATTGTGAGGGAACTAGGGAAATGTCTAGTCCTTTGTCTTGCTTATCACATGACTCAGAAGTCTAAAATGTATTTCTCTACTTTGTTTTCCTCATTGATTCTTTTTGTTTTATGTCTATTCTGCACTTTTATTTATTTATTTTTGTTAATGGACAATATGTATTTTATTCCTTATTTAATCTATTTTGTTCATAGAATTAAAGTTCCCAAAGTACAGAAGCTGAGCTTGTATTTTTAAACAATTAATTTGTTTAAAAATTAATTTGCTTACATAGATCATGACCCATCACCCTCCCCCTCCATTTTATGTTGTGCCTCAGTCTTAGAGATAACAATTTAGGAGGGAAGTAAGAAGGACAGAAGCACTGCACCATGGTCAAAATTAACCTTAATTTTGAATAGTGTTATCCAATTATACCCATCTGCCTCTGCATGATTGATCATTCCCCTTCCTATTCACCATATTATCTTCACTATGCTCTGTGTCCTCTCCTACTATGTCCCAGTTGGGGCTCCTTGTGTGTGTGTGTGTGTGTGTGTGTGTGTGTGTGTGTGTGTGTGTGTGTGTGTGTGTGTGTGTTGGAGGTGGGAGGTATGTGTGTGCAATTAATGATGAATATTCTGCACTCTTAATTTAGAAAGGTTTTTATATTTTGGGGTCTCTTGCTTTCTTATCCTATGGGTTCAACTCTATTTGTTCTACATTTGGTACATAATTCCTCTGCAGAGTTCTTCTGAAAGTTAGTGAGGATTGGTGAAAATGATCAGCCCACTATTGTTGTGCATGTGTTCAGGAAGTATTTTATAGGTTCTATTTTAAAATAGATCTGTAGGGCAAGCAAGTTTATCAAGTAAAAAAAAAACCCAAGTAAAAATCAAGTAAACTAAAAGACCAAGACTAATGATTTGAAGGGAAATCAGCAGTCAGGAAAAAAGAAGGAAATAATGAATCGAGTATTCCATAGAACAATAAAGTGGGAAGTTGTGCTAATATGGCTAGAGGAGATAAGGCATGAAGGGTAATTCTTCCCTGCCAAGTCCATAAACAAATAATGAAGGGATGACAACTGCTTTAGTTTTTCATTATTGTGGAATAATTGAGTGTGGAGACTGGAGCAGGGAGTCTAAAAGAACAACTTAACATTTCCATGAGATGAAAGATGCATGGCTCTAGTAAGAGACAAGGACCTCCTAATGGATGCCATCTTAGAGGAATATGATAATTATGTGATTACTTTCTCTGAAAATGTATTGTGCCTCCATAAGCAATACCCTATTCTAGGAGAAGTGAAATCTGACTTTCTAAGGACAATCCAGGGTGGTAGAAGGTAAACAGAACCAATGATGGGATTGCATGGCCTTAGAAATGAGGCAGAACAAAGTCAGGCAATAGAACTGAGCCTCATGATTTGGCGTAACTGGGATTTTCACTATATTAAATCTGCTTCCATCTGATATCACTTCCTTCATGAAATGATGTTTTTCAGAGCAATGCACAATTGAAATTAGGGAGGATGTCTAAGATCTCCACAGGCGATAGAACAAAAGTAGAAAAGGGAGCTCAAACCTAGTCTGCAGAAAATCTGTTCTTTTTAAGGACAGAAAAAATGAAAAAAGAATAAGACAGAATCTATTAATCAGAAAATAAAATTCAGAATGGGTTGGAAAGAAAGACAAATAATGAGGGGGATAAAGCAGAGGAAAACTTTCTAGAAAAGAGGACAGTAAAGCATGCAAGAAGTGATGACACTGTACTTATTTTCCTTTGGTCAGGTGGCATTTGAAGTATTGTGCCTGTTTTCGGATAACTGATTTAAGAGAAGGCATTGAAGAACCAGGGTGTATCTAGAGGATGGAAATCATAATAGTATCTGGAAATCATGGCTTATGTGGAGTAGTTGAAGGACTTGAGGGATGTCCTGAGAATAAGCAGTGACAGTTTTCTTAAATTATTAGAAGGTATAATATATGGAAAATTAAGTTTATGAAAAATTAAACATTCCCCCTGAATATATTCTGCCTGAACGAATATATTCTGCCCAAGAATATAAAAGTAGAAACAATAGATAAAAATTTCACAGAGACAGGTTTTGATTCAGCAAAAGAGAAACAAAAATTTTCTAACAATTAAAATGATTCAAATTTGGAATGGATTGCTCCAAAAGGTGGTGTTTTACAATGCCTAATGATCTTTAAGCAGAGACTGGATGACCAGTTTTTGAGGAAATTACTGAGGGAATACCACCTGAGGTATCTGAGTTGGGAGAGATGATTTCCAGCATTCCTTTCAATCTCCAAGATTCTGTAAGCTCTTTTATTTGGTCTAGGCGAAATCCTTTAGTCTAGTATGTAAAATTCAGAATTCAAGAAATTTCCTTTATTTTCTCAGTTATTTTAAAAGATGTCACATCTACGGAATATCTTCTGGTAGCAAGGGAAGGATGCTGGAGAATGCGGGTAGTTAATTTAAAACCATTTATTAGCAAGACTGAACTGACATAAAGTGATACTATATGAAAGAAATTTGTTTTCTATCTGTGTAAGCTACAGAGGAACCTACTCGTCATGGGTATGATGCAGATAGGCTAATTCAAAGATGTAGTTATAGTAATGCCTGTAATAAGATATATGTAGCTATTCTGCAATTTTCTCCTAGAAACAGTGAATCACAGAACTGAAGGGAATCCTGGAGGTTATCTAGTCCTACTTATACTTGAACTGGAGTCTCCTCTACTACAAATGATTATTCAGAATTTCTTTAGAAATAGAAATAGAAAACACACTACTTACTTTAAAATCCTGCTTCATTAAAGATCTGCAAATTCTATTAATGCCCTATAAATTTTGGTACCCTAGGATAAAGGCCTTATTTCTGTACCATAGTTATAGCTTTGTGGAAAAAATCCAGCTGCTAGAAAGTACAGTGTGAATAAGTATGTTAAGAAAGTATGAACAACTACAATTTGTTTTAAGCTTCTACTTTGTAACTGAATAGATTTATTCAAGTTGTTTTTCTGTAAAGAGATAAAATCTTAAACACTGAATTGCTAATTAATTTATGGAATTATTAATTATAACTAAGGGAATGGGACCACTAGAGGATCTCTCTTGGTAAAATGGGGGGGTGTCAGGCCCTTGGGATACTCATTGGGAAAGACCATGATGGCAGTAAGTAGAGAGAAATGCTTCAATTACACTTTAATAAAGCATAGAGAGTAGAGAAGCAAGCAGCATGCAGTAGTGGTACAGCAGTAGACAGCATGGGGACAGGTGAGGAGGTGGTAGAGGAAGGCAGGCAGTGTGGGGAAGGGAACGGGGAGGAGGAGAGGCACATAGAGTCAATTATGGAGCCACAGGTCACAGCTGAGTACATTTGAGTAGCATGGACTTACAGCGAATGAAAGAATACTTGAGGGGTAGGAGTTTGGGCCCTCTTTTTATAGAGTTTTAGTGGGGAATGGACTACCTCTTACCTATGCTACCTTAAAGTTAGTTCATTAGTATCATCTCAAAGTTATCAGTAACACTTTAGGGCTCATTCATTAGCATAACATTTGCTGGTGTTTTGCTGGTCTTAATGCAGATAGAGGTTTTCTTAGTCTTATATATCATGAGCAATCAGTAAGACCAAGAGACCTTTTACAGTGAGGCCTAGGTGGCTTCCTGTATATAACACATAGTCCTAGGATGTGGCTTTAGTTAGTTTATGAGACAGTTTCCAGTGACTCCTATGCTCCCCTAATTGATGAGACAGTTTGCAAGTAATCATTGTGTTCTCTTAATTTGTGGAACAATCTGTAAATAACTTGCAGTCTTACTGCCTACTATTGTTACTTTATCCTAGCTACTTATAAACTTGCTATACTAAGTAGAAGTCTGGGGACCAGAATGAGGTAGAATTTTAACACAAGCAGTATAATTTGACAATGACTTAACCTCTGTTCCCCCTAAATTTGGTAAACAACTACTAATGATTTATGTGTACTCCCAAGATTGGTAAACAGTTACAAAATATGTTTGTGCCCCACCAAATTTGGTACCCTGCTAACTGCTAACAATTTGTGTTTGTGACCCAGATCTACTAAATAACATAAACACTGGCTAATGATGTTAGGAAATTTATATATTTTCATTGTTAGCTTATATTCATCGTAAGTTTAGAAAAATACCAATAAAACCTTGAATGCAATTTGTAAACACCCTTGGCCAGCAAAATAAAAGCCTGCTGGTATCCCCAGCCGTCAATCTGCTTTTGGGAAGCCATGAGAAATGATTCATTTATTCCACAAATTCAGAAATTTGATAATTGCACATAGAAACATCTATCCAGGAGTATTAAAGTCCTGTAGCATCATTGATATACTGCAAAAGAAGTCTTACCTGGAATTCTTCTTTCCATTGTTCCAATAGTCTGCTAATCTTACTTAATATATTTGTGTGGGACAGTAAAGACCCTTGCCCAAATTAAACTCAGAGGCTTCTTAAGGTATAAAGTAGAAAGGAGTTTATTATGATCTCACAAGAAAAGGTGTCCCCAGTCTGATAAAAGGGCCAGAAAGGAGGAGCACCCTACATAAGGCAAAAGCATGATTATAAAACTCTAACGTGGGAATTCCATACCCTCTCAATTGTCCCACCTTACCATTGGTTGGTAAGGTAAGCTCACAATCTTCTTATTAATGCCAACCAATCGGCACAAAGTCATCTCAATCCATTACCATAATTATTAGTAATGAGGCTCCAATTTTGTTAGATAACATACACAATACATGAGGTCCACCAAGCAAGTGCAATAACAGCCCCAGGATGCTGAACTCCCTTCAGTCCTTATCTGGGCCTGAGGGTCCCAAGGCTGCTGTCTGCTTTCTGATTGGTCAATTCCACCTGCTGCTGCCAGCTCCTTTTATTCTATATTATTTCATTTTTAGTATTATCTAGGAATTCTCTGGGTACTGGGAACCCAACTCTTCCCAAAGCTACAATCTGATACTTTTTACCAGCAGTCTTATTTTAGCAATTCTTGCAGTTCTATAGAAACTTAACCCTTTGTTACTGCTCACACTACCATTCCATTTCCCAAACTAAAAATGCTTCTAATTTGGTCTCAATAGTTAATCCAATCAATTGTATTAATACTCAATAGCACTTACATGACCTTGAAATACACAATGACCCCCATATATATGGGGAAATGATACTGAACTTGGTTACAAAGTATAAAGAAGAAATAAGAATGTAATAGGATGTTCAGAATAGGGAAACTTCACTGCTAGTCATCACTAATAATCGTCCCTAACATCTAAATATTTTAGATGTCCTTGCTTTTATCTGATACTTACAGGAAGTATTATTGTGGGAAAAAAGTTATGTCTTTCCTAGACTCTTTATGCCTCAATAATTCATCTATCTGATCTCCCCAAATATGATGAGATAAAAATTGTTAGATTCCTTGCTTCTGCCTAAACCTGATGACTTGGTAAGGATCATTTGCACATCTATAAATATTAGTCTTTGGGCTCCTATCTATGGGTTTCAACCTTTAATAAATAAATCTGAGTTCAAATCAGCCTCAGTTACTTCCTAACCATGTGATCATGGGCAAGTTACTTCTGTCTCAGTTTTTTCAACTATAAAATGTGGATAATAATAACAGGTACCTTCTAGGGTTATTGTACATACCAGATCAAATAATATTTGTAGAGTGCTTAGCATAGTACCTGGCACATAGCGGGAACTTAATAAATACTCATGCCTTCAATTGTTCTTCTTATATAATAATGCAGTATAAAGAAAACTAAATATGGAGTCAGAAGACCCCAGAGTCAAAATGCATCTCTGCAGTTACCTACCTGTATGATTTTGGACAAGTTATTCAAGCTCTCTATTCCTCAGTTTCCAGGAGAAGAGAGTAAATCCAGGCAGGCTCAACTTAATTTCCCTTGAATCATTCATTTTCAGATTGCTTCCAGTATTTTGTTCAGAGCAGCAGTGTGGCTGTAGCAGATTGTGTGATAGAATTGTCAGGCAGATCTGGTCTTCTATCTTACCTCTGCTGCTACCTGTAGGTTTTGTAAACCTATAAGCATTCCTAAAATGCTAGGATTTAATTAATCAGTCAGATCATTCGTTGAGGCCCTACTATGTGCCAGGCACTATGATAAACAATGGAGAAACCAAGAAATAAAAAATGACAAATGCAGGAGCGGAGAGGAGCAGAGCCCAGATGGTGGAGTAAATGCAGGAACTTTGAGCTTCCTCTCCAACCACCTCCAATACCTGTAAAAAATTACTTTAAATAAATTTTAGTGCTACAGAACCCACAAAATGACAGAGAAAAACAAATCTCCCACTGAAGGCAGACTTACAGGCCAACAGGAAGGGTCTATCACACCAGGCTGCGAGCAGACCATAGTTCCACATTAGCTGTGCCAGCCTAGACTGGTGGCAGAGACCCACCAGAGCAGACTTCAGAAAACTGAATCACTGGCAGCTGTGGCAGTTTCCAGACTTCTCAAACCATAAACAACAAAGAGAATGTAAAAGGTTAGTGGGGGAACTCTGTTGGAACTGGGTGAGAGAAGAGTGGTCTGGCCACTGCCCCCAGGGTGGTGGCTTCTACAACTGCTCCCATGGCAATTGTTTCCAAAGCACTTGGCACACAGATTGTGAGGGGACCAAGAGGCTGACTAGAAGGCATTTGCAAGAATCTCTCTACTGGCACTGAGATAGGATTCTGTTGCTTTGACCTGTTTGGATCTGTGTCGCAGTCTTGGGTGGTGGTTCTGGGGTGAGGAGCGCTAGTATGGCAGAGCTTGTAGTGGCTGTGGAGAGGCAGTCTTCTTCACAGTTCTGAGCCAGTTCCTCGAAGGAGCTCTGACAACAGCTGCAGAAAACCCCAGGAATTTGGAACACAGCACTTTCTCCTCTGGAAGCAGAGTTCTCCCCTGGCAAGGAGCTCAAAAGTAAAGTAATTGGCTGTCAAGATGAGCAAGCAGAGGAAGCAAGATCAAACTATGGAATCATTTTTTGGTGACAAAGAAAACCAAAACAGAACTAGAAGGAGACAATAAAGTCAAAACTCCTGCATCAAAAGTGTCCTAGAAAAATATTAACTGGTCACAGGTTATAGAGGAGCTCAAGAAGTATTTTGAAATTCAAGTAAGAGAAGTAGAGGAAAAATTGGGAAGAGAAATGAAAATGATGCAAGAAAATCATGAAAAATGAATCAATAGCTTGCTAAAGGAGATGCAAACAAATGCTGAAGAAAATAACAACCAATCTAACTCAAATGGCAAAAGAGATCCAAAAAGCCAATGAGGAGAGGGATACCTTAACAAGCAAAATTGGCCAGATGGAAAAGGAATTTCAAAAGCTCACCAAAGAAAATAACTCCTTCAAAATTAGATTGGAGCAAATGGAAGCTAATGACTTTATGAGAAATCAAGATACTATAAAAGAGATGGAAACAAATGAAAAAATGGAAGGAAATGTGAAATATCTCATTGGAAAAACCACTGACCTGGAAAATAGATCTAGGAGAAACAATTTAAAAATTATTGGACTTCCTGAAAGCCATGATCAAGAAAAGGGCCTAGACATCATCTTTCAAGAAATTATCGAGGACAACTGCCTTGATATTCTAGAACCAGAGGGCAAAATAGAAATGGAAAGAATTCATCAATTGCCTCTAGAAAAAGGATCCCAAAAAGAAAACTCTAAGGAATATTATAACAAAATTCCAGAGTTCCCAGGTCAGGGAAAAAATATTACAAGCAATCAGGAAAAAACAATTTGAATATTGTGGAAACGCAATCAGAATAACACAAGATCTAGCAGCTTCTACCTTAAGGGATTGAATGGCTTGGACTATGATATTCTGGAGGTCAAAGGAGCTAGTATGAAAATCACCTACCCAGCATAACTGAGTATAATGTTTCAGGGGAAAATATGGACATTCAATGAAATAGAGAACTTTCAAGCATTCTTGTTGAAAAGACCAGAGCTGAACAGAAACTTTGACTTTCAAATACAGGAGAATCATGAAAAGGTAAACAGGATAGAGAAATCATAAGGAACTTATTAAAATTGATATATATATATATATACACACACACACATAAATATACATATACACACACATAAATATATATATATACACACATATATATATGTTATATGTATGTATAGGTGGGTGCTTATGTCTGTGTGCATGTATGTGTGTACATGTATACATACACAGGGCACATGGTGAGTTGAATGTTAAGAGATGATAACTATAAGTAAAAAATAAAATTAAGAAGTGAGAGAGGAATATATTGGGAGAAGGCGAGGGGGAGAGATAAAATGGGGTGGAATACCTCACCCAAAGGAGGCAGGAGAAGGCTGTTACAATGAAGGGGAAGAGCAGGAACATGAAAGGGAATGAGTTAACCTTACTCTCATTGTATTTGGCTTGAGGAGGGAATAGCACACGCACTTAATTCGGTATCATCCTACAGGAAAGTAGTGGGGAAGGGGAAAAGAGGAGGGATAATAGAAGGGAGAGCAGATTGGGGGAGAGGGTAGTTAGAAGCAAATGCTTTTGAAGAGGGTCAGGGTCAAAGGAGAAAAATAGAATAAATGGAGGATGGAGGGAAATATAGTCTTTCACATTATAACTACTATGGAAGTTTTGTATAGCTACACATGTATAACCTATATTGAATTGCTTGTCTTTCCAGTGGAGGTGGGTAAGGAGGCGAGAAGGGAAAGAATCTGGAACTCAAAGTTTTAAAAACAAATGTTAAAATTAAAAAAAAATTTCTATAAGCAACCAAGAAATAAGATGTACAGGCAATGGAGTAAAGAAATCCTTCTTGCCTTACAAGAAAGTAAGGGGAGGAGAATGAAAGGGATATAAGAGAGGGTAGATTTGGATAAGGGGTATTCAATATGTTTGCCATCTTGGGGTGGGAGGTAGAAGAGAGGTGGGGAGAAAATTTGTAACTCAAAATCTTCTGGAAATGAATGTTGAAAACTAAAAATAAATAAATTACTGTAAAAAAAGAAATAGAACAGTGTAATAGTGTAGCTGTCCCCACAGGACCTTAAAAACAATTGCTCTTTTCTCCTTTTGTCATCTTTGCCCATCTGATGGGTTTGAAGAAGGATATCAAAGTTGTTTTAATTTATACTTTTCTTACTTTAAGTGATTTGGAGCATTAAAAAAATACAGTTTTTGATAACTTGTTTTTCTTCTATTAATAATTATTTTAAATATCCTTTGACCGAATAAACTGTTGGTGGATGGCTCTTGTTAAAAAAAAAAATAGAATAAGGAAGAAAATGGCAAACAAATTAACAAAACAACCCCTAACCTAAAGGAACCCCTAAGTCTTATAAGGGGGACAACATGGGAAGAACTATTTATGAATAAGATATGTGCAAGATAAATTGGATATAATCTCAGAGGTAAGTCACTAGCTTTAAGGGACATCAAAGGCTTCTTATAGAATATGACATTATTATGATATTTGAAAAAGCCAGGGAAGCTAGGAGGCAGGAATAAGAAGAGACAAAATCCCAGGTATGGGAAACAGTCAGTGAAAGTGCTTGGAGCTAGGAGTTGAGGATTTTGTTAGAGGAAGAGCAAAGAGACTATTGTGATTGTATTACATGGTACATGTAGGGATGTAAAGCATTGGAAAGTAGGCACTTTGAAGGCCAGACGAAGGATAGTAGACTCTTACTTGAACCAAGAATCCAAATGGCACCACTGAACATTTTCTCTGTTTAAATGACCCTGAATCAGCCTGATCTCCCTACACAAATATAGTATTTTCTTTTTTCATCTTTTTAGACTTAAATAATAAAACTTAAATACACAATAAAAACATATTATTAACTTAAATATTGAAACTTAAATAAAAATAAGAAAAGAAAAAAAATATGTTATGTGTACAGCAGAACCTAAGAGAGGGGATTCAAAATACATAGAAAAAAAATCTATTTCAATAAAGCCTATGTAATAAATACTAGGCATTGTGTTGAAAGCTGTTCATCTTTTCTTTATTTGCTTGTAGGTTTTCTTTGTTCTCTGAAGTGCACTTATATATACACACATATATGTGTATGTGTGTGCATAAACATATCTTTTTCCTAACAAATTTTACTCCTAGTATTTATTTCTATGTTTGTGCATATCTCTTATTTCCTATCCATCCTGACTCTTCTACTTTCCTTCTACCTTCTGTGTTACTCTCCTATTACTTAACTTAGCCCCCACCCCCAAGGATCTCTGCCTTATCATCCCATTCTCATAAGTCTAGACTTTATATATAAATAACCTTCTATAACCCCCTTTTGACCTCTTCCCTCACCTTCCCCTCTAGAATTCCCTTCTTTATCCTCTCTCCCCTCCCTATCCTCTTAGCATTTTATTTCTTTCTAAATTTAGAAGCCATTTATACTCATATACACACACACACACACACACACACACACACACACACACACATATATATGTATATACACAAAATGTATATGTATGTGTGTACGTGTGTATGTATGTATGGTTCCTTTGTGTACCCATTTCCAACCAAAGTAGGCCTGCAGAACTAACAGCCCTCCTCCTCCACCTAATTCCTCTGTGTAGGTTCTTCCTCTTACACCTTACTTGTATGAGATAATTACTCATTTTAGCTATTCATAATGGTTTTATTTTTTAAAGCCATATCATACCCAGGTCTATTCCAATCTTTTTTTTACTAACTACCCAATTACTAATAACACTCTTAGATATATACATAAAATATAAACAGTCTGCCCTTATTGAGTCCCTTTTAGTCTTTGGCTATAATTTACAATTTCTCTTGGCTCTTGTATGTCAGATTTTCTGTTCAGTTCAAGTTTATGTGTTTTTTTTAAAACAAGTCCTGAAAATCTGACAATTCATTAAATATATATAGTTTTTTTTTTTCATTCAGGGTTATGTTTAACTTTGCTGATATTTTTTTACCACAACCCCAGTTCTTTCTCAATTTGATATGTAATGTTCCAAGACTCTCAATCTTTTCTTGTCACTGCTGCTAGGTCTTGTTTGATTCTAATTGTGGCATGGCCATATTTAAATTCTTTTTTTTTCTTTTGCTCATAATATCTTATCCTTGAGCTGGAGGTTTCAGAATTTGATTATAACGTTCCCATGGGTTTTTCCTTTTTAGGTGGTGATTAGTGGATTTTTTTTCTACTTTCTCCTCTTATCCTAATGTTTCAGGATAACTTTATTATTTTTTGTATTATTATATCAAGATTTTTTCTTTATCATAGATTTTAGGAAAGTAGTCTGATTATTCTTATTTTTTCTTTTAAATCTATTTTCCAGATCAGTTCTTTTTCTCATGAAATGTTTCACATTTTCTTCTATTTTTTCATTATTTATACTTTGTGTTATTATTTCTTGATCTCTTATATGTTCAGTGGCTTCCCCTTGTCCAATTTGGATTTTCAAGTAGTTGTTTTCTTCCTTAAGATTCTGGTTCTCTATTTCTAAGTAGTTGACTTCCTTTTCATAATCTTGTTTTTTTGTTTTGTTTTTTTTCCTGGTTTTGTTTCTCCTCCATCTCTCTCATTTGATTTTTAAAGTCTTTTTAAAGTTCTTCTATGAATTTTTTTGGGCAGTGATCATTTGACATTACTCTTTGCAGTAGAAAAGGATTTCTTTGTTTCAGTATCATCCTCTGAGGATGAACTGCATTCTTCTCTATTCTCATAGTGACTCTCTTTCGTTGGATTCTTTCTCCTTTGTCTATACTTTTTTTTGGGGAGGGGTAGTAGTTTAGTTTTTGCAATCTAGTCTTGGGATGTGAGTTATGGTGCCTCTGGCCTCAGTTCCTCCTTTACTTCTCCCCTCTGGCATGGAACTGAAACCAAGACTTCCATCCTCCTATAAGTGACCGCAGTCAGCAGTGTCCCCAGCCCACTGCTTCTGCACTTACCTGGTGTGTGCTGGTTCCTTTTCACCCCTGCCACTCTTTGCAGTACAGCTGGGTCTGGCATTCCTTGTCAACAGAGGTTCTGTCAATCTTGCCTGGCTCAGACACCAACCCTCCTCATTATCCCAGGGGTAACAGTTCCTGTGGCTGGGACTGAGGCAGTCTACCAACCCAGCTAATCCCAGGGCTTGCCACTTGTTTTAATCAACCTAGCCTAGAGATGTTTACACTTCACAGGGACCAAATCTCATACTAGGCTTTTTCTTCAGATCTTCTCTGATGGTCCCAAGAAGATTCCTGTTCTGCCCCTACTCTTATTCATTTTTACTGCTCTATGTTTTCCCTGAGTCACTGTTTGATCTCTTTTGTGTGGGAAAATCTCCAGAGCCTGGAATTTTCTGACTTACTCTGCTATTTTCCCAGAATCCTGTCCTGGCTCCTTTTTTTTTTTTCTATTTTGACATACATAGGACATACACGTAAGGCGGAACACTAATCTAAGTACCAGAATATTGGGCTTATTTTGTACAGTGTTGTCTCCCCTGACAGAATTTAAGCTTCCTGAGGGTAAGGACTGTTTCATTTATGTCTGTGAATGCATTGTGACCCAACACAATACCTGTTACAAAGTAGACAATAATAAAGTATTTGTCAATTGACTGATAGTCTCACATTTTCTCTTCTATCTGTATGATCTTGGGCAACTGACTTTGCCTCTCTGACTCATTTTATTTTATTTTATTTTTATCTGTAAAATGAGGCAGCTAGATTAGATCATCTCTGAGCTCTGAAATTCTCATGGCTTCAGTCCAGAAAGCAGAATCACTGTTACCAGAAGCACATTGAAGTCTCAATTTCTTTATCTGTGAAATGAATATTGCAGGCGTAAGGAAATCCCATTTGCTAACTCTAGGGACCTACCTAAGGGAGTAAGTTTACTAAATACTTGAGATCATAGATTTATAGCTCAAATGGATTGTGTGGGTTATTCTAGTCTAACTCCCTCACTTTACAGATGAAGAAATGAAGGTCCAGGGATGTGAAATATCTTCCCCAAAATTATGAAGTGGAAAAGTCAGTATTTTAACCTAGGTCCACAGAATATTTTCCCCTACCTACCACAGTGTAAAAGAATGGCTAAAATTAATCAGGATAGACTTTTCCTTAAAGAAATCCTAAAATAAATTCATTTTTTTGGAGGGGGGAAGGTAGGACAGTAAATCCTTTAAGAAAGAAATGATCCATCCCTGCTATATTTATTTGGAAAGCTCTATATTTCTGATAATGGCCTGAGATTTTCTGAAAACTGGACATGCTATTACAGTATGCTATTACAAAAAGTTCCTGAACTGATTATGTCTTTCTTCAGAAAAACCAGCAGATGTCAGCATTTCCTTGGAAATTGGCCAGTAGGCAACCCTTTGAAAATTTCAAAGCAAGGTTTAGGGTAGAGGAAAAGGGAGGAAGGAAAGAAGGGAGGGAGGAAAAAAGGAAGGGAGGGAGGGAGAGACAGAGATCTCTAACAATATATCCAATGCCATCAGTAATCGGTTCTCTTCTATTCAAACCGCATCTGTCCATCATTGCTTCTTCTGAAGGAAGGAAAGCTA
The DNA here is from genome assembly GCA_028627135.1 of Pseudochirops cupreus. Classification (NCBI taxonomy): domain Eukaryota; kingdom Metazoa; phylum Chordata; class Mammalia; order Diprotodontia; family Pseudocheiridae; genus Pseudochirops; species Pseudochirops cupreus. Next base: position 106,609,657 of record CM053581.1, on the reverse strand, counting down.
CAGAGTTAGACACAGATAATGATGATAACTTGGGAGCTTTTTTTTTTTTAATGTAATCTCCAAGGCTTCTTTGGAGTCCTAAAAATCTTTTCATGGGGATGAATAATGCAATCAGTCTCCTTCAGCAATCAGGCCAGCTGAACACCAAGCCGGTGATTTCATCACTTCATCTGAATGGCTAATGCCTACCCACAGAAGTGACAGGAGGAAGAGTGTAGCCCGGTTGGGTCTTGGCATCCCAAGCCCAGGGCTTTGGCCTGGGTTTCAGTATGATAATTAGATCCTCTGCCTCCCTAACCCATTTCCCATCTCTTTTGCTGCTCTTGTTATATGCAAGGAGTGGGGTTGGGGGTGGGTAGCTGAATAGCACAGTGGAATTACTGCATATTGTCCCATCTGTCGTCTTTATTATTTCCATGTGTATATGTGTGTCTAGCTAGATTGAAACATCCTAATTACAATCAACTGCTTGCTGAAGCCTCTGGGTTGTAGGGCCAACTTGGAGCCTCAGCAGCTCAGCTGAGTTTTTACCAGTAGCACATCAAATTAAAGCCAGCATCTCTGTACCAAGCTCTGCTGCTAAAGCATGATCACTCTGCCTGTTTCCACCTCCTCCTTGCTTTCCCATTCTACTCTGGCTAGAGATCACAGGGCTAGCCCTTAGATCTCTATCTCTGGCTTTATGACATCCCAGCAGGACTCCAATTAGCTCAAGTAGTGTCAGAAAATTCTCAAAAAAAATGATTCAAGTCTGGAAACTACCTTCTCAAAACCAAATTCATTTTAATTTATCTGAACAAAAATGTTAAAAGAATGCCTGCCATAGGCCATATTCTAGTGACTATAGGTCTTCAGAAATTAGATAAGAGAATCTGGGGCTCATAGATTATAAAATATAGGGGCTAGGTGGGTAAGGTGTCCTAGGGTAGACCCCTAAACAATTATTCTTTCAGTGTTTGCCTTCTCTTGCCTTTTCTCCTTGTCTTCCCTTCCCTCAAGACAGACCAATAAGGAATACCTTTTTCTGGCATCCCTGGCTTGCTTGACAGGAATCTGATTTTAATTGTATTTGTTTAAAAGTTGGCTATATTTGCAATGCTGTTGATATGAAGTTTGAAAGCAATCATAGCAGTTTGCACTAAATTATTCATCATCTTTTTCACTATTTATTTGGAGTTAGGTCCACCTGGATGTGTAATATATAAATCATGAGGTATCTTTTTTTGGGGGGGGGGGGCATGGAGCCAGGAGCCAGTTGTTTTAAAGAACTGCACACACCACGATCCATAACATCTGAAATCTCTGGCATATCTGAGAAAAAATGGTGATAGAGAGGTGTCTCTTAGACTGATAGTAAAGTTTTGTGAAATTCAGGATTCGCTAATGTAGATGTGACCCTGAATTCTTAAGGTCAGCTCAAAAGAACCTGAGCAGGTCTTATTAAACTGGAAACATTTCAAATATGACTTAGATTAGGACTATGCAACTCCCCCTCATCCTCCAATGACCCACTTAATAAAACACAGTCAGATTCATCACTTAATTCATTTGTTTAGCCAAATCAATACATAAACACCTTCTACTAAGGCTTAGGAAGGGTATTGGTAAATTTGTGTTTCAATCCTGGAACACTTTGTATGAAATTCTTTTAAGCAGTGGAGAGAATGTATGTGGGGTGGAGTTAGTGAAAACTTTGGGGAGAGAGAAATTCTTGATCCCCATGCTGAAAGAGCCACCTATGTGTTTCCAGATCCACTTTGGGGAGTGATCTGTGGAAAGAGAAAAAAAAAGATTTTGAGAAAGATAAATACATATAGGAGCTGGTGCCTCCAGTTTGCATCAGAAGAGACTTTGTAGACCTTAGGTAAGATCAGGACCTCTCTTGTTTGATTGAGCAAGAGTATATTCCTCTCATTTAGAAAGTTCATCCATTCTTATGTATTTTCTAGTATATGCTAATCTGTGGAATTTCTCCAATCTCTCTTTGCTACCTTCTTGGAAAAATGGGTTTACTCACTATTCGTTCTTTGTGCTTGTCTTTTATGTAACTAGCATTTGTTGATAAACGGATATGCTGGTTGATATAAATATGAGATAAAATCCCCCTTAAGGGAGAATGACTAAGAAGTAGATTGAACCTAAAAACTATGCTCCTAGACTGGCAATATCCCAGGTAGCAGAGAGATGTAATGGTACTCTAGTAGTCCTGTCTCCCAGGAGAACAGAGTGGCCAGACTTGTAGTTCCACCTTTTTTTTTTTTTTGCTCCTAATCAGATTGGAATCAGAGTCTCTTTAGAGAAAGGGGAGAGAAACACAGAAATATCATTCCATACCTCCCCCTGAGCCACATTCAGATAATTCATGTGAACACAGATATTTGACATGCACAGCACACAACCTACACATGAATGAAAGGAGCAACCTCATAGATGCAATCACTGATCCTTGACACACTTATACTTATGTGGATCTTTCCTCACATGCTTAGTAACTGTGTGAACTTCAGCAAAATGCTTAATCTTCCATGTCTGCAATTTCATCATCTGTAAAATAAAGAGATTAAATTATATAGCCTGGATCAAAAGATATGCATAATTTAATGAATATTTGGGAATAGCTTTAAATTGTTTTCTCAAAGAGATAGACTAATTCACAGGTATACCAACAATGCACTAGTGTGCCTGCCTTCCTACAACTCCTCCCACGTTTTTTGTTCTCATCTCTTGTCATCTTTGCTAATCTGATGGCTGTCAGGGGAAATATCAGAGTTGTTTTGGTTTGCATTTCTCTTATTAGTGATTTGGAGCATTTTTATATTATAATTAAAAGTTTGCATTTCTTCTTTTGCAAACTATCTTTTTGTTTCCTTTGATTATAGCTACTGGACAAATCAATTAATGAAAAAAGTATTTATTAAGCACTTACTTTGGGCCAGGCTCTATGCTATACACTCGGCAAACAAAGAAAGGTAAAAAATAACCCCAGCCCTCAAGCAGTGACATTCTAGTGTAGGATATGCAACATGCAAATTACTAGGTACATACAAAATATTTTCAGAGAATATGGGAGATGACTTCAAAGGACAAGAGTATGTGGGAAGACTGGGAAAAATCCTGTAGAAAAATGCATTTGAGTTTATTGAAGGATGCCAGGGAAATAAAAAATAGGGGTGAAGAGGGAAGGACTTTCTGTTCATGGGGAAAGTGAATGCAAAGTCATGGAGATGGGTGACGAAGAGATGTATGTGGGAAACAGGAGTAGTCAATGGAGCTGGACCATAGCGTACATGAAGGGGAATAAAATAGAAGATCACTGGAAAGGTAGGAAAGGGACAAGTTATAAAGAACTTTTAAATGAGAAATAGAGAATCTGTATTTGATCCTGAAGACAATAGTGAGACATTGTAATTTATTGAGTAGGGGTGAAGAGGGGAGGTGGGCAAACCTACACAGTTAGAAAATCACTTTGGTAGCTGAGTGAAGGATGTATCGGAAGAAGATTAGGGGCAGACTTGAGGCAGGGTAGTCAATTAGAAGGCTATTGCTACAGTGACAAGAACTAGAATGTTGCTTGTATGAGTAGAGAATAGGGTATGTATAAGGGATATGTTGTGGAACTAGAAGTGACAAGAACATAAATGATTCTTTTTCCTAAATGTTCTTATCAAATCTCTATATATCAACTATATGAGACTTTCCTCAAAGATATTTGCTGCAAATATTTCTCAATCCGTTACTCATGTAATTCTAGCTATATTAATTTTTGTTCTTACAAAAGCCTCTAAATTGTATGTAATTGAAAGTGTTTATGAATAGATCCCTAGACTTGGAATCAAGAACTGAATTTAAATTCTGCCTCACTTACTTACTGGCTATGTGTCACTGGGCAAGCCTCTAGCCCTGTCATAGCCTCAGTTTTCTCCTCTATGAAATAGGGATAATAATAATATCACCAAACTCCCAGAAGTTTTGGATCATTTAAGACGGCATACTTTTGAAGTATCTTGCCAAGATTAAAGATACATTGACATATTAGCTATTATTATTACTTAAAGACAGTTATCATGTTTTACCTGAATCTTCTCTTCTCCAGATTAAATACCTTTACTTCATTTGTCCAGTTCACATGTGTCAGTGATACTGTCTTCCGTGCTGTTCCTAGTACAAGAGTCTCTATCTCTTAGCTCTGGGCATTTTTCCTGGCTGTTCTCTATGCACTTTTGCCTCTTGTCTTCCCTGGCTCCTTTTAAATCCCAGCTAAAATCCCACCTTTTACAAGTCCTTCCTGCCTTCCCTCTGAGACTACTCCCATTGTTTGCTATGCACATCTTGATTGTACATAGTTGTTGGCATGTTTTCTCCCTCCTTGGTTGGGGAGCTACTTGACAACATGGACTGTTTCTGCTTTTCATTGCTTAGCACAGGGCTTGGCACATAGCAGTTATTTAGCTTGTTGTTGACTTGATCCAAAGTCCCTTTCCATCTTACTTGCCTTTGGACACTCTCCAGCTTATCAATTTCCTTCCTAAACTATAGTATTCAGAACTGAGAAAATACTTCATATTTGGGCTCTTTACAGCAGAGGACACAACCATCATCTCCTTATTCCTGAAATCTATACTTCTCTTAATTCAGCCCAATTATCCAAATGTGGCCTAGGCCAAAAGGTATGTATAGTTTAATGAATAGCTGGGGGCAGTTTCAGTTTGTTTTCCCAAAGAGAAGTACTAACACTTTCTTAACATTTGCTTTTATTTTTTTTTAATTTTGCGTTCCAAATTCTATCTTTCTCTACCTCTTTCCACTCCCCCCTCCCTGAGATGGTAAGCAATGAGATACAGGTTCTACATATGTAATCTTAATGAGATATTTGTAAATGACGTTGAAAACTATAAAGTGCTCTGTGGTAGCTATTATTATTATTTTGTTGGGCCTTTAATTTATTTTGTGGTAGTCATTGTATAAATTCTTTTCCTGGATGCCACATGAGTATGTATGTATATATATATATATATACATACACACACATGCATATACACACAGCACACACATATGTGTTATAAATACACACACGTATACATGCACATGTATACTACATGCTTATCATATGCATATATGTATGAAATATACCTGCACACAGATGCATGCATGTATAGATACACAATGCAGTGTGTCTTTTTGCATACACATGTGTACATACATGTGATCAATATGCATGCTCATATTTGCTTATAGGCACTGCATGCTTATCATATGCACACACGTATATGCACAAATGTATGCAATACACTTGCACACAAATCTATACATATAGTTATACAATACAGCATGCATTTACATGAGTGTAGATGTGTGTGTGCTTGTGTGTGATAAATGTGCATGTGTACATATGTATATGTTACTTACAATACATAAATGTGTATGTGCAAAAAGAGGTACAAAAAGTACTAAGTTAGACATGGAATAAGATGGCAGTGTGATAATTATATGTTTCACCATGGAGAATTAGATTTAGAATATTTATAATTAGCTTTGAATGATGACAAGTACTTGGATTTTGAATGGTGACTAGTATTGAGTATTAATACTTAGAAAGGACCCTCCCACAGGCCTAGCTAGAAGTACGAAATTATATACTCAGACCCAAGTTAGTGGAGAGCATTCCTTTAGCAACTAAGACCTGAGGTTTGAAGAATTGGTCACTAGGGGGAGAAATTGGCCAACTTTTGTCCTAAAAAGACTTCAGAAAACTTGTTTTCTTAAATATAGATTCATTCTTTGGACCTAGGAGTCTTGCACTGAGGTAGGCCCCTCAATAATCTTGATTCCTAGAGCAGGTCTAGAATAAGGCGGAAGGAGAGGAAATGTGAGGGGCAATGAGTGTTGGGGAGGGTTCAGGCATTTATGGCTAGACATAGTCTATCCTAACTGAGTTATCAATATCTCTGTGAAGTCAACATCCAGAAGAGTGGACAGTAGTAGGGCAGAGGGTTGATCAGTAGCATGGTGGAGAACTGGATTCAAATCTTTTCTTTGCTGCTTATATAGATAAGGCCAACCATTCTTCCCCACTAGAATGCAATTTCTTCATCTTTAAAATAAAAGGTTTGGGTTAGATGCACCCCTAAAGCTCTGACTTTGCAGGATTACATGATGTCTACCCTGATATATTTTCAGAATTTCTCTCCCATTAGAATAGATTTCTTGAAGCCTGGAACTCTTTCGCTTATGTGTTTGTATCCCAGCACTTAGCACAATGTTTGCCATATTGTAAGTATTTAACAAATTCTTACTGATTGGTTGATGACCAAATCTGCATATTAGTGGACCTGCCGACCTGCTGGTTTTTTAGCCTGGACTTAATGCTCTTCGTATACTTAATATTTGCTGCATCTCAGTCTTCTTAATAGTTTTGAATTTACCCAAGCTGGTAAATTAAGCTTTCTTCTTATTGTTGCCTGTCCTCTAAAAATCTTTGCTACTTTTATCCCATAAGAAATTTGCTACTTTTGTCCCTGAAAAATTTCTGTAAGAGAAGAGCTACCGCAAGAGAAAATTTTCAGATCAGAGAGCTCCAATGAACCTTAGAGGTCAGCTAATCCAGCCTTCTCATTTGGCAGATGAAGAAATTGAGCTGAAATGAATGATCAGTTTGCAACACTAGTAAGTGGCGGGGATGGGATTTGAACCCAATTTTAACTTCAAATTTAACATTCTTGACCCAGTACCATAATGTTTCTTATTTGATCCTAGCTTATGAAAATCTTAAGAATCCATGAAAGTTGTTCACCTACAGAACAGGGGGAGAGTTGGGGATTAAAGAGGTTCCCTCCGTTTGATTATGAAGGGAAATCAGGACACAGGGAGGAAATTCTCCAGCTACATAATAGACATTTAAATACTTGAAGACATAAATCATCAGGTTTTCCCAGGTTTTATAGGTTACACTTTTTTGGTTCCTTCAATTCATCTTCATATGGAATGATTTTGAGGCTCCCTCCTCATATTTTTCACCCCTCAGTGATGTCTTTCCTAAAATGTGCTTCAGAAGGACATCATGTTTCTATTAATGTACCTTAGAGACCTAACCTAGCATAGAGGAGAGAGGGCCGGTTTTGGAGTTGACAAGGCCTGAATTCAAGTCCAGACTCTGATGTATGATGGCTATGTATGTGAGTCTTGCCAAGCCCTCAGTGCCCTGGGAAGCTTTCTAAGATTATAAATGTACAGAACAATTGCCAGTTTGCATAGGTATCAGAATTTTCCTCATGAGAAGGTTGCTAAATCAATGAAATGATAGGTCTGGGCAAAAGAAAAATACAGTCTAAAAGTGCATTAACCCTCTTGGCTGGCCCAAGATACTGTTGCAAGAGCCATCCATCACAGAAAGAGCTCTGAACTTGGCATCCAAAGACCTGGCTTCAAATCCTGAATCAGATACCTACTTGTGTGAGTCAAGTGACTCTATGTGAGTCAGTCAAGGTCTCTGACACTTCATTGCCTCATCTGCAGAATGGGTACAGCAGGATAGGATGTGCCTATTTAAAAAAACTGTTATGAGGAAAATGCTTTGCCAACCCTGAAGTGTCATAGAAATAGGAGCTGTCATTTGCAGCTCATAATGAGCATGCAGTCCACTAAAACCCCCAAGTCACTGTCACACTGGCTGTTGTCAAGCCCATGTGGGCTTCTGGCTTGAAAAGCATGCATCTCTATCTAATGGGCAGCCTGTCACTCGAACTCTAATAGAAATCACCTGCTACTCAAATTATCATTAAACAAATTGACAGCAAATAACTGGGTTTCCCAGTGTTCATGCCGCCTGCATGCCTGCCTGCCAGACTTCCTGAACTCAATGGAGGGGAAAAAAATAATAATAAAAACAAACCCCTGTACACAGCTCAGATGAGCATGATTCCTGGGCCAGAAGAAAATATTTACAGCTGGTCATCACGTAAAGCTCATCCTCTTGTTCTCCAGGAACACAGAAGCTCACAACTCCATTTCATCCCCCAGAGCTCCTTTCTCCTTTGCTTATCCCCAGAGGCATGTGACATAGTGGTAAGTAGGATGGATCTGAGTTTAGGGGACTTGAATTCAAATTCCATTTCTAGTAATTACTGATTATATGACCGTTGGCACGTCACTTAACATATGTGGTTCTCAATTTCCTTATTTGGAAAGATTTGGTAATTGTTTGTCTTACCTGTAACACAGAATTTTAGAGAGGCTCCATTGAGGTAATAGCTAAAGTTCTACGTGGATGTGAATTCTGAATTACCTTGTTACATAAAATCAACTTAAAGAGTACATATATGAGGGTTTTTGTATTTTTTAATAGAGGCAGGCTGGTAGAAATGAAAAGATGCTTGGACCCAGAACCAGAAAAACTAGATATAAGCATCCATATGTTGGCTATAACGATTACTAGCTATGTGACCTTAGGATAATCCCACAATTCCTCTGAGTAGTCTCAGTTTTTCCAATTATAAAATGGGAGGAGAAATCACTTCCCTACCTCCCTAACAGTTCTGTTCTGAGGAAAGTGCTTTGTATACCTTAAATTATAAGGGAAACTTGAATAATTACTGTTATTTCTTTTTTAAACACTTTGAACTCCATTTCTTCTGTAGCCCCTTTCTTCTCCGTGTTGCATGAATACTGAAATAACTGTCCTGGCAAAGTATAGGTAGATTCAAGGAAGAAGGAAGCAGCTCATAAATGAAACTTAGTCAACTGTATTTTATAGAAATGTACCTTAACCAGTCTGTCTAAGTAGGGAATAAAGTCTGTGTCTTCTCCAGGTTTTAATAGCTCTTATTTTATTAAGTAAATGGTTATTTGTATCTGTTTAAGGCCAAGTATCCTAAGTGGTATAACGGAGAGAGTGCCCAGCCTGGAGTCAGGAAGACTCTCATTCCTGAGTTCAAATCTGGTATAAAACACTTACTAGCTGTGTGATCCTGGGCAAGTCATTTAACCCTGTTTGCCTCAGTTTCCTCATCTGTAAAATGAGTTGGAGAAGGAAAATGGACATAAAGAGGCACAACTGAAAAATGACCAAACAACAACAAAACAACCCTTGTGAAATAGAAGAAACATTGGATTTAGAGCCAAGAAGATTGGACTTCCTGTTTATTAGCTGTGCTTTCTTGGACAAGTCCCTTAGCCTCTCTGGGCCTGATTTGAGGTGGTCATTTTGAGATGTTGTGGATGTTAGGATATCCAGGTAGGTACAGATTCCAATCCAATCCAATACTGATTACCTATAAGGTGACCCATTCCAAAGGTGCCAGCAAATATTTTTACAGAGATTTGTTTTTTAATGGGATATCTTGTACCATTACTATCATTTATACCCTTTGGGCATGAATATCAATAAAACAAAAGGTGGAATATGCTGAGGGTATAGACTTTTATATGCTCGATAGGAGAAAGTTGGGAGAAAACAGAATTTGATGGAAGCAGACCTGAAGAGAACTGGTTCAGACAAAAAGAAATCTCTCATGTATTTTAAGGGGAACTTTTCCATTTTGATTTTGAGAAATCTCAGAGGGTCCTTCCAATCATTTGTGTAATTGGAGGGAGAAGGAGAAGAGTTGAAGGAGATAGTTGACCCCAGGCATTACTCAGAGACTGGCTCTTCTCCAATGGTTATTATAGACCCTTGGGTTTTCCGTGAGTCTTAGTCAGGGAGAAAGGAGATAAGGTGGTTTATGCCCTTGAGAATGCCTGAAGGCCTCTGCTTCTGTTTCTATCCATCTTTTCCACTATCCAGGAAAGTGCAGATGAAGGGCAAGTGAGTTGTGACATGTAGTATTCTGTTGGTTTGGCTAAGCTCCAGGGTCACAAAGGTAAGCCTGACAAGGAAGAGAATTCAGTGAAGCAGATGCAAATAGCCCAAAGCTCCCATCTACCACCATAGACAGGTTCAGAGACATAGCCTTGGGGGATTCTGGGGATTCTGGTCTGCATTGGCAAGATATTGGGGGAGCTGAACTAGCCAATTGGACAGATAGTGGGGATAGGCAGGTAAAATGTAGGGCATGTAGTGAAATTAGGGTCTTTTTGGTTGGTGTCAAAAGCCAGATGTGTGAGTATGGTAGAGCAAAACAGAGACATTTTAACTGAGTAGATGCTTATAAATCAGCAGGGATTTCCACAGTCCCCAAATTGATTGGAAGTAATTTCTTCCTTATTATTCTATTTTCCTTATTGGACAATGATGAGGAAGTAATTTTGGGGCATTGGAAAATGCAAAGTATTATAAAAATGAGCTTTTTTTTCATAAAAAAAATAGTGATTGTTTTTTACCCCTCCTTTTATTCCAGAGAGGTTCTTCTCTTCCTGCCCCTCCACCCCCACCCCACCTCCCCCCAGCCCTGCTTAATCAAAGGAAAGTGTATGTATGAGGTTAATTATACATGAAGTCTTTGACCCTTCCTAGATGATTCTTCACTGGAGAAGAATATGACTTAATAAATGGCCTTTCTTTCTTTCTTTCCTTCCTTCTTCCTTCCTTCCTTCCTCCCTCCTCTGTCTCTCTCTCTCTCTGTCTCTCTCTCTCTCCTCTTCCCTTCCTTTGTCCCTCTCTTCCCCTCCTCTCTCCCTCCTACACCTTCATCCTTTTCTCTTTTTTCCCCTCTCCTCTCCTCACTTCTCCTCTTCCCCACTCCCTCCTTAGGTAGGTGGAGAAGTAGATAGAGCTCTGGGCCTGTCATCAGGAAGACTTGAATTCAAATCTGGCCTGAGACATTTATTAGCTATATGATATGACCCTGGGTAAATCACTTAATCTCTGTATGCCTCAGTTTCCCCAACTCTAAAATGAGTATAATAATGGCAATTTCTCCCTCAATTAAAACTTGTAGTTTCCTATAGCACTGAGAGAGGTTAAGTAACCTGTCCGTTACCAAACGGCTATCACAGCTGGTAAATGTCAGAAGCAGGATTTAAGCCTGGGTCATTCTGATCCTAAGTCTTGCCCCTTAGCCTCTATCCAATTCTGCCTCAGTTTACTGATCTATAAAAATGAGACAACAATAATAACTACATTTTTTTTAATAACAGAGAGGGTGGGGAAAGTGTTGTAACACCCTTAAAGAGCTCTAGAAATGTGTATCTTTCTTTGTTCTGAAAAGATGCCCTTTTCCTCCTTACATTTCCTGTTCCCACCACTATACTTGCAGGCCTGCCTGCTGGTTATAAAGGGGCACTTGATGTTAATGAAAGATCTTTAGCAGCCTTATGTAACTCTCTTGATTGGCTGAACTAAGGGCTCTGATTTGGAAATCATTTTTTTTTATCTAAGGGGAGCTCTTAAGTCTAAGGAAGAAAAGAGAGGGCCAGTGGAATAAAGAAAAGGGAAGTCATGGATAATAGGCCAGCCAGCTCCAGAGGGACTGGGCCAGCCACAGCACCTAATTAGCAGCACTTTGCAGGCAACACGCAGAAGAGCTCTCAGAAGGAGCCATTCGGAATGTGGCTCTGGAAGCTGTTGCTGTTGCCAGAGAGCCAAAACAGAAGACGTTGGTGAATATGTAGCTGGGGAATTGTTTTCATTTTTAATAGAATGGTTCCTATTTTCCTCCATTTGTGTTCTCTTCGGATGCCTCACCATGGCTCTATGTTCTGAAAAAAAAAAGCCTCCAGAAGAAAGGTGTTTTTGGTCTTATCATTCTGGGAGACAGTAAATGCTATCTAAAGTTGGAAGCAATCTCAATTTTGTCCAGTTTTTAGCCTGGGGTCAATGGACAAATGGTCCAAGGATAGATTTCTTTTTTGGGAGAGGGGCTGTTTAGGAACAAGAATGAGGAAAGAAAAAAAAAAAGGTGTGTCTTTTCACTGATGTCTAACTTAGGGATTCTTAACCTGGTATTCAAGATGGTTAAAAATATATTTTTATAGCTGTATTTCAATATAATTGGTCTCCTTGGTAATACTATGCATTTTAAAACATTATTCTGAGACGAGGCCCATAGCCTTCACTAGACTACCAAAGGGACCCTTTCTTTTCCAGAAAGAGAAAATTATTTGCTTCCTCATTCTCAGACATTCTAGTTTTATGTGGTTTAATTTAGGTCACTAGTTAGATTCTTTAAGTTTCTTTTAGGTAGATTTAAGTATGGTCATGGCTTAAGAAGCAATAGATATAGGCTCTAGTCCAAGCTCTATAGTTCATTATCTGCATGTTTTGGGCAAGTCACCTCCTCTTTACTGGACTAGTCAGATGGTACCTGGGAGCTGTGTGCCAGACTTTCAGAATCAACTTATTAAACTTTCGAACACACAGTTCTATAGACCGTTAACAAATGATCTCCAGGCCCATAAATGGACCTTGAAACAAAACAAGAGTCTGATCACTAATTAAAAGCATTTATTGTCCGAGAAAAAGGCTTGTAGGGGAGAATAGATCCTATAAGAGTATAGGAAAGGAGAGAGGGTTCTCAGCTGTTCAAAGGGGAGTGGGAAAAGTGTGAGATATTATAGTTTCTAGAGGCTTTTGGGCAGGAATTGGGATTAAAAGAGAGGATATGTATTAGATACAGTAACACAAGTAAAGACCCATATCTCACATCATATACCGAGATTAGGCCAAAAGAGGTAGATGATTTAGACATTAAGGGTGATATCATAAGCAAATTAGGGGAGCATTGAAAATTTTACTTGTCAGATCTATGGATAAGAGAAGAATTTATGACCAAACAAGAGCTAAAGACCATTATGAGATGTAAAATGGATATGTTTACGTAAAATAAAAAAGGGAAGCGAGAAACTGGGGAAATTGTTTTAATAGCAAATGTCTCTGATAAAGGCTTCTCAAATATATACAGAGAACTGAGGCAACTTTATAAGAATGTAAGTCGTTTCCCCAGTTGATAAATGGTAAAAGCATATGAGCAAGAAGTTTTCAGAATAGGAAATCAAAGCTATCTATAGGCATATAAACATACTCTAAATTACTATTGATTAGAGAAATGCAAATTTAAATAACTCTGAGGTACCACTTCACAACTATCAGATGGGCTAATATGACAGAAGAGGAAAATGACAAATATAGGAAGAAACATAAAAAAAAATGCGACACTAATGTACTGTTGGTGGAGTTGTGAACTGATCCAACCTTTCTGGAGAGCAATTTGGAACTATGCCCAAAGAGCTATAAAACTATGCATATTATACCTATTGACCCAGCAATACTGCTAGTAGGTCTGTATCTCAAAGAGATCAAAGAAAAAGGGAAAGGAGTTATAGGTACAAATATATTTATAATGGCTCTTTTAGTGGTGGCAAAAAATTGGAAATTGAGGGGATACCCCTCACTTGGGGAACGGCTGAACAAGTTGTGGTATGTGATTGAGATTGAATACTATTTTGTTGTAAGAGATGATTAGCAAAATGGTTTCAGAAAACAAAACCAAACCTGGGAAGATTTATATGAATTGATACAAAGTAAAGCGAGCAGAACCAGGAGAACATTGTGTACAGTAATGGCAATGTACTTTGATGATCAGCTGTGAATGACTTAGCTGTTTTCAGCAATACAATGATCCAACACAGTTTTGAAGAACTTACGATGAAAAATTCTATGAATCTCCAGAGAAAGAATGGATGGAATCTGAATGTCTATCAAAGGATATTTTTTTAAATTTCATTTCTCTTGGTTTTTGTTGTTGGTTTGATCTGTTTTCTTTTGCAGGGTAGCTAATATGGAAATATGTTTTGCATGACTTCACATGTATAATCTATATCAAAGTGCTTGCCTTCTCAAGGAGGGGGGAAGGATGGGGGAAGAAAGAATTCGAAACTAAAAATTTTAGAAAACAAATGTTAATTTTTTATTTTACATCTAACTGAGGAAAAGAAAACAAAATCTGAGATAAAAAGCATTATTAAAAAATAAACAAATAAATTAGAGAACCAGAACATGAAAACAGGTTTTCTTACCTTAAATGTGATTCACTTTACCTATATCATACTGCTTTTAATAAAAAAAAGGAAACTAATTTAATCAGTCTTTTAAAAACATGTCTTATTTATGCCTTAAGGAGAACATTACTACCATTTCCTAATACCACCTATGCAAAAACAGAACTATCGTAACAAAAAAGTAAAGCTCTAAAGTTCAAAAGACTGAGGTCGAGTCCTCCCTTTGATGATAGCTACTAGTGTGACTAGGCCTCGGTTTTCTTGACTGAAAAAAACCAAAACCACAACAGCAGGCTGGGAAGATGGATTTTGTGTTCTTTTTCATTTTTAGGTCTTTACTCCTATACTGTAGCAAGCATCCCTGGAAGCATTTCCTTCATTCCCTTCCTGTAGCCCCCACCTCTCTCCTGAGAAGAAAGAAATGTCTGGTTATTAAGGCCTCTGGAATCTCCATTGATCATTGCAGTGGAAAGAGTTCTGATTTCCTTTATTGCTGATTTCCTTTGTTACGTGGCCCTTTTTGTATGTTATTCTTGTTTCTGTTTCCTTTATCTTACATCCCTTCGTATAAGCATTCCTCAGTTTCTCTGAATCCTTCATAATCCTCTTTAAATTGCAAATTTAATCATCAACAAATACATACACAGAAAATACCAATAAGGATGATCTTATAAAGGGAAAGAACGTTCCATTGCCTTCTCAGGCTGCTAAATATTTTGCCATTCTCAAGTTAGTGGACACTCACTTTATTTTCAGGTTTTTGCCACCATAAAAAGTTCTTTTTCATATACAGAAACTTTTTTTTTCTACTTGCTAATGGCCCTCTCGGTATATCTGACTAGTAGTATCAAATATACTATTTCTTGAGTCAAGGGAGATGAACATTTTCATCTTATTTTTTGCATAATTTCAAATTAATTTGCAGATTGTTTTGACTATTTCATAGCTCTGTCAACTTTTTATAATTGAGCCTGCTTTTCCACAACCCCTCTAATATTGGTTGTTGGCATCTTTTATTATTACAAATGTGCTGGTATGATGTGAAAATATCACTGTTTTTTAATTGCATTCTTTTCATTATTAATAATTTGAGGCATGTTCTTCATATGGTTAATTTGCCTATTCATCAATAAGCACTTATTAATTATATTTTATGTGCCAGACACTTTTCTAGGCACTTGGCATAAAAATGATTTGATTTCTTCTTCTGAAAAGAATTTGCTCATATTTTCTGACCATTTAAGAAATGGTTCTTGGTCTTATAATTTTGTGTCAGTTCCTTATTTGTCTTGAATTTCAGAATTTTTATCAGCAATATTTGATATTTGGGGTAGTTAGGTGGTGCAGTGGATGAAGTGCTGGGCCTGGAGTCAAGAAGACCCGAGTTCAGATTCAGAATCAGACATTTACTATATGTGTAACCTTGGGCAAATCACTTAAACCACTATTTGCCTCAGTTTCCTCATCTGTAAAATGGGGGTAATAATAGTACTTACTTCCCCAGAGTGTTGTAAAGATCAAGTGAGATAATAATTATAAAGTTCTTAGCATAGTGCCTAGAATGTAACAAGCACTGTTTAAATGTTAGCTCTTATCGTATTTGTTTCAATAAGCTCCAATTATTCTATCTCTCATCCTTTATCTTTCTCTGTGCTCTTTTGTCACATACATATTTCTATATGACATTATTTAGTTGTGTTTGTGTTGTGTGTGTACATGTGTATATGTGTATGTTTGTATACTTCATCTTCCATTAGAGTACAAGAGCATAGAGAGGAGGAATGGTGCTTTGCTTCACATTCTTTAGTGGGTAAAGGATCTGCCACAATGCATAATCTGAGGTCATTCCCTACCATTTTACAAGTGAAAAACTGAGGCCCAGAGCTGGTGACTTGATCAAGGTCACACAGGTTGTAAGTAGCAGAGCTGGGTTCCCTGCTGTACCTGTGTGTGCACAGGACTCTGCACACAGATTATCAATAAATATTTGTTAAAATACTATTCCTTAAAATAATTGTTAACTAAATTAATAAATTTCATTCATGTGTGTATGTAAGCATATCGTTATCCCTGCATTCCATACTAGATGGACTTTATGAGATTTTGTGGGGTAAACATAACGAAAACCAAAGTCCATCATGCTGTAGCCCAGTGCCTGATGTTAAGTTTAAAACCATGCTCTTCATTGCTGGTCCTGTCCTCAGGCTTTTCTAGTATAATAAGAACTGCCAGGGTTGGTACTCTTCTCTCACAGCCTTCAATGCATGAACTAATGAGCATTCATTCGCTACGTACTGAACACATCACACTTTGCTAAGAGTGGAAGATACAAATAGAAAAAGCTCTCAGGAAGCTCACATCCAAATGGGGGAGATGACATGTACATGTTTTACCTTCAAGCTGGATGGAAACATACCTTGGCTGCTAGGGTACAGTAGCAGAATAGTTGGTAACATATCTGGTTTCATGGCATTTGTTATTGATGTTGAACCATTGGACAGTGCCCAGAACTTTGGGGGTAGATTTTTCTGTCTTGAGTTAACTGTAGCTCCAGCACCAAAAGAAACAGCTGCTAGAATGCATCTCCATGGGTTTGCTTCCCACAATAGTGGTTGGGCTGCAGGCACAAATAGTAGACTTGGGAGATTCTGTCACTCTAAAGACTTTTGGGCTTGCCTGCTTGGGGCTGGCAATTGATTACTTTTGGTATTGGTGGAGGCAAGGAGAGTGGGCCCCTTCCTCAGTAATTCCACGACCTTGGGCTCAGAGTAGGCATGGTAGATAGAGGTAGTTACCTCTATCCCCAAAGGCTCTTTGGTTCAGAATCCTAGACTCTTTATAAAGGTCCAAAGGGAGGTGATAGTTGAATTAGCAAACCCAGGGTCACCTCCATTCACTGGAAGAAGACTTTAGTGAAGGGTCACTCCTAATAGCATTTAGAAATACACAGTTCTCAGGGGAATTCTCAATAAATGTAGATGTATCTAAAATTCTTGGATCTAAAAATAGTACAAAATAGCACATCAATTAACCAGATTTGTCATTCTATTGGCAATTGTTGTTAATGGTAAAAAAAATACAGTTGAGGCTGTATCCCCCATCTCATTTATTTTCAAGACTCTGAGTTTGAAAACATTTGCTCATTTTAGAGGCTTGTATAATTTGGGAGAATTATGTTCAATTACTATTAGTTCCTACCCCCATAAGCTGTATTCATCACATAGCAGCAGGTAATGGTTATTTTCCTCTCTAACATTTTTCCCACTGAACTCCCCCACATATCAGGATGAGAAGAGGAGGCATGCCTTGCTGCAGAAAATCAGCTGTGAAGTAATGCTCATAACTAATTCATTATAAAGAAATCCTTGGGATTTATGGAAGGGATCAAAGGAAATAAAGCTGGGAGGAAACTTAGAGGATCATCATGTTGGAAACCATTATTTTTCAGATGAGGGAAACTATGGCCTGGAGAGATGAGGTGATTCACCGATTGTGCTACAATTTGCAAGTGGCAGACCCAGGATGTGGTGCCAGCTCCTTTGACTCCCAATCCAGGGCTTTTTCTAGTAACTCTTCCTATTATTACATCATCTTCTGGAATGCCTTTTACTTAGGGCTTAGTGTCTTCTGATTACTGAAAAGTAACTTAGATTTAGAGCTGGAAAAAATCTTAGAGATCAAGTAGGCCAACCTACTCATTGAACAGATGAGCAAATGTGGGCCAGGAAAGAGGACTGAAAGCACAGTGTTATGGAAGTTTTCCAAGGTCACACAGATGAAGTGCTGCAGAGTTGGAATTCAAATAAAGGTGCATTTTCTAAACCCAGATCTCTTTCTATTGAATAACACTACCATATTCACAAAATCAGTTGAACATATTTCTATACCTTAAGAGAGCTATGTTTGCATCCATGTGGATACTCTCTCCAGTAGAAAAAGAATTGGTATTAAATTTTCTGTATATATGTATGCATAATATATAACAAATATATAATATGTTTTATTCATTATATTTATTTAAATATTCACATACAATAAATAATGTATAATATGAACTATATTCTCTCTATATTTAAATTTATACTTATTGTTTGTATTTTCTGTATGTATGCATATGTGTATGCATGCATGAACACATGTGTGTTTATATATACATATACATATATACTCACACACAGAATTAAATTCAAAATATAAAGTAGTTATGAAATTATTTTTGGGTAGAGGATCTTAGCAACTAAAGAGATGAAAATAGACTTCTGCTAAGAGTTAACATGAGTAGAGTTTTGATAGAAGGTAGAAATTCTAGACAGAGGAGAAGAAAAGCTTTAAAAATTAACTCTGCCTTTTTAGTCTTAAAACATTTATAACTCTCCTGACAGAGGACTAGGGAAGATGTTAAGAGATTTACTCAAAGTCCTTATCTAGGAATACACTTAAATAAGGATGGCTTTGGGCAAGTCCCTTTCCCCATAAGTCTGCTTATTGTTTTTTCTTAGCTTGGGGTTTGAGGAGATATGGGTGACATTTCTTTATCTTACTCCTTCCTGTTATTGACCTCAACATGGGCACTGAATCCCCCAGTTTCTCAGACTACCCTAAATATGATGCATAACATAGGTTCTTTCTGCCCCACAATTGTCCTAGAATCACTCTGACTTCAGTCTCTCTTAGGTCAACATCCAGTGCATGGCTGCAGCTCACCAGTTCCAAACCTGTCTTGATACTCATCAACTTAATAAATCACTCTCATTCCATAAATGGTGGCCAGTTGGTGCAAAGGCACGGACACACAAAAGCCATTTAGGGAGAGTAGGAAATAGATCAAGTAGCAGCTTAGAGGTTGTGAAGAAAGGGTATGCAATGAACCTGGGAAGATAGGATGAAACTAAATTGGAAAGAGCTTAAAAAGCCAGACTGAGTAATTTATATTGTATCCTAGTGGCAATAGGGATGACCGAGGGTTCTTTAGCAGAGGAATGACCAAATTATATTCATGCTTTAGGTATACCAATTTGGCAACTGTGAAGAAGATGGATCAGATAATATTCTATCACTTTTTTTGTATCATATTAAAATGAATTTCTGGTCTGAATTAATGTTTTCCTTGACTGCCATATCTCTCTGCTTGACAAGGAGATCAAGTGTTTGTTGCCTGAGGTCTGTCTTTCCTTCCTTGCTTCTTTCTTTCTTTTTCTTTCTTTCTTTCTTTCTTTCTTTCTTTCTTTCTTTCTTTCTTTCTTTCTTTCTTTCTTTCTTTCCTTCCTTCCTTCTCTCTTTTTCTTCCTTTCTTTCTCTCTTTATTTCTTTCCTTCTTTCTTCTTCCCTTCCTCCCTCCCTCACTTTTTCTCTTCCTCCTTTCCTCCCTCCCTCTCTCCCTTTCACCCTCTCTTCTTCTTTTTCTTCTTCTTCTTCCCCCTCCTCCTCCTCCTCCTTCTTCTTCTTCTTCTTCTTCTTCTTCTTCTCTCTCT
>CM053581.1:106573075-106589757 GCA_028627135.1 Pseudochirops cupreus | reverse complement strand
GAGCCTTTTAAATTGATACTACCCATTTCTCTCCATCCATTATCTTTCAGTGCTCTGGTGGCTCTATGACAGAAACAATATGGGAACCATCTACAATGGCGCTTGTTGAAAACCACCCCTGCTTGTTCATACTTTGTATCTCTTTGTCTCCTCTTCTATCTGCCAAAGCCAATCAATCCACCCTCCATGATGAGGGCCTTTTCTGCAGCCCTTGACATTGTGGGAGTAGTGAGGAAATAGGCAGGTAGTATCAAATAAGATTAAATCTAACAGGGACAAATGTAAAGTCTTACAAGTTGTTTTTTAAAAAAGCAGATTCCTAGATACAAAATGGTAGAAGCATGATCAGAGGGCCATTTATATGGAAAAGATTGAGAATTTCTAGTGGACTAGCACTGTAACATCAGTTATCCCTTACTCTCATTGGGAGACCAGCCCATTCTTTATTTTCTTTATGCATTTCTCCAATGAGACTGTTTATAAATCTTCACCTATATAATTCCCCATTTCAAGTCCGTTCACCTTGTTGATTACACAGCTCTCCATTGCCGTTGGAGAGAAGCTGGGTGATCTTAAACTTTAGTTTTTTTCAGAGAATTTACTACTCCATGACTTACAATCTTACAACATTATATAAAGAATGTGGTGTTAAAAACATGGTCTTTGTTTTTAGGAGGAGCTTGGGACCTTTGAAAGACTGCATATTCCCAAAGCTATTGTGGAATGCTATCCTTTTCCTATTCAATTCTGAGTCCATTATTCCTTTGCTGTATTTGTCTAAAACATATGCATTTGAGGGACTAGATCTATGAACTGTCAATACAACTGCATATTATATTCTGGATAATAGGAATTTTCATTCACTTGGTTTTTTTCTTATGTGAATAATCAAGTCAAATTCTTCCGAGAGAGTCTGGATTTCATTTAGGAGGCTCTGCATTGTTCTGGGGCCTGATGCCATCAACACAATGTCATTCACAAAGATGAGCATCTGGAGGACTTTACCAACCATAGGGAATCCCTTTTTGATTTGGACCCTGCACTGGATCCTCTCCATCACACTGGCACACAATTTCAGTGAGCATATGTCTCCTTTTATGTCTCACTTGATATTAATTATCAGAGAAGTACTTTTGGGAGCTTTAGGCAGGCTGCAATGTAGTACAGTGGAACTAGATTAGGAGTCACTGAACTGAGGTTCAAATCTTGTCTTTGTAGCTTATTACCTAGATGGCCTTTGTCAAGTCAGTTTCCCTCTTCAGATCTCAGCATTTTTATCTATGAAATGAGAAGATTATATTAAATAACCTCTCAGGTGCCTTCCATCTGTGAATCTTTTCTCTATCCCAATGTGAACATTTCCTTTTACAGCTCAAAGTTCTCAGCTATTCCTATTCCAGTAATTCATCTTGTCTGAGATGGCTCAATTGATCTTTTAACAGATCCAAATAGCACCATTAGGAGCTATCCATTTATTTATTTAGTTCATTGTTGTTGCTGTTCAGTTATGTCTTACTTTCTTTGACCCCATTTGGGATTTTGTACACAAAGATACTGAAGTGGTTTGCCATTTCTTTCTTCATTTTACAGATGAGGAAACTGAGGCAAACAAAGCTAAATGACTGCCCAGAGTCACATAGCTAGTAGGTGTCTGAGGCCAGATTTGAACTTGGGAAGATGAGTCTTCCTGACTCCAGGCCCAGTGCTCTATCCACTGTGCTACCTAACTGCCTCATTTATTTAATAACCTTTGAAAATTCCTGAATTTGTTTTCATGGTGAGGGATATGCTTCTAAAGCATTTGAGAGGTAGACTTAAATAATTTAAATGTTTTTTCCAGAGGTACGTTCTAGAAAGCAGATGTTGTCTTAAGCTGTATACTCTATATGGCAATATTGAAAGAGTGTTACATGAGGAGGCAGAGGATGTATATTTCAATCCTGCTTCTAGAACCTATCATTTGTATAACCTAAGACAAGTCACTTAACCTGGTGAAGCCTCAGTTCCTTCTTTTATAATATGAAGGATTTGGACAAGATCATCTCCAAAATCCCTTCCTATTCTAGATTTTGTGTAACTGTCCTTATTGTCTCCACGAAGTTACATCAGGCATATTTAATTTGTGCTTAAAATATCTGGATGTTATCTATCTATAGCTCTCATTTATGTATCACATTATGTATGCAAAGCACTTTATGTACATAATTTCAGTTGATCCCCATGACAATCCTATTTGGTAGGTATCATTATCTCCATGTAACAAATAAGGAATATGAGGCTAAGGTAAGGCTAAAAAGGTAAGATGATTTCCTAGAAATCAAATGCTATGGTATCAAATTGGAAAGAGGTCTCCAGTGAAATGCCCCAGGGAGTCATACTTTGCTTTTTACTGTTTAATATTTCTTTTGAAGATCTGAATAAATACATAAGTAGCATTAAATTTGAAGATGATACAAAACCAGGAAGGAAAGATGACCCACTGCATTATAAAATCAGGATTCAGGATAGAACAATGTGCTGACTTGAAAAGAATGAAATATATGAGACATATATAAAGCTTTGCATTTAGGTTCAGCCAAAAAAACCAACAACAATAAATTCAAAATATGTAAAGCATGGTTAAAAGTCACTTTACCTAAAAAAAGATTAGTGCTTTCTAGTAGGGAATTAGTCTCAATATGATCTGGGAGTCTGAACATGATGTCCAAGAAAGGTAAGATGACCTTACACCACAGGGAGGTACATAATATCTAGGAACAGGTAGTTGATAATTCTACTATGCTCTGCCTTGGTCAGAACATATCCGAACTGATATATACCATAAAAGACATTGATCAATTTGTACCTGTTAAGGAAAAAGTAACTGAGATAGATGGGTAAGGATTTTAAGCCCATGTCGTAAGAAGTTCCAATATCTGGAAGGAACTGGAGGGTGGGGAGGGATGCTGATGCCCCTTCCTACAGCAGCTATCACAAACCTCTTCATTCTTTCTCAAGCCTTACCCTCTCAGTTGAGGACCTCATTTCATACTTCATTGAAAAAAAAATTGAAACCATTCTCTGAAATCTCATTCTTCTCCTATTCTCCTTATCTCATCTCATATCTTTCTGATCCTACAAAACAAACGAACAAAAAATACACTCTCACTTGATTTTATCACCCCTGATGGTTGTTATACCATACTTACAGTCTTTTTGACTAAATCCTTGAGAAAGTCATCAACATTTGCTGTCTCTACTTCCTCTCCTCTCACTTGATACTAAACTCCCTATAATGAGGCTTCCAACCTCTTGATTCAACTAAAACTGTTCTTTCCAAGGTCACCAATTATCTCTTAATTGTTAACCCTAAACTTTTCTCAATCATCATGCTTTTTTGACCGTGGCTGCCTTAAACCCTGTTGATGGACCTCTTCTCCTGGATACTCTCCCCCACTCACCCCCAGTTTTTGTTTGTGTTATATGACACAGCTCTTTCTTGGATCTCTTCCTACCTGCCTGATCACTTTTTGTCAGGCTCCTTTCCTGGATCTTTATTCTGTTTATGCTTATAAACCTTGGACATCACCTAAGGTTCTCTTGTCTTCTCTGTCTATAGTATCTCACCTGATGATCTCATCAGTTCTCAGAAGTTCAATTATCATCTCTACATAGATGATTTTCAGATCATGCATACAATCTTAACATCTTTCTTAAACTCCAGTCTTGCATCACCAATTGCCTTTTGGACATCTCAAACAAGATATGTTGTATCTGTAATGTTAAGGGGATTTGAAGATCTTCCTTGCCCCTTAATAGATCCATGTGACCTGTTTTGCTCTCTGGTCCAACTCAAATCTTAAGTCACATGGAGCCCATGGTAGGAGGAGCTTGCCTGATCATGTCACATCCTACTGGAAAAACTCTAGTGGCTCCCAATTACCTCCAAGATAAAATATAACATCCTCTGTTTGACTTTTAAAGCCCTTTATAGCCAGTCCCTTCCTACTTTTAAATATTTCTTATGTTTTATTCCTCTATCACTTGCTCTGTGATTTGGTTAACCTGACCTACTTCCTGTTCCTTGAATACAATAATTTATTTCCTGATTCCATACTCTTTTCCTGGGTGTTGCTCATCCTTCAAATGCTTTCCAAAGCATCCTCGCTTCCCTTACTTCCTACAAGTTGTAGCTCAGATCTCATATTTTACAAGATTCTGTTCCTGGTTGTCATTCCCCTCTCCTCTAAGGCAGATCCCTCAAAAATTACTTTAAATCTACTTTATAAAAAATCTTGTTTGTACATAACTGTTTGCATGCTGTTTTCCTCACTCTGATTTGAGCTCTATGAGGTCAAGGGTCAAAGTATTTGCCTTTCTCTGCATTTCCACAGCTTTGCATTGTACCTGGCACAAAGTAATCACTTAATAAGTCCCTGCTGAGTGAAGAAGAAACTGACAGTCATTTTTGAGTATTTTAAGAGCTGTCAAGTAGAAGAGAGATTACTATTATTCTGCTTGGCCCCAGAAGAAACACTTAATAGATATATTTGTTTTATTAGGGACAAAATGGAATGAATTTATTTCTTGATAATCATATAATACTGGCAACCAGACCTGATCACTTTTATCCAGACAGAGCCTGTTGAGCTGGTAGAATATGTGACCCCAAGGGGATTAGAGGGAGGGTCATTCTTGGTTGGACATTTACCCTTTCCTTTCTGGGCTATCTGTTTGGAAGTATCCTAAAAACAACTTGATAGTAGAGATGCCTTGTCATTGGAACATAGGCAATGACAAAGTTACTAATAGCATCCCTTAGGAAATCAGTTTCTTCCCTGGGAAACATGATCTGATGTTTCCCCAAACAGACAATCACTTGCAATCAAGCTCTCTCCCCATCATATACCATATTCTGGATAAGCTTTTCTCTTCCTATTACTTTCCCTCTTCCACCTTCTCTCTGTGCAGAGATTAAAACCTGCTATTCTCATATGGCCTCATAAAACAATATCTAACTAGACCCTTTGTCGTGGTTTGCCAATACTGTTGTCATTGCATGAGGGAGTATTAACACCTGAGACACACAGGACCTCTTTGTTGCATGTAATTTCTTTTGCACTATGCCAGTACACCCACTAGTCTGCAAACTCCAGCCCTCCCACAAACCAGTTATCTCACTCAAAACCCCAGGGGCTCCCAAGATCTCAATACTATAGATAGATAGACAGATAGATAGATAGATAGACAGATAGATAGATAGATAGATAGATAGATTGATGGAGACATATACATAGATATTGATATGATATTGATATTCCCTTAGCTCAATCCCTATCTCTCTACTTATTGAAATTCATTTATCCCCTTAACTTTCTATTCACTTTTTTCTCTCATAAACACATCCAGTCTCTCTCAAGTACATGTTCTCATTCTACACTGAATCTCATTTCTAACTCCCATCTCCACATCCACACATGAAACCTTTTACCAGGAGGTTTGCTGCAAGGGCTCAACATCATTCAATACCAGAAACAAGGGTACTTCTCAATGCATCTTAACTTTCTAAGAAAATCCAAAGCACCTGTATTTTGGCCCAACCTCTGAGGCACAGATGTTCTACCTTTTCATCTGAGCATCCCCAGAGTCTCTGAGTTTCTGTTTTCAAGCATCAGAATCAGCACAATACTCTGGAGACAGTAGGTACTTAATGTATGGTTGGTGGGATTGAAAATCACTTATTGCTTAGGATTCCTTTGGTTCTATGGATGTCATTATAAGAGCATTCCCTCTGCTTAGCCCCAAAGAACTAGGTATTATAATTATCCTAACAGATTTACAATATATCAGAATTGGAAGGGTCTTCAAGACATAAGTCCAATCTATACCTGAACTTGAATCTCCTTCGTAAAATTGCGCCAAAGGATCTTTCAGGTTCCAAAGAAAACTCTCAGTTGGAGGACACCCACCACCAACATGTGGACCAATTCCACTTTGTAACAGCAATACCTACTAGGAAATTCTTCTTATGTGAATCCTAAAGACCATTTACCATGAATTTGAATACTACTCACCTACTATATGTATTACTGTCCTCTGGAATCAAGTAAAACAAAGTCTAGGGAAATAAGCAATGGATTTGAAGTCCATGGATATTGGTTCAAATCACATTTGGTGATTTTGATCAAATCACTTAACCTCTGTTGGCTTCAGATTCCTCATCTGTAAAAATGAAGCAGTTAGATGATAAGTAATCTCTGAAGGAACATCCATCTCTAAATCTATGAACTTATTATAGTCCTTCAGGTCGATAAAGATAGCTGTCAAGTTGCCCTAGGTCTCCACTATCCAAGCTAAACATTTCCTCTTTTTTCAACGCAGAGTTGTTAACCTTTTTGCTATCATCAACCCTTAGGCATTCTGATGAAACCTAGAATAATATTTTTAAATAAGAGAAAGAAATTATAAATTTTAATTAGAGGTTAATGAAAATAAACACGTATTTTTCCCCATCCAACTTTACCGATCCCTGAAATCTATCTATAGATACTTACAGAGTTGATGGCCTCTGGTTAAAAACCCTTGTTTTAATTGATTCTTATGTCTCATGGTCCTGGATCTCCTATGCTGGGTATTATTCTCTGTATAATTCTAACTTGTGAATGTAATTCCTAAAATATGGCTACTATCACTGAATACAGTATATCTGATATGGTCTGACTGGGATACGGTAATGGGCAAGCATATTGCTTTGCTAACTCAAGTAAAACCTATGGTTTATTAAAGACTTCAAATCTTTTTTACTCAAAATGTTGCCTAAGCACACTTCCCATATCATGTACTTACATATTCACTTTTTGGTCAAAATGAAGACTTTATATTTGGTCCCTCTTACATTCCACCTTTGTCTTCAATGGACTGTTACCATGAATTTTCCTAAAGGTCATAGATTATAAATAAGCAATCAAATTTCATCTTTACCCTAAAATGTTCTTTCAGTACCCTTAAAGGAAGTTCATCTGTTCCTATTCATTTTGAGCCTTTTGAGGTAAGCTAGATACTGTCTTATGTGCTCAGATATCTTGGGTTTGTTTCAACTTTCTGTTTTCTCTTTTTTCCCCTTCAGTATAGAGAGCTGAAGAAAAATAAGTGCTGAATAGTTTAGTTTTGCATTCCCTCCTCTATCTGTTAACATTCTTCCATTCACCAGGAACATTGGTCATTGGTCCTATTCTTTCTTCATGCATGTCTTGTCCACGGCATAGATTAATTTTTAAAGGAAAAATATCTTTAGCATAATTCCAGGTTTATGCTATTTGAGTTTTAGCATTAGTGACATTATTGTTACAAGATCATGGCAGGTTTCATAATTCTTCTTCCATTATCTGCCCTTGCTTCTAGCTTCTATTCTCGTCTTTTAAAAATTTACATTGGTTGATGAATTATTTGTGCATGGACATGAGCATCCTTGACAGCTACCCTCTTTCTTCTTTACTTGAATATTTTCTTTTTGTGTCTCTGAATTTTATCCTTCAGCCATCTTCTACCCTTTTGGCTCAACTTCCCTTGTGGCATTTGAAGCCATGCAATCCTACTTGTCCTTTCTTGTGAACTTTTTTGAATTCTATTCTTATAAGATTAAGGGTATATGTCAACGTATACTTGATGTTCTGTCCTTTTTTAAGCAGGCAATCAGTGCCACATTGGATAGAGTGCTGATCCTGGAGTTAAGAAGACCTCGGTTCAAATCCCACCTCTACAGACACTTCATAGCTATGTAACCTTGGGAAAGTAATTCAATCTCTTTCTGCCTCAGTTTAATCAACTGTCAAGTAGGGATAAAAATAGACTATATGAAGCAAGGCAATCAGGATGCACTCAAACAAGAAATGGAAAGATTAAACAATCAATAGGTAAAGAAATTAACTCAGACTATTCATTGGAAGATCAAATACTGAAGCTGAAGCTTAAATATTTTGGCCATATAATAAGAAGACAGGGCTCATCAGAAAAGACTCTGATGTTGGGAAAGACTGAAGGCAAAGAAAAGGGAACAGCAGAAGATGGGATCGAGAGTATGTCAAGGAAGCAATAAACATGAGCTTGGGAGATGGTGGAGGACAGAAGAGCCTGGTTTTCTGGGGTTCAAGGGGTCATGAAGAATCAGATATGACTAAATGATTGAATAATAACAATAGTTCCTACCTCTCATGGTTGTTATGAGGATAAAATGACATAATATTTTAAAACTGTATAGCACAGTCCTAGTGCATAATAGGTGCTTTGTAAATTATTATTTCCTTCCTTTTACTGATGAGGAAACTGAGGCACAGAAAGGTTAAATGATTTGCCTAGTGTCACATGCCAATAAATATCTGAACCAAGATTTGGTCTCAGGTCTTCCTGACTCCAAGTCCAGCATCCTATCTATCACTGTGCAACTTTAGCTCAAGTCCGACACCATGAAGAGCAGTGAGCATAGCCTTCAAAAAAGACCAACAACAGGTACTGCCACTAATATAAAGAAACCAATACCTCAAAAGAGTGGCAACGGTAAACCATCTTGTCTAACTACCTGTACCCAGATACACAAAACATGAGTCCTACACAACATGAGTTAATGGTCCTAATGCAAGAAAGCAGATTGGACCTCTTGTGTATTCCTGAGATTTGGTGGAATGGAATTCGTGGTTGGAATACAGCTATCACATTTATGCAGAACACCTAGGGTTGAAAGCTTTGATATATGTTATCTCTTTTTATTCTAAAACAAAGCCCCAAACCAAAACCAACACCAAAAAACCTTTGCGAAGCATGTCCTACACATTAGCTCCATTTTACACATGGGGAAATCAGGACTGGGAGAAGTTAATCAAGTCACACAGTTATTAAGAGTCAGAGGTAGAATTTGAACAAGGGTCTTTCCTGACTTCAAGCCTAGCAGTCGTACAACTATACCATGATGATTTTTAATAGTTTAAAGGGGAAATATTATTGCATATTAAGAAAGTATGCTTATTGAATGAAACCAACAAACCAGAGAAGGTGGGCATGCTGGAGAATATTTGGTTGAGGAACATTGGAGGCAGAAACAGAAACCATATTGTTTTGGGGATATACTGTTGTTTATACATATTGTTATGGGAATATATTATAGATCATTTGGACAACAGAAGGAAATGTATAAGGGGTTGAGGAAAGATATTAGAAACTGGGCACAAGGTCATGATGTTATAGTGATCAGGAACTTCTATCATGTGCACCTGTTTTGGAGTTCTATCTCTGTCAAACAGACTAGTTCTTTGACTTACTTTAGTGATTCTTTCATTCTCTAAAAGATGGATGAAGGGATGAGGGACTTGATTCTTGAACTAGACCTATCACTCTATCCACTTCACCACCTAGCTGTTCCTAAAACAAGACGAATAGCCCCACTTCACAGAGTTGTTTTGAGGACCAAAGGAAATAACAGTGCTTTGCAAAATTTAAAACACTATATAAATTTTCAAAAGAGATTTTTTAAAAAGTTCCTGTGTGTTTATTTATATACACATGTGTGTGTATATATATATAAATATATATATTCCTATGCTTATGTGTATATATATAAAATACATATATATATATACACACATACATTTTATACCCCACCCCTACCCATATGTATATATACATATATATAAAATATTTATACACACACATATATGCATTTGTATGTGTATATCTCCTCGATTTAATCTACCTGTCTATTAACAACTATTTATTTCCTGAGCACCTAACATGTCTAGGACTGTTTTAGAGGTAGACTGGAAGTAGGGAACAAAATAAACTGGCACAAAACAAAGAGTTGGCAAGATTGAGTTTGAAGGGCTGCTAGACACATTCACATGAAACAAGTAGAGAATAATATTTAATAAAGTGAAAGACTAATTTTTATACACCATTAGAACAAAAATGTTTAGAATAACAAGGTGTTGACTATACAGTTCAGACAATGAGCACAATCAGATTTTCAAAAGGGAAAGATCAAGGTAATAAAAAGCTTCCTCACACAAAATCTTACGAGGATCTAGAAGTAACCCCAGCTTGGTCAACAATATGTGATTTAATTGTAGGAATGGTAAAGGGTATGCTCATTTTTTCTTTTTTTCTAAAAAGATATATATAATGCATACATATATGTGTGTTTACATGTACATACATGTACACACATATTTTTACATACACATGTAATTTATGCCTATATACATAAGGATAAAGAAGGATACCTGAGGGAAAAGAAAGTGATGACCCAAAATTAGATATTAAAAGTCCTCCAAGATGATTTTTAGGGTGAAGTGGTGGGACCTAAAGAAGGTGACTGGAGGATTGCCAGAGTTTTGGAAAAATGTAGGATTTTGAGTTGATCTGTGGAAGCAGAAATATATTAAGAGGCTCGGATCCTAACAGGGCGTCATGTACCTAGAATACAGGTGATTCTACATCTAGGAAATTCTAGGAACACTGAATTGAAAGCCAGAAGATCTGAACTGTGATCTTAGGTTTGCCATGGACTTACTGTGTAACATTGGATAAGTCATTTCATGTGTTTCCATCACCATAAGTCAAGGAGACTAGACTGAATAGATGACTGCTTTTTCCCTTCTAGCTCTAACATTCAATGATTACATGAAATGGAGTTTAGTTGGCCATGAAGAGAAAAGCTCAACTTCAAGCATACGGTTGGCCCTGGATTCCAGACTAAAACAGCCCTCTAAGAATCAGAAAATATTCACATTATATCAGATCTATGGGGTTATCTTACTCTATTTTAGAGGAAACTGAGATCCACAGAGAAGTGGCTTGCTTCCAGCCACATAAGGGTAGAACAAAATATAAAACCAATGTCTTTTGACTCCGCAGTATCATGCCTGTATGTGTGTATGTATATATGTTTATTATATACATATATAACATATATATGTATACATATGCACAGTACATATGTATGTGTTATATGGTAAGTGCACAGTATGTATGTGATAGAGAAAAGTAAATGTGCAAGACATCATATACATACTATGTATATTCAGCTCATTTTTCTCCTGAGTTCAACTGCTATATTGCCAATAACCTGTTGGATATTTCAGATAACATCCCAAAGACAGCTCAAACTCAACATGTCCAAAACATAACTTATCATCTTCCTCCCGTCTCCCAAAGTCACCATCATTGTTATAGTCTCCAGAGTTCATTATTTTGGTATCATCCCCAACCCCTCACTCACTCTTACTCCCATACACCACTGATATCCAACAACTTACCAAATCTTACTTTTTGTATGCCTACAAGATTTTTCATATTTGAACTCTTCTCTCTAATTATACAGTCATAACCATAGCAGGGCCTCCTTAACCTCTCATCTAGATTACTGAAATGGTCTTTCATTCATTTTAGAGGAGGCATGACTAAACCCTGTGTTTGTTATTATTATTGGGATTTTAACGGATTATAAGTTAAGATGAATCAATACTGATGTGACAACCTAAGAATGTTATTGTGATCCTAGGTAGGGGTTTATGGGGTCCTCAGGGAGGAATAGCACCTCTGGTTTAAGGGCTTGCCTACTCCTTTTCAGGACTGCTTGGAACAGTACTGAGATTTGAAGATCTTCTATGCCCCTTGAACTTGCTGACGTAGCAGGAAGGGGTGGAGCAAGAGAATGCCAGAACCAAGCTAGTCTCTATGAGGTGCTGACTGGAAGCAGTGGCAGAGGCAGCAGCTGTGGTTGCAGTGCGAACTCCTTTTTCTTTGAGCTGGCCAGAATCTCTGCTAAGGACTCCTGCTGAGGACTGCCTGGGACAAGAACTGCGGGGGGCTGGAGCTACTGGGAGCAAGCTGCCTGAACGTTGAGCAGTTGTCCTGAGTGAGGAGAAGAGGATCTTTGCCTGAGGTAGCCCGTCCTGTTTTGAAGGCTTGAGAATGTGGCTGTTTACTACTTTAACTACATATGCCAACTTCATAACTACTGTGTTGGCTTTGACTTTCTGGTTTGGGGACTCAGTTTTCTGGTATTTAAATGAATGCTCTAGCTATATTTCTTATGTAGAGAGCCTGTTACATTTTGTGATTAAAAACCATATCAGCGTATTTATAGTTACTGTAGGCATTGTGAATACTGCATTGCTGATACGCTACTCATTCAGCCTTGGTGGCTACTCTCACCCAACACTCACAGTGAGCACTGTCTGGTAAATGATCTCAGCAGAAAGGCTAACCCATGTTGAGGGCAATTGATAGGCCTTAAACCTGTCAGTGAGTTAGGAGGATGTCTACCCCAAGAATGTGAAGACTTTTCCCAGAGGAATGGGTGGAAGAGAAAAATTTGTCCCAATGGCCATGAAAGCAGCTGAAGTAGGGGCTGTGGAGCATGTAGAGAGTACAGGCAGACATCAAAGACACCAAGGTCATACTCTGCATCCTAGACCATTGCCAGTTGTCCTGACTTTTGTCTTGCCACTGAACTTTATTTACTCTGGAGAGAGAATGAGGCTGACAAATTTGGCAGCTCTGCCTCACTTAAATCCAATTCATGCTTGAATCAAAACATCACCAGTGATGTTATTGATCCTCTTCAAAATGAAGGACAAAAAACATCATACCTAGAGAGCAATAACCAAAGGGTTCGATCACAGTATTGCTGAATAACAAAAAGAGGGTTCACAAAAAGAATGACCTGTCATCCTTATTCACCTGCAAAACCAAAGGGAAATGGAGATTTTAGGAATGTGCTCCCAATCATCTAAGGAACTGTTTTGCATGTACATGTCATGTGTTTT
Organism: Pseudochirops cupreus; assembly: GCA_028627135.1. Lineage (NCBI taxonomy): Eukaryota > Metazoa > Chordata > Mammalia > Diprotodontia > Pseudocheiridae > Pseudochirops > Pseudochirops cupreus. The sequence goes on along the minus strand of CM053581.1, from coordinate 106,576,960 downwards.
CCTGGAGAGACTGAAAGGATTCTCAAGGTTTAATTCGTAGTTTGGGCACCACTGCAATTAGTCTCAGTGGATGTGCAAAATATAATCATAGTTCTTAGAGCAAATCCCAGCCTGGTGATAACTGTTATGGGAATTTGGTAACTAATAAAGAGAAGGAAGGAATCTGCTTTGATACTTGGTTTCCAGGTAAGAGCACAGCAGATGCCAAGCAGACAGATTCCCCAAAGACACAAGCACCATTTGTATACAGAAGCATATTTCAGCACTGAGTAACAGAGAGGTGGAGAAATGGCCATGCAGGCTTCACAATCCACTATAGAAATTGGTAGAGGATTTAAGCCCCCTTTTTCCTTGGCCTGCTTTCTTTCTCCAGTTACCTCTTCTAAAAATTCAGTGCCCGAGAAAGGTTCTAGTTTGACATAACTAACAGACAACTGAAATAGATCAGTTGTTGCCTCATCAGCCACCAAACCAATCATTTTTGAATTATTTGCTTCTTATAGTGGAGCTAATGAGCATTCACACCAAAAATCTCTGAATAGTCTACCTAGGCAGGGAAAAGGAGGTCTCAGTGCTGAAAGGAATGACCAAAGGAAGATCATAAATATACGCCACCAACCCTCAAGACTAATTCAACACTAATTCCTCTGAGAAAGCGTCCATGAAAAATCTGCACATGGTATGCTTTGCTTCTCATACTTCTTCTTTCTATCATCTTGACCTAATTTTGTAAACATATGTATGTATCTATGTATGCACACAAATAAGATTTCTTTTTTTTTTTTTACAAAAGAAACTATATGAATCATAGAAATGAAGTTAGAAGAGTCCTCATCTAGTCCAACTGGTAAATGAGCAGGAGTTGGAGGTATCTTTCAATAGTAGAAAGAGCCTTGTTGGGAGGTAAAAGACTTGAGTCAAATCAACCACTTACTTAGTTTACTTGTCTGTATAATAAAAATATTGGACTATGTCCCCTAGGGTTCTTGCTACCTCTGTATCTTTGATTCCATGATCCTCAAATCTTCTAGAACATGCTCAGAAAATGGTTATATAGACTTAACTTGGAGATCTCCAATGATGTGGAACTCAGAGTCTAGCCAGGCATCTCATTCTACTTTATGAATCTAATTATTATTAAATTTTTTTCCTCATATGGACCCTAAAGTTACTTCTCTAAAATAACCCCCCCTCCATTTTTTCCTGGCTATGAGGTCAAGTCAAACAAGTCTAATTCTTCTTCCACATGGTAGCCTTTCAAATACAATAGTGAAGAACTATTAGCATGGTCAAGTGATCTCATCTCCTAAAGTAACATGTTTAGTTCCCCCAAACGATGCTTATGTGCCATGAGTATAATTGAAATTCTTGGTCCTAAAACAGGATAGGATTAAACATACATGATATTCCAGATATTGCTATGACATTTTACTTCCTATGATCCACTCTCTTGTTTGGTCACAAACTCTTCGCTATGCATAGATATGGTAGGAAATTTTTTCCATGTTCCCCTAAAATGCTTTAAGACTAACCATATCCTCATGAACACAGTGTAAGATGTTGGTCTATGCCTAATTTCTGCGAGACTATTTTTCCATTCTTCTTAGTAGTTCTTGTCAAATAGTGAGCTCTTGCCCCAAAATCTGGGTTACTGTTGTCATTTACTACCATATATCATGTACCAAATTTATTCAACTGATTAACCTCTTTATTTCTAATCAAGGACCAGATTTTTTTTAAAATGATTATGACTTTGTAGTAAAGTGTGAGATCTGGTAATACTAAGTCATTTTCCTTTACTTTAAAAAAAAATGATTCCTTTGATATTCTGGAGCATTGTTATTCTTAATATCTTGATATTTTTTTCTAGCTTTATAAAATAATTATTTAGTAGTATGATTGATCTAGTATCGGATAAGTAAATTAATTGTGATGGTACTGTCATTTTTATTATATTGGATTAGCCTACTCATGAGCAATTAATATTTCTCCAATTGTTTAGACCTGTCTATATTTGTGTGAAGACTGTTTTATAATTGTGCTCATATAGTTCTTGGTTCTGTTTTGGAAGGCAGACTACCAAGTATTTCATGCCGTCTATAGTTATTTTTTTTATTCTTTAAATTTGATTTGTTTATTTACTTTTAGTTTACAAGATTCAGTTCCATAATCTCCTGAGTTTCAAATTTTTGTTTAGTTATTTTAAATGGAATTTTTCTTTTTATCTCTTCCTGCTGGAGATTCTATTCTACAATGTAGAAATGCTAATGATTTATATGGATTTATTTTGTATCCTGTAACTTGTCTAAAGTGAACTATTTCCACTAGTTCCTGAGTTGATTTTCTAGAATTGCCTAAGTATACCTCTATGTTATCTGCGAAAAAGTGATTCTTTCCTTGTTACCTACTCTTTTCCTTTAATTTATTTTTCTAATCATTGCTATAGCAAGCATTTCTAGGACAACATTGAAAAACAATGGTGATAATGGACATATTTGTTTCACTCCTGATCTTACTGAGACAGTTCATATCACAAGTGTGTTCACATCACAAATAATGCTTGGTCTTGGTTTTAGAAAAATACTAATTATCATTTCAAGAAAAGTTCCATTTGGGACCTTTCCTTAAAATGATAAGTAGCATCTACCTAAAACCATCAGCAAACATTATATGTAACAGGGATAAGCTAGATGCGTTTCCAATAATATGGGGGTGAAATAAAGATGTCTACTCTTACTACTGTTATGCCATATGGTACTAGAAACCTTAGCTTTAGCAATAAGAGAAGAAAAGGAAACCAAAGGAATTAGAATAGACAAAGAAGAAACTAAGTTATTGCTCTTTACAGATGATAGGATGGTATAATTAGAGAATCTTAGGGAATCAAGCAAAAGAACTACTTGAAATAATAAACAACTTTAGCAAAGTTGCAGGATATAAAATAAACCCACATAAATCATCTGCATTTCTGTAAAGTACTAACAAAGCCCAACAGCAAGAGATAGAGAAATTCCATTTAAAGTTACTGTAGACATTATAAAATATTTGGGAGTCTACCTACCAAAACAAACTCAGGGAGCATATGAACACAATTACAAAATACTCTTCAAACAAATAAAGTCGGATCTAAATAACTGGAAAAACATCAGGCACGCATGGCTAGGCTGAGCTAAAATAAGAAAAATGACAATTCTACCTAAATTAATTTACTTATTCAGTGCCATATCAATCAAGCAACCAAAACATTATTTTTTTAGAGCCAGAAAAAAATAATATCAAAATTAATCTGGAAGAACAAAAGGTTAAGAATATAAAGGGAATTAATGAAAAGTAATGCTAGGGAAGGTGGCCCAGCCATACCAGATCTTAAATTGTATTATAAAGCAGCAATCATCAAAACCACTCAGTACTAGCTAAGAAATAGAAGGGCAGATTAGTGGAATAGGTTAGGTACACAAGACATAATAGTTAATGATTATAGCCATCTACTCTTTGATAAACCCAAAGACCCCAGCTTCTGGGATAAGTACTCACTGTTTGACAAAAACTGCTGGGAAAACTGGAAAATAGTATGGCAGAAACTAAGCACAGACCGACGTCTGACACCATAGAACAGAATAAAGTCCAAATGGGTACACGACCTAAGTATAAAGGCTGATACTATAAACAAATTAGTAGAGCGAGGAATAGTTTAATTGTCACGTTTATAGAGAATGGAGGAATTTATGACCAAACAAGAGATAGAGAACATTATGAAATGCAAAATGGATTATTTTGATTACATTAAATTGAAAAGTTTTTGCACAAAGGCAATGCAACCAAGATTAGGAGGAAAACAGAAAACTGGGGAAGAATTTTTACAACCAGTGTCTCTGATAAAGTCCT
>CM053581.1:106553845-106572575 GCA_028627135.1 Pseudochirops cupreus | reverse complement strand
TAACAGAAAACACTCCAAAATGATGCAAAATATATTGGTTATACAGATGCCACATGTTTAAGACATTTGATATAATGATAATACATTTCTGTTATGGGTGTTCCTTCAGAGGAAAGAAAATTAGATCTTAAAATATTATTATTACATCCTTGTTGGGAAAGTATGTTTCTTTACACACATGTATATAAATAAGTATAAATCAAATAGGTATAAATACACATATATCTACTTTGTATATGCATATATAAAACATATATGTACTGTGTAGATATATAAATCCATCTATATACATATACATACTATATACATATGCACATGTATACATATACACACACACTTTGTATACTATTGGCTTGCTGAACAAACTGAACCTACAAAAATAATGTCCCATTTCAATGAAGATGAGAATGATTCATATGAATAATATTTTACAATTTGTGTTTTATAGATTGTAAAATATCTGTAATAGATGATGAAGAGGCAGAGAAATGCTATTAAGTACTTGATAAGATTCTATAAATTAAGTCAACATAGGAATACATGCAGGGACTTCAAAACAAGGGAGAAAGGAGCAAAGAGGAAAAATGTTTCAGGGTTAAGAAATAAAAGAGACCAAATGCTTATAGACTAGTTAAATATCTATTAAGCAGATGTTAAGGGTCCTGGTATTTGAATGTCATCCATAACAAACATCCTGTCTACACAATATATTTTGGTTGCTAGAACTTACATTTGTTTGGCACCATAATCAAATCCTAGGTCTTTCTGAATCCAAGCCTTATGCTTTATGCACTATACTGAACTGATAATAAAGAAGTGGAGGAGGAAGAGAAAAAGGAGGAAGAGGAAAAATAGAGGGTAGAAGAAGAACTGAAACAGGGAGATGAAGGGACTTGGCTAAGATCACACAGCTAATAAGTAGCAATTGACACTGAAGTCAGAACTTCTGATTCCAAATCTAATGTTCTTTTTTTGGTCACTTTTTTCTTTAATGTGTTTACCCTCCATACTTTTAGAGATTACTCTTCTTTCCTGAGAGCTTTCTTGTATCAATGTACAATAGTTAAGAAAAAATCATAATGCAGTGACCTCATCTTAAAGTGTATGCAGCATTTCACATGTGTGATCCCTCCATCTATCATTAAAAAAATGAACAGAGTTTTATTTCCTCTCACAACCCACCCCACTGAAAAAAAGGAAAGCAAAATTTCCTTTAATAAATATGTATAGGCAAGAAGTACAAAATCCCCCAATAACTATGGACAAAAAAAATCATATCTCATTCCACGCCCTTAATCCATCATTTCTATCTAACATACCATATTTCATTTTTGGTCCCTTTGCATCATATTGGGGATGCTGTTGAAAAGATCTATGTTTTAAGTGCAATGGGATTAGAGCAGATCTAGTGCTGGAAAGGACCTTAAAAGTCATCTATTCCTACTCCTTTATTTTACAGATGAGGAAACCAAGACCCAGAGAGATTAATTGACTTGCCCAAGTTTATATATTCAGTGGCACAGCTGCAATTCAAACTCAGGCCCTTTCTTTCCATAGCCTTGTGTTGCTTCCTTCCCAAGACTGATTTCAATTCAATCTAATTCCAGTTGGAATTCAATTCAATTTCTTTTATTTATTTATTTTCACTTCATTTGTTTGAAAACTCAAGAATTATGGGATGGGGGAAGGGGAGTTATTCTTCATGTCTCCTCAGCTACCATACTGCCATTGTGCTTAGGTCAAGTTCACTTGCTTCCTTACTTTAACTGGGTTCTTGTCCAACACCAGAAATCAATATGTAGCTATGAATAGACTGGGAACATGCCTATTCTTCAATAAGAATCCAGCAGTAGGAGCCCAGGAGACGTTTAAAGGCAACAGAAGCAAAAAATAAAACCAACAAAAACAACAAAAAAAAAAACCCAAACAAACAGAATTTAAGCTTGCCTTTGCTGGTATTACAGTTAGGACAAAATAACACACATATTGATTGATGTTCCTTTTTTCGCCCCTCAATTTGTGTAGTGCAGATTTAAAACAGTTGGATTCCATTGCCTCTGTCCCTACACGATGTAAAAAGTGCAAGAATGCGTTTTTAGCTTCTGAAATTGTTGAGGGGGAAGCATTCCTGAGGAATGCGAAAAATGTGTCTTAATAATGATGATACTAATGAAACTGTTTAAATTCTCTTTAGAAAAAAAAAAGAAAAAATTAAAAAGTGAAATCAAATAGTCTCTACTTTCTTTTCTCGATTTTCCACTGGCACAATGATCATAGCTTGCATTTTTATAGTCCTGGGTTACACAGACACATATACCTCTTTGTTTTTCATATTTAAATATTTCCTTCTGTCTCTAAGTTTCATGCTTACTAATCATAACAGCCCTTGAGATAAAATGAATGAATGAGTGAAAAAAAATCTATTTTTTGTTTTGATTGAGTGGTTATTATGTGCAAAGCATTCTGCTGAGTGCTGGGGATAGCAAGAGAAAAGAAACACAGTTCTTGTTCCCAAGGAGCTTCCATTCTAATGAGGGGCAACAACATTTATAGAAGGGTTCTTCTGGAAATGGAATTGATAGACCCAGTGATTGTTAGATTGAGGTGCCAAATCTGATGGTACAACATCTCTTTTGGTATGGTTTTCATGGAAGTGAGGCAGAGTGGAAAGATATCTGTTTCTGTCATTGAGTCATTTCATGGTGCCAAGGACTTTGGTGATAAGAACTTTGTGATGAGATTCTAGTAGCTGTGACTACTAAGAAAGTTGGTGATCACCAAAGAGGCAGTTCCATGTTTGAATTTTAATAAGGGCTGCTCTCCTTGACAATGTCTTGGGGAGATCGAGTTGAAACCAGGGTTGATGATCTGAGGTACTGTTATTTCTGAAAGCTTTTGAAACTGCTTGCCTGTTAGTGGCAGTTATTCAGAGCTTGGGATTCTGAGGTTGGAGGTGGAAGAAGGCTGTGAGGTTCTTCCTTATAACTTGTTCCCCTCTTCCCTCATCCCCACTAGTCATTATCATAAATCTGTACCCTAATGCTCTTTCTTCTATACTACATTTCAAAATTATTATTTCTAGAGACAATGCAGTGGTGCAATGAATAGAGCATTGTACCAGAAGTCAGGAAGTCCTAAATTCACTTGTGGCCCAGGAGCTTAGTAGCTGTGTGATCCTGGGCAAGTCACTGAGCTTCTATTTGCCTCAATTTCCTTATCTGTAAATTGGGAAAAATAATAGCAGCTATCTGCCAGGTTTGTTGTGAGGATAAAATGAAATAATATTTGTAAAACACTTTTCAAATCTTAAAGCACTGTATAAATGTTAGTTGCTGTCATTGTTATTATTAGTAAAGATAATCGTGCTTGTACTGAACCTTCACATAACTTATTATGGTGTGAAGAATACAAATGGCTAGTAGAACATTTACTCTTACAGATTCCACCCAGCTGAGCAGACTTTGCATGTAAACCCAGTTTATCACTGACTGTGTGTCTGATCTCCGAAGACCAAGCTAAATACATTTAGAGAACCTCATCTCCAAAGATAGGCCAATAGGTGAGGGATATTTTGTGCATGCTGCAACTTCTATGTACCATATACTCAAGCATGGGAGGGTGATGATTTGCACTGGTGAAAAGGATTGCCACACCAGCTTACCCAAAAAATGGGTGTCCAGCCTCTGCTTGAATGCCTTCAAAGAGGGAGAAGCCCTACCCAGTTTCCCAAGGTAGCCCACCCTAAATCAGGACAATGCAAATTGTTCAAAGGTTTATACTGACATGAAGCCTAAATTTATCTCTTTCCTCCTGGTTCTGTTCTTTAGGGCCAAAAATAAGTGATCTAATCCTTCATTCACATGATAATCCCTCAAATATATGAAGACAGCTATCATGTCTCCTTCTTTTCCTCTGTCCCATTTGTTCTGGTTCCAGACTAAACATCCTGATTTCTTTGAACTGATCCTCAAATGATTTGTATTCAAGGCTTTTTCTATACTAGTTGTTTTCCTCTTGACACACTATTAATATCCTTATTAAATTATCATGCCCAGAACTAAACAAAATCCCACAGATGAGGTCTGACCAGGGCAGGGGACAGTGGACAGTGGACAGAAGGACAAAGGCAAAGGACAGCTATCTCCTTCCTATATCACCCTCCCAGAACTTCAGATACTTCATCCATAAAATGGGGATAGTGCCTACTGTAGCTCACAGTAGTGTTATAAGGAAAGCACTTTGTGTACCCTAAAGCTTTGTGAAGTGTGAATTGTTATGAATGTTATCATCACCATATCACCTGCTCAGATCGATTAGCAACTACAACCAGTGTTGGAAGCAACATCCCAGGGTGATGAGAAATATGAACTCAGCCTTTGAGGAGCTTAATCTAAAGAATAAATCTGAAGTAGATTCATCCAGAATATCACAGCAAACATGTCTACTCTTAGCAAAAGTGCCATCAGATGCATTTTACGAGCCCTCTGGCCAGAAACTCAGTTTTATGCCTCATCTAAAAGAAGTGATAAACAATCCTGCCAACAAGTTGCTACAAACCCCTTTAGGAACTTCATATAAACTCTGATTACATAAGCTAGACAGAGCTTAAAAAGAAAAAAATCCCACCATTCCAGAGAAGAGCTCTTCCTATTATTAGGAAACAAATTGGTTTTCCAATACAGATTGTAAATACTGGACATGCTTACCTGTTCTAACTTCTCACTCTCTCAACTCCCCCTACCTCCCAAGTAGGATTACCAAGGAAGTGCTAATAAAATGTGTATGGGGTGGTTCATGCCCATTTCAATATTATTCTCTTGCTATTCAAGCCAGTGAATAGAAAACAAATTTAAATCATGATAAAAGCCCAGGCAGATGCTATCCATAATGTTAACTACTTGTCATTCCCAGAGATGTATTTTGTCTCCCTTGGGAATGAAATTTCTTATCTCTCCTTACTGTAAAGCAGTAACATTTATTGTCTCTGAGCAAAAGCTACAAGACACTCGCTTGGTTGATGTGTTTTCTCAGAATAGAGTTTTACAGTTTATAGTTTCCTTCCTTGGCCACCTGTCTCTGCTTTCAGCCTATGTGACAAGGATGCATTCTGGTTTGGAAACAGTGATGACTGAGGGTGTAGAATTAATTGAAATTGCACAGTCATCTTTTTTTTCCTTTTCCTCCCCACCCCCAACCCTTCTTTCGCTTTGCCCCCAAATCAGAAGCATTTTGGATTTGCCTCCAGTGAATGGTCCCAGCTCAACCCCTTCCTTGCTATACCTTGAGAAAGTCACTTCCCTTCTTCAGATAGCAGTTTCCCCATCTGTAAAATGAAGTATTACATGACTAACAAGGCCCCTTGTATCTCTATAATCCTGGGAGTAGTGTAGGTGTACTCTTCCTAGCTAATCCTTAAGGTTTCCTGGCCAGCAAAGTGACTGATGAATTATTCATATTGGAGTGAAAGGTCAGTGTTAGTGACTGCATGGCAATAATGGTGTTTCTTTAAAAAAAAATAAAACAACAGACTGTGGATGAACATGGAACAGCAGACAGAGCTGCAGGCTGAGAGATGGCATCAGATTTTCATTTTGCCATGAGTAACTTTTGGGAAGTCAACTTTGCTAGCCCTGACTTTCCTCTCTTTTAAGATAAGGAGAGTACACTAAATAATATCTAGTATCTTCTATCTCTAGCATCCCTTGATTCAAGTGTTCTCGGGAAGCAAGAGAAGCTATATGTTGGCTCAGAAAAGCATTAAAAAAAGTTTGGAAACGTTTGGAGGATTATGGGATGATGGGGTCTGACATTTATATAGCCCTTCAAGTCTTACAAAGCCTTTACATTGGAGTGCCACAACAACTCTGTGAGGTAGATAAGAAAGGTATTATTAACCCCATTTTATAGTTGAAGAAATTGAAACAGAGAGGTTTAATGACTTGTCCAGACTCACACAGCTAGGGACTTGAAATTAAGTGTTTGTGACTCTAAGTCCTGCACTCTGTGCCAGATTTTGTTTCATTTTCAGCAATTTAGAGTTTGATTGATATTGGATTTCCCTTGGGAAAAAAGGCATAAGATAATCTATTAACTAGCCTTGTTTCAGTCTCTCCACTCTTCTGCCCACCTCCCTTACTCTTCACAGAGCAGCTCACCAGTGGCAGGAGGACCTATGGACTATGCCTCATGGTTGTTCAGTGAAGATGTGATGATAATGGTTCTGATGATTGGAGACCCCTTTCTTTTCTTTGTTTTTCCCCTCACCAGGACCGATGAGGAGATAAAGGATGAAAGGTACAGATGACAATTGGGATGAAGATGGGGACAAAAGACTTGCGTAATTCCTAAAATGAAATAATGGATTTCAAAATATCTGGACATGAATAAATTGCCTTGGAAATTTAAAAAAAAATCCTTTCCTATACTATTGAGGGCATTGTTATTCTTATTTAACCCTCGTTTCAGGCCTGATAGCATTCCTATACCTGTTCCACCCCTCCATTAATATCCTTCTCTAAAGACTTAGCTAGGCAGCCCAATCGATAGAGCTCCTGGCCTGAAATCAAGAAGACCTGAGCTCAAATCTGGCCTCACACACTTATTACCTGTATGACTCTAGGCAAGACACTTAACCCTTTTTGACTCAGTTTCCTCATTTATAAAATGAGCTGGAGAAGAAAATGGCAAACAACTGCAGTATCTTTGCCAAGAAAATCTGAAATGGAGTCACAAAGAGTTGGACGTGACGGAAAAATGACTGAATGGCAACAACAGTAATGTAGGTGATTCTGGACTCTTGAAGATTATTCTAGTGTCATTCATACACATTCAAGGAGGTTCTATGAAACTGGAATGTCTCAGACCATGGTCTTAGTGTCGGGTTATATTTCTTTCATCCAACAATGAGCCTGATGAAAAATAGAGACCCTCATTACAGAAGATTGCAGTGTAGTTGGAAAGACCACTGAATTTGAACCAACTTGGGTTCCAATCCCATCTCTTCTGTTTCTTACTTGTGTGACCATGGGCAACTTACTTAGCCTCTTTAAGCCTCACTTTCTTCACATGTAAAATGATGGGGGCTAGACTAGATGACTAGACTAAATGGTCCCTTCTAACTCCTATGATGTATGATCACACGGTAATGATTTTTTTTTAGCTTCAGAAACCCATGAAGACAGTGGGTTAAGAGGTATGAAGGACTGTGAGCTACACAGGCAGGAGGACTTCCTTTGAAAACAAGCAAACAAACAAACATAGATCCTTAAATTAATGAAGACAGCACTTTGGTTCTCAACCACGTTCCTCCCCTGCTCATCTTACTTTCCCTACAATCCTCAAATATAGAGACATGTGGCCATACTATTTAAGTCACAGCTCATGTCTGACCCCTTTTCTGAGGTGTTTGTCTTGAGCAGCTTCCAGAGCTTCTGGTACAAGCTGTTTCTTCCCTGCTGCCCGCAACTTCAGTCAAACTCGGGGATTAACACATTTCTGAGATCACTTCCTGCTGTGTCTGCTCTGGTCTTGGTGAGAAATTAAGGAATGAAAGTAAAAGATAGTTTCTTTATGCCCAGCATATGGGTATTATCTTGACAGAGGAGAGTCACATTAAGGTCATGGGCAATGCTAGTCTTAATACTGGAGGAAAAATGAAGATTTCTGAGTGGTTTATGATCTAATCACTGTAAAATTAGGGGCAAATCTGCAGCTGTTCCTTCATGTGACTTTCCAAGAAGAGACTGGTATCTTTATCAACAAGCCATTTAGTTGCCAGCTCAAAAATTCAATCCAGCGAACATTTAATGAATGGTTACTATGCAACTAGTACCATGTGAAATGCTGGGGGAAAGATGAACAAAAATTAAACATTCCCTAACTTCCAGGAGCTTACCAGGCTCCTAAGCAACATTTTCATTTATCTTCACGTGAGAATTCAGACATTATACTTTCAACTCAATTCCACATGTCTTTTTTAAGCATCTACTGTGTGCAGATAACTAAGCTAGGCCTTGGAGAAAATAAAAACAAATTAGATAAATCATGGCCCCTCCTTTAATGGAACTTTCCATATAAAAAGAGGATATCATACACACATGCATGTAATACAATATGAAACATGTAACATGCATAACAAAGATTTGTAAAAAAATTGTTATTTGAGATTGAAGGAGAAAAGAATCATTATTTATTGTGGCAATTCATGAAGACATCATGAGGAGATACAATTTGAACTGAACTTTAAAGTTAAGTGACTTGGGAATGGGATAGGACAGTATTCCCATATTCCATAGGCAACAGAAGGAGAAAAAGCATGAAAACACAAAAGTGTGAGGTGATTATGAAGGATGGTGAATCAGTCTTGTTAGTGTTTCATATGTGACCATAGTAGGATAAGATAAGACCGGGAAGTAGGGTGGCACCAGGTCATGAAGAACCTGGAAAGCCACACGAAAGAATTTGAAATTTACCTGGTGAGCAAGATGGAATCATCTCTACATAAGGGAAATGAATTTGACAAAAAAGGCAAGGATAGTTTGGAAAGTGAAAGAAGTAAACTTGATGAGAACTGCAATAGGTTAGAAAAAAGAAACTGACATCTTATACCAAGTTGGTAGTTGTAGGAACAGAGAGGAGGGGATGAATGTGAGGTATTGTCGAGTTGAAATCAAAAGAACTTGATCAAATGTGAGAAGTGAAGAAGAAATACTAAGATTTTCAATGTGGAAGACTGGGTGAAAGGTTATTTCCTGGACAGAAATAATGAAGTTGAAAGAGGGAAAAGGTACAGACATTAGACCTGGGATTTTGTTGGCATAGGGAACTCTTGGGTAGGGAAACTCCTTGTATAAATACCTTGTGCAGTTCAGCACCTTCTCTGTAATTCAGTCTTGACAGCTGTATGGTACATTGAGTCGCACAGCTAGTATGTGCCACATGTAGGATTTTAACCCAATTCTTCCTGGCTTTGAGTGACTAAAACAAATAAATTCTCCTTTAGGAAAAAAAAATATTATTCCCTAGACCCAACACCTCATCTTATGCTATGACCAAGTGTTTGGACAGTAAATCAGGGAGGCAAGTGACTAGAAGGGAAATAAGGAGGTAATGGCCATTTCATGACACATATAGAAAATTGGTCTGTAGCCTAATCCATCCAGCAATCCAGACTCTACCAGACAAAGAGCAGGATACTCACTCCTTTCTTGATCACGCTAATCCTCTCTTTGATACTTAATTTTCTTACTGCTGAATTTCCCCAGGAGGAGAATTTTTGGTCATGTTCTGAGAGATATCTGTCTCTGTGTGTAAGTGTGAACTGGCGTAAAGTTGTCAACCATTTGCCCTAGTCATTATTCTACTCACCAGTCAGTGACCTGTGCCTGACTGTAGCCTGACAAGGAGACCTTCATTTAAGAGGGTGGTTAGTCCTGTTACTGCACCCTTGAACTTCTATGGTCATTTATTTCTACTCAACCAAGAACAAGAAGAGAGAAATGAGGAAGGGTGTTTAAGAAAACATAGACGTGATTTTCTTATGCTATATTAAAAAAAAACACATTAGTCTTACAAGGCTCTTCAAGATGATACTGGAGTCAGGAAAAACATAGTGTTGACTACTGCTCTCATTCCCTAGGGATGGCCCATGTTCCCACCTTACTCTTATAAGGGCAGCTTGCTGTTGACTATCCAGCCTGTGAAATGTCCTTGACAATTGCTGATCAATTTTGTGGTACAGAATCCTTTGTTAATGTGCAAGACACAGAAGACTGAGGAGGTGAGGGAAAGAATGAAGCTCAGTCAACTAGGAAATTTTTTTTCCCTCTAACAAGATCATTTAGAGCTAGAAGGAGCCTTCTAGATAATCTAGTCCATCATGTCCATTTTACAGATAGGAAAATTACAGCCCAATGACTTGCCCAAAGTTACATAGAAAGGAAGTAGCAAACCATGTCTGGTTTGCACCAAAGGTAGCACAAATCTCACTATACATTACTTGATCAACTGTTGTTTGACTGTGTTCATGGATAAAGGTGCCTGTTTTTCTTCTTCTTCAAAGCCCTAGTTAAGGCTTAGATTTCCACGGAAGACTTGAATCTATGATTCTAAACAAAAGAAAGAAGCTTTTTTTGACCGGTTTGTGAGCTGGGCACCCAGATTCCTGTGATCTGCTTTCTACCGTGGAGCCTAAAGGAGAAATTGGGTTGTTTTTGCAGTGTGTTAAGAAAAAAAAAATCACAATCAAAGAAAGTCTCCCTCAACATAACAATATTATCCTTTAACAATTTATGCACTATAGACAGAACATCAAAAATCATTTGTGTAATTATATCTTGAGCCTTAACATGAACAAGCAGCGTAACTATAGTGTAACATAACTGAGTCACACGCTGTGTGAACTCTGGACAAGCCATCTGACTTCTCAGTACCCCAGCTGACTCACTTGCAAAATTAGAATATTAATTCTTAGGTTAAAAAAAATGCAGGGTAATTTAAACAAAGTACAGCTATGGTGCAATGGGAAGAACACTAGATTTGGTCACTTACTGGATTTTGCCCATGCTGCCTATAATACTGCTGCTGCCTATGATACTAAGTAAGTTTTCCCTTCCCTCTAGGCTTCACTTCCTTTATCTGTAAAATAAAGCTGTTACATTATATCAGTGCTGTTAAACTCAAATAGAAAACAGGCCACTAATCCATACGTAAGAACCTCTGAGTGTCCCATATTGACTTTCTTTTAAAATGTAGTGTGTTTTATTGTATTTTTTATTTATTTTATTATTTTGTTAAATATTTCCCAATTACATTTTAATCTTGTTTGAGTAGCACTTATATGATCTCTAATATCTCTTCCAGAAATAAATCCTATATGTTTGTAAATCTTTGAAAAAGTAGGCATTCTTTGTTAAAGGAATGGCTTTCAAGGAGTGAAATGTAGATGATATAAAATAAAAAGGTACCATTAAAACTTTATTTTTTTAAAGCATGAAATAGGAATCGATGTATAACTGTGAATGAAATCTAAACATCCTTGGAAAAATCAGATGATTCTATGCTGACCTGGGACTAATGATGACAAGATATATTATTTCAAGCAAGTAAATGATGATAGAAATGCAAACAGATCTTAAATAATGCACTTTAATTGGTTTTCTGTGATAGTTACTTTGGTAAAGCTGGTATGGGAAAAGACTTGCTGAGCTGCATTAGGTGCAATGTATAGAATACTTGACCTGGAGTCTGAAAAACTGAGTTCAAATCCAAATATATATACACAAGTACATACACACAAACACACATGCAAGCAGATATACATATGCATTATGCAGATAGAAACTAGACCTGTGATTTCTTGGGTGAAGACAATTCTTGCATTGCATGTCGGCACCTTCTGTCTAATTTAGTCTTTGAGAGTTGAGCAGAGCTAAGTGAATTGCCCAGCATCACCAGACTATGACTATCTGGATAGTCTGCAAAGCAATTTGGAATTGTGCCCCAAAGTTATGAAACTGCAAATACCTTTGAGCCAAAGGGATCCATGAAAGAAGAAAAGAATATGATGTATACAAAAATATTTATAGCAATTCTTTTCATTGTAGTCCCAACCTGGAAATTAAGGGGTTCCCACCAATTTTGTGAATGGCTAAAAAAAATGTGGCATATAAATGGAATAGAACATTATTTCACCATAAGAAATGACAAAAAAAGATGATCTCGGAGGAAACTGACAAGACATTTATGAATTAATGCAGAGTGAACAGTTAGAAAAATAGTTAAAATGATGATAACAGCATTATAGAGGGGAAAAAAATCAAAAGATTTTAGATCTCTGCTTAATATAATTATAAACTACAAGTCCAAAGTACTGAAGATGAATCACATTGCCTATCTTCTATCAGAAAGTCAAAACCAAGACAGTAGTTATGAAATTGGCACATGTAGTTAAAGTAGTAAACACCCACATTCTCAAGTCTTCAAAACAGGACAGGCTACCTCAGGCAAAGATCCTCTTCTCCTCATGCACGCAACTGTTCAGTGCCCAGGCAGCTTGCTCCCAGCAGCTCTGGCCCCTGGCAGTTCCTGCCCCTGGCAGTCCTCAGTAGGAGTCCTTAGCAGAGATTCTGGCCTGCTCAAAGAAAAAAAGAGTTTGCACTGCAACCTCTGCCACTGCCGCTGCTGCCACCGCTTCCAGTCAGCACCTCACGGAGACTAGCTTGGTTCTGTCATTCTCTTGCTCTACCCCTTCCTGCTACGTCAGCAACTTTAAGGGGCGTGGAAGATCTTCAAATCCCAGTATCGTTACACCTATGCAAGTTTGTTGTGAGAGTTTTGAATTAGTTAATTAATTTAATTATTTTTTACTTGTTTAATGAAGAATGGTGTTTGAGTGGTATCTTAAGGGAAGGGAGGAGGTTCTGTGAGGCAGAGGTAAGGAATGAGTGCATCCCAGGCACCTAGGATGCTGTGTCATATGAGGAATACAGGTAAGTCCAATATGACTGGGTCACAAAGTGAGGAGGGAGATTTATGTTCAGTAAGTTTGGAAAGATAAGTTGGTGCTGTAAGACTTTAAAAGCTAAGCAAAGGACAACATTTTATCCTAGAGGTAAAAGGAAGCCACTGGAGTTTATAGAATCAGGGAGTAATATGTTAAAATCAGTGTTTAAGGAAAAATAGATTGGCAAGACTGAGGGAGAGAGACTGAAGTAGGTACACACTTAAGGCAGGGAGACCAATCAGGAAGCGCTTGACATACCTAGGCAAAACATAAGGAAAACTCACAGAAAGTGATAGTGGTGTGAGTAGAGAGAAGGGCTCAGATGGGAGAGATGCTGTGAAAGTAGAAACAGCAAGATTTGGCAGCTGATTATCCAGTAAGTTGGGGACAAGTGGTAGAGGGTAAGTGAAATCAAGAATAATGCTAAATTACAAGGAATGGTAGAATCTTTGACAGAAATAAGGGAGTGTACCAGCTCATTTTACAGATGAGGAAACTGAGGCAAACAGGGTTAAGTGACTTTCCCAGAGTGAAACAGCTAGTCAGTGTCTGAGGCTAGATTTGAACTCAGCTCTCCCTGACTCCAGGCCCATGTAGCATGCGTGTTCTGTCTTTTTCATGATTTAAATTATGTGCTCCTGAAGGGAAGGACTGTGTTCATGTAACTTCAGGCTATAACATATTTGTGTGTGTATATGTGTCTGTGTGTGTATAAAGAGAGAGAGTTGAAAGTTGCTTACTATATGTCAAGTGACTTTGACAGTCATACCAAATGTGATTTTATTTACTACAATGTCTTGACATAATGATTCACTCTGAATTTTCTTTCTTTGGTTTAGCAGGTTAATATAATAAAAACAATACTCATGGAAAAAAAATAGAGGAGCTTAGAAAAGAGAGGGGCATAAGGCAAGGGTTCTCAATTTGGAGTTTAGTGTATTGATCTATTTCTATAAATAGAATTCATAATTCTATAAATGGAATCTATAAATAAATAGGTCTATAAACTTGAATGGGATAAAAGACACATCCAACTGCCACGCACAGGATGGGCAATAGAGATATATGAAGAGGCAAAACAAAAAAATTTCCCAATAATATCAGGCACAGAGATGCCTGGACACCTGGGAATGAAATAAGCATTTATTCCCTTTCTACATGCCAGGCACTGGGCTATGTACTTTTAAAAAAATATTATCTCACTTGATCCTCATTGCAACTCTGGGAGGTAGATATTATTATCCCAATTTTACAGTTGAGGAAACTGAGGCAAACAGGGTAAGTGATCTTTAAAATGTTTGCATGGGTAGGGAGCAGTGATTGATTAGATAACCTCTTAAATTCCTTTCAGGTTTAAATCTATGATCTATGTTAGGAGGGAGCCCCTAACTCAAACATTACATTTCCTTAGCATTTTTTAAACCTTTCCCGAAGAATTTCACATTAGAAGACCAGTTTTGAATAGTTGTTTAACATAGTTAAGATTCACTGTCTTCCACTGAGTTTAGTCTTGCCATCCATTTAGATTCTCTGCATCCTGAGTTTCTAACTGAACTCAAAACCTTTTGAGGCTTTAATTTAATTTGCTCCTGTGGATTCAATCCCCCTTCTAAATGCATAAGGACTTGGAAATTAAAGGAATAAATAAGTAGTATACCTGGGGGGCAAAATACAATGTGGATTTTGTGAAATCCAATATGTCTTAGAAATACATTTCTTGAGACTGCTCCAGATGCCACTGGCTTCATCCATCCCTGGTTGATAGCACATTATGTTCAGGACTTATCAAAATGTAGCCAGCCTGCATTTCACACACACACACACACACACACACACACACACACACACACACACACACACACACATACACACACACACACACACACACACACACACACAGCTTACAAGGTCCCCAGTGAGAGATGCCTCACAGACTATAGTCATCCCTTGACTAAGAATGGTTAGTTAGAGATGACAGCCCCTTAAAAAGTGAGGGCAGAAAGGGATTGCGGGTGGGAAAGGGTTGCAGTTTTCCTGAAGGAAAAAAAAAAGTACATGAGAGGAAGGCAAGGAGGCAAGGGAGAGGGAAAAGAATAAAAACAAAAAATCTGAGTGAAGTTTGCCCTGTAGAAATTCAACTTGGTGTGTTTGCACTGTAGAGAACTTCAAAGCCCAAAGAATCAAAGAGACAGAGGGTGTTAGCCTGCGGTAAGAGGTGAACTCACTGTTTTTCTACTGCCAAAGAAGAGGAGGGTGCACATGGAGGGAGGGGGAGAATTAGTATGGAGAGAGAAGCAACAGACAATGTTGACATTCTTTCTGGATGCAGCCTCTTTTCCTTGCTTTCTTCTTCCCTCCACCCCTCTCCTTGTGCTTTTCAAGGGACTGAGGCAATGCAAACTTGAACCTTTAAAAGAACCAGATTCCATCAATTCTCTGAGCAAAATGAATGAGCCAGGTGGGGTCTATCACTTTGATTTCTGTACTTGCTTTTCCTTAGAAAATGTGTCTGACAACCCCAGGAATCAAAGCTGTAAATGTGCAGCCAAGACAAGCAAGAATTTGCAATTAATTTCCTTTGTGGAATCATCTTTAATGTTGGGATATGCAATGATAAGCATAGATGGAATTTATGGAGTCCTTTCAGGTTTGCAAAGCACTTTTACAAATACTATCTCATTTCATCCTTACAGTATTAGGTACTATTATTATACCCATTTTGTAGATGAGAAAACTGAGGTTGAAAGTGATGAAAGTAACTTGCTTAGGGTTAGACAACAAGTAAGTGTCTGAGGTTGGACTTGAACTCAGGTTTTCCTGACTCCAGGTATATCAATTGCTCTGCCTAAGGCATATGAGTTGCACGTATGGCCGTCTTTTTTCCTAGGCAGCTAAGGGCACAATGGATGGAGTTCTGGACTTGGAGTCAAGAAGACATAATTTTACAACCCTGCTTCAGAAACTTAAAAGTTGTGTGACTGAAATGGTAATGGTAATTTGAAGATCTTTCCTGCCCCTTGTATTTGCAATCAAACAGGTACTTAGTACCTTGTTTCAAGTTCATGATTGTGTCAAGTATTAAGACCCAGAACTTGTGACTCCCACAGTGGGATGGACTTGTTGACATAACAGGAAGGGGCAGAACAGAGAGAAGCTAATAACATATATAAGGAAAAGCCCAAGCTGAGAGAGGCCAGAACTGCTAGGAGTGAGCATCTGGAGGCTGCGCTGCTACTGCTGGAGAGAGAGAAGAGAACTGAGAACTGAGAAGAGAAATGAGAACTGAGGACTGAACTGAGAAATGAGAAGAGAGGAGAACTGGGAGGAGGCATGGCTGTGGTGTCAGTGCTTTGTCTGCTTTGAAGTTACTTTGTCAGATTTGTCTGCTGATATAGGATGGTGCTGTTGTTACAGAAGCCCTGGGACCTTGTTGCTGGTTCAGAAGCCCTGAAAGAGGATTTTCTTGTTATGTGTTTACAGAAATCCTGGAGGAGGGTCTTGCTGATGATTTCAGAGGTTCTGGGACTATACTGATGATTTATGTTCATTCCTCAGACTTTATTATTGGGTCTATGTTGATTTCTCAGGCAGAAAGTGAATTGATGAGGATGCAGACAATGTTCATGAATATTACTGTGTCTTTGTTAAGCTTTATCTTCCCAGAAACAGAAACTGTGAAGGACTTGAGGTGGAACAGACACTGTGAGCATCAGTATGGAACAGGAATTGCACAAGAAGCTGGACAAAGAACTGAGAGAGAGCTGTCTGCTTTTGAGCCTAGGTGGCAATTGGATAGATTTGGGCAGAACCTGGGACCATGGAAGAGGAACCATGGAAGCTGAGAGCCTGCCTTGAGTCAAGATGAAAAGACCTCTCCTTGGGTATTTAATAAAAACTGAGAAAATCATGACTTACTGTGGCCTATGGGTGGAGAACTCTGACCTTTTATTTAGATGATTGAGTTAAGGACTTCTCCAATTAAGAAGAAAGAGGACTTTTTGATTGAAGAGATTAACATAATGTGACCTAGGGGTGGAGAACTTTGACTTTTTTACTTTGTGTCAATTAAGGAGGCTTGCCTCCTTAGGGATAATTGAATTAAGGGCTTACTAAATGATTAGTTACTAAATGAATGTTATCTTTTCATTAAAACTATGTGACCACTTTGGTGAAAACTATGTGGTCATTTTAGTGGTAAGTAGTGAAGTTATAACATTGTGAATGCTGTACTTTGATTTCTGTGAATGTTTTGTCTTAGTTTGTTACTGAATAGAAAGCTGACTATACTGTGTAATCAGAACCTTAAAAGTTGTTCACAGCAGCAGTCCTCTGGAAAGCTGCTCGTGCTTGGCTTTATAGTGACCCTGAACAAGTTACTTAAACTGCTTTTCTCAGTTTCAACATCTATAAAATGTTGATAATTATAGCTCCTACCCCCCAGGGAGGTTGTTATAAGGATCAAATGTGTTAATATATGTGGACTGTTTTGCATTCCTTAACAGGTTATATAGTGTTTATTATCAGCATCACCTTGGGGTGGCTAGGTGACTCAGTGGATAGAGTACCAGGCCTGGAGTCAGGAAAACCTGAGTTCAAATTCAGCCTCAGATAATTACTAGCTGTGTGAACCTGGGCAAGTCACTTAACCCTGTTTGCCTCAGTTTTCTCATCTGCAAAATGAGCAGGAGAAGGAAATGGCAAATCACTCCAGTATCTTTGCCAAGAAAATCCCAAATGGGGTCATGAATTGTTGGAAACAACCAAACAGTAGCGTCATCACTGTCATTGTCATCATCACCAAGCCACTGACAGATATGGGAAGCAGAGTTCCCAATTTTTCTAACTAAATGGTTTTCTTTTTTAATGTGGTAGAATGTAAACTCCTTGAGGGTATGGGGTGTTTTAATTTTTGTCTTCTTTTTTTCCAGCACAGGACTTGACACAGAATAGATTAATAAATGCATGTTGAATTAAATGGAACATGACATTCTATCTCTAGTCTCAGAGGCTTTGAAAAGCTATCCTTCATAACTTGATTGTTTTTCCTTCTTAGTTCCAGCACTTATCATTCCTAGTACCCTTGAAGTTTTGACTCAAGCACAGCTGCTGACGAGATCTTTCTTGAGTACCCTAGTTCTTATGCTATATATTGTTGTTCAGTTATTTTAGTTATGACCCAGTCTTTGGGTTTTTTCTTGGCAGAGATGTTGGAATGGTTGGCCATTTCCTTCTCCAGATCATTTTAGAGATGAGGAAACTGAGGCAAACAGGTTAAGTGACTTCCCCAGGGTCACACAGCTAGTAAATGTCTGAAGCCACATTAGAAGTGAGGAGTCTTCCTGAGTCCAGGCCTGGTGCTCAGTGCACTATGGCACCACCTAGCTGTTCAGGCTATATTGCATTTTCCTATCCCTTCCCTATGTATACATACACAGACACATACACATCCATACACATATATTTGTGTGTGTATATATAAATATACATATATATGTAACTACTGTATATATAATTATACATATATATTGTGCAATTAATATTCAATTATGATAATTTTCTATTTATTTATCAATGTACATAGTTTTCCTCAATAGGAACTGGTTTCATTTTTGGGTGTGTATCTCATGTACTTAGCACAGTGTCTAGCACATATGCTTACTGAGTTGAATTGAATTTAAACCTATTGCATCTCTTTTTTTATCTTTCTTTTTTCTTTTTTAAAAATTTATTTATTTTCTTGTTTACATCATTCATTTCCATGAGATTTTGAGTAACAAATTTTCTCCCCATCTTTCCCCTACCTGAAACCTCAAAACAGCCATCCCACTGTATAGCCCGTCCCCCAATCTGCTCTCTCCTATGTCCTCCCTGATCACCCCTCTGACTTTCCGGTAGGGCAAGATGGATCTCCCTACCACAGTGCCTGTGTATCTTAAGTCCCAGCTGGATGTAGTTAATAATAATAATTATTATTATATATATTTTTAACATTTGATTATAGAACTTTAAATTCTAGATTCTGTCCCTTCCTCCCTTGTCACCCACTCCAACTGGAAGGACAAGCAATTAAATACAGGCTGTACATGTGTAATTACACAGAACCTCTCCACAGTGAGCATATTGTGAGAGACTGATTATATGTCCCTCCTTCCTATCCAGCCACCGCAGTTCTATTCTCTACCCTGTCCCTGTCCCTTTCCAGAAGTGTGTACTTCCAGCAATCCTCAC
>CM053581.1:106537352-106553345 GCA_028627135.1 Pseudochirops cupreus | reverse complement strand
CCTGTAGAAGGACAACTCATTAAACTAATCATAGCAAGGTGCTAATGACTTACTTTAATTTTCAATCTTTAGGAAGACAAGGTAACTGAGGGCATCCAGCACTTAACAGGAAAGAAAATACAAGAAAAGGGTTTAGAAAAGTGAGATAGGGAACACTGAATGCCAACTTTTCCAACACACTGTCTTCCCTAGGATTGTTCCCAATGCCACCCCAAATTTTATCCTGTTTCCTATTTCCTAGAATCATAGAATATTGAAACTAAGAGATATTTTAGGAATAAAGATAATTCAGTATTTTCACTGGATTACAGATGAGTAAACTGAGATCAAGAGAGATTAACTGATTTACTAAGGTCATACAGGTAATAAACATCAGGGTCAGGATTTGAAGATGAGTATTACTTAAGGAACGTTTGTCGAAGGAACTTTAAAAAACAATTGTTACTATAATTTGTCAAATTACCTGAGGCCTGAGGAAAGAGTCCCAACAGGTCATTATGGTAGAATACTGGAGCTGGAGTTGATCTCATATCATCTAATCACAAAATACTAGAGTTAGAGGATAATTTAGTGAATAATTTAATTTTTAAATTATACAGATGAGTAAATTGAGGCCCAAGCAGGAGATCAGTGAATTACTCAAGGTGTAATAAGTAGTAAGTGGAAAAGCTGGAACACAAACCCGTGATTCCTAACTTGGCATTCAGTTGTTTTTTTGGTTTTTGTTTGTTTGCTTTTTGCCAACTCACATCACTACTCCACATACCATGTCACTCCAATTGCCTAATTTTATAAAGGAAGTAACCAAAGCTTAGAGATGTGAAGGGCCTTCACAACACATAAAATACTTCATGTATTTTTGAAAGTGTGTTATGTACTAGGCATTGTGCTGCGTTCTAGAGAAAGCCACGCACAAGTAAAAGTTCCATACCTTAAGGCAGTGGTTCTCAACCTTCCTAATGCTGGACCCTTTAATACTTGTATGTGGGCGTATCTGCATGTGGGTGGACCCTCCTAGGGACAGTTAGAGGAGCAGTGTCTCAGTTCCTAAGACCATCAGAAATATGTGTTTTCTGATGGTCTTAGGTGAACCCTGTGACCCTTGTGAAAGGGTTGTTTGACCCTCAAAGGGGTCGTGACCCACAGATTGAGAACTGCTGCCTTAAGGAGATTACAGTCTGATGAAGACAATATTTACCAATCTAAGTGCATAGACAGGCATAGATAGATAGATTAGAAGGATGATAAAATGGGTAGGTGATTGATAAATGATAGACACAGATATTTAGTTAGAGATCTAAAGTAAATACAATGAAATGTTGAGGTGAGGTGAGGCACTAATAGCTATCGTAATAGGAGCTAGCATTTATATAGTGCTTTTCACAAATATCTCATTTTAGCCAAACAATAACCCTGGGAGGTAAGGTGCTGTTATTTTTCACAAATGAGGGAACTGGTGACTTGTTCAAAGTCACACAACTAGCAAATACCTGAGCCCAAACTTAAACTCAGGTTTTCCTGACTCCAGGCCTAGCACTCTATCCACTGTATCACCTAGCTTTATTAGCTAACTAGATGTGAGTATCTGAAAAGGATACGGAATGAAGGTGAAGAGGGAGTGCATTTTAGTCTTGCCTGTGGAAATGGTATGAATACATGGGCGATAGCGTGAGAAGTAACAAAAAATCCAGTTTGGCTGGGCCATAGAATGCACAAAGGGGAAAACAATATAATAAAGCTGGAAAGATAGACTGGAACCAGGTTATGAAGGGCTTCAAATGCCAAATAAAATTAGGCCACATTTTGTCTTAATTCTTACCTATGGTAGCCCTTACTCACAAAATGGGCTTTACCTCAGAAAAAGGCCTTGGTCACCCATTGCACCCTGAGCCATCAAAAATCGTCTTAACTTTTGTTTTGCCACTGGACTTTGATGATTCTGAAGGAAACAATGAGGCTGATAACTTTTCACAGCTCTGCCTCACTTCAGTCCAAGTCATGAACAAGTCAAGACATCCCCTTGTGTTTTTATTGGTCCTCTTTGAGAATAAAGGACTACCACCACCACCATGAACAACAACAACCGTTTTCATTTGATTCTAGAGGCTATAGGGAGTATTCAGACCTTATTGAACATGTATTGACATGGTCAGAGTCGGTTTAGAAACATAATTTTGGCAACTATTTGAAAGATGAATTAAAGATGAGAAAATTGCTCTATTATATGTGACATGCACTATTAGGTTCTAGGATAGATACAATAATGTATAAAAAAATGAATCCTTCCCTCATAGATTTTTACAACCTGCTATGTAAGTTTTTTTGGTTGTGTTTGTTTTTTACAAAGTGGGAAGGAAGGAAGATAGATGTAGAGGAGTGCTGGTGGGCAGTAGAAGTCGGGAGATCTAGGCAGACTACCTTACTGGGTGTGTTTGAATGATATATCTGAAGAGTTAAACCATCCCTTCATCTTGCTAAAAACTATGTGATTATAAATGTAGGTTACTATATTTGTTGTACTATAGACCTGTTTCCAGGTTTGCATGGCCAATGGAAATGATATCAGCCCTGACTATAATAATTTCTTACTGAAGTTAAACCAATGTAAATTAATTACTACAACAAGGAGAATAAAAGAGGGCAGAAATTACATTAGCAAATATTTTACTTACTTTCCAGAAAGAAATGGTTGCCAAATGCATCACTGAATTCTAATATAAACTCATCTTTTAAATATTACAAAGAAGAATGGTGGATGATTATGGGTAGTATTGTCTCAAAGCAGCAAAAAAAGCAGAGGAGGGTAAAATCAATCTAAAGAAAATGACAAACTCTCTAAGAAAAATCATCCTAAAAGCATTCATTCAAAGGTGAAAATGGAAAGAGGACTACAAAAAAAATGGAAAAGATTTGCAGAAATTCTCATAAAAAAATGTTTTTCTCCAACAAGGGCAATGGAACTACTATACTTGGATCCATCTTGCTCCTTATTTCTAGATTATAAAGAAAAATATTCACATTGGTAGAACAAAATGCCACCTTGCAGGTTCTTTTAAAACAAGGAATCTCCCATCCACATATCCAGATCTTTCAATTCCTTTGAAAATGTACTAACAAAAATAACCCCGTTCAGTAACCTTCACAATTAGGTGAAGCATAAAACTTGGAAACATGCTTGACAAAAGAATTTCTCATTATACTGGAGGATATACAGGGAAGAGTCTAAATCAGGAGTTCTCAACCTGTGGGTCACAACCCCTTTGGGGGTGGAACAACCCTTTCACAGGGTCGTGTAAGAAAGACCATCAGAAAACACATATTTCTGATGGTCTTAGGAATTGAGACACCGCTCCTCTGTCTCTTTCCAGGCGGGTTCGCCCATATGCAGATACGCCCACATATGAGTATTAAAGGGTCGTGGCACTAGGAAGGTTGAGAACCATTGGTCTAAATTAAGAAGAGATTCCCTGAAAATGGTAAGTCCCTCCAGATGTTCCTCATTGTGGAGGACAATGTGTGGATTGCATCCATCACAAAGGACAGCAAATACAGAAGGACAATGAGCAGGGTCCAGAGGTGAAAAGGAAGAGACTAATTGCTTTGGGAAAGTTGTGAAATCAGTCAGAAAAGCATTTATTAAGTGCTTATTATATGTCAGATAGAAGAATTCTAATTGATGGGGATACAAAGAAGGTAAAAAACAGTCTCTTCCCTTAAGGAGCTGACATTCTAGGTATTCTTCTTCAGTCATTTCAGTTGTGGCTGACTCTTCATGACTCCATCTAGAGTTTTCTTGGCAAAGATACTGAAGTGGTTTGCAATTTCCTCCTCCAGCTCATTTTATATGTGAGGAAACTGAGGCAAACAAGATTAAGCGATTTGTCCAGGGTCACACAACCAGTAAAGGTCTGAGGCCAGATTTGAACTCAGAAAGAAGAGTCTTCCTGACTGCAGACCTGGTGCTCCATACATTGTGTTACCGAGCTCCCCCTTCACATTCTTAAGCAGAGCACATTTATTGACCCAATACTTCTTATAACAGCAAAGAACTAACTTTTCAATGCAAACATTTTACTAATAGTGCTCTATATGACAGTAAAACTTAAAACACCACCTCCTCTGAAGAATTAAAATCTTGCATCACATAATGTTGGAAAGGTGCATGGTGAGTAAGTGAAAAGCTGCAACACATGACCTCAAAGAATTTTGAGCACTAGGATTAAAAGATTTCTTCAAAGACATGAAAAAAAAATAAACTAGCTCTTTTCATATGGCAAGAGTAAAGGATGGTAGTGATCTCTTGATCCCTTCTATGTCTGAAGAAATTGGGTAGACCCCCTGTAACAAATATTGAGGACAAGAATCACTACAGATAATCAGGCCTAGATGATTTTCCATTTGCATTACTATATGAAAATCTAAAACTGGTAAGATCCCTATGGATTTGAATCTTTGAGCATGGTAAATGTGTAAAACATTTCTCAGTTTGTGGTGGTGGGTGGGATAGGCAGGGATAGGCATGGGGGCTGACGCATCTCAGAACACTGTGCTTGAAAGTAATGCCTTCCTTATGTTGATTTTTTTGCTACATATCTTGAACAGAATTTGTTGTGTATATTTGTATGCTGTTTTCTCTATCAAATTGTAAGCTCCTCAAGGGAAGGAACTTTTTTCTTTCTTGTATGCCCAGAGCTTAGCACTATGTCTGGCACATAGTAGGGCTTAATAAATTCTTTTTGACTGACTGATAGATACAAAAGTTAGTTAAGACAAGGTCCCTGTTCTCTACCCCTAAGACAGAGAATCCTATGTAGATTTAGTACATATGATTCAGGAATCCAGACCCTTGCTGGGATGTTAGTATTATTACATAAGTCTCAACCTCTTTCAATATAACTTGTCTCTGAATGGAGGCATTATGGAAAATGATTGTCGCTGAAGTAGATCCATTAGCATGTTAGTATAAAGTGCCCTTAAGTACAGGTTACATGAACTTTAGGATTGTAGCATCTATACAGCCCTGAGACAATACACAAAATCGCTAAAATAGTACTCTTTTGTTTTTTGTTTTTGTTTTGTTTTTTTAATCTGAGTTACTGTTTTACACAAAGTCTTTCTAGATTGGGATGACTTCTCAAAGCTTGAGATTTGCTATCATTGCCTTCAAAACTCCAGAGCCACTTATGTGCTACTGATAGAACACAAAAAGAAGACTTTCACGGAAGGTAGCTCTAGAACACTTTAATGTATCTATAGGAAGGGCTGGAAGTGGTCAGATATAAGAACTGCCCCTGGTTCCTATGACAGATTGCAATCTCCAAAGAACAGAAGTAAGTATCCAGAGCTAAAAACTCTAAAATGGGGTGGGGAGGGCATGGAGGGGGAAGAATATTGGTCCAAGTCAAACCAATTTAGCAAAAGTTTCTTAAGTACTTTCTATGTATAAGGCACTGTTCTATTCATGAAAGCAAAGACAAAAATGGAGTGGTCCCTCTACTCAAGGCATTTACAATTAAATGAGTGGAAGACAGCATTTACACAGAGGTAATGTTCCCACATTTTTGAGACAACATGAATCTTCATACAATTAATACAAAGCAAAATCAGGTCATAACTTCCTTCCAGGGAATAAGAGAGCAGTAAGGGAAGAATCACTAATTACTAGGGCCATCTAGAATACATAGAGTTACGCATCAAAGGAAGAAAAGTATTTCAGAGGTAAATGAAAAAAACAAGGAAAGGGAAGCCATCACTAGATGCTTCTACGAAGGTATAGCAATGGGAAAATTTCATGCCAGTTTCAAAAACAACTTCATTGGACATTTTGCATAAAACATAGACTGTGAGAAAGAAAATTAAGTGTTAGGTATATGGGAGCCAAATAATGAAGGGTTTAAAAGCTGGAATGAGTTTACTTTTTTATCTAAGAGTGATTAAAAGAGAATAGAGTAATAGCTAGACAGCCACGTCAAAGCTGGGAAGTCCTAGGGACAGGTCTTGTTTCTGATAAATAGTATCTATATGACTCCAAGCAAATCATTTAATCTCTCCATGTTCTAGGCAGCTATTGAAGATTATAAAAAGTTGCAGAGAAGGTATAACCTGAATTGGTAGAGGGGGTTTCCTCACCTGGGAGTTCCCTATACAAATGAAATCATAGGTTCAATCACTATCCCTTCACAGTGTAAAAAGTAACTCAGGCCAAAAAAACAAAAACACAACAAAACAAAACTGAAAAAAAAAAAAAGAAAGAAAGCCATGGGTGGGGAATGAGTAGTAAGAGGAGAAAAGTGAGCTGATGGGCCTCATTCTTTTAAATAACTTATTATTGCATGAGTAAATCCATCTGCCAACCTCATCTTAGCACAACACCTTGCTGCTGGTGGCATGTTTCTTTTTTCAACTTGTTGTATATGAAATATTAAAATCCAAGGTAAATCGAGAACACTGAGATCAAGTCATTTGTTAAAATATCAGCATGGCAAGAACAGCTGGTTTCTAACCTACCCAGAGGAAAAAAAAAAGTCTTTTTTGAATATTTCTGGCAGATCCTGTCATCTCTTCCTCAAGCCAAGTGACAAGTGAGCTGTTCAACAGGGCTTCGAAAAAAGTTCAAACCATATTGTGCAGCAGATGCTTGGAAACTATTATTCAGCGACTCTGCATGGGCCCCCTCCTGCCCTCTTATCCCCTTGAAGCAATTTATGACCTGTTTACTCTTTGCATCCATTATATTATAACTACATCAATTCCTAAGATGCATTAACCTCACCTCTGCCTTCAATTTATCTGACGACTCCCCTTTTCCTCTCAACACCACTGGGCTACCACCATTCTATCCCACCATACATACACATTATCTTCTTCCTTACACTGTCTCCAGCAGGGTTATTCAAGGCCCATATTAGCTCTAACATGACCAATTTGATATATATTGAACTTTTGCCTAATTCACTAGTTCTGGTCCTTTCCTCTTTTGTTCCCCCATAAATTCTCCAGTAGTACTCGTTCTGGAGGATAACGATCTTTCTTCTCTTTTCTATTTCATCTTATTTCCTAATCAATCTCACCTGAAAATTAACCCGGCTTTTCACTTCATATGTTGCTTGCCCTACATTAAATTATATATATTGTCCTTAGATCCTCATACCAGAGTTACTCAATAGTGTTCGTTATAATGTTCCTCCATTCCTTTCAAGGAAATTTTATCTTTGACATATTGAATCTATGAAATATTTTGCATTTATAGATTTTGTTCAAGTCATGATTATTACCTACACAGAAGCAAATATTGGAAATTAGGGCTGGGAAAGTCTTATTAGACTGTCAAATCCCTCACCAGGGGCAACGTAAAAATGTTGCATGTAATCCAACATTTATTAAGCCCCAACAACGTACCCCACCCTTTACAGCACAGAGGAATTGGGCATAGCCCCTGCCGCAGTGATCTACAACAACGTACCAATGCCCCATCCATTCACAGTGTAAATGACTCCAGAAACAAGGCCTCTAAAGATTACCAAAAATTATTTTATGATATGATATTTTTTCCACTGAGATATGTTCATTGGTATTTAGCTTCTGTGTTCATTTGGCAGGGTGTCTAATTCAACTTGCTGCTAGTTAAGGGTAAGAATCAAAAGTGTGAAAGGATTATTGATGATAGATTCTGAGGACCAAGAGTGATGTACTCTTCCAAAAGCCATGGTAAAACAAAGGCTGACTCACAAGTTAGAGGACTTGGGTACTAAGTCTACTTTTGTAACCTTAGGCAAGTCATCTTAAAACCTCTGATCCTTTGTAAAATGTGGGGATTGGATTAGGTGGCCCTTGAATTCCTTTCTAAATCTAATGCTATGATCCTGAAATCTATGTTGGTTTTTTTTTCCCCCCTCCCTACGTCTGGTCAGTAATTCAAAACAAACCCCAAAGTTGTTTATTTTTGAGAAACATCATGGAAAGAAGATGCTACAGTTTTCTCCTTTTCTGTTTCCTTGATTTCTAATGATAATGGTAGTTCACTTGTCTATAAAGGCTTACGATTTAAAAACATCTGTGTAGTGTGTAGAATAAGTATTAATTTCCCCATTTTGCAAGTAAAGATATGGAGAATCAGGAAGTTTACATGATTGTATGAGAGCCACAAAGCCACTGTAGTCAGAAAGGCAGTGGATTCAAGCCTTCACTTTGCTACTTATTATATGTGTGACATTGGGCAAGTAATTTCACATATTTTGGTGCAAGTTTCTTAATTTGTAAAATGAAGAGGTTGGATTAGATCAGGGGTACTTGAACTTTTTGGTTTAGTAGAACCTTTTGCAGTCTGGCAAAATCTATAGAGCCCTTCTTGGTGGATCAGAGAATAGAGTACTGGCATGGTGTCAGGAAGATGGGAGCTCAAATTCAGTCAAAGACACCTACTAGCTGTGTAACCTTGAGTAAGTCACTTAACATCTACTTCCTCACTTTCCTCAACTAAATGGGGAGTGAGTGATAATAGCACCTACTTCACTGGGTTGTTTTTGGATGAAATGAGATGCTATTTACATAGGGTTTAGCGCTGTGGCTGGCACACAGTAGGTACTTAATAAATGTTCATCCCCTTCCTCCTTTCTTTTTCAGAATGTTTTTAAATGCATAAAATAAAATACATAGAATTAAAAAAGGAAAACCATTATAGTTACCAGAATATTAAAAGTCCTAAGTTTTCAGAGCTCAGATTAAGAACCACCAAACTAGATTTCTTTTACAATACCTGTAAATAAATTAAAATCTGTTAATTGATCAATGTCAGATACCTGGCTTGAAACCTGATCTTCTTCCTACATGTATAGTAGTCCTTCTGAAATATTAGACAGTAATAGTGATAGGGATGATGATAATGAGGTAGGATTGGTGACTGTTAATTTGGATCATACCTGCCATGTGACAAAGAAAATGCTTTAGTAATAGAGGAATCTGAAATCCTTGGCACATGCTCACACCGTTAGTCTGAACAAGACTGTGTGTTAATGAGCATTACAATATATGTAACAATAATACTTTTAATAATAACTTTTTTTAAGATCCCCAAAGTTCTCTAGTTTACTATACATATATAAACACCAGGTAAGTAAGCACATGAAAAGTAAAATTATGCCAACCACAAGATATGTATGTGTAAGTTAATATTCATACAACCCTGCTATCCTGAATCCTAGTACAGGTATTTTCCCATAGGGCTGTGTTTATATAATATCAAATTAATAATAAACAATATTATTCCCTGTGGCTGTGTTTAAATAATATCAAAACTCTGAGTTAAGACATTTTTTTAAAAAATGAAACTACTGCCTGACTTAGCTAGGCAACACCATGAAATGATTCTAGATGACTTTTTTTAAACGGAATTAATTGATTTGGGCAGTTGTTTGGGTGTTAAACCTAGTTTCATTGCCTATCCTCAATTCCACTTAACCCTACCCCAACTCCTCAGAATCAAGAAAATAATGGACATCATGGGGACAATGCTACCACCTGATTGAGTGAACATTTTGCTTTTTTCCACCGGCTGGGGTTGTGGAAACCTGATCTGTGTATCCAAATCAAGTCCCTGAGGCTGCAATTTAAAACCCATTCTCTTGCCTTGCCTTCAAAAATGAAGTGGTAATTACTCTGAATTCTGAATCAAAGGATGAGGAAAAAAATGATTCCCATGATATTTGGCTTCTAATAAATGAAGCATTGATTCCTACATCTACTGCCGGGGGGGAATGGACACTATAGTCTTGCTTTCTCCTTTCACTTTTCTTTCAATCAGTTTTTCTCCACCTCCCCCTCTGCTTCCCTCTGTTCCTTTCCTTTGCAGTGTGGACTACAAGGGGACTGATTCATCAGTGAAGCTTTACCTACATAAACATTGAAACTGAGCAGTCAGTGAAACCAGTCTAATAAAACAAGTTGGTGCAAAGGGTAATCAAAAGTTCCCCACCTCAGGATAACTGGTAAAGGTTCACCCATCTGTGGAAAGATTCACAATCAAAGGCAAAATCATCATTATCATTTCCTTAAAAAATCCATGAAATTTACCTTAAATAGTAGCTGGGTTTAAAGGTGTTCAGTGGGACCCAAGGACAGCATGGATTAAAAGTCAGAAAACCTGGATTCTGGTCCTAAATTGTCTGCTAAGTAGCTATGTACCCAAAACCAAATAATTTATTGGCTGACAGATTCATTCATTCATTCAGTCAGTCAGTCATTTATTTATTTCAGGCTGACAGATTTAGAACTGGAAGGAACCTCTGAGGTCACTGAGTTCAATCCTTTCCTCTTACATATAAGGAAACTGAGGTCCAGAGAGATTAAGTGAATTGCCCAGGGTGACACAGTTAATAAGCATCTGAGGCTGAATTTGAACTCATGTCTTCCTGACTCCAAGTTCAGCAGTCTGTTCACCATGCCATCATCTTGTCCTCTTTTCCCTGAGCCTCAGTCCCTGCATCTTTAAAATGAGAGTTACAGATGGAAAGGACTTTGAAGATAATACACCAAAACCTCTCCATTTTATAGGTGTGGGAAATGATCATCAGAGAGGGAATCAATTTCCCCAAAGCCAAGACAGGAAATAAGGATAAGAACCAGCATTTGAAACTCAGGTTCTCCAAATAGTAAAATTTGATGTCTCATATAATTCCTATTATATCTCCTACTAACCCATTTCAGAATGTGTCAATTACACCCTTCTTAAACCTTATCTACATGATTTAAAAAAAAAAAAAAAGCAAGATACAAAGCTATTGAGCTGTCTTTTCATGCTGGATGCTCCACCTAACATTCTGCACAATTTTTCAGAGAAATATGATTTGATCTGAGAACATCTGCAAAATTCTGGAACACATTTTCCCCAGCACTTGACTTTAAGCTTAATGCACCAGACATTTTCCCACAGATTTTGTGACATACTATTGAACAAACATCAGTTAGGCTTGTGTTTGGAAGAGCATCAATCTGAATTGAAAATGGGCCAGTTTAACATTACCATTAACAGAATTCTTAATTAGCTTGCTGATATTGTGGGTAGCACAGTTGTTTAGAAAAAAATGAGCATTTTTTTTCTCTATGACATTTCAAATTATTTCCTCCTCCAGCTGAATTTTTGTTTGGCAATAGAATTTAGATGAGTTAAATGATTACCCCCATCCCTAAGCACATGGGTGCATGTACACACATGTGCACATGCAAATATACCTATACTCACACACAACACAAAAGGAATTCAGGAAACATCTTTAAGGCTTTCTAGGGGTGATTCTTCAAGGGGGAGGATTTCCAGGCTAAGCTTGAAAATAGGGATACCAATCTACGAATGTACTATAAAGATTAAAGATTATAAAATGCAAAACACTCCAAGTAAATCAGTAATGAAAATACCAAAGAAAGAGCTGGAAGGGATTAAGATCCTCATGTTTATACAACATTTTCCAGCTTGTAAAGCACTTTTCTTTCAAAGATATGATTAGGTAGTCAGAAAAAGTATTAGCCTCATTTTATAGATGAAGAAACTGAGGCTTGAAGTGAAACAATTTTCCCGGGGCAATATGAACAATTACTAGTGGAGGCAGAAGATAAATTCAGGTCCTCTGGCTTCAACTCAAGTATGCTATAAGATTAAGCCTGGCGGTCTTGAAATTACCATGACAGTTTCCCCTTAAGTGAGCACGTAGTTTATAGAATCTATGCATGAAAACCATTGTTTTAAGACTAGGCATAGATGGTCTCGAGGCAAAAAAAAGGCTATAAGCTTATAGAATAAACATGGAAAATTATCTATATTTTTCAAAAGTTAATGTAACTGTGTCCCCAAATAACATTTTGTCTACCACCACCTTGTTTTTTCTCCCTGATAACAACTCTCTCAAATTTTGCCCTGAACCCTGACATGCAAAATTCAACCAACTACAGGAAGGTCATCCAAAATCAGAGTATAAGAAACCTGCTTTCAGAAGGGTACTTTGGAGCACATCCTTTTCCCTCCAAAAGGAATGTGCTTTTCTGGGGGGACATCCACTTCATGCAGAATGGATTCATGCTGCCCTTATGTGAATTATACTCTATATTAGTGTGTATGCCTGAATTGTATCCCATTTCCTCTCTCTCTTCTTCCTCTCTTCCCCATTGCTTGTAATGTTGTACCCAAACCCAAATCCTAGATCACTGCACACCACCTGATTTGTGGCCCACCATTAAGCCCCCTTTTATATTTCTGTCTTTGTCCCTATTCTATATCATGTTATAGTTTGGAACAGCTTTAAGGAATGTCTGGGCATTGCTCAGGGCAAAGGTCCCTATTAGCATTCTACATATATTTCTTTCCATGTATGAGTGTATGAGTGTACAAAGTGCAACTCAGCATTATGATGTAATATAGAGACCACCCTGTCCTGTGCCACTGACCAAGCAGGGTCCCCACACCCTTCTCCCGGAACATGACCCTGGCCTATTCTGGGACTTTCCAGTTCACCCTTACCCCATGACCTACCACCCTTTTCTGGAAAGCACTGACTATGATCTTTCTACCCTGTGTCCTCCACCTTGTTCCTTGTTCCAGAAGGGACCACTGAGTCACAGGAAGATTGCACCCCTGTACCTTTGTGCCATATTCCAAAATTAGCCCTGAACTATAGATCTAACCAATGGCTGGTTTTTGCTTCTGTACATCATAGCTTCTGCTAGCCCCCATCCCTGATTGTGGTCTTTGTGGTTTTGGCCTATATAATCAAGTCTGTGAACCCAGGAAATCATTACCAATCTGAGTGACTCACTCCAGTAGTCCCATGCTTGCTTAATAAATCCTCACCTAAATTTATCTTGAATCCAGGTCTCGGCTTGCTCTTCTTCTCTGCGCAACAGTAACGAAGTTTTGTATTGAATTGACTCCCATTGTGTTACATATCATTCTAAGTACCATTAAGCAGTTGCTTGCCCAGACATCTCTAGTTGGCCCATGGGGCCTTTTCTTAGATATTACCTGGGTACTCAAACAAAGACTTAACTTACTGACAGTTGCACCTGTCCTGGTGAAGTAGGGCACTATACACCCAGTTATAGAAAGCAACATCCTTCCAAGGACAACCTTATACCACAAGACTGTCACAAAACAAAGTACTCTTTTAAGAATTTTGTACATCAAGTTACCTCTTAGCTTGCTGACTACCTAACAAAATAGCCATCCCTGTTTCTTACCCATAACTTACCTCCTTGATTACCAATTCACAGAGATCCACTTTTCTACTCAGTCCCCACATCTTCTAATTCACCCAACCAAATGTGCTTTCTCTTTAAATTCACACTTATTGATAAAAAATTTTTAAAAAACACCTAAAAAATCCTTTTTTGTTTCTTTTGGCTTTATTTTTTTTTTCACTTCTCTCTTTCAAATATGTATCATTATTCTCATCCTTTATTTTTGTCTTCCCTGCTTTGTTACTTTTAGACTAAGCTCGCTTTTAGTTTCTAGTCACTGCAGGCAGATTAAGCAGAACTATTCCTAATCACTGTCCAATAACTGAAATTTTACTTGCAGGGCAAAGTGGTTGATTAACAACCAAAAATTAACAATCAAATGTGGTTGATTAACACAGAAACAGGCCCACCCTGCCTGCATTAGCCATCCAATAAAGTAAGAGCTATAAAGGTTACTGAGATATAAAGAAGTTTACTGGATTCCAAGTGATGTGACCAATGACATTGAGGACTAGGCATTTTTTTTCTGATCCACATGACCTCTCAAACCTCTCTGAAACAGAAATTATGCACTATAGATAAAACAACTTCAGCTATCTCCAATGTCGGGATACCTGGAACACAAAAGAAGGTTAAAGAACAAGAACAACAAAAACAAGAACCCATTCCTACTTTGAGCTTACTCAGCATTCCCTCAGGCACTAACTAGTCATGTTCTGGCGGTGAGGCTGTTCTAGCCAACCCAAAGACTTGATCCATTGGCATACAACAAACCTTAATC
This sequence comes from Pseudochirops cupreus, assembly GCA_028627135.1. Lineage (NCBI taxonomy): Eukaryota > Metazoa > Chordata > Mammalia > Diprotodontia > Pseudocheiridae > Pseudochirops > Pseudochirops cupreus. The sequence continues at coordinate 106,539,343 of CM053581.1, read as the reverse complement.
ATATATTCAGATCTTTCTTCCCTCTTTCCTGAAGATTAGGACTCCAGGTTGTGAATATTTGCAGGGGTTGTGATGGCTAACGACAAAGCAGGTTTCTGTGCTGCTGCAAAAGATCTCTGAAGGACAGTAGAAAAACAGAGGGAAAGGGGTAGCACAGATGTCTGGGCTTGAAATAGAGTTCAATCCCCCACCCTGTCTCCTGACTCTTTGTCCTCAGAGCCTCAGAAACCACACTGTAAAAATCAGCCCCATAGCAATATATGGTATACAGGAAGGATCTCTGGGAGGGAAGGGGGAGAAATAATGGGGCATCAATAAAAGACTGTTTAAAATAAAAGAGGTTTGCTATTCGTAATCAATGTGATAGTTTGGCTGGGAGCCAGATGTTATTACAAATAGAAATAGAGAAGTGAGGAATATGAGCAGGTTGAGACTGGGGTGAAAATGAGCTACATTTGTTGGTGGGACATCTGGGTAGATGTATCTAGTAAATAGTCATAGATGGGGCGCTGGCATCCTGGAGAGAGGTTGAGACTGGATATGTAGATTTGGGAGGCATCCAAATAGAGGTGATAATGAAGGTATGCAGGAAATCACCAAGGGAGAGATTGCAGAGAGGTAAGATTTCCTAAAAATGGCTATATCTATGTCTTTCCTAGCTGTGCAATCATGTAATATGAAGAAGGACCTATTTCTTTAGAGACTTTAAGTCAAGGTTATTATGTCCCATATTAGTGATGAAAATGAGATTTCCTTTTAGAAGAGAAATATTCAACTTCCAAAGGTTAAATAGAATGATTCTTGAAAAAATATTTCTAGCTTATTAAAGATAAGAGATTGAAAGGAGGCCAAGACCAGAATATCTGCCATTTCTGAGACATTTTTTTAAATAGAATCAGATTTTTTAAATTCAAGTTTTTGGGTTTTTTTTGTTCTTTCATTGTGCTACTTAATATTTTGTTCATGAGGGGCAAACAAACAAATGTTGAGGGCCTTCCCTCCTATGTAAAATACTTTGCAAAACTTCAAACACCATATAAATGTCAGCTATTATTATATCACTGGTTATTAAACTCCTACCCAGCTTTCAAAGTGCAGGGCAAATGCCACTCACTCCATGAAGTTTTGCCTAATCACCCTCGCCAGAAATGATCTTTTCTTATCAAGACTCTCAATTTCTTGAGTTAGACTATTACAAATGTACTCTATTCAGTTTTGTAATAATTGTTTCTTGCATGCGTGTATCTAATAGAATATGTTATGTGAGGTTAGAAAGCTTATCTTCCTCTTGAATACATACAGGGCCTTGTATGGTGCCAGGCATGTAATCGATGCTTCATAAATACTGAATTTATTATAGTCCTAATTAGTCATAGTGACCATGCTTTCTTGCAGTAGTGAAAATGTTTCTATTGATTCGTTTGATCCTAAAATACATTCTTTTGAACTCTAGTGAGCGATTTTGCTTTGTTTTTCTTTTTTTGTCACCATTTCACCATCATCAAAAATTTACAGTTGGTAGCCAACCTGCTCATGTGGAGTCTCCTAGCTAAACTCTTTCCCAGATAACAGATACTATCTCATGATCAGAGGATTTAAAGCTAGAAGGGAACTTAGAATTCATCTAATACAAACTTCTCATTTTACAAATTGGGAGACAGGCCCAGAGATTTTCAGACTTGCCCAGGTTATATAGTAGTAAGCTGTTAAGTCAAAATTCAAACCCAAGTTCTGATTCCAAATCTGTGCTTCTTCCACTGGACCTGCTCTCCTGAGTACTATCCTTTAGAGCTCTCTAACCTTTGCTAAGTTTCACTGATAAGTTTTTAAGAAATATTTCTATTTTTAGCACAGTTTTGCCTCTCCTGTTACAATATATATTGATACATATATATATACACATGTGTATATATGTATATTATATAGTTATATATATGAATATAATCTTATTATAGTACATATAATATTCCTATTGTTGGATGTCATTGTTC
>CM053581.1:106525613-106536852 GCA_028627135.1 Pseudochirops cupreus | reverse complement strand
CCAGGATTGGAATCAGGAAGATCTGAGTTCAATTCCAGCTTCAAAAACTTACCGACTATGTGGTCCTGGGCAAGATACTTAACCACTCTTTGCCCTGATTTCCTTTTCTGGAAAATAGAGATAATAAGAGCATTTAACTCCTAGGGTTTTTGTGAGGATAAAATGAGAAAATAATTGCAAAGTGCTTAATTTATTGCCTGGTACATAGTAGGTATTATATAAATGTTAGCTATTTTTAGCTACTATTTTATTCACTTAAACTTGTTGATCTCTTTCAACTAGTTTCCACACTATAATAAGAACAAAAAAAGTTACAATTTTGTATTCTTACACTTGGAAGCATTATCTAACACAAACAACCCAAATCTTAGTCATGTATTCTCTTGAAAATATTCCTAAGAAGTTGGTGTCTGACATTTGAGAACTCCAGATTCAGTTCGATTTAACTCAGAGAATACTACTTCCATGCTACTCTTGAACATCTTTAACTATTAGGAATGCCCACCCCTCCATCTTAAATCAAAATCTACCTTTGTATAACTTCCATGCATTTTACCACCTTCTCCAATTTTACCAAATCTCTCTTCTTCTATATGGCAGTCCTTTAAATATTTGAAGGTCAGCAGCATATCCTTTCCAAGCTAAACAACTCTAGTTCCTTCAATCAAACCCTGAATGTCATGATCTAAAGTTTGTTCATCATCCTAGTCAAGTCAACTCAATCAATCAAATATTTGTTAAGAGCTTTCTATGTGTCAGGCACTAATGCTAAATTCTGGGGACACAAAAAGAGGAAAAAGAGAGTCTCTACCTCCAAGGAGATTACAATCTTCCTCTCAATATGCCCCAACTTGTTGATGACTTCCCTAAAATGGGGTTCCAAGTAGCAAATACAATATTCCTGGAGCTGCCTAATCTGGGCCAAGCTTGGCCAAACTATCACCTCCTTCTCCCATTTTAAATATTACATTTTTGTTGAATTTGTAATCCACTAAAGCCCTCCGGTCCTATTCGTTATTAGTCTTTGTAGTGACATCTCTCATATTTGCTTCACATTTTAAGGCTTCCTATTATTCCCTTTTCTTTGCTTGAAGTAAGAGTTTATTTCTGAGCCTGGGATATTAAACGCTGATTCATCTTTCTGACGGAAATGACGCACTGTGCAGATTTACAAGGCTGCCCTGAAAAAAGCATGCATTATTTATAACAACTCAGGAGAGCCACCTGATATTTCAAGCCAGTCAACACTGCTTGTTCGAGACAATCAAGAGACCAGGGAACAATTAGTTAGGAGGATTTGACAGCCAAAGAGTAAATTACTTTTATGAGCAGGACTCTGGAGCCATCAGAAAGAACTCTTTAATGAGTACACTGGCGATTCGTTATGGTCCATTAAACAATGTATATGTGGATGTTTGCTGCTGATAGTGTACACCCTACCTCAAGCCCATTCACAGGCCTGAGTGGGTGATTTCTCACACTTCTTGTTGGCTGAACAGCTTGCAAAGGGAGAGGGATTGTTTATTTATCGTAACAGAGTGCAATCTGGCTTGGCATAATTGGTTAGTTGTGTCACAGGTTAGAATCCAAGCTCACCTTGTCAAGGAGCATAGGATAATTTAATCAGCTCTGAGGAGGCATGACATGGTAGAAAGTGTGCTGGAGTGAGGGTCAGAAGGCACAGATTCCATTCCTAGCATTGTCAGTAACTACCTATATCACCAGTTGCTTAACCTCCTTCAAGGCCTTAGCTTCCTCACCTGTAAAATGAGCATTTTTGTTGTTCTCTACCTACTACAAAGATTATTTTCTATGTCCTTTGTAGACCCTAAAACTTGAATGGAATTGTTAGCTATTATCATTTTATCGATTTAGAATTCTTCATCCAAATGGAGGCCACAGACTGCTAGCGGCCTGACCTCAAGGTGTATGTGATTAAACATTTGGAGAGTAGGGTGATGGCTGATATCATACTGTCCCTGAAAGAGCCCATCATGGGATTATCTCCAAAAAAACCAAACTATCCTTTCAATCATTATAGTTCAGCCTTTTCCCCCTTCTCCTTCTTTATGCCTCCAGCCCTGGCCTCTCATTGATGCCCCAATGTGGTCTCTCTCTAGGGTGGTTGCAGCCTAGCTCCATCCAGGCACTTGCAATAACTTCACAGGCAAAATTCCCCCACTCAGCCCCTTAGGTTACTGAGGGACTGCCAATGGTGACCTTCAGCAAGCAGGCTCTGTGTGCCAGGTGGTAGCTGTTGAATAAGAAAGATCATGGGGGTATACCACTGGACCACCATGATATTTGGGAGACCCTGGTTATCTCTCTGATACTTAATTGATTCTAAATTGATATTGGGAGTATAAAGGTAGGGGGAAGAATGACTTAAGTTTTGGAAGAACAGTGAGAAAAACTATGAGTCATTTGGAGCAGTTAGGTGATATAGTGGTGAGACCACTGGGCCTAGAGTCAGGAAGATGTAAGTTCAAATTTGGCCTCAGACATTCGTGATGTATGTGACTGTGGGCAAGTCACTTAATCTGTTTGCCTCAGTTTCCTCATCTGTAAAAGAGGATAATAATAGCACCTAACTCCCAGGGCTGTTGTGAGCATCAAATGAGATATCTGTAAAGTACTTAGCAGGGTACCTTACACTTAGTTTTTCCTTAATACATACTTATTTCTTGTAGGAGAGGGCCCAAAATGTGAAAGGAGGAGCATTGACTTTGAGACTACAGCATTTTCTATAGAAGGCCCTAGTTAATTACTGAATCTAAGGCACATGCTGGGTAAAATAGATCCAGATGAGCTACTAGCATAAACCTAGACAGAATGTCTTGCATCCCTGGGGATGAGAAGTCAGTCCTAGTACCATTAGCCCTGAGAGAAACAGAGATAGAAGCAGGGATGAACTGAAGCTAATTTGAATCTTCTTTTAAGAGACATTCACACTTTTAATATTGGCAAACACTATAAATCAGGACTTGATTTATTGTTTTGCCTATTCTCTAGACTTAAGAAAGAGATGGAGAAAATGTTAATGATGCCCCAAAAAAGTACATTGTGGGTATTTCTCTCCATACCCTCCTTACCCTCCAAAATCCATTGTTTAGCAGCATATTTAGCTACATGTCCCTGGGTAGAAATATCACACACAAACTTGTTTATTTCCTTGGCATTTTCCCCTCCATGTCTATGTCTTGGACTTCTCTGACCAGAATATGGGATTATGGGAATGCTCCCCTAGGACATGCTTGCATGCCCAGCTCATACTTCATTCACTTTGTTGTCACTGGAATGAAGGATTTTGAGTAGTTTTTACTGTTTGTCCTTCATTTTCAAAGAGGACCCATGACATCATGGGGGACATCTTGACTCACACATGAGTTAGATTTAAATGAAGCAGAGTAACACAAAGTCATCAGCCTCACTCTCTTCCAGAGTCATTGAAGTCCAGTGACAAGACAAAAGTCCAGAAGACTAGTAATGGCCTGGGATGCAGCGTTGGTTGCCTTCACCCTAGTTTAGCATGTCTGCTAAGATAGTTTGCCAGAGTGTGGCTGCTGTACATGCTACAGCTTCTTGGAGCCATAGGCAAAGGTTGGGTGCCAGGTAGACACCAAAGGTGGATGAGCAGCCCTGAGAAGGGCTCACAAGCCCTCACACCAGAGATCTGGTCCTCTCTGAACACCCCATGCCCCAGGGGTAGTAGAATATTAGGGGAGGGTCTGACACTAGTCATATCAAGTTCAATGCTGGCATTTGAGACATTGATAATCATTGGACAGTTAATAAAAGAATGGTTAATTAGCCTTCACATAGCAAGGATATGCACAATGATTTAGTGCACTTAACTTTGGTAGACGTGGCTCCCTCATCTCCTTGGATACGTGTCTATTCAGCAAGGAACGATATGATGACTCACATGGTCTTCTTGATGTTATTTAGTCATTTTTCAGTTGTGTCTGATTCTACATGACCCTGTTTAGGGTTTTCTTGGCAAAGATACTCAAGTGGTTTGCCATTTTCTTTTCCAGCTTATTTTATAGATGAGGAAACTGATGCAAATAGGGTTGAGTGTCTTGCCAGCGTCACACATCTAGTAAGTGTCTGAGGCTGAATTTGAACTCAAGTGTTCTTGATTTCAGGCCAAGTGCTTTATCCATTGTGCCATCTACCTGCATCAAATCAGAAGGGCGCTGGCCCTTATAGTTGGGAGTTTTTATGTCCTGTGACCAGGGATTCATTCCAGAGGCCACCAGGAAGCTTTGTTAAGAAAGGCACATCTTGGGCCTTGCCACTCCCCTGGGCCAAACAAATCCAGGCTATGTCACTTTTTAGGAAAAGCTTTAATAATGCATTTTGGTGGAGTAGGGAAGGGAAATAGAATCCTAGTGGAAATTATTCTTATCACACCAAGGATAGGGATCAACCAAAAGGTCATTAAGCTGAAGAAAACCTTCATAAGCTTCAGAAGTTTACCTGGCATCATCCCACCCCCTAAACTCCATCATTTTACATTGATAAATATAGGAGGGATATCAGATGGTCTCATTGTCATCTGTCCTGTTATTTCTTGGAATAGTATTGTCAGTTCTGTGAGCCATAGTTTAGAAGAGATATTGACAAATTAGAACATATCTAGAGAAAGCGACTAGAATTGGGAGGCAGCTCATGATCATGCTCTAGGAAGGAGAACTGAGGCTATTTAGCCTGGAGAAGAGTGAATTAAGCATGGGGCATGACTGCTATCTCCAAATTTTAGACAGACCATCACACATAAGAGAGACTAGATTTCTTCTGTGTGGACCCTGATGGGTAGGTCTTCTTGTCCAAAAACTCTAGGGGATTTTGGTTACTTCTAGGATGAAGTAAATGAAATGTAAGGGAGGAAAGGCAGACTTTGACTTTCTATAGAGAAGACATTCCTAACAATTAGAGCCATCCAGAAGTGGAATGGTATGTTTTAGCAGTCAATAAGTTCCCCATTACCGGAATCCTTCAAGCTCAGACTGGATGACCCCACGAAATCATCAGGGATGAGGTAGAAGGAGTTCCTGTTCAGGTATCAGTTAAAGCAGATGGTCTTTGGGGTTTGTTCAGATTTGAGAGGTCTGTAAATTGTTCCCAAGGGTTTGAAGGCTCCCAGGATTAGCTTTAAAGAATAGAAAAAGATGAATACCCTGGGGAAGACATTAAGGAAGGAGAAACTGTCCTTAACTAGAGAGGAACAATTTAAAAGAAAAAAAAATGAAATCTTTCCCTTCCCATTTTCCCCAGTCAATTTAGTCGACCTAAGCCCCATGCAAATGTCTTCATATAAGCAGCCGAAATTTTCAATGTCCGGCTTCTTGTCTAAAACCTGAGCCTTTTTATGATTCAGGGAGCCACAAGTGACCAAGATTCTGCCTCCAGGCAAATCTTGACTCCAGCAATTTCAGAGTTATAATTGAAGCCTAGACTTTCCAGTAGGGACCTTTCTGGTCAGCAAGACACTGACCGCTCATTTTTTGTTGTTGTTTTCTTAATGAGTTCCCACTACTGCAATCCCCTTGCTTTCTACCTCACCCCCTTGCATTTCAGCTCCAATTGTATATCCTAATTTAGTTGCTTGAGTTTCTTGTATGCCAAAAACGTTATTAATAAGACACAGGTGAAATTCTGGAAGCTTGTCCTCCTGGGAGGCGACTTTTAGCTCATCAGGAAACCTAACAAGGTGGTAAATAGAAATTCCTCCTCAAGGAATCCTCAACTGGAAAGCAGCCAGGACAAGAACAAGGAAAAGGTCTTGGGTTTGGTGCTCAGGCGGCCATCTAGTGCTAGTTGTGCTTAGCTCTAGCTGTTTCTTAATACACAGCTCGCTTTGTGAATGTGAATGAACATTCACCCTACTTCCGTTAGGGCTTACTTAGCATCTCCGCCTAACTGTCCTGATGGAAAATGCCCAGAAACTTGGAATCACGGAGTCACAGTCTCAAGGACAAAAAATAGCTCAGAGGTCATCCCATGCACCCATTACGGGCATCATCATTCCTTTCATAACACATCTGATGAGGGGTCATCCAGGTTCTGCTTGAAGATTTCCATGGATGGAGAACTCATTACTTTACAGAGCAGTTCATTTTTTCTTGGACAACCCTGAATATTAAAAATCATTTTTTTTCTTTTGCCTTACCTGACCCTGAAATCTGTCTGTACAACTTCACCCTATCATTGTCCTGCCCTCTGGGACAGTGTAGGACAAATTAAACCCCTCTTTCTCAGATGGACCTTTAAGTAATTGAAGTCAACTAACAAATTCCTTAAGCCTTCTTTTTTTTAGGACAAATATACCTTATTCTTTCAACCTCATATGTGTTCATGGGATCGTAGATTTAGAACTGGAATAGACTGTGGAGGATATCTAGCCCAAGCTACCCATTTAACAAGTGAGGAAACAGGCCCAAGGAAATTAAGTGATTTGCTAAGTTTCATACATGTAGGTGCCTGAGCCAAGATTTTAGCCTAGGCCTGTGATTTCAAATCTCCCACCCTTTCCATAATACTAGGTTGTTTGTGGCATTATTCCACATGACTTTATTATCCTGGTAGCCCTCTTCCAGAGGTGCTAAGCTTGCCAATGACCTCCCTACAATGTGGCTACCAGCAGTGAGCTCAGTACTCCAGAGAGCATCTCACCAGGGTCTCTAATTTATCCAATGACTGGAAATAAACTACATTTCCTGAACCTTGGCCCTTCATCTCTTTGCACAAGTCCTGTATCTAGCTTGGGTGATTGCCAGTCTGAGGAATAGGCACAGGGATGTTAAGGAAATATCCAATGGCTTTATAGTTACATTGCAAAGTTGGCAAGTCTTTTGGAATGAAACCCCAGTCTATGCCATGGAGTGTGCTGTTATTAATCCAGATAATCCAAAGACAACCATGTTGGTAATTTATTCTATTTCCTTGGGAAGAGACTGCAATACTGTGTGTTGGTATCTAATACTGTTCCCTGCATCACTTTAATATGCTTGTTTGGTACTTATTTTTGATACTTTTCCTAATAAAAAAAGGCATCCTATAATAATTGGCTAAGCTTTTCTAACTCAAGGGATTGTTTCATTTTTCACATACTGGTTAAAACAAGGTCTTATTTTGTGTTAATCAATTCCAATCTGAAAAGGCTGATTTCTCCAAAGAACCAGTAAGTACAAAAGGTAGAGGGGGAAACTGTGTACATTGAAGAACTTTTAAATTTCTCCTCTTGTTCTTCTCCTCCATTGTCTACTGTTTCTCTATCCAGATGTATGGATGGAGCAAAGTGATGGATTTCTCTCACCTTTGAATGTGTGACAGCTTAGCATTAGCAAGGTGGTCCTTGGTTTTCCTCCCACTCTTCTTTTGCTCCCATCCTCCCTCCACCAGACTAAGCAGAGGAACAAAAGTATGATCCACTCCTGGTATTCACCCCTTTTCTCTCACTTCCTTCTTCTTAGGAATTGCGCAATCAGTGTTCTCTTCTATCCAGGACAAGCTCACTCATTTTAGCATATGTACCAGTCATAATCAATTGCAAACCTCTTCATAGGCATAATTGTGCACCTTAGGTTTCTAGGATTACTTTGGTTAAAGGCTCTACATTTACTATATAAAATTTATCACTGATACATTTGTTTGCTGTTGAGCTAATGATTCCCCTCGTGGTCCAGGTGCTTGGAAGATGGACTTATGTGAAATTGGTAAATTCATTATTGAGCTAAATTTTTCTTATGGTTTATAGGTTGAAGTTTTTTTATTAAATTCATCTCTCTAGAAGACAGATATGTAGATAGATAGACAGACAGATAGGCAGACAGACAGACAGACAGACTGACAGACAGACAGACAGACAGACAGATAGATAGATAGATAGATAGATAAAGGGTTTCTTAAATGCTTTCTATGTGCTGAATGCGCTAAATCTGGTGATACAAATACATACAAACAAGAGAGCCCCTATCTTCAAGAAGCTTATACTCTAATAAAGGAAGAAAACACATAAAGGGGCTTTAGAAAGCTGGGGGAAGGACATGCAAGCAAGAGGTCCCCAAAAATGCACATGGCTGCTGGGGAGGAGGTGGAGAAGTTAGAGGAGTGAACTGAATGGCGAGTAAAGTGAGCATGGCCTGGGCCTCTGATGAAATGGGAGAAATGGAACAAATCATAGTTATTTTGTGGGATTTGACTCTACAGGCAGCCTAATACCAAAGACAAAAGAAGCACTGAAGAATTCCTTCTTCCTTTCTCAGTATCTTTCATATTCCCCAGTCTTATTTCTCTCCCATTCTCACATTTTATATATCCCAAAGCACATCTTACAATCTTTCTCAGTCTTCCACCTGTGAAGACCACCCTGATCATCTCCCATTCTTAGACTACAGTCCCTCACTTTCTCTATCCACTGAAGAAGCAGTTCTCAACCTGTGGGCCGTGACCCTTTTGGGGGTCGAACGACCTTTTCACAGGGGAAGACACATATTCCTGATGGTCTTAGGAACCGAGACACCGATCCTCTATCTGTCTCCAGGTGAGTCTGCCCACATGCAGATAGGCCCACATATGAGTATTAAAGGGGTTGTGGCATTAGGAAGGTTGAAAACCACTGAACTGAAGTCAATAGCTGTCTCCTACAAGCCCACCATTTGCAAACTCTATGCTGGGCACTGGTCATACCAAGAAGCAAAATTTAATAGTCTCTTATCTTAAGGAGCAGGATCTATTATTTATATAAGTAAGATGATCTTTTGATTCCTATAGCTGTTAGTGCCTAATCTGAGCAAACTTTTGGAGGTATAATAACATATTTGTGTTAGTGGGGAAGGGGGAGCAGGGTCATATTGTTGAGTTACAAGGAAGGGAGTAACATGAAATAAGGTTGGAAAAGAAGGGTGGTCTTAGTTTATGAGAACTTTAAATGCCAGTATAAGAACTTTGCTTCATGCCATGGAACCTAAAGAAATTGCCAAGCAATGCAGTAGATTCTCTGCTAATGTCACTGCTGAACACCTGGAGGTGTGCTCACATTTTCTAGGAATCAGACTAGGATGATGCTTTTAGCACACTAAGGCCAAAGTAATAATTAACTAAAGAAGGCCCATTTGGCTTAAAAGCTTTTTATTTCCTACACTTTTAAGATCTTGTCCTCTGGGTGAACCACCTCAGGGCACTAGTAAAACAACATCCAGAAGTGTTAATTAAATACATAAAACAAGGATAGGAGTAACTAAAGGAGTTTCAGATCATAATAAGAAATATCAGCTACAGATGCCATCACATTCTAAAAAGACCATCCTTGTGTATGAGGCTGCCAAACTGGAGGGAAGACAAAAAGAAGCCAAAACCAGGACCTACTTACCTTGCCCCCACCCTGCAATATTTGCCTTGCATTTATTTTGTTCATATTTTACATATATCTTTAGATATACATGTTGTTTCTTAGGACACAATGGAATCTCCTTGAAGCCATTAAGCTACCCTCTCCTTTGTATTTCTACTGCAAAATGTGGTGCCTAGGAGCTAAGGATAGGAATAGAGACTGGTCCTGTAATTTTCCTGGCCTTGAAGCTTCCAGTGAGGAACTTCCTCTTCATCCAATACAGGTTGGAGACATCTATGGAATTATAGTTTTAGAAAGTTGCCTAGAGCACTGAGAATTTAAATGACCTGCCTAGGGTCACACAGGCACTATGTGTTGGAGGTCCTCTGCTTGGCCCATAGTCAGCACTTAACAAATACTTGTTGATTGATCATAGGATTCAAAGCTAGACTAGGAATTAGTGGTCATCTGGTCCAGTTCCCTCTGCAGAGATTCAGGGACACATCCATGATCACATCAAGGTAGCAAATAGCAGATCTGGTTTTCCAGCCCAGATTTCAAAATGAAATCTTTTTTCCTTTCACAGAGCTGACTCCGCCATTGAAAATCTTAAATTTTCAATTCAATCAAATTTAGAAGTCACATGTTGGTAATGGACATGAGATAATAAATGTTTCAAAGGCCCTAATATGAGTACAGGGAAAAGATTCTATGAAAAACAATGGAAAACCAAAGATAATATGACAATTACTGATTACTTTTTCCTTGTCCCTTTAGAACATGAGTAGAAGATTTCCTATCTCCATAACAGGGTTAGATAGGGACTGGATGTGTGATTTCATTGTTAATAGTACCTCTTAGAGAAAGAGGTTCCTGCTACCAACACAGGTTGGCACTTCTCTTCAACTTCTAGTCTTAGAAAATTGATCAAAACCTTGAGAATTTATATGACTTGGCCAGAGTTAGGGTATCGTTCTCCTGAGTTGCTTTCCAACCTATGGAGGCATAATTACCCAAAAGGATAATTAGGAGGATCAACCTTCCTAATGCCAAAAATTTGACCAGGTCCTACCAAGTGGTCCAGATTTAACTATTTGCTTTGTTGGCCCTTTGAGCACTAGTCTTGGTAAGTTTGGAGAGGCTCATCAACTAATAATTTGCCACCAGAAGATGAATATTGGGGCCACAGCCACTAATGACGCCATCTGCCCCAGAACTGAAGAACTGAATGTGTTCTGTATCAGTGGAGTTAACACCCATACAGACAAAATCATGGAGTTGACATATAGATTTGCAATAAGTTTCTTCTGTCTTTTTTGATCCCATAAAGATGGTTTACCTGTTCTGATTATCCCTGTTTTCTTCTTCATTGTCCCTTGTGGAGTCATAGCACCAACAATGTATATGGAGTCAAGACATGAGTTTGAATACTGTCAACCAATTACTAGCTACATAACCATAGGAAAGACACTTCCCTTTCCCATACCCTGGTTTGTCTTTATATTTAACAGTATTAAACTAGTTGAACTCAGAAGTCAGAGGGGCGATGGGAGAGGACATAGGAGAGAGCAGATTGGGGGAGGAGTTATACAGTGGGATGGCTGTATTGACATGGTGGGTAGGGGAAAGATGGGGAGAAAATTTGTAACTCAAAATCTCATGGAAATGAATGATGTAAACAAGAAAATAAATAAATAAATTTATTTTAAAAAAAGAAAGAAATACTTTCCCTAAGATTTTATGATCTTCCTTCAATATGTCATTCAACTCAAAGTATATTTAACCAGTAGTGACTTCAAACAATGAAGCTATCACAACTCCTTGGGGAAAAAGATGGTGATAGATTCAGGAGCTATTTTTCCCCCTGAAAGTTACAAAAATGACCAAAGATATTCCTGCCTT
>CM053581.1:106503547-106525513 GCA_028627135.1 Pseudochirops cupreus | reverse complement strand
GAGTCTTTTGGAGTTGTCTTACAACCCTGTAGTGCTGAGAAGAGTCCGGTCTATCAAAGTTGGTCATCACACATATGTTATGTTTGTAATTGTGTACAAATTTCTCCTGGTTCTGCTCTTCTCACTCAGCATCAGTTTGTATAAGCCTCTTCAAGTAAATATGAAGTCTGCTCCTCATTTCTTATAGCACAATAGCATTCCATTACATTCATATACCACAATTTGTTCAGCCATTCCCCAATTGATGGGCATCCCCTTAATTTCTCATTCTTTGCCACCACAAAAAGAGCTGCTATAAATATTTTTGTATATATGGGTCTATGATCTCTTTGGGATACAACCCTAGAAGTAATATTGCTAGGTCAAAGGGTATGAAATTATTTATAGCCCTTTGGGCATAGTTCCAGATTGCTCTCCAGAATGACTGAATCAGTTCACAAGTCCACCAACAATGTATTAGCGTTGCAGTTTTTCCACATCCTCTCCAGAATTTGTCATTTTCCTGTTTTGTCATCTTAGCCAATCTGGACCTTGAGATGGGGTACCTCAGAGTTGTTCTGATTTGCATTTCTCTAATCAATGGTGATTTAGAGCATTTTTTCATATGTTTATAGATATCTTTAATTTCTTCCTCTAAAAACTGCCTGTTTATATGCTTTGACCATTTATCAGTTGGGGAATGACTTGTATTCTCAATTCTCTGTATATTTTAGAAATGAGGCCTCATGACTTCACTTGTGGTTTTCTTGGCAAAGATGCTGGAGTGGTTTGCCATTACCTTCTCCAGATCATTTTACAAATGAGCAACTGAGTCAAACAGGGTTAAGTGACTTGTCTGAGGTCATAAAGCTGATAAGTATCTAAGTCCTGATCTGAACCCAGGCCTTCCTAATTCCAGCCCCAATGCTTTATCCATTGTACCACCTAGTTGTATGAAGCTCTTAACTCTCCACTAAAATTCTCACTTTTTACCTCTGAAAATCTTAGGATGGAGACCAATAGTCATGACAGTGACCATGCACAGGCATAGACATGCAGAGTGTTTGTAGTGTTCCTGCTATTTAGAGGAAAAGTATTATAGTGCAGAGGAGACAAACATATGGCTGCTAATCAGTGAACCACATGCAGTCCACCTCTTCCAAAACAGATTAAGTGGTGATTGAGAAGTGTTTAACAAAATCAATAAAAATACAGTAAGACACAGATAATGTTATTTTGTGTTTTTCTAAGTGCATATTTCTGCATAGCCCACAGGGATCTTCTATTTGAGTTCTATTTGAGTTTGATACTGCTGGTGTATGTTCCTCTAAGGAACCTTGCTGTATTGTACTCCTGCCCTCATTCCTTTCCTCAAATTATTCTAACCCTCCAAAGTCATTTTAATGGTCTGCTGCAGAGTCTCTAGACTGTGAACCCTAAGAATACCCTAACTTAGGTCACTTATTTGGAAGTGAGGCAGCCCTAAATTACCTAAATAGTAATTCTGCTGCATAATGCTTCCAAGCAATAAGCCTGCCAGTTGCTTCCTTGACCCCAGTGCTTTTCTGTAAATACTTGTAAGTTAAACTCTGAGCCAGCACTCATATTTGCTATTTTACTGACCTATAGGAAATAGTTCATAGCTTTTGAAGTCACAGATTTTTGATTCTTAATTAGTTTCCCTGTCTGCAATTCCTGAAATGAGGCTATTTAGCATGTATGAGATGTAGACCTATATTTTCCTATGTCTAGGGAACTTCTGGAAGAGGTAACTCCCTCTGCTATTGTTGGTCATCTTCTTTTTTAACTCATATTCCTGGAGAATTGCTTAGGGTTTTGAGAGATTAAATGACTTGCCTAGGGTCACAGAGCCATGACATGTCAGAAATAAAACTTGAATTCAGATGTTCTCCTTGTATGTGTACCCATTTTCTCAACCTAGAGGACGCAAGTTCCTTGAAGGCAGGGATTGTTTCATTTTTGTCTTTGTATTCTCAGCTCAGAGAACAATTCTTGACACAGAGGGGCTTAGTAAATGCTTTATTATTGATTATAAGATTGGTTTCCCATCTCTACTGAAAAGCCATTGCCACTGTGGAAGGCTCAACTCTCCTACTGTGAAGACAAAGACTCAATTTTCCCAATATGAGAAGAAGCAAGAGAGGTACAACATTGGTTAGGATCTATATGTGCCCATTTTAAGTGTAAAACTCTACAGTAGAGGACTACATTGGACTTCTGTGCCTCTGAAGCCTAGCACACCCAAGGCATCCTTTATTTATGCTTCTAAGATCTGCTTATATCCTTTTGCTATAAAACTCCCCTTCTTTCTTTGTTGCTCCCCACTTGTTTTGTTCCTGCTCATGGGTATTTTGTTTGGTTTTGTTTCAATTGCCTTTGTACATTCTGGCATCTGGCATCTGGCATAATACTTTGTACATGGTGAATTGAATTTTATTAAATTTTGTTTTAGGTCTAGAGTCTCTTATGTGAATTAAAGAATGCTATAAAAACAACAAAGGACAAACAACCCCCCCCCCCAACTGTTGTTTCATTCATGTATTACTTGTCTTCCTGATTCTTTTGTGAAATCCCCACTACCCCACTGCTATTATGGATTAGGGTAGGGGACCCCTCTCCTTCCACAGAACTATAAATAGTTCATTTAGTCATTTGGAATTATAGAAGTAGAGCATTTTTTTAGGGAGGGGTAAAATTAGATAAACAAAGGAGCTCAGACTCATGTAATGAAAAGATGTTAGAGGAAGAAAGGCAGAAGGAAGGAAGGAAGGAAGGAAGGAAGGAAGGAAGGAAAGGAAGAAAGGAAGGAAAGAAGGAAGGAAGAAAGTAAGGAAGGGGAAAGATAAATAGATAATGGATTTCAAGTGTTTAATATGTGTCACACATTGTGTTTTAGAAAAGGACATGGCATTCATCTACTTCTGATATTTAATACTTCATTTTACAGAGGAGGAAACTACGTCTCAGAGAGGGGTAATAACTGATCAAAAGTCATAAAATGAGACAATTGCAAATCTGAGATCAGGCCCAATTTTATCTTTTGACTCTCCATTCAGCACTTGTTTATTTGCACTACACCATTTCTCAACAAATCAAGTCAAGTCAACAAACATTTATTGGACACCTACTATGTGACAGACATTGGCACAAGTACTGGGGATATGAAGAAAGATAAAAGAAAAACAAACAAAAAATAACAGTGCCTCTCAAGGAACTCATGCTCTAGGAGTGGGAAACCTGTGACCTCAAGGCCACATGTGGCCCTCTAAGTCCTCTGAATCCAAATTTCACAGAACAAATCCCCTTAATAAAAGGAGTTGTGCTGTAAAACTTGGACTCAGGCAAAAGGCTGCACCCAAGGACCTAGAAAATCATATATGGCCTCAAGACCACAGGTTCTCCACCCCTGCAGGGAACCAACATGCAAATAATTATGCACAAAGAAGGTATATACAAGATAAATTGGAGATAATCAAGCAAAAAAAGGAAAGACTTTAGAAATCCCCAAAACATAAAATCAGAGAGAATTGCATGAAAGTTCAACCAATGCAAGGGTGGGGTCCATTAGGGTATAAAGGGGGGGGGGGGGGATATATAACAAAATGGAGCTGTGGAAAGGTTATTGGATTGGGAATAAGAAAACCTGATCTTAAATCCCCACTCTGCTATTAACTAGCTGTGGCATTTAACATTCCTTGCCTTGAGTTACTGACATCCCTTTTGGCTCTAAAAATGCCATGATTCTTCTATTTCTGAGAAAGCTACAATGCCATTACCTTTCTCCAGGTGTGGCCTATCAGTTAAGGCTTTACTCTCATTGCCTTCCACGTGGAAGTAGCTATACCTCTATCCCAATATTACAAGAGGCACCAGCAACTTTCCTAGTCCTTGCTAAGCCCATCTCCCACTTGCTCCAGTAATCGGCATCTTCTTCACTTAGAAGACAAATGACATCTCCCTTTGTGGTTGCTTTTTTGACAGTTTTCTGTCAGACATTCACAAAACTTGCTGGGAGGAGGATTTAACAAGAAGGACGGTGACATTTCCAATGAAGGATGATGACAGGATGCCTAACTGTGCATTATTGGAATAAGAACCTCAGAAAGGTTCTGTGGAAATTTCAATGGCTCTGCGTGGTATTTTACCACGTCATGCTCTACTCTGAGTCCTTTCATGCCACTCAACTCGTGTTAAATTATGAATACGTTGTAAATGCCACATCACAGAAGGGCAAATTTAAAACCCTTATTTCAAGTCTTCACATCATACTAAGCATAGATGCTACCCATCAAGAAGGACATTTGTTTCAATTGAGTTCTTGGCACAAATATTGCTCTTCTATGAACAAATTGCAGCTCCTCCCAGAATGCTATCCCCCATAAGTGGGTGGAAGCGAATTGCTTTTATAGCCTTGATAACTGAATGAATATGTATTTTTGATGGCTTCTTTAGAAATGCCCTCCTTCCAGAGTGTTGAAAGCAATAGTTACCATAATCTGCAGTATAGATATTTAATTACTGAGAAATGATATGCCCTTTCTAGGATATCAAATTCTATAGGTAAGGAAGATAGTGAAAAAAATGTTTCTTAGAGAAGTTTACTTGGCAAAAACACAGTTGCGCTGCTTAGAACAAAGGAAGGAAGAATCAATTCCTGTGGTATTTTTATAACAAATTTGAATCAATGTAAATGGGGTTTACATAATGATATTTCCCTCTTACTCTGAACTCCCCTTTGACTACTGGGGCCTTGGCATAATAACCTACTACTTATTATAGAGTAGACACTCACGTGGTTTAACTCGCTCAACTTTTCAAGGATGGTGCCTATTCTGATGTTTTGTCCTTTGTAAAAATGAAGTAAAAAGAATTCTGGTTAACAAGTGAGAAGTCTTAGACAGCAGTTCCAGCTACTGACACTGGCTAGCCATTTAAATTTGGACCTAAATATCACTTAATCTTAATTTCCAAATCATTAGGAGGGGAATAATAACAATAATAATAACTCTGCCTGACTCATGGATATGTTGTAATAACCAATACCTAATGACACCTGTTTTGTAACCTATAGTCTTAGAGTTGCCTGGGACACTGAGGTTAAATGATTTGTCCAAAGTGACACAGACAACATGAGTGAAGGGAAAGACTTGAACTGTGCTGCCATTTTGCCATGTTAGGTATTATTAATTCACACTTTACTGACTATATGACCTCCTTCCATTGTGCAGATTACAAGCCAGCTAAATTTTCTCATCCTGTATTTCTTATCCATGTCTTACCATTAATTCTCCATGAAAGATCTGCTCAAGTCACTGGAGCCTTTTCTTTAGGTCTTTTTACTTAGTGGATACCAGAACAATGCACCAACTCTCAACCTGTTATCCTTCGCTTTAACCATATAATCAACTCACTGCTTTTTTTCTAGTCATTCATCACATGGGTTTGGTGTTTTATACCTGTTTTATTGAATAAGTTATTTGTCAAATGCTAGGTGGCACAGTGCTTCAGGCACCAGGCCTTGAGTCAGGAAGACTCATCTTCTTGAATTCAAATCTGGCTTCAGACACTTCTTAGTTGTGTGACCCTGGGCAAGTCACTTAACCCTGTTTGACTTAGTTTCCTCATCTGTAAAATGAGGTCGAGAAAAAAATGGCAATCTACCCCAGTGTCTTTTCCAAGAAAACTCCAAATGAGGTCATGAAGAGTAGGACACAACTGAAAACAACAAGAACTTACGGATATAAGCAGTGGTGTGCTGGTAAATGTTCAACAACCAACTTTCCAAATATGTATGATGTATTTTAAGTTTACCCTGCATAAGTAATGCTTTCTCCACCTCTTTCTTAAGTCTAGACAATCAGCAAAATAATAACTCAAGCACTGATTTGTAATGCTTGCCAATTTTTGTGATGTAAATGCTCACAATGGAAATTTAATGATTGGCTCTTGCAAGCTGATTCCAGCTGACTGCAGTATTCCCCTAGATACAAGTCCTGTGTCTCTCCTTGATTTTCTCAAGGGAGCCACCATTATGGTATGGTGAAAAATGTGCTAGATTTGAATTCCGTGGACTTGAGTTCAAATCAGTAATTAAAGCCTTTGATTGTACGATGTATTAGATCCCTCCCAGTTTTAATTTCATTACCCTAAGACAGCATTCTCCCGGTGATACTATGAGTCATAGACCACCTTGGCCCATGGAGAATTATAAATTTTGATACTTACTAATGTTAATAATATTAATTTGGGGGAGTGCATTGACAAGTTGGAGGGTTTCTAGATAATAGTAACCAGGGCGATGAGGGAACCAAAAACCATGGTACACTGAAGTCACATGAAGGAGCATAAAATGCTCAGTCTAAGAAAGAGACAGTTTAAATTAAAGATTTTATAAACACACACACACACACATTACTTTTACTTTATGGAATAAAATGCTTTATATGCTTTATTTCTTTTGACTATCATACCTGCCTCCTGAGGTAATTACTAAAAGTTTTATTATTCATACTTTATACATCAGGATACGGAACCTAAAGTAGGTAGAATAATAGCATAATCATACCACAGGGAAAGAGTAGACCTGGTGGGCCTAAGAATTCAGGCCATAAAATCCTAGGTTTAGAGCTAGAAAGGACTTGAGAGGTCATTAGGTCCATGGATGAGAAAACCGAGGCCAGAGAAGTTGTGACTTGTTCAGGGACATATAACTAGTGAGTTGAGGCAGATCTGAACTCAGGTCCTCTTTACTCTAAGGACCAACACTCTATTTATCACATCATCTAGGTGCATTCAAAGATTTAGAAATGAAAAACAAAGCAAAACAAACAAACAAAATGAGGTGGTCATCTACTTCACTAGCCTTATTTAACAGATAAGCGAACAGTGGTCCAAATAAACTAGGTGAGTTGTCAAGCCATACATAAGTAGGGCAGAGCAGACTCAGTATTTGAACTGAAGTAACCCGACTTTGAATCCGGCCCCATTTCCACTGTCGTGTGTGGTCCCTCTTGGAAGGCAGTAGTTGTTTTATTAAAAATGCCCTTCAGTAACTAGACACAGTAGGCACATTTTGAGAAAATGAATATATTGATAAAATGAATGTTTCCATCAGAAGAAGCCTTCTGATCTCTAGCCAAGGAAATTGAAAGGGGGAAGTGAGGGAAAGCTTTCTAGGTATGGGTGACAGCCAGTAAGAAGAGCACGAGGAGTGGCTAGGTGACACTAGCCAGAGCACTGGCCAGAGCACCGGCCCTGGAATCAGTAGGACCTGAGTTCAGATCCAGCCTCAGACACTTAACACTTACTAGGCCTGTGACCTTGGGCAAATCACTTAACCCCAATTGCCCCTCTAAAAACAAAAACAAAAAACAAAGAAAAGCTTGAAGATGGAAAAAGGAGCATCCTGAACGAGAAACAGGAAGTAGGCCTGGATTATAAAGTAGGTGGAGGGAAGTAATAATAAATAATAAATATAATATATGTTATATAATATGTATTTAATATATCATATATGATAGATTAATATAACATATAAATATAATAAAATAATAGTAATGATAAGAACAACAATAATAAAAGCTAAGTGCAAAAAGACTGGAAAGGTAGAAAGAGGCCAGGTTATGAATAAACTTTAATGCCAAACAAAAGGCTTCATGTTTTATCCAGGAGCAGGGAGCCCCTAGAGTTTCTTGAATAGAGGGTCAACATGATGGGACTTAACATATTAAAAAAAATCCCTTTGGCAGTTTAGCATACATTGAAGTAGAGAGAGACCAGAGGGAGGGGAGCTGTTTAGAAAGCCATTAGGATAATCTAGGTGAGAGGTGAGTGTCTGTACTGGGTAGTGGCTATGTAAGTGAAGAAGAGATGAATTCAACAGCACAGATGTATAGCCTAGAGAAATTTAGTACACTATAACCCTCTTATACCCTTACTGAGGCCAGCAACAGAGCAGCTCTTTGGGGGAATTCAACAAGCACAAGGTCAATAATTTTGATAAGAATAATATGCTTAGTAGTAGGAGGCATCTGCTTCTGAGGCAGGAACCAGAGAAGAAGAAATTCTCCCGGACTACGTCAGAAAGCTCAGTTGTCATTTAAATAGATGGGATTTTTTCCCCCTAGTCTTAGGTAAGACATTACCCATTCCTTCTAACAACTTTGTGAAAAGGCAAAACGACCAAACAGATCTAGTGATTTTTGATGGTGTTGGTTATTTTCAAATTTGCCCTGAAACACTTTAATCAAACATATTTCCTTAAGCCCCTGAAAAAGATCCTTGCCCTCCCATGTAGTTGTATGTAATTATTGGGCGAGCTCCAAATCCTCACTTTCTGTGAATAGTAAATATTTAGATAAAAGGGCTGTTTTATAGAAAAGAACACAAATCCTGGCCAATATCTTGTCTCTGACGCTGTATGTTGGTGCACTCTAGACATGAACAACAATCCCCTATCTCCCATCAGCAATGGGTCCTCTTACCTGGGCTTGAAGGCCCCTTGTGACAAGAAAATGGATGCTGGTAGCTCACATTCCAAAGTATTCCAGGGGTATGTATATCATATCATTTCTCTAACCCTCAATTTTCCCACCTGCATGATAAGGATAAGATAAAAAATTCAAGCCCAGAAAGGGAGGTTTTGTGGAAAGTCTTGAATAAAAGGTTATTCGAAATCCTTGAACAAAGAGCTAGTGTTGTGTAGTGGGAAGAACACTGAACTTGGAGTTCAGATCCCAACTCCAATACTTAACAGCTTAGGAAGTCATTTGACTTGATCACAAGCACTTTGAGAACAGGGACTATTAATTAGTGCTGACCTTTGTATTCCTAGTGCTTACCACATAGTAAATAATACATATTAATTGACTTATACTGAATTACCTCAAGACAGTTTTCTCACCTGTAGAATGAGAGTGATAATTCTTTCCCTGCTTTCTTCAGTTGGTTATTGCAAAGAAAGAGCCTTGCTTTAGTAATAACCCACATTTTGAGAATGCTTTACGTTTTACAACATTTTTTCTTCATAATACCTCTATGAGGTAAGTATTGTAAATTTTAAGGTTGAGAAAACTGAGTCTCAGAGAGGTTCAGTGACTATCAGGGGTGGGGCCTTGAAGCCACATGGAACCTTCTAGGTCCTTGGGGAGGGGGGAACCTTTTGACTGAGTTCAAGTTTTATAGAACAAATCCTTTTATTAAAGGGATTTATTCTGTGAAGTTTGGATTCGGTCAAAGGGCCACATTGAGTAGAGTGGCCACATGCAGCCTTGAGACCACAAATTCCTGTAACAGCAAGCATCCCAGCATACCCAAGACGCTCTGCTAGCAAAGGTTCTTTGATCTGCTTTTCTAGGAAAGACTGCTCAAAAAGGGATTAACAATCCTACTTTTAATTACATTCACTAGTTCAGGGGAAAGGTCAGAACCCTGAATGTCAGAGAAAATACAAGCAGAGAGATAAAGACCATCAGACAGGGCTCTGACTGCCTGAATCAAAGCAATATTGCTGTACATTTTACATACACTAGTGGAGTAAGAAAGCTTTTACATTTGAGCAGTTGGTGGGGTCTGAACATACAGCTACTCAGAGTCTTGTCCAGGGAATCACAAAGTCCTTCTCATAAGTGAACCCCCAAAGCAAAATACCAATTCAGAGTGTATATACTCTTCTCAGAGCCAGAAGGCATCACAACCCTGGTGACTCAGTGCCTAATCAACTTAGTACCAAAAGGTGTGGAAGCCTTCCTACAGGCAAGCCTCCTCCTAAGCAAGCTCCTCCTTAAGCAAGTCCCTCCCTCAAAAGGCTCCTCATGAGGCACATTAATGGGCAGGGGAAGATCTTATTATCCCCTTAACATTACAGTTCTCTACCCCTGGTAGCCCAAGGACATAAAGTTAGAAAATAGCAAAACTGTATTTTCAACTCAAGACCTCTGATTCCAAATCCAATACTCTTTCTATATCTGGCTGTGGCTCCTTAAAGATAGGTAAGAAGATGATATTAATATTCAGATTAGATCATTGGGGAGAAACACTGACTAATCACAGACTCATAGACCTAGAAGTGACCTGAGATATATATTGCCTCTTCACAATCTATGGAAGATCCTACTACAGCTTTCTATACAGATGGCCATATAAGATCTCCACAAAGTGTTTATAATTTCCAACCACTCAACAAGAATGCTTTTCAAACTCTCATGTGTGTTTCCTATATGCATTTCAAATATTTGCTTCTGGTGTCACAGTTCCTCCTGGATTAGGGTTCTTAATTTTTTTTTTTTGCAATAATGTTTGGAAGTCTGGAAAAGCCTATGAATACCTTTTCAGAATCACATTTTAAAGGTATAAAATAAAGCACATAGAAATACAAAGGAAACCAATTATGTTGAAGTG
Organism: Pseudochirops cupreus; assembly: GCA_028627135.1. Classification (NCBI taxonomy): domain Eukaryota; kingdom Metazoa; phylum Chordata; class Mammalia; order Diprotodontia; family Pseudocheiridae; genus Pseudochirops; species Pseudochirops cupreus. Next base: position 106,515,115 of record CM053581.1, on the reverse strand, counting down.
TTTCTGTCTATCTAATTCATAGACCTCTACTTTAGAAAAAATCAATGTTGCATATTCTCAGCATCTAACAAAGTGAGATGCATATAGTAGGCGTTTAATCATTGTCCAATATAAATTTAAACCCTCTCCTGCCCTTTCATCCAGACTTGTGATTTCATTAAAATGGGGGAACTCCTTTTATGAGACTTCCCCCTACCTTCCCTCTACCTACCCAGGAACTCACCTTTGACATAGTCTTAGAGACTTGCTTTTGGCACTAAAATGTTAAGAAACATCCCTAAGGTCCCATGTCACGGAGGCAGATTTAAAATCCAACTTTTCCTTACTCCAAGGGTGGCCTTCTATCTGCTAGATCATGCTGCCTTTCATAATAATTTTTACGAAAAAACACACTTGTTATGCTCTGGTAGATTTTACCTAGGTGCTCTCTTGGAGAGCATATTGAATCAGAAACTGGCTTTTATTAAGTGATCTGGAAGCCTTCCAGAACCATTGTTATAGGAACCATCAGGCCCTAATCATGACATTACTCTTCACTGTTGGCATTTACCCTCATCATAGGCATAGTGCCTCTGAGGAAAGAAACAGCTTCCTAAAATTAACACATGGGAATTAGCTTTGCATACTTAAAGAGAACAAAACTGGCAAATATCACCGTGAGGACGAAAAATTTCAGTCTATATAACTCATCATAGGTAAGCCAAAACTTTGTGCTAAACTCAAGGAGTTGCCTTCAAGTGCCCACTCTGTATAAATCATAGATGTAGATTTGGAAGCAAACATTCAAGTCATCTGGTACTTTTCTTATTTTTTGCAGATGAGGAAATTGTGTTTCCAAGAGAGGAAGTGACTTCACCAAGGTCACACAAGTAATAAAAGGAAGAACTTGGATTTGAAATTGAATGTTCTGAGTAGAAATCTAGCCTTTTTTCCACTATACCATGTCACTTCTGACAACTACATGAGACCCCTCAAATTCAGCATATTCAGAGTAAAACCTAGCATCTTTTTCCTAAAATTGCTCCCACTTTCTATTAAAAATTATCCTCAGAGGTGTAACCGTTCATCAGTCACCTATAAGTTTTTCCACCTTATTAACTCCATAATCTTACATATCCAGTAAATTAACATGCACAGTTGATTTTACTTCAGGAATATTTTTCACTTTTGTCGTTGTTGTTATTATTCAGTCGTGTCCAACTCTTCATGACCCTTTTGGGGGTTTTCTTGGCAAGATACTGAAGTGATCTGCCTTTTCCTTCTCCAGCTCATTTTACAGATGAAGAAACTGAGGTAAACAGGGTTAAGTGACTTACTCAGGGTCACACAGCAAGTAAATATCTGAGGCCAAATTTGACTCAGGTGGGCCTGGCCCTCTGTGCACTATGGCAACATCTAGCGGCCCACTTCTGTTTCTTCCTTTCTATTCCCATTGACACTACTCAAGAACAATCCTTGATTACAACTTGTTTCATATAGTGGCAGTTCCTAATTGGCATCTGATTTCAGTCTCTTTCTTCAATCAGTTCTTCTTAACACTACTGCTTTCGTCTCATTCATAAATCTGGTCGTGTTACTACTCTGTGGAAAATCATATGACAATTCTCTTATTCCTAGGAAATAACGTTCTACTTCCATCTCTACAGATCTGTGTGCTTTTGAGGTAACAATTTGCTGGATAGACCATGTAAAGAATAATTCAACTTAAATCTGCATGTTCATTAATAAGTTGGTCTGTCAGTATGTATATCTTGGTCAGACACTGCAGATGGGCCATGAGCTGGGCTCAAAATAAATAGAAGGAAATAAATGAGTTGGATTACATTAGGTAAATTGTTTTACGTTTTCAGTGAACTGAAACGTCTTCCTGAAATTTTATCTATATTTTAAAAAATGATATTCTGGTGATACTATAATGTTCCAAATCACATAATTCCATGATCCCTAAAGAACTCACTTGTGAATTATCAAAAGGGCAATGAAAAGATGTGAATGGGTATCAATCAGCCATAACATATTATCCATGATGAATTTCATGTAAGTATCACAAAACAACAATCAAAGAAATGTATGGCCAGAGAAGGAGGTGGTTTAGTTGTGTAGTGAGAATGAAGAAGAGCATGGGAACATCCTTCAAAGTTGCACTGGTACTCATATAGTGTTTTGAAAACAAGAGGAACGCCCTTGGATCATTGAATAGAACCTCTGTTAAAGAGACTGAGGAGGAGGTAAATTCCCCCACTTCCAACTTCCTTCAGCTATTGAGGCTAATAGATACATAAATGTTTTGGGATCTTTTTGCCTTGGTCTTTGCACAGCAGCAAAGCTGAACCCACAAAAAAAGTCACAGACTTTTGTTTTACAGAGCAAGTCATGTAATAGAAATTATTGTAATATAGATTGTAAGGGAATTCTTAGCTCAATTATAAACATACCAATGTAGTTGAATTACCTAGTACATGGATTATTGGGGGAGTCAGAAACTCAATAGCAAACAAGTCAATAAATAATTACTTTTATATAATCAAAACAGAATCCTTTACACAAGGTCTAAATATATGAAGTGTAAATTATTCCTATAAAGAGAATGGAATTGTATTACCTCTCAGCCCCATTTGGACGTTTATGGATTGTGTCAACATGCATTCTAAGAATTGAGGGAAGAGAGACAGTCAGACTGCCTGAAAGAAACAGACAGAGACAGAGAAAGAGACAATGACAGAGAGAGACAGAGAAGAGAAAGAGAAAGACATGCAGATGCAGGTACAGATACAGAGAGAGGGAAAAGAGAGACAAAGACAGCCAGAAAGGCAGACGGACAGGAATAGCAGCAAAAAGACAGGCAGAGACAGATAAAAGAGGGTAGGGTTTGTGGGAAATAGAGAGAGGGGAAATATATAAGAAAGAGTACCAAACCATGCCTCCCTATTAAATTCTGAAAGAGGATAGAATCCTAAAACTCTCCTGGACCACCCAAAGATAAGGTAATAGAGAGAAATAGACATTTAGGTCAATAACTATTGACCTGAAAAAATTTGGGGGAGTGGTAGTAATACTTGCCAGTGGCAGGCAAGAAAGAGACAAAAGGCAAAGTCAAAGGCTAAACTTCAGAAGCTGATCTGGCTCAAGCCAAACCATGTCACAAATTCAATCATGGATCACCTTTCAGTTCTATCTCCTATGATAGCCATTATGTATGTATACTGGGAGCTCTGCAGGAAGATGTCATTCTTAAAAGAACAGAATGTGAGCCCCATTAGGTGATCCATATTCCTCTCCATGTTTAACATATTCAAATTGAGAGTCCTACCCATGCCCCATGTCTAGGCTGTCCCATGATACATTGTGGAACATGTGATTGGCAGAAGTTTGGTGGGGAAAGGGACAGGCTCTACCATTTCTTCTTCATTCCATTTAAATAGCCAGAAGATGTCAGTGCTTAACTATGGAATTCTAAGGACTAGTAGGGTTGAAGACAAAGGTTTAAGGCACCATTTGTGAACTGTTATATTGCCAAAGGAAGTAGGGAGTTGGTAACACCCTATTATTCTCTAGAAGATTCCTGGAAAGAAATAGACAAAAATCTAAGGATAAGAAGATGTATATGGGTGGTGATTTACATTATTGGATGGAATATTAACAAAATTAATGGATTAATCCGCTGAAGTCGTTTTTGGTTGTGTTTTTTTTTTAAATGTCTTTTGCTTCAAGATGAAAGGCATTGTGATGCAGTGAGTAGGAGAGCCAGAAAGACATGTGTTCATGTCTTACCTCTGATACATACTAGTTGTGTGACTCTCAGTAAATGTTTTGATCTTTCAATGCCCCAGGCAACTTTCTAAGATTACAAGTTGTAGAGAAGGTATCTTTTCAATTAACCAGCTTGACAAACCAACTATTATTCTTGACCCTTCACACTCTCTCCATACCTACATCTAGTATGTTGCTAAGTCCTGTCAATGACACTGCCATCACTTTGGTGCAAGGCTTTATCACCTCATGTCTGGACTATGACAATAGCCTGCTTGTAGGTCTGCCTTCCTCAACCCTTTCCCTACAGTAGTCCATTCTCCACTCAACTACCAGAGTCATCTTTCCAAAGTGTCACCCCCTATTTAATAAACTCCAAAGGCTCTCTGTCACCTCCAGAATCAAATATTATATTTTGTTTGACTTTTAAAGCCCTTTATAGCCTGACCCCTTCCTAACTTTCCAGTCTTCTTATACTTTATTCACTCTTTCAGACTTTAAAATTCAGCAATGCTGGACTCCCCATTCTCCCTCGCTCCATCTACCCACTCCATGTTTTTTCACTGGACTTCTTCTACACCCCATCCATTCTTGGAATGCTCCTCCTCATTTCCATTTCCTGGATTCACTAACTTTCTTCAAATCAGTGGCAAGAAATCTTTCCAGAGTTCTTAATTCCCTTACACCACTTATTTCCAGTGCTCTTGCTGTGAGATTTACCTCCATAACCCTGTAATAGATTTTGTTTGTCCATAGTTGTTTGTATGTTATCTCCCCTATTAAAATGTGAACCCCTTGAGAGCAGGAACTGTTTTTGCCTTTCTTTATATTCCTGGCACTTAGCACAGATCTTGGAACATAGTATTTGATATTTGCTTCTTGACCTGATGACTTGACCTGAAGTGGTAAAGGGCACTTCCTCCTTTTCCTAGGATCCTGTTACATCAATGAAATCCCAGGTCCAATCACAATCCCTCTCCCGTTCTTTCTCACCAGTTATTAGCCCCTTGAGGAAGCATGTCTTAATGATCTTTGTATCCATTCAGCATTTTGTACTGTGGTTTGCCCTGAGGAGGTGTTAATACATACTTGTTAAATGAATGGATAAATGATTGGAATGAGAAATAATATAAAATGTATTCTTTTTTTTTTTCCTGGAAAGTTTCTCCAAATCAATGAGAGAATATTTCTGTATCCATGTGTGTTTCAGATTCCCTCTACTGATGATTTCAAGCCATGAATCTTTTGGAGTTTTACCCAAAAACATATTCATTATTATATACTTAATACTATTAATGTAATTAGCCAAGATCCAAAGCTTTGAAAGAAAAGGCCAAGGTGACATTTCTAACATTTCTAACATTTCTGAGTTTTACCTGATTCTTTAGGTATTATGAAATTTGACTGGAGTCTTGGGTTCCAGTACCAGCTTTTCCAGCTGTTTAACTAGGATAAATCACCATACCTCTGTGTATAAGCATTTGTGAGATCAAGTGATGCAGTGGTTAGAGGGCTTGGAATCAGGAAGACTTGAATTCAAATCCTGATGTAGACACTAGTTGTATGATCCTTGGCAAGTTATTTAATGTCTTTTTGCTTCAGTTTCTTAAACTGTAAATGAGGGTAATAATAGTATCTTGCTCTCAGGGTTATTGTGAGGATCAAGTAAGAAATTTGTTTTAAAAAACAGTTCTTAGCTCAATATCTGGTACATTATAGGCACTGTATAAATGTGTATTCACTCCCACTCTTCCCAGTCCTTCAGGCAACTTTACAAGAAAACTAAATTACCAATAGGTTTCAATCTGTGTTCTTTCTTGGGAGAGAATATTTGAAATTCTAGCTCCCTCCATGTATCTTGTTTCACATTACACCTTTGTATAAGGAACCTCAGGAGAAGTCATCCTGGTACAGCCTGAGCTTAAATCCAAGTCTAGCAACCTATTTGAACCTAGGAAGTAACTTAACTTTTGGGGGCTTAGGTCCCCTATCTGTAACATGAGGGGTTAAACAAGATGAGTTCTAAAATCCTTTCCTACTCTAGATGCAGGATCATAGATTAAGAATTGGAAGGGAGCTTAGAGATGAATGAACCCAACCTCCTCATTGTACAGATGAAGAAACAGTCCTAGAGAAGAAAATTGTCTAGTCCAGGGTCACACATCTAATAAATGTCTAGGATAGGAATTTAAAGTGGGTCTTCCTGATTTAAAGTGCAGCACTCTATCCATTATATCATATTCTCTCTCTGTCTCTGTCCTTCTCTCTCCTACCTCTTTCCTTTCTCTCTCCATCCCTCCCTTCCCCCATCTCTGGCTGTCTCAACTCTCTTTCTGTTTGACTAAACTACGGGGGGCAGGGTGGGTAGCAAATAGACCAGTTTTCCCTGGACTATAGAATACACGAGGGGAAAAATGAATAAAGTATATAAAGTTTTAAAGTATTTAGAATCCAAGTAGTAAACAATTTTCAGTGACAGAGGAGGTTATAGTTGGTGCTAGAGGTAATCGTTAGTATAAGAATAATTGTTCCTATTTTACAGATGAAGAAACCGAAACATAAGTGACTTTTTCAAGGTCACAGAGTCTACATGTGTCTGAGGCAGGACTTGAATTCATTTTTTTCCTAACTCCATGTCTAATATGTTTTATACTACTACATGGCAAAAGTTAAGTTTGTATAGGACTGCTGTCCATCACAGCCTGAATTTCAACTTTCTCACCTATCTAGTAATGAGGTTGGGTCATACAATATTCAAGGACTCAATAATTAATGATTCCATGAGCTAGTGACAGGGCACTCACTCCTTAAGACAAACTTGTCCAATTATTATTGTACTGGTCTGGTTGTTGGGGATCTGAATCAGTGACAGCAGCTCAGACCAGGAAGCCTTTCCCTCCTTTGGCACTAGGACTCCCTCATAGCTTTCAGGGTTTGTGAAAAAGCAAGCAGCTTAAATTCTGGCCCAATAGGGGAAAAATAATGGCTCACTTAAGGTTTCTGTGATTGACAGTCAATGGGGAGCATCAGCTTGCATCATAAGGCACTCCAGGGAGACTTTCATGTTGGAAATGGTTCTAATGTGACAGGACTTTCAAGTGATTAAAGACAAATCTTTGAAAATCACTGACTTCTTTTCAGGCTCTTGAGACATTTGTAACAGCTGTTCAAGTCTTTGCTTCAGTAACAGTTTTCTGGAGCTTGGGCTCTCTGTTGTTTCCCCTTATACCATAACTATTCATGCTTAAATCCCCAGTTACCTATGATATTGTTTTAGGAAAAATGTGGTAGCCCAGAAAAAGGTATCAGTTGTAACTTTGTGTGACTTGGGATATTCATAGTTGAACATAAATATTCCTCTAGAGACAAGATCTGAAGCGATTGCATTACTGATTATCTATTGTGTTTCCTAAGCATTGAACCATTTTAAATAGCCTACATTACCAAGGAACTGCATAGAGAAGTTTTGGACGTAAATTTGGGTTTCGGCTGTAAGGAAGAATTTGACAAAATCCTGATAGGATATCAGGAACTGAAAAGTAACTTACCAGATCAATCATCACCTGGATTCATACCCCAGCTCTGAGCTACTCATTTTATGAATCTAGGCAAGCCACCTTAAATCTCTAAGCCTCAGTGTCTTCATCTGTAAAATAGAAAAATAATCCTTGTTCTACTTATTTCATAGGATTATTGCTAGAAAAACACATTTTAAATTTGAAATATAATAGAAATGGAAGTTATTGATACTTTCTTTTTCTCATCTTATTCAATGGAATTCAGATAAAATTGGTTCAGAGACAAGTTACTGGAACAAGATTGTATGGACTATTACATAGGTGGATGAAAATTATTCTTTGTAGAGCTGAATGAAAGTATGAAGATATAAGCTTATATTCTTTAGGCTTACTGAAAATGCATTTAGTACAGCTCTAATGGACAGTATAGAAGGAGTGATATGTACCTCATCCTTTCCCCATGTAATTTTAATTTCTTTTCCTATATTTCTATATTTAGAAAGCACCCCACATAGTGTGGAAATTATGACTCCTTGGTATCGAGATATCTATCAAAAACATTATTTTTAAATTTTTAGGGATCAGTGTTTTATCTGGACAATTGTGGACAATAGTTCAGTCTGTAATAGTGGTCTAGTTCTTGTACAGTTTGTTACTGAGTTTTCAAAGGTATTTTTATGTCTATGTTTGTTGGGTGGAAATTCATTATCTCTCAGTTTCTGTTGTAGAATTCTGCCTACCTGGTTGTGTCTTGCTAGGTATTTGATGGGTAATAAATTTTTTCTGCCTGTAAATGATGTACTTTACAGTTTCTACCATTTTATTGCATAATCTGCATGGATCACTAAATCCATGTAGCTTAAGGTTTTTTCTTCTATAATTTTTAGTAGTAATGATGCAATCCTGAATTACCACCAGAAACATCTCTATTTCTCAAAACAAATCTCAATAACTCAGCTGTGTTTGTTCAAGGATTCTTTGTCAGAATATTTTTGGATTGCTTGTTGAATTCGTGTGTATGTTGTCTGAGAATTTCTTTGGATCCCACTCTTGGATCTAAAGTTTCATCTGGAGACAAAATATTTTTAGTTACATTAGAAAAATTCAAAAGTGTGTGTGTGTGTGTTTTATTTTTATTATTTTTTTATTATTGCTCAGTGTGGTGATTTCTGCTTGCATCTAAAGTATTATATACTCTGTGACTTATTTGTAATGTGCTATATAAGAACGTCTATCACCTTCTTCCTCCCTTATGGCAAGGATGTTTTAATTTTTTCTATAGCTGCCTCAGGTTAATGGGCCTTATGTTTCATTCATATGTTTTGTTAACAGGTTTTAGCAGCTAGATAGCATAGTGGATAGCATTGCTAGACTTGGAGTCAGGAAGACTTGAGTTCAAATCCCACTTCAGAAAATTATTAGCTGTATGACTCTGGGTCAATCAGTTAATCTTTCTCTCACCCTCTTTCCTCATTTGTAAAATGGTCATACTAACAGTACCTATCTTAAATGGTTATAGTGACAATCAAATACTCTATCAAGTGCACAAAGTACATTGCAAAATTGAAGGCAGTACTAATAGCAGCCACTGTGTGCTGTTTTTGTAGGGTACTTTCTAAATCTGTTTTGACATATTTTGTAGTTTCAAAAGTGTACATTCCTCTGGGTATTGTGTATGTGTTGATTGCTTTCAATGTGTTTTACCCATTCAGTTTTGATTTCAGGATTCCAGTAAATCTCTCCATGTTTCTTAGCAAGTTTTCTCCTATAAATACCTTTAAATTCAGTGTGTCTTACCTTGAGAAAACCAAGGTATCTTTATTTACCACTTTTATCCATTTGTTCAATTTCAACTTGTAATTCAAGTTTGAAATCTCCATTCTCTATATTTTCATGTACATTACTGATTTTATACTTAGCAAGTCTAAATAACTCTTTTATTATTATAAGAGAAAGATTTCATGAGAAGAAGCTGTATAATATGTATTTGGCAGAGCTGGAGAGATATCCACATACAAAAAATGACCAGTAAGTTATTTTGGTTTGACTTTCTCTTTACTTGGAAGCCTTACTTAGAGTAGTTCTGTTTGTGAGAAATAAAAATGAACTTAACCTATAATCTTGAACAATGTCATGGTTTATATCAATTGTTGTTGGCATTATCATGTTTCTGCATACTTTAATTAGAGAATAGTTTTCCATGTAGACATTAAATATTCTGGCATTTTCACTATGTTTATGTCTATTTTATGTATTTATAATATATAAATAAAACATACATACATACAGAATAAAGCTAAAAGCTTTGTGATAATCAATAAAGGCAGTGTAAATGTTATTGTGCTTTCGGGTGGCTTGTTCAATAATTACCTAATCTATATTGAGTTGCTTTTTATATTCTTAGACTTCTTGGTACAACTTTTTGCTCCTAGTCAATATATCTTTTTCTTGTAAATGTTTATGGAATATTTTTTTATATAAGCTGTGAAGTCTTGCTAATGAAATACATAAACATATATTTGACTTACATTTGGAGGGATTACTGGTGGTCTCATGTATTGTAACATATATGTAGTGTTTTCTTTTTTAAAAATGGGATAAGGTTTGAAACAGGGAAAGCTGGTAAAATGAGGTGACTATAATTAATCTACAACTGTGAAGTGTTTGAGCCACTAATTATAGATCTTAACCAGACACACCACTTTCCAATTGTACACAAAAGCTAGAGTTTCAGTCACCTCCTTTAATGAATGAATGAACGAATGAACAAACCAACAAAGGAATGATTAAATTAATTACTTAATGAAACATTTATTAAGCACTTATGTGCACCACTCTACTAAGTGCTGGAGATACCAATAAGAAAGAAAGACAGCTCTTTTTCTCAAGAAACTCAAGTTCTAATGGGGAAGACAAAATACATGGAAAGTTTCAGCTGCCAGTCAGATAGAAAATCTTATCTATAGGGTTCAAGGGCAAAGCAGAGGGTAATACCTCTTATTTAATGTCAGTTCCACTGATAAAAGTGACATAAATTTCTGATGTAGAACCTTTTGACAGTGCTTATGACTTTGGTATCAAGAATTTTCTTAACTGGATTTTCACCCATGCAAGAATAGTTACCAGGATGTATCTCCATAAGAGTTGCTTTCCAGGATGATAGCTGAGGACACTGACATGGAAGCACTGATATACCAAAGGCTCTTGTGCTAAGGGTCCTAGGATATCCCCACCAGTGTCTATGGGGAAGTCATAGTCAATGTGGTGAAGACTGACTTGCCTGTTGCACACTGCCTCCTATCTGTTTCTCAGGGTACCATGCTACTTCAGCTTGGCTAGCTTGCCTGGCTTGTGTATGATCATTGGTTAGCATTCAGTGAGGATGGCTGGCCCCTTGTCCATGGGAGTTGTTTCACTGATGATGATTATGAGGAGTAGAGTGGAAATAAAACTGGTATTCTGGGGTGGAGGAGTGTACTGCTCCCTGGTCTCCTGTGCTTATCTGACTGCTGCTGGCAGTTGGTCAGCAATTGCTGGTGATGCTGATTAGCAATGTGGATACCCTCTCCGCAATGATTTCTCCCAGTGGTGTGCTGGAGCCAACTCATAGCAGCTCTTGAGAGGGATTGTTAAATTTTTAGTATGAGTACTTAGAACTTAGAAATCAACAAATGCTACAAATCAGGGCTTGATTTATTTTTAAAGAAGTGAAGAAGAATGTGTCAATACTGCAGATTAAACTTAAAAATGTGTCAAATGTACTTTTTTTCAGAAAGTCAATTATTAGCCATTTACCAACATACCTATGATTTCTCCCACCAATGATATCTACAGGGACCTGGCTGGAAGCAGGTGTGGTGCTTTGGAGAGATGGAGGAATATTGTTATTTTGAGTTATTTCCAATGCTCTTGGCCTCAGAGTCCTCAGTTTTCTCTACCATGGTCTAAGACGCAATGATAGTCAAAGTGATGGTAGTGGTAGAAATTTGACTTGTTTGGTACATTCTTCTTCCTGCCTTTCCCTCAGAGTGTTTAATGATTCAACTTGGGTGCTTTGCCTGCCCCTGTCTTAGCTCTTCTATTGTTCATTACTTTCATGGTATGAAAATTTTGTTTTTGTTCTCATTCAATTAAGTTTAAAAATCCATTGTATTTTGTTCCTTGTGACCATAAAGATGATCAATTGAGGGACAAATACCTTAAGTTGCCAAACTGAAAATGGTATTTTATTAGCATGCAATGGAAGACCTCTCACTTATAGCAACTTCAGTTTCCGGGGGCGGAGCCAAGATGGCGGCGT
>CM053581.1:106472287-106503047 GCA_028627135.1 Pseudochirops cupreus | reverse complement strand
AACTCCAGAAGACTCATGATGGAAAGGGCTATCCACATCCAGAGAAAGAACTACAGAGTCTGAATGCAGATGGAAGCAAACTACCTGCTCTCTCTCTTTTGTGTTTTGTTTTGTTTCCTCTTTCTCATTGTTCACCCCATTGGTTATAATCCTTCTTTACAACTTGACTAATGTCCGATGCGAAGGTATTTGGAGAACCCATGTTTGATTGCATGCTGCCATGGGTGGGGGAGAGGAGGAGGAGAGGGAGAGGGAGAAAAAATTTGAAACTCAAGGGATTGTGGAACTGAATGTTGTAAACTAAAAGTAAGTAAATAAATTTAAATTTAAAAATTAAAAAAAAAAAAAAGCAACTTCAGTTTCCTAGGTTGATTTTTTCTTTTTCTTTTTTTCTTTCTTTCAGAACTTTTTAGGACTGGTTAGAATACACAGTTGCCATCATTCTGTGGCAACTTAGGATGGATAAGTAAAACATTTCACAGAGGAGGAAGGGATTTAGCAAGAAGGCAATCAATTAAGGAAAAATAGGGATTTATAGGAATATTTGCCATATAGCTGGTGTCTGTTCTCTGAATGAGAAAATATTCTCTTTTCATGGGCAGTAAAAAAGAGGAAGTAATCAAATAATTTTACAATTGTTAAAATAGTCCATTTGATCTAAAACAGCAGGGTTGAGGTCATCAGTTAGGATGCTCAGGCCAGCCATGTCTTGTCCCTCTCCAGACTCCATTCTACCATGCCCTCCTGAGCCTCACCTCAGCCTTGGAATTCATACATTAGAAAAACCCTCTGCCTAGGGTTTGCCAGAGCCACTTAAAAATGTGTAAGGAGAGACAATTATTAAATTTTCTGTGTGAGATGTATACCTAGAAAATCTCCAAAGGCTACAAAGTGAGGCTTTATTCATTGTTTTGTTGATTGTCTAAACTTAAGAATAAGATGAAGGAATTTTTTTTTCATTGACTTGTTTATTTACTTTCAGTTTACAAGATTCAGTTCCACAATCCCTTGAGTTTCAGATTTTCTCCCCTCCTTCTCCCCCCCAAGTGGCGTGCAATCATGTATAGGATCTGCAAATACTTTCACATTGGACATTAGTCTGGTTGTATAGAAGGATTGTAAACAATAAGTGATCACTGGGAAAAAAGAAACCAAACCAAACATGAAAAAGAACGATAGCATGTATTGCTTCAGTCTCCAAGATGAAGGAAATTTTAATAATGCAGATTCAACTTGAAAGTGTGTCATGCACGTCATATGTGTGATGATCAACTTTGATAAACTGGACTCTTCTCAGCAACGCACAGTTATAAGACAACTCCAAAAGTCTCAGGATGGAAGGAGATGTCTACGTTCAGAGAAAGATCTAGAAAGACCAGCGTTTAAATGGAGACTGAAGCAATCCACACGCTAGCGTTCTTTTCCATGTTTAGTTTTGTTTCTTCTTTCCCATTTTTCACTCCTTTGGTTACAACCTTTCTACACAACCAGACTAATGTTCAATGTGAAAGTCTTTGCAGATCCTATACTTGACTGCAGGCTGCCATGGGGCTGGGGGGGTGGGGAGGGGAAGGAAGGGAAGAGAAAAATTTTGAAACTCAAGGGATGATGGAACTGAATCTTGTAAACTAAAAGTAAATGAACAAACCAATTTTTAAAAAGTGTGTCATGGAGTCTTTTTTTCTTTTGTTCTAATGAGTCAGTCATTAAATACTTACTTGTGCATACCACTCCCTCTTCTCCTGTGTAAAATGAGGAAGATCAATTACAAAATGAAGAGGATTTTTAAAAATGCAAGTTCCTTAAGTGCAGAGACTGCTTCTTTTTGTCTAAATATCCAGTACCTACGCCACAGTAGACTCTTAACTGATCCTTCATAACTAATTGATTAATTCATTTTTGTAGTTGATCTTCAAATGCCCTTCCAACTCTAAGACCTGCGAACCTATAATATAAACTTCCTTTATACCAAAGAGGAAACTGAGGCCCAGAGAAAGCTGGATTACTCTCAAAGTATCATGACTGTGACTAGAACTCCTCCTGCTAGTACAGTATTCTTTTCACTTTATCCTTAATGCTTTCATTCACTAAGCTCCTACTATATGCATAATCTTGCGCTAACTGCTATGGATGACACAAAGAAGTAAAAAGCTTGGTCCCTACCCATTTAAAAGCTCGTAATATATTTGGGGAGAAAAGATACAGATGTCTGAAAAGTTAAATGCCAATACAATACACCAATAGCTGAGATGTCAAAAGTCTGTAAATAATTAAATGATTAAATGACTCGGGAGCACCAGAAAACAGGTGCAGAAACAGGTGGGAACAGGTGAACTGAATATTGCTGAATGCTGCTTATTACTAAATTGAATGCCTATGACAGGGACGAGATTCTGGAGATTTTGGAAGGTGGCAAAGGGAACCAGCTTGGGAGTTGGTAACTAATAGAACAAAACACCTGGGAAGAGAGGGTTGGGAATATTGTTTTTGATCTCAGATGTCTGTATCAGAGCATAAGTATGGGAAATAAACAAAGCAAACTGGAAATGTTTAGAAAGGAGCAAATTACAACCCCATTGATCTTCAATACAGTTTAACAAACATTTATTTAACACCTTTTATGTGCTAGACATTGGAACTACAGAGGTGAAAAATGGTATTGTGCAACTCCTTGGAAACTGTCTAACCTCAAAGGCAATGAGGTGGGTGAAGGCTTCTACGTGAACCAAAAATAAGGACTTCTGTGTCATAGAAGAAATATTTACTAAATTCCAACTCTGTCAAATTTGTACACCTGTTCCTCCACTTAGAGTAGTGCTTTTATTAGTTTTATTTATTTACTTTTAGTTTGTAGCATTCAGTTCCACAAGCTTTTGAGTCCAAATCTGCTCCCCCTTCCTCTCTTCACACCCCTCCCCCCATGGTGGCATTTAATCAAATACAGGATCTACAAATACCTTCACATTAAACATTAGTCAGGTTGTAAAGAACAATTATAAAAATGGATTGAATAACGAGAAAAAATAAACAAAACAAAACAAAAAAGAGAGAGCAAGTAGTTTGCTTCAGTCTGCATTCAGACTCTGAATCTCTTCCTCTGGATGTGCATAGCCCTTTCCATCATGAGTCTTTTGGAGTTGTCTTCTAACCTTGCATTCCTGAGAGGAGCCCAGTCTATCAAAGTCAGTCATCACAGATACAATGTGTCTGTAATTGTGTACAAAGTTCTCCTGGTTCTGCTCCCCTCACTCAGTATCAGTTTATATAAGTCTCTCCAGGTTATGCAGTCCTTTTGCTCCTCATTTCTTATGGAACAGTAGTATTCCATTACATTCCTATACCACAACTTGTTTAGCCATTCCCCAATTCATGGGCATCCCCTTGAGTAATGCTTTTATTCTGAGATTACAGGTTCACCTCTACAGGAATCAGAATCACTATAACCAAGCCCTACCAAACTAATAATAGGCCATTCTTTTGAATGTAGGAACTGTTTTGTCCTCTTGTGTTTGTATCCTTGGACTACCCATAGTGCCTTGTATTTGAGGAGCGCTTAAGGGATGCATGTTGAAAGAATGGCATAACTATCTCTCCCAGCATCCTGCTTCTTGTCTTTATCATGATTGGTTTATCTTCTGTTTTAGTACAGATAAATGTTCATATTGCATGAGGAAGGATCAATTCAGTGTATCAGGTTAAGTTACAGTGAAAGTTGAACAGAAGTGTGTATGAAAGGAAACTGTCCATTATACAATGGGTAGTAATGAAACTGACTTATCTAGACCATACTTAAAATCCCTGGGGACTAGCTCGCTCTGGGATTTCATTTTTGCAAAGTTGTAGTGAGACAAACATTTGGAATTTTGAAAGCATTATAAAAATGGTACCTATTATGTACTATTATTATGATTCCATAGACCTGGATGGCCTTCCCCCAATTAGGATAGTGTCTTTTCCACCAGAATCGTACTCTGGGTTACACATCTCCTGGCCCACCCCCTCAACTCTGCTTCCTAATTGAAACAATGGAGTACGCTAGAAATTGATAATTTTTCAACTAATAATACCAAACTGGCTCTCAGATAATCAGTAAATCTCTTAATTTTTGGCTAGTTTATGATACTCTATCTGCCTTCCCATAGGAACTACTAATTCTTTCCCTTCAGAAGAGAACGGGGAAAATTGCTTATAATTGTAAGGTTGGGTGTGGGGATTGTGACTGAGTCAATCATTCACCCCACCCTATTTAGCTCTAATGCCTTTATCTGATGAACACAACTTCATTGAGTTAATAAATCAGGTGATGAAGTAAGCTGGAACAAGACATATAAAATTCTGTTGAATCACTAAATCAAAGGCTTTATATGCAAAAAAAAAGGTCATTGGAAGCCATTGAATAAAATGGAATGATATTGCATAGAAGGTGTATTTAGATTG
This sequence comes from Pseudochirops cupreus, assembly GCA_028627135.1. Lineage (NCBI taxonomy): Eukaryota > Metazoa > Chordata > Mammalia > Diprotodontia > Pseudocheiridae > Pseudochirops > Pseudochirops cupreus. The sequence goes on along the minus strand of CM053581.1, from coordinate 106,498,610 downwards.
GTTGAGGAGACTTGGTCACACCCTGTGGGTTTCATATAAAATAGCAAAAGTTTTGAACCAAATGATAAGAACATCTATTAGTTTATTGGTGGAAATTTTCCAGTCATTGAGAATGAATCATCTGCAGGGAGGCAGAGCATTGTTCTCAGCCTTGGTCTATCCCTTGGCCAGAGGACGACCTTGTGAAACTTGGAAGGTTGGAGTATTTGGAATTTTCATTAGCATCCCAGCAGGATCCTCAGAATAACAAAGGCTGGATGTAGTGTCTGCATTACCAAGCAGTGACAAACTAGAACCATGGAGTAAAGGCAGCTTTAAAACTCTACAAGGAGCCCAGCAAAAAGGTATAATTTACCTAATGAGAACTTCATGAGTATCCCATGAAAGAGAGTAAATGACTCCAAGAAATGAGAAGCTGTGAGTCATCCCTTTGTGGCATATGTTCATTAAGTTTGAACCCAATTTCTCCTGGACTCTGTTTATGCTGGTGAGAGAATGTTATGAAAGACTTTTGGGAAGATACATCAAAAGCCACTATACATCTAGTACATATCCCTTTCTAAAAGCTAACTGAGCCTGGCTAACTAATTTCTCCCAGTTCGTAATCATGGATGGAAGCATATCCTGAAGATCTACTTAGACTTATTCTTTCTATAGTACTAGAAAGATAGTCACCTCCTAGTCCATCAGGAACACACCTAGAACCCTGAAGGGAGATATAGCAGCATATCAGAGTCTACCAAACTGCTTTCCATTTTTTCCAGCAATTCTTCTCAAATAAGAAATTCTTATATATACATACATATTTATAAACATATATACACACATACACACATACATGTACACATATACATACACATACATATGTGTATATGCACGTCAGTTCTCTGAACACTAGAGTTTTGTCAAGTCAACCAGTGTTATTTAAATGCCAAGCACTATTCTGAGTGCTGAGGTCATAAAGAAAAGCAAAACACAAAAACATAAACAAAATACTCCTCACTCTCAGGGAGCTTACAGTCTAACTGGAAAGACGGCATGCAAGCAATAACGTACAAACAGGGTATAGATATGGATACACACAGACATCCAGAGTTACAGCGTTCAAGTCTTATTGACTTCATTTTTTTTTCTCATTCTTCCTTGTCTAGCCTTTCGAATAGGTCTAATTTCCTATTTTTAAGAAGTAAAAACTTATTTTGATGATTAATACTTTATAATATAGTTTGAATTTACCTTTCTTTTCCTTTGATATTTTAAGTTTAGTCCTTTCCCAATGTTTTCTGTTAATGATTTTTCTAGACCTGAAAGTTTCTCTTTAGCTTAACATTATATATATATATTATATACATATATATGTATATATATATACATTAGGTATGCTTATGCATTTCATAGTTATTTTGAAAAGTACTTCACCTTCTATTATTGTCTCCTGGATTTGGCAATTGTGATATGGAACAATGTAGATTTTTGTAGACTAACACCCTAGTAAAGATATTTTTCTCTGCTGATTCCCTAAACTTTTCTAAGGAAACCATAATTCCATACAAAATTCAGAATGGTTTTGTCTTCTCTTTGCTTACATTTATATCATTATTTTTGGTTTATTTTCATCCATATTTCTAAAATGATGTCAAATAACAATGACAAAAGGGGCATCTTTGCTCATTGGGAAATCTTTCCATGTTTCCACCTTATGGATATTGTTAGATTTGGGTTTTAGGTACAAACTTTTGTCACGTTTTTCTAAGTATCCTCTTGTCGTTATACTGTGTAGGATTGTTAGCATAGAGTGATGTACTCTTTCATAGACCTTTTGGAAATCTTTTGATAATTTTGGTTTTTTAATCTTTTTTATATGATTAATTTTGCTAATTGTTTTTCTATTTTTGAAACATTCATAGTATACTTAAATTCATCATAATGGGGGGATTTGGGATCAACATTTGCTGTCCCCCCCCCCAGAATATAATTTAACACTTAAAATGGATTTTTATTAATGATATTAAAAGTGGTTCTTTTTCTTCACTTTAACCTTCAATTTAGTTACTAGGAATATAGTTGTTTCATTTAAAAAAGAAGTCTGGGAGAGTTCTTTATTCCCCAATTTTTTTGGAAAAATTTGTGCAATATAGATATTCATTTTTTTTAAAGTTTGATAGAATTATCCTTTAAATATATCTGGACTGCTTTTTTAAAATAATCAGTTCATTTGCTTTTCTAAGATTGGATCATTTACTCTCCATTCAGTATTCTTTTAATCTGGGCATTTTGCATTTTATCTATTTTTTTCTATTTTTTATTTCAGAGATTTGCATTCATAGTTTTGTTGTTGTTTAACTGTGGAAGCAATTTGTGAAGGTTACTTTTATTTCTTAAGGCTTTATTATGATTTTACCCCAATCATTTTTATTTCACTAATTTGATTTTTCATACCACTTCTTTTTTGATAATAAATTTCAGAATATCTTTTATTTTTATGACATCTAAAATTTGTGTAATATTTGTTTCCTCACCATCATATCTTTCCTGAGAATTATATCTGCAAATATATGTTTTTTAAAAGAAAAACAAAACAAAGGTCAGTACATAAAACCAACACTTCAAAGACGTATGATACTGACTGTGACGTTCAGTATCCGTGGTTCCCAATTCTGCAAAGAAACGACGGCACCGTGCCTTCTCTTTGGAGCCTTCTTTCAATCCAACCTTTCCATCCAATCAATCACTTCTTTGGAACTGAATTTGGTTATTATAATTTCTACCTCTGCTTTCCCCCAAATTGTTCTCTTTTCCATGGCCTTTGCCATCTCATTTCTGGATCATGAAAGTAGACATTCTAAGAAGTAAGGAAAAAGAAAGAGTGCCTTCCAAATATGGAGGAACACGTTGTTCAAAGCAAAGAGGTGAAAGACGGAACATGATGTATAGGGCACAGTAAGGAGGCCAGTTTGACTAAATTAACTGTGGAAGAAAGTAATAGGAAATAATGATAGAAAAGTAGGCTGGAATTAGGTTGTAAAAGACTTCAAATGCCAAACAGTGGAGTTTTTTGATGGGAGGAGGAAGAGACCAATGAAGAGACTACTGCAGTGGTCCAAGAAAGAGGTAACGAGGGTGTGACTTTATGAGTTGAGAGAAGGGAAGGAATTTTGTGGAAGTAGAAAATGGCTGAACATATGTGTGTCTGTGTGTGTGTGTACATATAAACACAAAAACATGATAAAGATATATACACATGCAAACACAAACATACATATATACATACACATACATATATATATGTATATATATATATATATACACAATATCTGTGTGTATGTATGCATATATAAATGTCAGAGTAATCTTCATGGTGGTCTAAAATTAATAAAATAAAATAATAATGATAGCTCAAATGTATATAATATTGTACATTTTTAAAATTGTTTTTTTCCTCATACAGAGCTTGGGAAGTTTAATGAGTCATGTATACAAAATAAGACAGGAATTTAAAATAAATTATTGACACGAAGAACGTTACCATGGTATGGTTCCACCTGGTTCTTTTTGTTTTTGCATTTCTTCTGTCTCTTTAATTTTCATGGCAAAACAAAGGATTTTGGGGAACTGAAAAGGACCTCAAAAGGACCACCGACCTAGACACCACTGGGTAAAAAAGACAATCTCTAAGAGTGATTGCTTAATTTGCAGGAGCCCCATAACGAAACGTGCAGGGCAGGGGTTAAAAGCCATTTCTCCCTTTGCCAGATCAGTGTTTGAGAACTTTAGATTATTTAGATACAGAGGCTCAAAAATAAATTAAATGTTCCTAGGATCTATTCAAGGTCTATTCAATGAGGTTAGCTGTTACCAACAAAATAAATGAATGAATGAATGAATGAACAAAGGAACAAACAAACAGATAATCAAATAAAGAAATAGTTGGCCTTTAGAGATGAAGACTACTTTCCTAGAGAAAAGCAGCCTTACAGCTTTTCTCTGATCTGATATGGGATGTGTGAAGACCCTACTTCCTCCTTGAAAAGGTCTGAAACTAAAGTCTTTATAGAAGTAGCAGAATTTTCCACTCTATTTATAAGGAAAAGGTATCATCTCAGCTAAAACTCCTGCTCCCTCCCTGCCCCCACTTCCACCCTGCAAGCCAAAAGCTGGAATCTGCCTCTGTGTGTTTTCTGGAGGTCTTTAAGGCTTGTCATTAATGCTGCATATATTTGTGAGAGAGTGTGCCTCAGGTTTTTTTTTTTTTAGTAAATATTCTATTGTTATTCTTCATTCTATGATATTTCATTAAATAATGCCTTTGCTTTGAACAAATCATGCCATCTGATTGCATGGCATGATGACATGTTATCTTTTTTTAAACAAAAAGAAGTAAATATATCAGCGGTTGGGGGAGCTCATGAACTATGAATTTTTGAGTTGCTAATACAGATCTAGAGTACTTTGACCCTGGAGTGGATTTTCTGGGAGTCCTACATGTGTCCCAAGGGTATATTTATACTCTAACTACCCTATGAGATATATATGGCGAGTATTATTATCTCTACTTGACAGATAAGGACACTGAGGTTAAGAAAGTTGAATTCACTTATCCAAGGTCTAATATCCAGTGTCAGACCTGGGTCTCAAGTTAGGATGATATATCTTTGAGTCCAATGTTATTGGACTCTAATATTCAGACTCTTCTTAGGATGACTGCTAACAATATCCTTGCTCACAGAAGTTAATTATAACCTCACTAATATTTTTTGTATATTTGGAAAAAGCTTTTTCATTTTGAAATCTCAATGGCTGTTCACAACTTAAGTGTCTAATGAATAGACGTCTGGCTCTCATCTATGGGCATTAGGGGAATTACTGTCAGAGATCTGTGCTTATTTCCACTGAAGAAAATCATCCTCTTAAAAGTTTTTGGATATAGAATTTAAGGATCTAAAGATTAGGACCTCTTTCTCCAGTTCCTCCTGAAGCCTCTATTTCAAGTAAGTACTTAGACCAATCATCCTTTATTCTTCAGATTTCTCACCATTCCCTAGTGCAGGTACTCCATGCCCTTCAGCTCCCTTTAATATGCCAATCTCCACAATTAAAATGGAAATTATTAAAAGGCAGGAGCTACTTTTTTTGGCTTATATCTGTATCCCTTAAGCTTAGCTTAGTGCCTGGCATATAGTAATTGACACTAAATGTTTGTTAACTTGAAAATTTTACAAAAGACCACTGAGTAAGGATTTATTATCCTAATTTTATAAGGCAGTAAGCTGAGGCAGAAAGAATAAAAGAATGGACAAGGCTACTCAGATAACCCAGAAAAAGGGTTAAAAAACAAATAAAAACTTCTTGTTCTCTGAGACTATTCTTTTTGGTAATAAGTTATCTACTCTAAGATATTTCCTTTTCCACTCCCAGTTTTGCCCCTTCTCCAGAACCTTCTATATACAGGATCTTCCAGATGAAAACTCCTAGCTTCCTAGATAATTGATACCTATCTATCTCTGACAATATAAATAAAACCCAATCAGACAAGACTGATAAAAGACCCCCACTCCCTTTCTATAAGATACGTGATCATCTCCCACATTCGAGTGGGACTTTTCTGTGGAGATAAACCTACTATCCTTCACTCTTAAGAAATGACTAAGAGCCTGGCATAATCTGTATGGCAGGGCTGGAGAGCCCTTCTCATCTAGATCATCAATTGCCTTCTTCTTACTGCTGGTCTTCAAACTGATCACACTAGAGTTTGGGATCTTGTGTAACCTGCCCTGTCAGAGATGTTTGTATCTTTGCATGTTCAGTGAATTGTAAGTTCCTTGGAGAAGGGAATTCTTTCAATATTTTTCATCATTGTACCTCCAGCACCTAGCTCTGTGCATGTCACATAGCAGGCATGTAGTACATGCTTACTGAATTGAATTATTGAATTTGGGGTGATTGAGATCCCCATAGATCCTTGCCTCATCCTTATCTCCTTTCCTGTTTCCCTCTGTCCATCCCATGTATCCATAATACTTCATAATTCATAAAGTATTTTATTTACTACAATTCCACATAGTAGTTACTGCCATTATTATCTAAGGAAATGGAGATTGGGAAAGGTAAAATGAATTGGTCAAAAAGAGTCTAGGTCTTAAAGTATGGCTTGGAGAATTGTAGTAGAAAAAAACGTGGAACCATTTCACAAAGGGACGGATGGTTCTCAAAATTCAGGCTTTTAAATATAGGCTTAGAAAAAAAGAGGCAGAAAATGTAATGCCACTTAAATGTATGGGCAGTTAAACATACCTTGAAAAATGAAGATTTTTAACTTTGATGGTTTCATTTTTTATAATCTACCATCCACACTTTCATGCCTTGTTTCCCCCATCCAATTTGCATGGTCTAAAAAGAGATGGGGTTACTGAGTCAATTCCAGTATAGAGGCACATTGAAAAGAAGGGGAGGAAAAGTTGCAGAAATACAAAATAGGGGATTTTTTTTGTAGTTAATAATAGGTGACATTCACATATAGAAGTTTAAAATTTGCAGTGTACTTCACAATCTCACGTAAGGTAAGTGACACAGGTATAATAACCATTTAACGGATTAGGAAATTGAGGCTCAGACTAACCCATCTTCACATAATTCCCAAATGTCAGAGATCAGATATAAACCCATGTTTCTCTTTACTCAGAGTCAAACACTCTTTCCTCTCCACTATATTGCTTGTCTGTTTAATTACAGTAGTCAACATGTAGGAAACACCAGGCATGTTCCTGGGAAAGAATGTTGTTTGGAAGGCAGACACTGTTGCCATAGCTACACCTTTCAGGAAATTGTTTTCTCTTTAACACAATTTGAAAATAATTAGATAAGAGGCTATTAACCAATCTCTGGTCAGTAATAACATTCATTGGGAGGCAGTGTGCTGTTCTTTGCTAACATCCTCCCTTCCCTTTGCTGCTCTGCTCAGCTGTCATAGATCCTTAGTACTGGTCTTCTTGCATTGTCACATCCCTGTTGCTAACCCTGGCTCTCCCTTATGGTTCTTCCTCTCAGTGAATGAAGGTCCCAGAAAGCTGAGTGGGATTCCCTCAAAAATTCTTTCAGCATCCACCCAGAGATGAATTCTTTGTCACACAACGTTCATCTTCATTTGAATGAATTCAAGAGCTTTTGGAATGTTTACTGGAAAATGTGTTCAAATTAAGAGTCCAGATGTTGAGGTTTGGGATGTAGGGGTGCTCAAGACCCCAAAATACCAACACGCTAGGTCTTGCTGAATGAATTAGACTCAAATCTTCTCTCAACCAAAGGAAAGCAAAGTTTATTAAAGATTCATCATATTGGGTAGATTCTTAAGGAACCTAAGCATTAGTGATGCTTGTATTGACAAGTGGGCCAAAACAATCTGACATAGACTGAGTCTGAGCTAGATTGAATCTGAGCACCTTCATGGAGGCAAAATGGATCTTATATACAGAAAGACTATGGGAAGGATCTAGGGGGTGGTCTAATAATGTGGGGTGATGGGAGGAGAGGTCCAGGGAGGATCTTGATGGGACTGAGGTCAGACTCCAGGGACCAAGAGAATGGGATTTTGATGGGATTAAGGGTAGGAAACAGGTAGAGGTAACAGACAATGGAGGGCAAGGCTAGGTTAAGGGTAATAAAAAATTCAATCACAGTGATAATGGAAGGCTTATGGCTAGATCCAGTGGGAAGATTCAAGAGAACTCAAGGGGGTTCCCAGGGTCTTAAACCCATCACAGAGAGACATGACTTTGAATCCCAACCCTCCAGATTTCAAACAGTATGACCCAGAGCTAATTATTTATCCTTTCTGTACCTCTGTTTCCTCATTCATAAAATGGGAATAGAACTCAGAGTTGACTATAAGGCTAGAAGCAGGGTTAGATATGGAGGAGGGTTAAAGTATTAGAAGCAGGCTTAGGGTTACTCACGGGGTTGTTTTAAGAAAAGCACTTTTTAAAATTTAAAGTACTAGAGAAGTAAGTTGTTGTTGTCATCATTATAGTTGCAGTTAACAGCTGCTGACTCATAGTGTTTTTCTTTTTCTTCTGGAAGGGTCATTTCCCAGAAGATCACACCCTGGCTCTCTAAGGATCAGAGCTGTAGGGATGGAAGAGACCAGAAAGATTTTCAAGCACAACTTTCTCACTTGACAGAAGAGGAAAATGATATTTAGAGAAGTTAAGTGACTTGCTCAAGTTTACACAGCTAGTCAAGATTCCAGTCCAGGTTTTCCAAATTCCAAATCTAGCAGCACAGAGTTCTGAGCTTGCAGTCATGAAGACTTGACCTCAAATCTGACCTCAGATCCCTACTTGCTTTGTGATCTTAGGCAGGATAACCTCTATTTCCTTCAGTTCCCTCAACTGTAAAATGTGGATCATAATAACATCTACCTCCCACAGTTGTGATGAAAATCAAATGAGATAATATTTGTAAAATACTTAACACAATGCCTGGCACATAGTAGGTGTTTAATAAATGCCCATTTTCTTTTAATCTCTCCAACACAGGCTCACTTTTAGGAGCCACATTATGTAAATGAAACACATACAAATGAAAAACCTCATTAACTAACTTCCAACCTTGGTTGGTTCCTCCTTGCCTTGGGGGAAAGAATCCAATTCAATTCAAACAACATTTTCAATACTCCCTGTGGACAAGTCACTTAATCCCTCTGAAGCAATTCTCAATGATGATGTGTTACAAAGGAGTTAAGTATCTGTCTCATTGGAGGGTATTCTATACAGAGATTTCCCAGATAACCATTTGGACAACTGGGAAAGTCTTTGTGCAGGAGGTTGTACCTGAGTTGAGACTAGAAGGCATTTAAAAATTTTAACAGACCTAGGTAAGGAAGCAATACACTCTTGGCATGAGTAACAGCCTATGCAAAATCACATAGCCAGAAGATGGAATGTCATGTATGGGGAACAGCTAAAAGGCCAGATTTTACTAGAATGGAGGGTACATGAATGAAGGCAACAAAGAACAAGATTGTAAAGGTAGATGACTAAGTTAATGAATATAGAAGCACTGACTGTGTGTTTAGTATGTTTTAAGCACTGTGCTAAATACAGGGTTACAAATAGGGAAATAAGACAGCACTTGCTTCCAAGGAACTCACACTCTAATACAGCGGTTTTCAACCTGTGGGTTGTGACCCCTTTGGGGGTCGAACGACCCTTTCACAGGGGTCACAGGGGTCACCTAAGACCATCGGAAAATATATATTTCCGATGATCTTAGGAACCGAGACACCCTTCCTCTATCCATCTCCAGGCAGGTCTGCCCACATGCAGATATGCCCACATACGAGTATTAAAGGCTCACAGCATTAGGAAGGTTGAGAACCACTGCTCTAATAGGAATGGGTAGCCCATTTAGAAGAGTACAGTTGCAGGACAAATTGAAATACCTGGAGGCCCAAAGCAGTCAGTGATAGGGTAGTTAACATGGCCCAGTAGTTATTAGGATGATTCAAGATGCCTGCCCTGCAGAATTGGAACCTGGAGGGGATTTGCCCACCCCCACTGAGAAGAAAAGAGTGAACTAAAGGGTCAGAGTGGAGAGGTGAATTCTAGGTTTTCTCAAGGAAGAGGTATGATGAGAAGGTTAAGATCTGAAAGGGCATTGGCAGGTTTGGACATGGAGTCTGTAAGGGAGAGAGAGGGCAGATTCTGTTTGGTATCTAACTAGATGGAATACCAAGCAAATGACTTGGCACTTTATCTGAGGGGCAATAGGGAGCCTCTAAAGATCCTTGAGCCAGGGAATGAGATAGTCGGACCTGTAATTAGGATTATTGTCATGGCAACTGTTTGGGGAATGCATTGTAGAGAGATGATCAAAAAATGGGAGTTTAAGTAGGAGGTTATTGAAATAGTTTAAATAAGAGAGATTTGAGTACTGTGAGAAATAAGCTCACTCTAGAAAGAGCCATACTTATTGTGAAGCAAGAGTTCTCATTTTATTTTTCCATTCATTCCAAATGAATGGGTAACTCCCAAATGGAGAACGTTTGCTCAGACAAATGCAAACCTTTGTATGTCATTCACAATTTTAATTTTCCCCTTGCTGTCCTTTGGCTAGATGCAACCTCCTGAAGCTCCCATTTTTTATGTTCTTTTACTTGATAAGTTCCACCTCAAACATCTCATTAACCATGAATATGAGGTTCTGACCTTTTACCTGGTCATAAGCCTGCTTCTGCAAATTCAGATCTGATTAGAATGAGTTAACTCTGATTTACATTCTGTTATCACTTAAAATTGGGAATAGCTTTAATCATGTGGAAACAGAATTCCTTCTTTTGTTTCTCACAGTACCATGAGTTAAAATTGTATGCTTGAAGAGAAAGGAATGGATTAGAAAGACATTGTGGAGTGACATCAAGATTTGGCAACCAATTGAATGAGGATGGTGGTGGTAGTAAAATGAATAATTCATTTGTTTGAGCTCTTCTGCTTTGCTAGGTGTGAACAAAGACACTATCAATTTAACTTTATGGTATCACCCTGTTGCATTCAGACAACATAACAGAACATAAAGCAATGGACCAGAATACAATACCTGAAGCACCATGGTCCTTGTAGGATATTTGTAAGATAGGAAGATGAATCACACCAGCTATCTACTATCTATTGTTCTAGAACTAACCTATCTATGTTCAGAGAAGGCCATTACTAAGGTAGTGACCTTCAGGAGATGATTCCTCTCCCCATCCCCACACCCAAACAGAAAGTTATGAACTATCTATGGAGGCATAGAGGTGCTATGATTTGAACCATTACAAGTATACTCACACCAAAAGAAGCCCAGAGCCTTAAAGCACCAAAGTGAAGACATTCAAACCAGAGTTAAGTGTTTGGGAGGTGAGAGGACAGGCTTTCTACCTACATTGGAGTTTGGGGTTTCTCTGATGAATGAATTGTCATAGCAGGGTAAATTGGAATTAGGGCATAGTCCAGTATCTAGGTGGCATGGAGGATAGAGTACCAGCCTTGGATTCAGGAGGACTCATCTTCCTGAGATTAAATCTGGCCTCAGATACTTACTAGCTGCATGATCTTGAACAGGTCACTTAACCCTACTTACCTCAGTTTCCTCATCTGTAAAATGAGCTAGAGAAGGAAATGGCAAGCCACTGGCACCTTTGCCAAGAAAAATCCCAAATGTGGTCACAACAGTCAAACACAACTTACAAGACTCAACAACAAACACCATGCCAGAGAGTAAGTCAAGTGATCAAGTAAACGGTTAAATTGCCAGGCTGGCATCTGAAACAGAGATCAGTACTGGGGATCACATAAGAAGTAAGATGAGGAACCCAGCAGCAGGGTGTAGTGCCAATGCAATATTTATAGTACCCACAATCTTGATAAAAACCATGACTATAAATATTGCACGACAGGCCATCACAAAAAATTGAGCAAACTCTTCATATAGAGGCAGAACTGAAGCATTTATTTAGACACCAGAAAACTGAATTCCAAAACCAGTAAGCCAATTCCATCATAATACCAAAGATATTAAGAAGCCATAATAATGCTGAGAGCCACAGCATCCTTCAGTATTCCCACAAACCAATACAAGATCAATATCTTTTCCCTAGCTTATCTGACTCCTTGCCTGAGTACCTCTCTCTTCCACTGTCTGTGACTCGCCGGCTTCCTGTGGGCTCTGCTTCCCTTCAGCAAACTCCTCCCACCACAGGCTCCATGTGATTATGTTCAGCCTATCAAGGGGCAGAGTTTATCTTCACAGCGGGGGAAGCTTCCTGTGGGCTCTGCTTCCCTCAGCAAACTCCTCCATGTGACTACATTCAGCCTATCAGGGGGCAGAGTTTACTTTCACAGCAGAGGAGGTCTTCAAACACCCCCCTAGGTCTATTCAGGGGCAGGGAAGATCTTCAAATTCTCATTCCCATTACACAGGGTCAGCAGCCCACTCCCAGCCTGAGAGGTAAGAGAAACTCCATTATTCTAGGTTTACAATCTGAACCAGGATATGACAAAATGGAAAACCGCCACGAGAGAGAAAAAATGTCTAAGGGCTTTCAATCCTGTCTCTGTTTGTTAGCACCGCCAGGTTGCTAATAGATCCCAGTGAACAACAGCCCTCTCTAACCTCTATGCTTCCTCACCCACTTTGGAGTCAGATAGTAAAGGGACGTAGTTCTAAGCATCCTTTTCTTCTGCACCTCAACACTTGTAATGCTTGGAGGCCTTCTGTTAGGTGCATGTCTGGTCTGGTGTGTGTTGATGTTCCGGGCTTTTGTATGCTTTTCTGTATTCAAAATTTAAACGCTGAAAAATGAGCACTGGAGAAACCTCTTCAGTCAGCACCTACGATCTATTAAGGCAATTAATCAAACACATAGTTTGTCAACTCCTTGTTCTCTTATGTTTTATGATCAGGTTGTTATTTCATCAACCCAATAAAAAAGAACTAATCTTCATTGCATGGGAATCATTTGGGGGACTGAGGGTAAGGAACTCAGCTGCCATTCTCCGTCCTGTGGTCCTGATCAGTCTCTGGGTTACAGGCGGCCCCCCCGCGGGGTGGATTGAATTATTTTTAACCGTAGTAAAGTCATTAGCTCTTATTGGTAGCTTTTTCATGCCTTATAGAATTTTCTACATTATCGGAAGATGGCCAACTCAGTTGCCCCTATGTTAGGGGCATGTTATTGCCCCTCCTTCAGAGGATAGGAAGATCTTCAGTAATCTGATGGCAAAAAAGAGGTCGCTGTTGCTAAAAATATGTAGAAATGTGAATTGAATGAGTGAATAACTACATATGTTTTGAACTATTTGAACAACCAGACTCAGAAAGCAGGAAGGAAGATATAATGGCTTCTGTTAACATAGACATTGAAGTAGTACTGGGGCATAGAGCACTGGGCCTAGAGCCAGGAAGACTCATTTCCCTAAGTTCAAATCTGGTCGCAGACACTTATGAGCTGTGTGACCCTGGGCAGGTTACTTAGCCCTGTTTGCCTCAGTTTCCTCATATGTAAAATGAGCTGGAGAAGGAAATGACAAACCACTACAGTATCATTTCCAAGAAAATTCTAAAATGGGGTCACAGAGAGTTAGGCATGATTGAAACAATTGAATAGCAATGGAAGTACTACTGATTAGAGAGAAAGGGAATTTGTCAGTAGAGAGACCGAAATATCTGAAAAGAATGCAGGGAGGAAATGGGAACAGATGGGGATGGAGAGAAAAGATTCCCTAAAAGAGAACTGGTGTTACTAGTTCCATTAAGACTCAGAAATAAGGGATCTCTCTAAGGAAGTACATACATATTCTGCAAGTAACATGATGTGGAAAAAGACACAACAAAATGGCATGGTAGAAAGACCATTGGACCTAGAATCAGAGAGATCTGGGTTTGAATCCTGTCTCTGACATTTACTAGCTCAGTTGTCACAGACAAATCACCTATCAACTCTGAAGTTTCGTTTCGCCACGTCTAAAAAGACATTAATAATAGTAGTGCCTGTCTCACTGGGCAGTGATAAAGATAAAATGAAATAATCTGTGTGAAGCACTTTGTGATCCTTATATACATTATAAACACTAGCAGCCATTAAGAGGTTCCTACTCTTAGGAAAATAAACCCTAGATACTGATGATTAAAGTTTCTTGAGCACTGTCTAAATGCAGGGTACTATGTTAAATACTGGAATGGTTTGCCATTTCCTTCTCCAGCTTATTTTACAGATGAGGAAACTGAGGCAAACAAGGTGAAGTGGCTTGTCAGGGTCACACAGCTAGTAAGGGTCTGACGCTGTATTTGAACTCAGGAAGATTCATCTTCCTGACTCTAGGCCAGGAACTCTATCCACTGATCCACCTGACTGCCCATAGGAAACTAATCTAATCCAATTTATACATTTTACAGAAACTAGTATTGAGAGAATATTAGCTACTTGTCCAAGGTCTATAGATGGTTGTCCTTCATTCTCAAAGAGGACCAAAATTGCATCACTGTGTTAGAGTCAGGTTACAGTGTGTCTGACTGGCTGATTAGACTCATAGGAGCTCAGAATGCTCTACCGCGTGTCAGGCATGAACAGTTCATATGGACATTTGGGGGTGGATTCTCTGAGTTTGCTCATCTTGTGTTTCTTTTGAGCTATTTCAATTCTGCTTTGCTCACAGAGCACAGCACCTGCTTTGCTGAGGGCACACCATGCTGGGCAATCCTGTACCAGTGTCTTCCAAGTCATACAATCAGTTCCAAAGTTCCTAAGAGAGACCTTGAGAGTTTTCCTTGCATAGCTTTTTCTGACCAACAGGTCCCAGAGCTTATCAGTAGCAGAGTTTGGATTAGACCTGAGGTCAATTGACTAAAAGGGATAATATTTGTAGAGCACATTTCCTAGCATAAAATATCCTCTTAATCCATACTTATTTCCTTTCTCTTCCCCTCCCAAACCAGAGTTCTTTCCCTTACAATGCATTACCTTACTTGGGCACAAATTAGATTAATGAGAACCTAGAATGCTAGGTTTCTTTACTACCTCTTCTGGTAACCTGCCCAGATCACTAAACATCTTTTGAACCCAATATTCCATTTATAATTTGTTTTTTTTTTGCTTTTTGAAGGGGCAATTGGGGTTAAGTGACTTGCTCAAGGTCACATGGCTAGTAAGTGTTAAGTGTCTTAGGCCAGATTTGAGCTCAGGTCCTTGGGACTCCAGGGCCGGTGCTCTATTCACTGCACCACCTAACCACCCTTATAACATTTTTAATAAGGTATTCAGTCAAGGGTATGGTAAAGCCAGCACCAACCATTTCATGATAGCTGATTGTTAAATTGTCACCGTGAGCAATTTACTTCTCAGAAATTGGCAAACACTACAAATCAGAGTATGACATTCTTTTGTTGATTGCCTAACCTAAGAAAGTTATAGAAAAAATGTTAATGATGCAGATTAAACTTAAAGTGTGTCATATATATTTTGTTTTCCAGAAAACTGTTTGTTAAACATTTACCAGCATACATTTCCATTTAACTAAATATAAAGATATTTATTTTTCTTGGGTATATTGAAGGAATTCATGAACCTTTTAAATGTAGAACTATTAAAGGCTATATTCTTTCAATTAAGAAGATCCTTTAAGCTAGGGTCTGTTAAGGACATATCCCTAAAGGCTATGCAAATTTGTTTCAAGTGTACTTGAAGGAGAAAAAAAAATATATCTTTATTTCAATATTATTAGTTTCTTATGTAATCCTTTGTATTTTATTTTATGCATCTTAAAAAAATATATTCTTAGAAGACTTTCATAGGCTTTACCAGATTACCAAAACAATAAGGGATCCATAACACACACGAACACACACATACCACCCCCCCCACACACAAATAAGTCCGCACAAGTTAAAAACCCTTGATCTAACCTCAGAAATCTTATCATGTAAGAACACTTCTTTGATTGATTTACAGAATCAATAAGTCATTCAACCAACTGAAATGATGTGTAAAAAGATTGTCTACACAGTGAGGTAGTATCTCTTTGAAAAGGTCAAGAAAAAAAAAGTGAGATTGGGCTAACTAACTAAACAAACTAATTATGACACTAGCAACTTTTAATTGAACAATGTCCACAATTTCCTAGGCCAGTTGAGTCTACTTCAGCAGTGTAATATATCATTATGGGAACTGATAATTCCAGTTCAAACCAAGCCCATAAAATGGATCTGCTCTGAAGTAAAAGAGTTTCTTCTCTCCTTCCTTCCCCTTCCATTGAATATATCATCTTTCCTGTGCCAGAGAAAAGTGGATTTATCATATACCTGTGGATTCAACAGAGGCACTGGCCCTTAGAGACCATTAGAGAGCTATAGCTAAGGAGAAGAAGACTTCTAATAACTAGGAATTGTTAGGTCCCCTTTACCACATATGTGCTCTATATCAGTGCCTTACTACCATTTATAATCTCACTGTGATTCGACTCTCCCCAGGGACCTTGTATACTCAGAGGGATAATATACTTCAGTTTGTGCAGAATGTTTTGTACCATTTATTCTTATTGATGTGCCTTAATAAATACCATTTTCTTTTTTAAAGCTAATGGAGGTTACTAACTGATAATCATTAGAAAGCACACAGATGGGGGTTCGTGATAGTACTAGAAACCCCAGTCCTTCACTGTTGCCTCATAGAAGACTTCCTCTGAGTATTGAGCCTGTCAATTCAAGTGGAAATTGGAGAAGTAGCCCTTGAGGGATTGCTAATTTTTTTAATTTAAAGACTTTTCTAAAAGTAGCATTTTTATAATGTAGTTTCATTTTTGCACAGTTAATTACTGCTGACTGACCTCAGAGTTGTTGTTTTTCTTATTATTTCTTCTTCTTCAGAGCAGATCCATCTGTATGTTTCAAAGGTGGTCCTAGGCATCAAATGATTGGCTACCATGGGCCAGATTTTTGATCCTGTAATTCTGTATTGTTTATTTTCAGAAATAATGTCTGCAGGAACTTGTGCCTTATGCAAAAACATATACATCTATGTCTTAGATATCCTAGCCCAGGGATCTCTGAAATCTACCTCCCAACAAAGAGAATGTTATTGTTCTGTTTTGTTTTGTTTTTAACTGTACTTTATGAAGATTAAACAAGTATCAGAGAGAAGATAGAAAAACATCATCCTTCCACTTCCTTCTTCTGCCAGCTACTCTGAGACCCCATTTTCTGATCCTGTTTTCCTCCATTCTGTGATGAAAACTTGAGCCCCACATAAGTAAAAGCCATGAACAATCTATGTGCAGACACATTACCATTCTGTTTTCTTGAGGGTTATAGTTAATCTCCAGCTGATCATCAGCACAATATTGATTAGCCACAAGACCCCACTGGCCAGCTATGCATAAGTGGTAATAAATTTACATTCTGGAACAAAGTTCTGACAGGGCCAATAACAACCTTAACACCCTGCAGGTGCCTTTATTACCAAATTGATGGAAGCTTCATTCCACTGACTCAGTAAATAATTGGTTTCAGTTTAATACTCTTGTAGTTAAAGGTATTTCCAACCAGATTTACTTGCTGAAGAAATATACTCCAGTCCTTAACACTGTATTCTCAGGTGAACAGCTCCCCCAAACCCTAACCTAGTATTAAGTGCCCTTTAAAATAGATGGATTATACAGGCTTGCTAATGGGAAGGCAATTGATGGCTTTCTGCATCTCTGTCTCCAAAGATGGTACTTTATAAGATGCAGTCTGAGAGGGAGAATGATCAAAGAGCATCCATTTTGTGGTCTCTTGCCTAATGGTTGAGACTATCAAGAGTGTTCTACTTTATGTCAAAATGGTATGCCAATTCAGGAGTTCCCAATTTTAAGATTGCTCAGAACAAAAATTCACACTTGGAAAACAAAATCATCAGGGGATGGTCATTACAAAATAAGGTATTTCTCTATATAGCAAAAAATGCAAGGGCCCTTTATTCTATAAATTACTCCAGGTCCTTAGAGGTATGAATTTATATTGAAAAATTCTATTGATCTGCAAATCTCCTGGTATAAAATTCTGATTTAAAGTAACTGTAAACCTGTATCCTTTTCCCCATTCCAAAGCTATAATAGAAGGGGCCAATTTTCCTCTTTTTTCTTCATCCTATTTCTCCTTGCCTAATGATAAGATTATTAGAAATTAGTTAGTTTATCTAGAATTGTTTTATTTCAGGCAATAAGCCTTTCCTCAAGTGCTTACTATGTGCCAGTCCTCACATATGAAGATTTCTTCTTTCTATTTATTTTATATTTAAGTTATATATATAATTGAAATATGAGATCATACACATATGTATATCTTGATATATCTTTGTATATACACATATATATGTGATGTGTATATTGAATGTATATATACATGCATATATGCATACACATATATGTGTGTGTAAATGCACTCATGTACACATTCACCCTTGACCACACTAGACGTTATGCTCAATGATGAAAAGAACTACTCCTTATCTAAATTTTGTAACACACACACCCCAGTGCCTAATATAGTGCTCTACAAAAAAGGCATTGAAAAATTTATTGAATTAAAGGGAATTACCCCATGCAAGATATTTCACTTGGGCTACAGCAACTCTGTAAGAGAGGGAGAAAATGGGCATTAACTCTAAAAGTCAGTAGCAGTGAGTTTGAGTAAATAATAAGAGACCTCAGAGCTGCCTTCAATGAATTGAAGTTACCAGGTCCAGTCAAATGGCTTCTAAGAGTACTGAAAGAAGTTGAGACATGAGTAAAAGCCTCTATCAGTTATCTCTGAGTGATCAAGAATGAGAGGGAAAATGTTGAATGATTGTACCACTTCAAAACTCTATGCCAGTGAGCTTGATATCAATTGTTAGCAAAATTCTAGAACATGTTATTAAAGGGTTGATGTGGGAGTGCTTCGTAAGGAAAGCAATGGTCATTACAACATGGCATGGATTCATTAGGAATATATCATGCCAGAATAACTGCATTTCCTTTTTTCATAGGCTTAGGAGAAAGGGAGAGAAATGAAATCTCATGGTTGTAAATGTGGGTAGATTTCAGGAAAGTATTTGACAAAGTTAAATCTTTGTTAAATGAATGAGTGAATGAATGCTTATATGAATGAATGAAGTTGCATGGGTGCATGTGTATGTGTGTGTGTGTGTGTGTGTGTGTGTGTGTGTGTGTGTGTGTATCCAGAGAGAGGATTATACATCAAGAATGAGAGAGAGAATGCATTATGTGTATTCAGAAATGTTTAAAAAACCAGACTACAAAGTTGGTAAAAGAAAAGAAGGATAAATAGCATGGGAATATGGTGGCCCTTGAGGAATTGAGAACAGAAGATATGACAGAAATCTGAGATAGTTGGAGTTTGAAGATTGAAAGCAGGATCCTGATAATGAAATAAAAATAACAAACCTCAAAATAGAATGCGATAACTGCTGGTTTCAAAGAAAATGAAATTTAATGGTAATAAATGAAAAGCCTTGTGGCTGGGATAAACAAATAGAGAAACAAACACAAGCAATAACTACCAATGAAGATACAAGAAATAACTACCAAGTAATTCGTGTAAAGAAGACCTAGGGATTTTGGTGAACTATGAATTCAGAATGAGGTCTCGCACAACTGTGAGACTATGTAATTCTGTTATCTCCCATTCTATGGATTAGGACTCTGTGTCTCAGAGAGGTTTGGTGATTTGCCCGTCATCATACATTTAACAAGTGGTAGGAAAAAGGAACAAATCTTGCCTTCTGACCCCAAAGTTCTTTCCACTGCACAAAGAATCAAGAATTGGGCTGTCGATGGAATACGAACCGTTTCTGAGCAGGACATCCTTGACTAGGCTGACCTCGTTGTTCTTTGTTCTAAAAAGAAATTTGTTGCTTTCTGTGGGCACAGATCTTAGCGATGCCCCCTGCCTCCTGCTACATTGCACAATGAGTAGTTTTCTTTGGAGAAGGCTAATTTCAGGGTAGTAGCTTTGTCACAATGGAAAGTGTTAGGAAATTACGACAAAAACATTAGATGTGCAGCTAATTGACCTGCCTTATTTTGGGAACTGCTCCCTGTGTTCAAACATAGAAAGAAAAAACTGTAACAAGGTCAGCTTTCTTTCCCCAAACTGAGGCATACCCAAGAGATTGTGAGATGGGTAGGAGATAAAATTGCTTTTGAAAGAAAAATATTCCTGGTGGGATTTTCTTCCTTTTAATCGACTGAGAAAAGATGCAACAGAGGCATTTCTATTTGACAAGATGTAAATCAACCAATACAAGGCTATTTAGAGAGTGTCCACTGTACACTTATCCTTGTGTATTGTTGGGGAAACAGAAGCAAAAGACGGGAGTCCTGGCCCCAAGGAACTGATTTTATAACCTACTAGAATGGGAGTAAATTTGTTCATGAGGGGAGTGACATCAGCTCATAGCAAAGCAGATAGTACATAGTTAAGTGCTAACTGTATGCTGCTTAATTTTAGTGCTGAAGGAACCCACAGGAGGAGTTAACCCATTAAAGTCGTCAAGCAAACTCGATCTTAGCAGAGGGCCACCTTTATTAAGCATTTACTATGCATGATGCACTTTGCTGAGAACTCACAAATGTTATCTCATTTAATCCTCGCATCTCTGTAGGGTAAATGATTTATTAACAGCATTTTACAGTTGAGGAAACTGAGTCAGATAGAGAGTAAGTGACTAGCTTAAGGTCACATGATTGGATCTGACCCCAAGTGTTCCTCACTTCAGGCCCAGCATTTTATCCACTGGGTTATTTGACCTCCTTTGGACCTTGGCTTGAATCTTAGATTCATTACTTAGTCACATGACGAAGTCATTTAAACTCTTGGAGACTCAATTTCCTTACTCAAAAAGCGAGGTGAGTTGGACTAGATAATCTCTAAATCTCCTTCTAGCTCTAATATGGCAAAGGGAGAGAATGTTGGATCTGCTATTAGAGAATGCTGGTTTGAATCTTTAATACATACTACTTGTATGACCTTAGTCAAGTCCCTTCTCCCTGTCTGGGTACTGTAAAATGAAAAATGTTCCCACTTTGAGCTCTAAATTTTATGTTTGAATGAAGGTGGACTGGAACAGTCAGGAAACACTTGATAGGGAAAGTAGAAAGTGAATTAGACCTTAAAGGATAGCTATGCTCATAGATTTAGGATTAAGAGGGATCTCAAAGGCCATCTAATCCAATCCATTTTACAGATGGAGAAAATTACAACTTTGTTGTAATTACAACTCCAAAAAAAAATTAAATAACCGGCCCAATGTCATCCAGTTAATAAGATTTGAACCTAGGTACACTGATTCCAGATTTAATACCCTTTCGATTAAACCCTGACATTCCCTATATTATGATATTATAAGATCCGCATAAATTTTTGGTGTTGTTGTTCATTCATTTTTTCAGTCATGCCTGACTTTTCTTGGCTCTATTTGGGGGTTTTCTTGGCAAAGATACTGGATTGGTTCGCCATTTCCTTGTATAGCTCATTTTACAGATGAGGAAACTGAGAGAAACAGGGTTAAGTGACTTGCCCAGGGTCACCCAGCTAGTAAGTGTCTGAGGCCAAATTTGAACTCAGGTCTTCCTAACCAGGCCCAGCATTCTATCCACTGAGCCACACAGCTGGCCTTGCATAAGGAATAGAGAAGACTATTCCCAGCAAACAAAAGAGCTGGATCAGAGGTAATAGGATCACAGATTGAGAAGTGGACGCAACATCAGAGAACATTTTGTATAGTTCCCTCCTCTTATGAGTGAGGAAGCCAAGGCCGAGAGAGTGACCTGAACATGGTCATACAGCCAGTATCTGAGGCAGGATTTGAACACAGGTGTTCTGATTCCAGAGCCACTTTCGAGTTTTGTTTTTTATAAATTCATGCAACATCCAAAATCCCATGTATACACAGACAACTTTTGCTGTTGACTGTTGGGAAGAACACAATCTTTTTATGCCTTGGATTTCA
This sequence comes from Pseudochirops cupreus, assembly GCA_028627135.1. Taxonomy (NCBI): domain Eukaryota; kingdom Metazoa; phylum Chordata; class Mammalia; order Diprotodontia; family Pseudocheiridae; genus Pseudochirops; species Pseudochirops cupreus. The sequence goes on along the minus strand of CM053581.1, from coordinate 106,477,090 downwards.
GAACCTTGTCTTTATGGTGCATCAGTATAATGAAAGAAAAAGGCCATGGGATTTTCTGCTAGTTGAATGTTGGTGAAGAGAATTCTTAATTATTCTGGGGCTTCTCCTGTATGTAACATGATGGGATGGTAGAATTCTAAAGGATGCCTAGGCAAGATCTGACCCTTGTTGTAATCAGAGGTAGTGCAGATAAAATTGACAAAATTTAAAAGCAGTATTTTTTTAAGAGAGTGGTGGGAAAAGGAAAGCACGCACTGAGTTGCTTCAGAAATGTATACCTGCTTCCAACAAAGCATGCCAAGTACCAAGGCTTTCTCCTTCCCCTGTTTTCTGGTCTCCTCTTCAGCTTCCTCTAAGACCAGACACTGACCTTAAAGGCCTCTGGTGAAACCTTTGAGCTTCCTTCTGTCGGCTTTTTGTTTAACTGCAGCCTTGAGTCTAAAACGAATTTAAAATGTTTTGCTTTGCAGAAATAAGCTCTGCTAAAGACAGAGCTGCTCTGTGACCTCAGACCCTTCTCAGTCACTAAAGACCATAACGTAGCCATTCTAAGAGTTAACATTACTTCTGTAAAATTAAAAAAAAAAACTAGAAGAAATCATCTTTCTGAAACTAATTTTAGCTCTCTAGGCAATGTTCTCTATCTCCCTCTCTCCCCCCCCTCTCTCTCTCTCCTCCTCCCTCCTCTCTTCTCCCTCCCTTCTTCTATTTTTTTCCTCTCTTTCCCCCCTTCTCCTTCTCTCCCTACCTCTCTGCCCCCATCCCTCTCTCTCTTTCTCAAAAGAAAGATTTGGGAACTGATTTTTTTGTAAAATTATTTAATCTAATTTCAGGAGTGCTCAAAATTTAAAGACAACCCTCAGTGACTCATAGCTCTATTACTGTAACCATCTTGTGGATAATAGAGTTCTACCCCTCCAAATGCTCCTCTCTGAAGAGAGCACATTTCTTACCCTTCTGACCATTTTGCTAAGCCTTCCTCCACTTCCTCCAGGATCACATAGATATAGCATCTGTTTCCCAGAACTACCTTGCCCCAAACCCTAAAATGGTACAAGGATCAATCCGTACCTTTCATAGTCTTAAAGTACCTGCAGTTGAAAAATAACTGGCAACCTCTCACATTACTTTCACCCCTTCAAAGGTTTTTGCCTCAGGTGGAAAAACTGTAGTTACAACTCTGCCTTTTATGAGAGGGAGATGGCACTACACTGTAGGGCAATGAGCTTTGCATTGAAATCAGAATAGTTGTGCTATTGGTTTGAGCCTTTTACTACCTGTGTGATATTAGATAAGTCATTTCACTTCTCAGGCCTCATTTCTTTATCTGCAAACTTAGAGGCCGGAGATAGCTATTATTTAATATTCTTTGCAGCTCAAACATTGTTATCTACTGGGACAAAAGCAGAACTCTCGACTGTTTAGGGCTCTCTTCCTTTGATTAGCTGGCAAGAAAGCTGGTATGCTCATTATTGTAAGTCTGGATGAAACAGTGTCTATACTATTTATAGGGATTCAGTTGCTCTTAAAAGTCTCATGGAACTTATTTTTTTAAAAGAAAGGGAGGGAGTGGAATGCATGCAATTGTAAAGTTTACCAGCGGGACTTCTCATCTCATTTTACAATTCTATAGAATCTGTTATTGAAAGCACAAACTTCTCAACATTTATATCAAGAAGTTTTGCCAAATTCCCAGCAAGTATCTTGAACACTGCCAGAGGAGCACTAGTTATTAGTCAGATTTTAATTTGTGCAAATCCATTAACAAAAATGTCTAATTAAAAAAAAAATCAATAGATGCCTGTGACATTCACCAGGAAAATCTAATTGTGGGCTATTAGATTTTTTTCCCCAACCATTAAATTAACTTGTGCACAACATGATGGACTCTACAGATACTTTAATTAGATGCATATGAAAAGAAATTTTGCAAAATTAAACAGAACTTCCATTTGCATCTGATTGGAGGGAAACAGCAGAAACAAATTTGTTTAAATCCCTAAAGGTTGATAATTGAATTGTGAAGGACTTGAATTCTCAGGCAACATCTTAGAAAACCAGTTCTTCCCTAAGAATCTGTTTTAGGACAGGAAACTTGATGCTCTTGTATTCTCTCTCAAATAATTTCTCCCAGAAACTTTCATGAGGATAATAGGCTTATAGGATCACAAATTTTGAGCTCTAAGGATCCTTAGAGGCAATTTAATCCAACTTGATTATTTTTCATTTCTAATATAGAAACTGAGACCCAAAGAGATTAAGTGACTTTACCAAGGTCACTTAGCAAGTGTTCAAAGCAGTATTTGAAATCATGTTCTCCTGAATCCTGGTACAACTCTCTATGCACTGACTATGCAGGACAACACAAAGCCAATTTTCAAGTAAAATGTTCTGAAATCAATGTCTGTAATATTTCAAGCAATGCCATCATTGGGCATAGCTTAAATACACAAGGTACATCATCAGCTAGAAAGACTTGAGGCATGCTCTAGTGACTTACTATTAGTATGTGGGCAGGGAGGGTGAAGTTAGCTAAATAATTAATAAGCATTAGACATGTAGGCTTTTGTTCATAGAAGCCTCGATATCTCTACAGGCTTCAAACAGAATTGTAACCAGTCTTCACATCACATACTGTCCACCCTCAAGCTATCTACACCTTCCACTCCATCTTCCACTTGGAAAAGTATCTCATGATGAGGGAAGAAAGCATTAAACAACTCATTAGCAGGTGTGGTTCTTCAGCTGGTAATTTGTTTTTGTACATTCAGCACTGTGGACAGCAGATCTTTCTGTTTGTTAACCTTTGAGCTTCCTTCTGTCGGCTTTTTGTTTAACTGCTTCTCTCACAATCCATAGACTGAATATTGTTCACATTTCTTCACTGAAATGTTGTTTGATTTATTGAATGGATTAGTTGAAAGGACTGGAATTCGAGCAAGTAGTTAACTAGGTTTAAACTACATCAGTGAATTGCCAGGTGCCCATGAGAAAGTCGCTTAACTTCTCAGTTTACCCTTCTGTAAAACTGGGAGTAATAATACCTCTAGTCTAGACCTATACTACGAGTTGTGTGAGAAGTCATAAAATATGCAAAATGACTTCTAAAACTTAAAGTGCTGTGTAAATCTTAGTTATCCTCGTTGCCATCATCATATTGCTGATCTCTTAATATGAATGAGTAGGACCTTTGTGATTCTGGATTACTTCCTGTGGAATTTGGTCATTGGACTTTGACAACTAAAATGCTCATTAACAATCAAAGAGGGAAACATTAATATCATTTAACAACCTTCCCCTTGTTTCCTTGTTTGCAATTTTTCTCGAAAATTCAAATAGATCATTTATGATTTTATCTGTGCACCAACTCTTATTTCAAGACAAAAGTGTCAAAATATATACTAGGTCAAACACCATTTGATGAAGAAATAATTTTATTTACAATGTTTTTTCAGGGATTTTTCCTATCGTTCACTCTCTGTCTTGTGTTGTTAGAGTTAATAAATAAATTTTTTCATGTTATTTGGAAAGATACATTCCTTTCAAGGCTCTTCAATTCATTTAGTGATTGCCAACTTTTCTCTGATTCTGTTTGTTTGATTTTCTATTTTTAAAGATGTCACTTCATTTATTGTCAATATAATTTTTCCGTTTTCTGAGTCCAGTTTTTCATTTACAACTGTAGAAGAAAAAAAATATTAGCATTGCACCCTGCATTTTAGGCACATGTTTTCTAGAAACAATTTTTAAAATTTAATTGAACATAATTCCATAACTGTGTTTTTCTAATTTAGGAGAGAAACTTCCAAACTGGCATAGTCTTCCCCTATCATTGAACATCTATCCCCACCAAAGAGTGCCTGAGGTAACATCTATAGGAATATCACAGAAGAAAAATTATAGAATATCAAAAGACAATTTGGGGTTAACATCTCAGAATAGTTCCCTAACAGTAATTACTACACAATCCCTATTTGGAAGAATTCTTTCTGAATGAAGAAGGGAAGGTCATACATCCCTGTCTTTTCAGAAGACAGGGAAAGAGGAGACTACCTTTAGATAGTTCAATTGCCCAATCATTTCAGGACACGGGAAAGGAAATATTCTTGACAAGACAAAAGATACTTTTAATCCCAAATTTGATTACTACGCAAAAGAAAAGGAGCCCTTTGCCCTCAATGTGGCATAGGCAAAGAGGGAAATCAGAAAAGGGTTTTAAACTAAATAAAACATTATTTCTAAATATTTTAATCTAAAAGGAGGATTCAAATGTACTTTCATAAAATTATATGCATTCTTGTTATGCTTAATAAAAACAATAAAAGACACATAACACAGCTTACTTTCCTATTTCAACCTTATAATAATAATTAAATCATTGAAACAACTTACAAATGATATTATATCAATAAGCTTGTGATCACTTTAAGTATTATAATTTTTCTCTCTGCTTCCTTCTATATAGAAAACTGGGCTTAAATTATTGACAGAAACATAAAACAGTTTGACATCACATAAGGGATAGTCCTGTTTTCTCTCAGATAGTGAATTGCATCATCATCATCAAAAAGTATCGATTTATTTTCCGATGCCATGTTTAAAGTTAATTTTTCTACGTTAAGAGTTCTTAACCCTGACTTGGAAAAGAGGGGCAGTCCATGGAGGAATTTCTAGTGGTCCCTGAACTTGTCTGGGGGGAAACATTTTTATTTTCACTAATCTCTAAAGGAAATGCATTATTTCCTTCTATTGTAAAATTTAATATCGGTAGATGCATGTAGGTATATTTATGTGTGTGTATGT
>CM053581.1:106446462-106471787 GCA_028627135.1 Pseudochirops cupreus | reverse complement strand
AAAAAGTCTGTTAGCTTAAATTGTATATTATGCATTAATTAGAGGTGTCAATTTGTGGAGGAAACGCATATTTCCTGAGCTTGAGGCTCTGCTGTGAATGCAAGATTTGCGATATACAAACATATTTGTGAAAATTAAATACTTTAATTTCCAAATCTGTGGTAGGCATGAATAAGAATTGTATAGGACAGACTAGTATGGATGGCTTGCAATTTGCATTATTGGAGGAAATCCTCCCCCCTGAAATATTAGATCCCTTGAAGTATTGGAGCATAATTTGTTTATGGATAATAACGGATATATTCAAGTCAGTGTATGTAGTTTAATTCAAATCAAATGATTCACGGGGACAATGGAAGTGTCAATAATTAATTTAATAATTTCCCTTTCACGCCATGAGGAGCCATGCTTAGTCTTTAGACGTAATTAGTATTTTAAATCAACATATGCGTGTGGATCATTGGTCGTAATAATTAATTATGGTATTGATAAGTAATGTCTAATATTTACTTATGCACATGGTCAGTCAAAAAGAGAGTATATGGAGGATTGGCAGTGAAATATAGGCAACCAACTAGGAACCAAGAATATTTGATTTTGATTTTGATTTCTGACACTGACCCATTCAAAGTCTTTCGTAGAGACTTTTAAAACCTCATTTGACAGACTGATAATTTCAAGTGTTTTGCCTATTTAAATGGGACAAGTGTACACATTTCTCAGATATATTTCAGAATTAATTACTGTATGTTAGACAAGTCTTATGCAATGAACAAAAACATTAACCAAAAGAAATTTTCTTCATTCATTGTACTGTTTCATTACTAACTCATGCTAAAGGCCCTGTTTAGGAATCTTGGGTGCTGCGACCAGCACAGTATATGGCTCAGCAACCAGCTGAATGAAAAGAGAGAAAGAGAGAGAGAAAAAGAGAGAGGGAGATGGGGATGTATTTGATAGTCTGTTTATTACAGAGCCATTTCATACAGAGCCATAGTACAAGAAAATCACAGGGTTTATATACCTTATAGCAGAGACTCTGAGTAAATGGAAATGCCAGGACCCTTCTTTAGTCCTGACCACTCCCTACCCCAGCCCAAGGCTAATTATTCAATGAGACTTCTTCCTCAGGACCTTTCCCAGAGATACAAATAAAGCAGGGAATCATTTGCTAATTGACTGCTGGAAACTACTTTAGATATTCATAGAACCAATGAAAGCATCCACCCAACAAGATTATATTCTTTCTGCATATCTGCCTCATAGAAGAGGGGGGGCATGAAAGTCTGGTCTACTACACTTGGGTATGTATATTGCCTTAAAGTCGTAAGTTGGTTTTCCTCACAACAATCACAAGAGGCAAAGAGTGAAAAGAAAAATGTAATCCTCATTTTATAGGTGAGGAAACAGGCACATAGTAAGTAGGAATGATAGGATTCAAGCACAAATCTAGTGAATTAAAGGCCATTATTCTTTGCAGGACAACATATTTACTGCTCTTGTAAAAGTAAAAAGAAACAAAAGGAGACAAAATTAAAATTTAGCTTAGAAGGTATATGAGAAATATGTAAACTATTTCTCTAAGTTTTACTATTTATTTTACTGTTTCCCAAATGTAAATACATGGATTGCTAGTAGGCCATGTCAGATTTTTATTGGCTTTCTTTCACAGTTCCTCAATGCTTGAAACTTATTAATTGTTTTTTAAAAGTATTTATAGCTATTTTTTCTGTGGGGACAAAGAACTGGAAACTATAAATGTGTTCATTATTTGAGGAAGGGCTTAAAAAAATATGTTGCATGAATGCAATGGAATACTACTGTGAAATAAGAAATGTGTGGGGTGGCTAGGTAGCACAGTGAATAGAACATTGGCCCTGGAGTCAAAAGGACCCGAGTTCAAATTCGACCTCAGACACTTGACTTACTAGCGATGTGACCTTGGGTAAATCACTTAACCTCAATTGCCCTGCCTTCCCTCCTCCAAAAAGCAAAAAGAAAAAGAAATAAGAAACGTGAAATAAGAAATAATAAAGTAAGCAGTTTTAGAGAAACCTGAAAAGAGTTATATGACCTGATGCTCACGGAAATGAACAGAACCAGCAGAGTAACTAATATAATTACAATGTAACAAAAAAAGAATAATTTTGAAAGACTAAAACTCTGATTTATACAATGTCTAACTATTATTCTAGAAAACTGATGATGAAGAAGGCTATTTACCTCCTCACAGAGAAGTGATAGACAAAATATACAGAATAAAACACAGAAGGGATGAACCTGATATTCAGAATAAGACAAAAATTTGGCACATGTTAACATGCAAAGTAAATCTTGCTTTAATATGCATGTTTATTACAAGTTCCCTACCCCAGTATGACTGGGAGGAAAAGAAAATAAATATCTGTTAATTGAAAAAAAGAAAGCTGTTTTGATTAGGAAGTATTACCAAAAACTGTTCCTGTTCTCCCCACCTATTTACATCTTTCTCTGTATCTTTTCTTGAGATCTACCAGGAACCACAAAATTAAGCTAGGGAAGGTCCACGGTCAAGAAATTAGATGTTTACTGCTCTGTTACTTAGTTTTTGTTGGAAAATGCTAGCACAGTGATTTTCTCTGGTGAGGCCAAGTTTGACTTCTGCTTGTAGTGCCAAAGATGTCCTTGTATTACAACATTAATGAAGAATTAGTGGTGATGAATCCAAAGTAATCGCCATTCTTTTCATCTCCCCTACATCCCACAAAGCTTAAACTAATAATAATAACCATTTTAAAGCATTCTCATGGGAAAGTTGGCATGACTAGAAGGAAAATCAATTGTTCTTAGGACAGCCATTATTGTAAGAATTAATCACCGCTATTTGCAATTACTGTACTGCACAATTATCAGTAATATTTATGCTGCGCTGACTGCTGCTAGGTGTCTGAGCTGCCTAAGTGGGACCCATATTGCTTCTGTGGTTATTATTCTAGAATAGAGGTTTGAAGAGGGGAAGGAAGGAGGGGAGAAATAAATGGAACAAATGTGTAAAGATGACAGTATGAGGGGATCCATATCTCCCACTGTCAAGCCAAGATGGATTAAGCAGCCTTTGCCTTGGTACGTGTCACAACACCAATCCACTCAGAGCTAGAAATTGTCTTTGAAGGAAAAGGAAAGAACTGAAAAGGGCTTGATAGGCTACAAATTAGAACAATTTTCAGCTTTAAATCTATTGTCTAAGCCTTCATTCACTCTAAAAGTAAATGGTGTTCAGTTAGTGGATGAAATGTCTGCTAGACTGTACAGCTCTTACCTTTAGAAGCTATGGCTTCTTCCATACAGGCAATCCTATATTGCTGATAGAAGTCAGGAGTCAGGGAAAATCTGGGTTTGATCCCCTTGAATGTTTACTAGTACTGTGACTCTGGGCAAATTCTTTAACTTCTCTCAGCTCCAAGATCCTTGCCTTTAAAATGGAGATAATAATAGTACTTACCTTTGAGGATTGTTGTAAGGATCAAATAATATATTATAGATTAATATCAACTTTTCTTATGTTTCTGTCATCAGATAGAATTCACATACACATCTTACACTCTGCAAACCTCAAAGTAATATATGTATCACCTACTATTCATGCTCTTCAACCAATGATCAAGCCAACTTGGCTTACAGGAAAGACACATGTTGGGAAGTGGAGGATCATATGTGAATAATGTTTAGTGATATTGGAAAGATAGGTTGAGTACAGTTGCAAAGGTCTTTAAAAGCTAAACAGACAAGTTTGTACTTTATCCTAGAGAAAATAGGAAGCCGTTAGAATTGGTTGAGAAGTCACAAAGTCCTCACCTTGTTTAACATAAATTGCTTGGAAAGCAATATGTAGTGTGGACTGGAGTAGGGAAAAGATTTGAATCAGGGAGTACGATTATGAGACTGTTACAATAGTCTAGGTTAGAATCAAGGAAGGACCAAGTTAGGTGGTGGCTGCATGAATGGAGCAAAAGGGTAAGTTGTGGAAAATGTAGAAATAGCAACTGTTGGCAACTGATTGGATGTGGGGTGGGGGTGGGGGTGGGGGCAGAGGTAACTCAGATAATACCAAAAGTATGAACCCCAGACTTCAGAAGGATAATGATAGACATTGAAAAGTTTAGAAAGGAGTAGAGAAGGAAGATGTTAAGTTTAATCTTAGACTGCTAAGATTAAAATGTCTCTGGGGCATTCTATTTAAAATATTATTAGGCAATTGGAGATCTGGGAAAGTACCTAAGGGGAAAGACTGGAACTAGATATATAGATCTGAGAGTCATCTCTTTAAACCCATAGTTAAATGTCATGAGTTCATTCATTAATGCATTCATTAACTCACTCATATTTAGAGTTACAGAATGTCAGAGCTCAAAGGGACTCCAGAGACAATTTGGTCTAACCTGTTCCTGAGTAGGAGTCTTTAATATAGCACATCTCATAAATAGTGACTGTAGTATTTCCATTAGGGGAAAGCTCACTGGTTTAAGTGGATAGGGTGCTGAACTTGGAAGCAGTAATATCTGAGTTTAAATCGTGCCTGAAACATCAGTTAGGTATGGAACCCCATGCAAGTTATTTAATCTCTACTCAGTTTCCTCCTCTGTTAAATGGACGTAATAATAGCACATATCTCATGAATTTAGTGTGAAGCAATGTGAAGATTAAGTGAGATGATGTTTGTAAAAGATTTTTCAAAAGCTCTTTATAAAGGTGAACAGTCAAGGCAATTCATTCGGTTTTTGGGTAGCTTTAATTTTACAAAGTTTTTCTTTAAGTTGAGAGTAAATTTAATTTTATTTAATTTCTACCCATCACATCTATATTCATGAGAAATAGCACAGTATGCTGAAAAGAACACTGGTCACAAAGTTTAAAACTCTAAATAGAAGTCTCAGTCCTGGGTCTTTTTTATGATTTGGTTGTTTGATTCTAGGGGACCACAGGACTAAAAAGCACATCTTTATGCATAGGGAAGAAGGGGATTTGTTGGCTATTTGTAATTTTTGCAATTGAATGTGTGTTATGGAAAGATGTCTGACCCTGGGGGAGTTTATCAAGAGCAATGCAGTTGAAAACATAAAGACCTTACAGGGACAGTTGGCATTGCAGCCAGTGATTGAGTGGATGCAGATTTCAGTGGGATGAGTCAGAGGATGAGAGAATATAAAACCTATTTATGAGCTAGGTTGGGCAATCTGTAAAGCTGAATGCTTGGGTATAAGAGGGTGAGTTAGGAGTACTTAATTCAGCAATTGATGAGTGAACAGTGCGTGGAGGCAACATGGTGCCTGGACTTATGGTCACAAGATCAACCCAAATCCCAGCTCTTCCATTCACTCCTTGTGTGACCTGAGGTGAATCACTGAGTCTCTCTGAATCTCGGATTCCTCATCTGTAAAATTAAAGGGCTAAAGTTGATGACTGCTAAGATTCCTCCCGTCTCTGGATCATGGATTCCATAAATTTGAATGTGGAGTCCTAGTTGGATTTGCCCCTAGGGTTACCTTTGATTTAGAATACAGTATTCCAAACTATTTGGACATAAGAGGAGGAGGGTTGTTTGCATAAGATTCCTCCAGAGTGAACATGAAATAATGGCCAAATTTATATTTCGTATTGCCAGTATAATTTCTCTTGACAAGACATGTTCAGTGGGCTCAAGAGTGAGTACATGTAGAACTCATTCCAAAGCCTTCTTTATTACCACCTGCCTTCTACAATGGGTTGCTTGACCTGTAATTTGTAGTCTTAATCCTGAGCAGACAGTTCTCCTCCCTGCTTTTAGTGGAGTCACTGGTTATGAGGGGACAGAGCTGATGCCGTAGAATGGAGGGAAGGAATAGAGGGCTTTCTGGTGATTATGCATTATCATGATGATCAAATGATGCCCCCAACCTGTCCAACTTTGTGGGAGGTGAGATAAAAGCCTTTACTGCCCCTTGTGCACAATGAATCTGAAGATTGTAAAAGAGTTTCATATGAAAAAGTTAGGTATCATGATGGACAGGGGTACTAGACAATCAAGGCCACACTCGAGTCTATCACTCAGGGTAGGGTAGGGTATCAACTCTCACTTGGGCCCATTTTTGGTACAATGTGCCCTCTCCTAGAATGTAGTAACATATCCCTTGTATAGAAATTTAAAGATTTGGGGTGGGGCAACTGCTACCCATTAAGCTTTTACTTTCAACCTTATAGGAAGGGAGTAGTGTGTTACATTGGAAATAAGGGTAGATATAGTGTCAGAGTATTTGGATTCAAATTCTTGCTTTATCACTTACTTTCTGACCTTGAGCAAGTCATTTAATATCTTTGAATCTCAGTTTCCAGCCATGTAAAATGAGATGGTTACACTTGAGGGCCAGGAGATCCCTTCCAATTCTCAATGATCCCATGTTTTCTAGTGCAGTGAAAGTAACAGTTGACATTTAATACAGTATGTGCACAAAGGTCATATCTGAGTAAACATATGCTGAATCTCCACAGAGGAAAACCCTGCCACTGTCATCTTTAGTCAGGTCAGACTAGGATAGTCACAACAGGGATAGACACAGATGAATTGTACTGTTGTGTTGCTTGCTGAATTTGGATGTAAAGTGTGCAAATAAATATCTGCATGTACTATGCTCTTTTTATTGTATGATTTAAATCTATTTGTGTGTTATAAAATATAATACATTATTAATTTTATTTGAATAAAATGCAAGCTACAGAATTATTTGTATAGACTGATATGGAAAGTGTTGGGTCATAACAGTGATTTACTTCTTCTTGTCATTAAATAACAAGGGACCATGTTAAATAACATGGTTCCTACATAATATTTGGAAACTACTGAGTTACTTAGTAGAAAATGAGGATTAGGATGAAGGCAAAGGTACTCCTGGCACCATCTGTGTGATTAGCTTGTGAGATTGTATTAACATGGGGTCCTAAAACCTGCATGGCAGAATGAATCTAGTATTCAGAGAGCAGTGAAGAAAAGTTCTAATGAAGCCTACTAATTAATGGCAAAGTTTTGTGACCCCAGTAATTGGCACTGATGCAAGATCATTTGGATTCATAAGCTATGAGTTTAAACATATTTGGTCTATGTTTCTCTCGAAGTTCTAACAAGGGAAATAATTCTTCACTCCTCTAGCTAAAAATCTTTCTGATTCTGAAACAAAATAATCCAAGTCCTTTGGGATCATATTAAAGGAAGAAGGTTCCCCAAAAGGTTTGTGGATAGAACAAACTCTCACTAGCTTTAAAGTTAGAATCATAACATGAAACTCAGAGTCCTAAGACTTGAAGACATATGAAGAGGTAGAAGAGGCAAGAAAAGAGATCACTGAGTTTATAGACAGGAGACCTAAATCCAAGTTCCCTGTCTTCTATTTATTCCCTATATAAACTTGGGCAGATTATCTTCATTTAGGACCTTATTTTCTTTATCTGCAGATGAAGAATGTAGGAACTGTACAATGTAAACTTTGCAGGGTAGGGACTGTCTCATTTCTGTTTATGTATGTTAGTGGCTTAGCCAAGTGTCTGTCACAAAAGAGGAATTTAATAAACTTTTATTGATTCATTGATTAAACTATAATACAAAGGAATTAATTACTTGATCTTTAAGGTCCCTTTAAGCTTTTAATTTTATAAATTCAAAAAGAGGCTTAGGATAATTGGGCCACTTATTTAAAATATTCAGTTTATGATAGTTGGACCATTTATGTATAATGAAGCAGACTACCTGCTTTTATTAATGGCTAGGTCTACTCATAAAATCCCTTTGCAGACTTGAGGATCAAGTGAATGATCCTCAAGTCTGCAAACTTAAACTTTTTTTTATCCACAAGTCGCACTTCATTATCTATGTATATTATTTGCTTATTTTGTTCTTATCCACGCTAGCATTATGAAAAGAAAAACAAAACCTTGTAACAAAAAATCACAGCCAAGTAAAAGAAATTCCCATGTTATCCCTGTCCAAAACTATTTCTCTGATTTTGCATGTTTAGTCCCTCACCTCTCTGTCAAGAGGTGGATAGCATTCCTCTGGAATCACAGTTGATCACTGATCAAAGTTGGTTCTTTCAAAAAAATTTTTTTTACTAAACTAGATAATAATATAAATAGATATGGAAAAAATGTGTTTTTTTAAAAAATAAAATGCTATACCTGTTTCTGTAAAACAAAAACCATTGGAAAATATAGGAAAAAATAGACTTTTCTTAATATGGTAAGTAGGATCTATCTAAAACCAAAGGTCATCTTTGTATGTAATGGGGATAAATTAGAGGCATTTCCATTAAAATCAGGTGTAAAGCAAGTATATCCAGCATCCCTAGCTATACCAATAAGATACCAAAAGAAAATTGAAGGATTAAGCATAAGCAAAGAGGAAATACACATTGCTTTTTTGGCAAATGATGTAATGAGTTACTTAGAGAAAATTAGAAAGTCAACTAAAATTAATATAAACAATATTTTAGCAAGGTTGCAGGATATAAAATTACTCCACATAAATCATCAGCATTTCAGTATATTCACAACAAAACCCAGAAGGAATAGAAAGAGAAATTGTACTTAAAATAAGTATAGAATGTATAGACTATTTGGGAGTCTACCTCCATAGTTTTGTGCTGTTCCAAATTGCCTGGAACCTTTCAGTGGGAAGGGTGGTTTCGGGAGGTTCGGGGCATCTAATAACATTGCCTGCAAGGTGTGTCTTTAGATATTCCTATTTTTCGTACAATGAAGGTGTATGTGTTAGGTGTTCAAGAAGGGTGTGGTTTCATCATATGGGGGCTCCTAAGGAGAATTTTCCCCTTTTGGTCATGTCTCAGTGCCTCTTGTCTGGACTATTAAGTACTAGGAGGTCAGCCTGGGGAATTCATTATCTCTGTGTATCACTTTTCTGGGTGTCTTGGTCATATGGTAGCTTTTGTGGCACCTCTTCATTGACTCAGAGTCAATTTTCTAATAATGGTAGGGCCAGGGTCACATTTCTAATTCAGCAACTGTCTGTGACTTTGTCTTCTCATCAAATGGTATATTTGAGAACTCAGGCATAACATTCTCTTGCCATCCACCTGACACTTAAAACTGCGGAAGGTGTTATTATGTCAAGACCATAGCCTCTTGTATCCCTCAATTCTCTTTTCCCCCCCACTCTTAACAGTGACCAGCTGTTTGTCATACAAATCAAAGCTTTTTAATCTTGGGTGGCAAACTTTATGCAGTTAGATAAATGAAAGGGAAATAGGGCATTTAAGTAGTCAAAAGTATTCCCAAATGTATCACTTAAGAAAATAACTAAATCAATAATAATTTGAAGATGAAAATAATAAGAATAAGAATAACTAAAAACTTCAGAAGAAGTCTCATAAAGAGTTGACACTTGAGCTGAAATTTAAATGAAGCTAACGATACTAAATGGCACAGATCAAGAAGGAATGATTTGTCTAGGAAGGTATAATCTACGCAAACATATAGAAGAAGGAGATGAAATAAGTAGTTTAGGAAATAGCAAGTTGACCAGTTTGGCATTAAAGGAGAGTATATAAAAAAGATTGGTATAAAATATGTTTGGAAAAGTAAACTGGAGCCAGATGATAAAACACATTAAAAGCCAAATGAAAGAATAAACACACACACACATTTACACATACATGTACATATAAATTATATTATTATATTCTAATAGGTTATATATAATATTTTGTCTACATACAGATGTGTCCATATGTATACACATATACACACATACACATATGTGTATACACACATGTGTGCAAATGCATATATATGTGTATGTGTGTATATAATGTTTTCCCTCAAGAATTGGGAAGCATTGTATATTCTTGAATAGGAAGGTGATATCATCTGATCTGTGCTTTAGCAAGATCATTTTGAAAGATGTATGGAGGAGAAGGGATAAATTGAAAGCATGGAGAGCAATTAAGAGGTCATTGTAACCCTCTGGGTTAGAGGTGATGAGGGCCTGAACTAGGAAGGTGAACCTTCTGAGTGGAGAGGAAGAATGTATGTGACAACACAAAGATGACTGAACTAATACCACAGCCTCATAATTAGTCTCCCTCCTTCTAGTCTGTCCTCTCTCCAATCCATCTTCCACACAGTTGCAAACCTTTAATTTATCTCTGATTGACTCTATCATTCTCTCTACAATGGATATTCTAAACCTTTTCTTCTCTACTCCAGTGGCCTACACTGCCTCTTGCCTCTTCCTTCCCTGTGAAAATAGAGTCCATCCATCATGAATTCCCTCTTCTCCCCTATTCCACATTGCAAGACCACTCTTTATCATTCTGTTTTCTCTGCCTTTGCTTACTGCAATTTTTGAAGAAGGTACAGTTCCTCTCTTTACCAAAGCCAACATTTCTACTTATTCTCCCCTTTCTCTGTCTGTCTCTGTCTCTCTGTCTCCTTGTCTGCCTCTTTCTCTCTTGACTCTTTTCCCACTTCTCTCAAATGTGTTTAGATCCCCATCCTTTAGAAAGAACTATTTAATCCTCTCGTTTCATCAAGCTACTGATTTATATTTTCCCTCTCACAGTTTTTCTGAAGCTGTTTCGCTTTCTACTCACTTCTCAATCCTTTCCAATATTAATTGTGACTCAATCACCCTACTAAAATTGTTCTCTCCCAATGTGTCTGATTTCTGCTAAATCTAAAAGCCTTTTTCCATTCTTCATTCTAACTGAGCTATATTATGTAGCTTTAGAAACTGTTGACTATCCCTTCATCATTGATCATGTCTCCTCTTCTGGTTTTCATAACTATTCTCTCTTGATTCTCTTCCTAACTTTCTAATTCCTCCTTCTCAGTGTCCTTAAAAGGATCATCAGCTAAATCTTATCCACTAAGTGTGAGTATATCCCAAGACTCTGTCCTGAGATCTCTTTTTATCCACGTGCTTTCTTATGATGAATATCTCTGAATTCAAGTGACATCTCTACCTAGATGCATCCAAAATCTGTATCTTGCTCTTAATACTTGTCTGAATTCTAGTCTTACATTACCAGCTACCTACTCTATCTTGATGTCCTGTATGCATCTCAAACTCATCATTCAGAAAAAAAGAAAACAAAGGAAAACCTTTTCACTAAACCTGCCTGTCCTTTAAATGTTCCCATTTTTGATGGAAGTGCCATCCTTCCATATACTCATGGCCCTTACCATCTTGCTTGCTCTTTTCTATACAAGGTAGGTAAGATGTGGCACCCGTAACTGAACACAATCAAACCTAGATAACAGCTGTGCTTGTCACCTCATTTTACTCTCATTATTGCCATCAATCTTCAAATCTAAGAGGAAAAGTTATGAATTTACCTTGAAAGAAAATTATTTTATAGGATGCCCAATACTATGCCATTCATCACTGAGAGAGGACCACTGAACCTTCCTTAAAGCATTTCCATAGGAGTAGGATGTAATTCATATTCCTTATTAATCTTCAAATCTCTCCTTTCCCACACAGGGTTAATTTTCAGAGAAATGAAACAAACAATCCCAAGTGTTTTTATTTTATAATGAGTTTTTCAGCTCAATGCAAACCACGTCGCTATTGATTGCTCCTCTACAATTTGAATTTATCATAGGCTTGTTTCCTGGAGAATTATCAATTATGGTATTTTTTTTCCTTCTTTACACATTCCATCTTTCATAGTACTCAACTAAAAATTCTCTTCCCATCAGCCCCTTCTTATCCCTCCTCTCCTCCCCGCCCTTCCTGCTGACCTGCCTAGCTGATTAGAAAATAGGACTTGCTATAGGTAGGATTCTTGAAAGATCTTTTGTTTTGCCTTACGAGATCTATGATATATGAATATATTTTATCATCATAGGGCTTCATTAATTACAACCGAATAAGTATTTGGAATAGAACAGAGCATTTCTGCTTATATCCTCATCCTTCCATTTCCAATGTCATGAAAGATGGGTCAAGGATGAGATCTGGGAAGGCAGTGAGAGGGGATAACAAATCATAAGAAGAATTTCAGCAAGCCTTTCAGCCTTTTCTGATCTTATTTTCCAAGTAAGAGAACAGAGAATAGAATTTTAAATAGGGAGAACTTAGAGATCGTTGGGTCCATCTCCCCTCATCTTACAGATAATGAAATTGAGGGCAAGAAAGGAGAAATGTCTTGTAAGAGATTGCATAGGGAATAACAGGACTTGAATTTTATCCTTGGGCTCTGATTTTTAAATCCATTGTTCTTTCCTAACTGTCTTAAGAAGCTACAGATCTTTAAAGGTGCCCAGATTTAAAACTCACTAAGGACATTCTTTCCCAGGAAGAGAGATGACCACTTGAGCCTCCAACCTATCTGTCCTGCCTATTTTCATATACTCTCTTGTTCTTGTTCAGTCGTTTTTTGGTTGAGTCCTATTCTTCATGACCCTCTTTGGGGTTTTCTTGGCAAAGATACTGAAGTGGTTTGCCATTTCCTTCTGCAGTTCATTTTTTTCAGATGAAGAAACCGAGGCAGACAGGGTTAAGTGACTTGCCCAGGGTCACACAGCTAGTAACTGTCTGAGGGCAGATTTGAACTCAAGAATATGAGTCTTCCTGACTCTTGGCCTGGCCCTTTGTGCACTATGGCGCCAGCTAGCTGTCCACACACTCTCTGCTGGAGCCTAATGAAACTACAAGCTATTTCCTAAATCTGGCATTCCATCTCTTTCTTCTAACGCAACCACATAAAGCAGTTCTAATGCCTAGAGTGCCCTCTCTTCTCATCAAGATCTTCCAGAATTTCTTTCTTTGTTCAAGGCTCAGTTGAGTTTCTTCCTGCTTCATAAGCCTTCCCTGATTCTCCTACTTATGTTAACACTCTCCCCTCCACAAACCACTGTGTATTTACATATCTGTGCACATGTTGTATTTTCTAGAGACACATAAGCTCCTTGAGTGTAAGGATGATTTTCTTTTCCTAGTTGTTGCTTAGCACCCTGAATTGCACATATTAGACGAATGGAATTGGCTTTTGCCCATCGGTCCCTTTGACAAATATCTTTTCATACCATAATATGAGTTGCATCTCCATTAAAGCTCTCCTTGAAAGGTTTATCATGAGGTGAAGGTGGGCCAGGGTTTTCAAAGCCTAAACCAGACACTAACTGTGGCAGGTGCTTCCAAGCTGAAAAGACTTTGCCTATGGACTATGGATGAATCACATACCTATTATCTGGGGAGTGAGTGTAGCTAAATGCAAAAAAAAAAAAATTCATAGCCAAAAATGTGCTCATCAGTGGTTTAATCTATTAAGTTGCAACTACTCCCCCTCCCCCATCCATACTCTTCAATCCAAAAACAATGCCCTTATTATACCTCAAAAAAGATAGCCCTTCTCCTAATTGCCTGCCTACTTTTTTACTTGCCATCCCCCATTTCTAGGATTCTCTCCTTCATTCACCTCCTAGATTCCTTGGCTTTTGTCAAGATTTTCAATTTAAATCCCATCTTTTGTGGTAGGCCTTGTCAGTTCCTCTTCTACTCCCTGTGGCTAATGAATTCCATCTGAGATTACCTTCCCATTATCCCATCTAATACATGTATACATGCATGCATACATACATTAGGACATATAATGCACATATGCATGTGTGCATATGTAAACAAAACTCACATGTGTATATTGTACATGTATGCATATATACTGCTTGAATGTTGTGTCCCTGATTAGAATGTGAGTGTCTTGAGGGCAGGGCATTGTTTCTGTCTTTCTTTTTATCTCTAGCAACTAGAGACCTTTCAGAGTTTGGCATACAAGGACTTGATAAATGCCTGTCGGCTCACTGACTGAAAACAACTCAAGAACCTCACTTTGAAGCATTTAGAGGCTATGATCTATCCCAGCAGAAGGAATACTACCCATAATAATGTGAAATAACAGGTCTTTTCATATATTTAAGTTTAATAATGACTTTACCATAATTTGATTGAGTTTTACAATAAGTATTTCAGAATTTCTATATTGAAAGAAGTAACGTCCCTTTCAAAGTGTGCTTTCCGCATGCCAGGAGGCTACATACACATGTTCCAATCATGCTAGCAGGCTTCCGTATAGCTAGCTCCTCTTCTGTAATGATTTTCAGTCATTCTTTGGAATCTCCTTAGTGGTAACAAATCATTGTTCTTTGAGGGTAGATTTTTTTTTTAAGTCTTCATTTTTTGAAACAAATTCTACATAACAATTTTGAGGCCTAAGGCAAGCAGCATTAAATGTGTCTCAGGTATTGAGATAGAAAATAAAATTAGGAAGGAGAATTAATTACTATAGTATAGGGGTTCTTAATCTGTGTTTCACAGATCCCCCCAAAATCAAGAAAATTCAATGAGAAAAAAAATCCATCTTTATTTCATTTCAATAATCAGTTTCCTTTTTAATCTAATGTATTATATTGTATGCATTTAAAAACATCATTCTGAGGAGGGATCCGTAGGCTCCACAGTCAGCTAAAGGGACTCTTGCTAAAGCTGCTTCTGTTTGAGACCGTATGTGGCTAGTGTTAGATGTTTGACAGCTTCTAAATTTCAATTTCAGTACCATAAACAGCATTCTTCTTCCTCTCCCTGCCCGCCTTCTTCCCACTTACCTACCAGTTACAGAGATATTTTGAAGCCAAGTCTAGTAAATAAGTTAGAATAATAAGCTTAAAGAAAACTGTTACTTGACAAAAAAAAAAAGCCAGACTATGAAACAATACCATCTTGTATAGCTCATAGTTAACTAGCTCAGAAACCAATTCCAAATGTGGATTTAATTTCAAAAATTCTAAAAATGAATGAATGAATGAATGAAGGGGAAAGCATGCTAAGTACTAGGAATAGAAAAAAAGAAATACAAGGTAGTCTTTGCTTTCAAGAATCTAATCTTCAAATATTAGAGACAACATACCAGTTTCAATTGCAAATCAGATGGAAAGGCCCCATGGTTTTTAGGTTACAGCAGTAAAGCAGATGGCAATGTATCTCTTATAATATTTCCATTAATAAAGCATATTGTATTCTAATATTGAACCATTTGACAGTCTAGAAACAGGACTCGTGATGTGAGGAGAGAGTTGCAGTTGTTCCAAGTGCTCTTGGTTTACCTGCCTTCAACAGCAAGCAGTTGGTTAGGAGTTAAGGTTGGTGCTGGTCGAAGTGGCAGGCCCCTTATCCATGAGGATTCTTTTCCTCAATGATGTCTGCAAGGGTCATATGGCTGGATATAGGGCTGGTAGTTTCAGGGAGGGCATTGCTATTCTGAGGGACATTGGGCTCAGGGACCTGGATTTTATCCACCAGTGCCTGAAGGAAAGTGGTGATCAGCATTTTTCTGAACCAACCAGATTATGCTACCCCTTGTCTCTCCTATAGCATGACTTCCTTATGTGAGTTCTGCAAGGCTAGCTTTCCAATCCTATCAATGGCAATCAAAGTCAGTGATCTTGCTGATGGTAGGCCTTTCCTCCACAAACAGTGGTTATCTTGATGATGACTGCTCAGCATAAGCTCAAGCAGGTCTGGAGTTGGAGGCAATGTTGTTCTCATGGTTCTTAGACTATCACTGACCCATCAGTGGCAGTGGACCAGAGATTGGTGTTTGGGTTGGCAGAGATGATAACAAATAAGGAGACTGAGAAATCAGAGAAGAAGGAGGAGAGCCTGTAAAAACTAACCCATTAGGGTCAGTGTTCACTAGTCACAGCCATCCTGCTCCTGTCCCAGCTGTCTTGTTAACTGACATAGCTCCTGCTGCACTCGCAGCAACCACTTCTTTTATAGTCTGTGAAAAGAACAGCAGAGAAGCAGAAATTTGCTAAGTACTTCATGCTGCACCATCCCCAAAGCCTCCAGGTGGGCATGTGCACTCTGAAAAGGGGCAGAATGATTAAAATGAGCATATTGTCAAGAAGTCGATGGCTTATAGAAGGCCATCCTTCATTTGGATGTGTACATTCTGGTGCTGTCCCCTCTTTCTGGGCAGGAAGCAGAGCTCATTGGTCTTTGTATCCCAAGCAGCTAGCCCAGGGATAAAGCACAAGGTTTGTGCTTAATTATTATTTGTTGAGTATATCAATGAATGGATATGTTTTTTTTTTTTAAAGCAGTTTGTTTATATTGTAGTTATGCCTTGTACATTGGCATCAGAATCAAACCATTAGCTCATTTGCTTTATCTTACCACTCAGGCTACACTCATCTCTTTTAGACAAATGCTTTCATTTGCAGAGTAACTCTCCCTCCCTCACCGAATGGTGACAGAGTATCAATATTTTCAAATAATTCCTTAAAATAAAATAGACATGGCAGGTCCAATCATCTTGGTTATGAATAAGAGACAGTCATCGCCCTTGGTTA
This sequence comes from Pseudochirops cupreus, assembly GCA_028627135.1. Taxonomy (NCBI): domain Eukaryota; kingdom Metazoa; phylum Chordata; class Mammalia; order Diprotodontia; family Pseudocheiridae; genus Pseudochirops; species Pseudochirops cupreus. Next base: position 106,455,410 of record CM053581.1, on the reverse strand, counting down.
GTGCTGTTGGAAATCACATAAAATAATGAGCAACAAGATGAGCAGCTAATAGATTTTTCAGGAGGTTGGGCAAGAGTGGAGGGATGATGTAGGGAGCCTGGCCCTATGGCTCAGTGAATAATTATGGGGTGGATGCTCTTGTAGAGGGCAAAGTCTTCACACTTTTATTTTTCTCTCTACACTTTATGTAGAAGAGATATGTTGCCAGCCTGTATTGATGGTCATGGTTTGGATAATTTCTGGGCTTCTCACATCCAAATAATTGGCTATTTTCCTACATTTTAGGTATCACAGAAAATATTGGACCTGAAGAATCAGGGTTTGGTGTGGGAGTGTTAGTATCACCACTGTCTTTAAATATCTGAAGAACTGCTCTGTAGGAAAATAATTTACAAATTTCAGGCTTATTCTGTGTAGCTCCAGAAGACAGAATTGGGACCATTGCTTAGCTACTCTAAGGGAAGGACGAGGGATTTCAGTTCAACATAGGGAATAATTTCTTATTTCTGTAGACTAAGCTAGACTAGATTTGTCTGAAAATGAAAAGGGCTGCTTCACAAGGTAGTAAGTCCTCCATCACAAAACACTGAAATTACTTTCACTCTTTCATTCCTTTCACCCTTTTCTACCTCCCTGCTCCCTTCTCATTTCTTCTTTCTTTTTCCAAAGGCTCAAATTATCTAAGTCATTCTGGGAATGGGATAATAGAGTCAAAAGATGTATGAAGAGGGGAAACTATTGTGTATTGGCAAGTAATGAGGGTCTTCAGTAAACTACCCAGGAGTCCAATGCCCTCCGTCTGGTTGCCCCTACCCTGGCTGAAATTGGAACAGATGCCTCTGCCAGCCTGCCATCTGCTCAGAAATTCTCGGGGCCATCTGACAGTTTCTGTGTGAGGCTCTATTTGCCTGCTTCAGTAGTTTGCCAGATTGGGTCTTTGAAATTCTAGTGTTTACAAGGGATCAGCCCATTACTCTCTAGTTTGCTTCCTTTTCTTCTTCTAGTCTCTTTTAAAGGAAACAACACACACGTCCTTTTGCCATATAATTATTCAGGTGGGCATCTTTAGAACCTCTACAAAACTGGCTGCAAGGGAGCACCTGTAGTGATGCTACCCTCCCCTCCTTTTACAAAGGATCGTCTAGGACAACAGTTCTCAACCTGTGGGTTATGTTCAATTTATAACAATGAAAATACATCCTGCATATCAGATATTTACATTATGATTCATAACAGTAGCAAAATTACAGTTACGAAGTAGCAACGAAAATAATTTTATGGTTGGGGGTCACCACAACATGAGAAACTGTATTAAAGGGTTGTGGCATTAAGAAGGTTGAGAACCACTGCTCTAGGAGAAATAGGGAAAGGGGCATAATGTCTCTACCAGTTCAGGTACAATCCAAAAAGGATTTCATATTAAGGAAGGAAGGGGAAACGTTATAATGTGCATATAATGTGCCAAAAATTGTGCTAAACACTTAACAAGCTATGAATCTGAATCAGGAACTTTTGAGGTAGGAAAGGTACCCATGTGGGTTTTAATCTCATTTCTTAAATAGCCTCCTTCCTTATCATGGTCTAACTGCTTCTTACCCTCTCTAGGATTTAAGAGAATTTCCAGAATTGTCTGAAGTTCTGGCTGCTGAGAGAAGGACTTATGATGAGAAGAGTGACTACTGAATGAGCATGGGTTTCCATGTATGTGTACTTGTTTTGTTTTGACCACCACATACCTTGCTATCTGTCTGTGAAGTCATGGGAGGGCTGAGATCAGTATGGAAAGAGGAAGCCCCCATGATGGTGAAAGCCTGAATCCTTGAAAGACTGAAGAATAATATGGAAATATATTCAGGGAGGTTAGCCTGAACACGACTCTCTCGAGGATGCCAGCTTCAAAACATTTGGAATGACTCTACCAGGCGCACTCGGTATGGAGCAATTAAATGCCAGTCAGTGCATATTTGTGCTTAATTATCATGTTAAGAATACACAGTAGTTCCCCACATCTAAATGATAATTTTTACATTTGAGATTTTTATTGAAATGGATAGAAATAAATGCAATGTTTGCTACTGCACACTGAAAGGGAATTTGGATTGGGAAATGGTTCATGCTAAAACCTTTCCTGGGTTTCTTTCTGAGGTAGGCCAAAATAGTCTCTTTTGCAAAGTTTCCCATGGAAGATGGATGTGGTGCACCAGGTTCAGAGGCAGGGGTTGCTAAAATCCTGGTTTTAGCATGTTCTAACTGCATGATCCATGGTAGGTCACTTTTCCTCTCTGAGCCTAGGTTCCCAATCTGTAAATTCAGCACTTAATACTTATACTACAGATCTTTTCCTTGAGAAAACTGAGGCCAGAGGAGGTTAAAAGACTTTCCCAAGGCCACACAAATAGCTATAGAGATAGATTTCAAACTCAAGTTCTTTTATCCTAATCTTTCCTCTGTGCTACAAGTTCTCCTGGCTTGTCCATGGAGAGTCAATAGACACATTCATATCATTATAAGGAAATGGAGTAAAATTGAGTAGATCTCAAGTAAAATATGAGCCAAGAATGTGATGTGGCAGGAAGCAAACAAACATGACACGATATTAGGTAGCATCAAGGGTTCATGGTATCCTGAAAACAGGAGGGAGGTCAATGAATCAGTTAATCTCCAAACATTTGTTAAGTACTTACTATGTGTCAGGTTCTATTCCTGAGAATGCAAATGCAAGCCAAAAAAAAGACACTTCCTTCTTTCAAGGAGCTTATATTCTAATGGGAAAGACAGTACATAAAAGAAGGCTGAAGTGGGGGCAGGTGCTGGCATTTGGGGCATAAGGGAGAAGTCTAGATTGTAGCATAGTAGGAAATAAAGAGAGGCCTGGCCTAGGAACCTTCTTTGAATGGAGACTCTAGGAAGAGCCATTCAATCAAATGGAGGTATACATGGGTGTATACATGGGTGTACTCCCAAGGTGTGAATTCCAGGGCTGAAGTGATCTTCCAGGAAGAAAAGTTTTCTGGGGCATGATAGAGAATTCTGGAAGGCAGCCTGTTGGGCAATAAGCTGGCAGAATCTCTGTATTTTGGCCTGGTCAGATCACTTTGTTGTGTTGAGTTATCAGTGTCATGTTTTAGAAAAAAAAAACGAACAAATTCTTCTGTCTATGAGACATATAATAGAAATTAGAATATGGGAAGCGAAATCCTTTGAGCCTTAGTTTCTGTAACTGTATTCAGTTGGGGGGGAGGGGAGCAGGGGAAGGGAGGAGGTATTCTAGCCCTAAATCTATGTATGTAAAATTATATAAAGGAAAACCACTATAATTCTGCCTTGAGATTATTGTCTAACAATATGTCTTAACAAGAAATGGAGCCATAACTTAGCAAAATTCACCTCTATAACATTCTTGAGAAGTCATAATCCAGCCTCTCCTTGACTATAAAATGGGAAGATTAGACAAGATAACCACTAAGGTCATCTAGTTCTAAATCTATATTCCAGCGCTAAAGTTATGATCCCATGATCCAACAAAGATCTTCAGTGAAATGTAACTTATTATCCTTTCTACCCCCTTCTCCCATAAAGTGGCACATTCCACTGTTGGACAACTCTAATTGTAAGGTATTTCATATTTAAGCTATTTAAACCTATAATTTCTATCCATTGTTCCTAATTATGTATCCTGCCACCAAGAAAACAAAATTTCTTCCTCAATTCACTCATTCATTTATTTATTCTTTCACATGAGCACCCTTTGCATATTGCAAAATAGTTATCAGAGTCTTTTCTTCTCCCAGGCTGGACTAAACTTTACCAACTCTTTTAACTAACCCTGATATGTCAGGTTTTCTAATCTTTTACCATCTTCGTAAATCTTCTTTAGATGGAGTTTATATCTTTTTTTTTTCTATCAATATATTGCCTAGAACTGAGGGAAATATTCCAGATACTAAAGTGATGTGATCAGGGCAGAGGACATCTGACTTTGATCTACCTCATGTTTGACTCTTTTATGATTTATGTTGTTCCCATCAAATCCCTATAACCTTGGACATGGAACAAAAAAAATACCCTTAACTCAAAATATTGATATAAACGGTCAGTGAAAAATCCACTAAAACAGTATAATGTGGTATTAGCATGCAATGGAATTTTCCAAAGACAAAGAACTTGGCAATGTGAGGTATTCCCTGGTGTGTGGTGCAGCATTATGTCATGATGCCAATTTTCTAGTATATTTCACTTTCAAAAATAGATGGATTGCTGTGCTCTAATGGCTTTCTGAGGCTGCCCCTCCCAATGTTCTACTCTGCCAGGGGAGGCTCCTCAAGATGCCCTCTTGTTCTGGACAATCCATGAATACTGTCTCTTTTACTTCTACCCACAACAATATCTAGCTAGGAATCACTTATCTTCTACATTATTTCATTGCAAAGTATTTGGTTGAATAGTTTGCAGGCTGGCTGGCCATCCTCTGCTACAAACAGAAGCCCTCGTATGGAAACCCTGGAGAAAGACAACCTCTGTAGTATTCCTCAGCTACAGAAAAGGCAAGGAGAGGTCTTGCAAGTAGGATTACAAGGAATGAAGTTGCCTGAAAATAATAAAAACTCAGAGTTGACACAAACCTAAGAGATCGTTTATTCCAATGCATTCCTGAATTCCTAGGTAACCCCTTGACAACATTCCTGAAAAAGAGTTATCCAATCCTTATATGAAGATACTTCCTCCCTTGCCCACCTTTGGGGGTTCTCACTATCTTACAAGGCTATCTTTTGAATTTTGTGACAATTTTAGTTGCTCTATTGGGCTACAATGTGTTTCACACATTAGCTTTTTGGGGCCAAGGAGAATACCCTTCCACATTATCAGTCCTTAAATATTTGAAAATTGTGATTATTCCCTCCTAAATTTTCCCTTCTCCATATTAACTATTCTCCATTTAATTCAATCATTCATCTTATGGAATGTTTCAGGTACTCTTACCATTTTGATCACTTTTCTCCCGACTTCTAGAAGTACTATGGATTGTAAATGTTCTTTTTAATATATAGCACCCAGAGGGTAGAGAAAATACCCTAAAAATGGTATGACCAAGGTACAATGCAATGCAGCTTTCAGCTACCTTGTTCAAGACCCTAAATTTCTACAAATAACATTTGTTTTTCTTGCTTTTCATATCCTTAACCTTCTTGACTCTTCTGCACATGAAAACTCTCTACTCTCTGGGCGTTTGTTATATTGTCATCTCTTGGCTCTCCGCCTGCCTGTCTGAAGGCTCTTTCTCAGTCGTATTTGTGGGATCATCATACAAAGTATGCCACATTGCTGGGATTTATCCTTTACCTTCTATTCTCTCTCTATACACTCTCACTCTTAAAGACCTCATCAATACCCATTGGTTTAATTATCAACTCCCTATGGAGGACTTACAGATCTAAATATCCAGTTTTAGTCACTCTCCTAAGTTCTAGTCCTACATTGACCATTGTCCATTTGAACTAGATGTCTGATAGGCAAATATGTCTAAAGCAGAACTCATCTTTATCCTTTCTTTAAAGCCCACCCCTCTTCTGAATTTCCTAATTTCTTCACTTCAATTTCCTCCCTATTTTACCTTCCTTCATTTGCTTCCACTCAGATTAACAAAATCAGTGGCATCCTCAACTCCACACTGTCCCTCTCCCCACATATCCAATCACTTGAAAAATCTTAAAATTTGTTTCTTCACAACATCTCTTGCATATATCACCTTCACTCCAAACACTTAATCACTACTCTAGTTTATTTCATGATTTCTTTTTTTCTGGACTATTGGCCTCCCTGCCCCAAGTCATTTCTTACTCTAATCCATCTTCCTAAAGCAAAGTTCTAACTTTATAACTATCCTACTCAATGAAGTATTTATACAAATAAAAATTTAGTGGAACCAAGAGGTAAGGAAACTGCTACTGGGATCTGAATATAGGCTTCCTCTGAATACAAGCCAAACCCTAAGGGAGATGGCTTTAGAAAGAAAACTACATATAAGCGTATACCAAAAAATCCTAGTTTATAAGATATATAGGGTTACATATTGCCATATTTAGGGGAAAGATTTGTTTTATATTTAGGCTAATCAAATATATTTCAAGATCTTAGAAGATGTAAACAAGGTTTTTAACCTCACTGACAAGCTTATTTTCTTTTACCTACAATTTCCATTCTGTCACAATTATATTTAGCAAAACAGGTCCCATTACCTGATTTGGTAGGATGCCACATCTTTTCTGAGAACAGCCTTTGAAAGCTCTCCATCAAATCTCTTTGATGTTTTTATGATTGTTACTTAATGTTTTTGTGTAAGGAAGTTATCTACTTGTAATTGAAAACAAGAAGAAACAGTTTTATTGTGGTTTAGGTAATGCTGCCTAGAAGATGGGGGATCTCTGCCAGGCCCTAATTACACTCCTATTGTATTTCGGCTTCATGCTTCCTGAGCTACGGAGGGGGTAAGAGTAGGGAGTGGGGGGGGGGGGGGGGGAATAGAAGATAATTGAACAAGGTGAAAATGAATGCTCATTAATTTCCAGAATACATGAGGACTCATTTCATGTGAGAGGGCTGTAAATATGACTTTTAATGAAGTTATGACATGGTTGCCAATAAAAGTCATTTACTCTGCAGTATTACAGTTAATTATACACAGCTGGAGCCATTTATGGCCTATCCCTTGTTAACTTTGCCTTCACTTCTGATTAACCCTTCCATAGAAAAAGATACTGGATCAGAGATCAGGTTCTAAGGACCTTTAAACTTAGGGGAGACTTTAAAATAGACCACAGGAATAAAGACATTAACAATCGACGGGAGAGCATTCTCATCTGCTCTTTGTAATGTTTTTGTCCTTCAAGACATAATGGAAAAAGGCAGACAAAGGCAGAGGCAAGAGACAGGAAGATAGAGACAGCTCTGTATCACATGTACCATTTAATCCTAATGTTAGATGGACTAGTCTCCAATCTTGTTTTTGATGCTTATTACCTGTGTTTCTTTAAACAAGTCACCTAGCCTCCCTGAGCCTCATTTGCTTCAGCAGTAAAATAAGGAGGTTGGATTGGATGGCCTCTGGGATCCCTGCCCCATCTAGACCTATAATACTAAAGATGGTAAGATTTTGTTTTGAATTTATAATGCATATTCTTTTGTGTTGTATGAAACTCCAGGTGTTTTAAGACTGCAGTACTTTTGACCTTTTTTCCTTCTTCTTTTTCTTCCTTATTCTTCCTTCTTTCTTCTTCTTCCATTCTCAAAGAGGACCAAAATGACATCACAGTTTTGGTGCCTAGGTACCTTGTGTTTGACTGGTTAATCAGTCCAATATGAGCTCATGAGGTATTACCATAGGTCAGGCAAAGATAGTCCGTTAGAACATTTGGGATGGAAATGCCTCTAGATTTTCACATCTCACATTTCCTTTACCTACTTCTAGAGACAACATGGACTTGGCAATATCATCTATCCATTCTTTTCCCAGAAAGGTTCCTTTGCCTAAGACCTGCTGGGGTATTGAGCTCTCAGTCCTCTGGGCATATATTGTATGTGGTGGGAAGTAGTTTTAATGAATAAGAAAGATGCTTACTATTGATTGGGGAGTTCTGCCTCTTCTATGACTGAGCAATTCCTTCCCACCTAAACTGGCTCCAGCCTGCTCTAGGCGTAATTTCAGAAACTGTAGCTTGAGAATTAGAACCATGACCTTTCCTTTGTGAAAGGGAGAGAGGAGACTATGATGTAAGAAAAAGGGAGAGAAAAGTAGTCTCAGTCAATAGAGACAGACAATTCAGAAATAAAACTCCAGACAAAATTTGGGAATTTGACTTTGCCTGCGGGTGGAACTTGTTCCTCTAAGAAGTCAATAACCCAGCTGCATACAAAGTTAAGTTCTCTAGGAATAGTTACCTGAATATATATGGGTGTTAACTAAGGGTTAACTAGAAAACTTTTTTTGTTTGTTTCATTCATGTTGACAATGTACCTTCCTAGCCTGTTTTCTTTGGGGGAAGAGAAGGCATCTATTTTTCTGCCTTAGTAAGTACAGTATCCTGAGCTTGAGTCAATATTTCTTTCAAGGTCTTCATAAAGATTTTGCAGGGTGAATGGGAGGAGTTAGACACCATTTTGAACATTAGTTCTCTTTCCCGAGGTCCAGATATATAGGTGTAGATGTAGGTGTTACAAGTGTAGGAAACGATAATGTGGACTGATCCCCAGGATTTTTCCTGGAAGATATTGTTTTACTGAATTCCCTAGGTAGTTAGTCCTTTGTCTCATTATCTCAAAAACCATGTGTAGTCTCTCCAAATTAAGTTAATTGAAGTTTCCAATTAGCTTGGATTCAGATTCATGAAGGTTTTATTATGTTTTCCATTTAAAAACCCACCCTCATATGTTGCCATATTTAAAAGGCAGGGAGAGTCCTGCTAAGATTTGGTCTGTGAAATAAAAACCTGTGAATTGTGTAAGGTATACCACCTACCCAGCCACATATATATAAAATCCAACTCTTCCCCCACAATTTTGGATGGGACATTAATCCTCTTATGTTCTATTTTCTCTCTCTCTCAAAGATTTGTCTTATAGTCAACCTCATTAATAAATAATTTGGGGCTACATCCCTACGATTTTAGGGACACCAATAAAATAGCAGTGAGCTATCTCCTACTGTCTCCTATCATGTCCTTTCAGAAAGCACACATCTAAAATTCCAGTTAGAGCTTTATTTCTGTATTTAAGTCTTATGTTGAAAAAGGCCCACTAGAAGGTTTATAGAGGAGTTCACTGATCAACTTGGAGAGGTAAGCCTTTGTTTTTAACTTTGATTTCATCTGCCTATGGATGATATGGGTTATTCCCATTAATTCTGAGGAATTGAGGGAGATATTGAATTGTGGGGGGGAAATAAGGCATTAGAG
>CM053581.1:106373857-106445962 GCA_028627135.1 Pseudochirops cupreus | reverse complement strand
ACCAGTCATCTTGATTTTTTTGTCTTACCGCTAGACTTTGGGGATTCTGGAAGGGAGATAATTTAATTTAGTGTAAATCTGCCTCACTTAAATCCAATCCATGTGTGTATCAGCAAGCACCTTAGCATACCAAGGATGGCTGCTAGCACAAGTTCTTAGATCTGCTTTTCTAAAGGAAAGCAACTCAAAATGGATTAACGGTCTCACTTTAATCAATCAAACCTATATCATTTACCTAGTTCAGGGGGAAAAAGTGAGCACCCTGAACTTCAGAGAATGCAAACACAAGTTACAAACACAAGTTACAAGCAAACAAAGAAACAGATCAGCAGACAGGCTTCCAGGCATCTGACCATTACACCCATACCTATTCACTTACCAGAGAGGGAAGCACCAACATCTGTGTTTTTCAAAGCCTGGGGGCTCAACGGCTTCCCAGAGTCTCGTCTGGTCAAATCATACAACTCTTTCCAAAGTGAGCCCCAAAGCAAAACCTCACATCAGGGCATGCATATAGCCTTCTCCTAGCTCAGAGAATGTCACAGCCTTCTTGAACCACTGCCCAATCACAAAATAATAAGGCGTGGGCATTCCCAAAAAACAAGCCTCCCGTCACAGGCTCCATGTGACCACATTCAGCCTATTAGGGGGCAGAATATACTTTCAAACCAGGGAAGGTTCTCAGAGTCACTTAAGCCACTTTAGCAAAGGGTCTATGGGCAGGGAAGATCTTCAGATTCCCATAACAATGTGTCAGTCAGTTCATCACTTTGTGATGTCATTGGTCCTCTTGGAGGCCTGTCAATTACCCTCAATCTGGTTTAGTCCACGTGCCAAGATGGTTTTACCAGAGTGTGGCTGCTGCCCATGCTGTAGCTTCTTGGAGCTACAGGTGAGAGTTGAGTGACTAGTAGACAGCAAAGGTGGATGAGCATTCCTGAAAAGGGATGAGTAACCTTCACAACAGAGATGCTAGTTCTCCCTGACCACTCTCTACAAGGCGATGCTGATGGAAAGCATCTTATTTTATTTGTTTTCTGCATGTACTCAGTAAAGGCATGATTTTTGCATTTGTTTTATAAGACAGTAATAAGTTCATTCTAATGCTGACCATGGGAAATGGGGAGAAGAGATATTGATACTGGTTCCCTTCCATCAAGACATATTGCATTAATATCAAAGTAAATACGCACATTAAATTTGTTAAGGTTTTAAAAAGCAATACTTGAGCACTGAGTCACAGTCCATCCAGATGCCAATTTCCAAAAACCTATACAAACCTAATAAATCCAGACTTTTTTTTTCTTTTGTGTTATTGTTTAGCATAGTGAAAGGTTACTATGAGTCAGCAATATGATGTGGAAGTTTTAAAATTTAAAAAAAGTAGTGCATTAATAGAAGTATTGTGTCCAGAGTAAGGGATGGGAGATCATTGTTCACACTATTCTAACCATAGCAGACCATGAGTAGCATGCAATGTTTAGTTCTTGGAATCATGTTCATCAACAGGTTAATTTATTTGCTGAAACCTATGAACAGAATTGGTAAGGGGACTGTAAAAATAGATAACGATAGCTAAAATTCATATAGCCTTACTTTGTAACTGATATTGTGCTAAATGCTTACAATTATTATGTCGTTTGAGACGTTTAAAATTTTTATTTTATTTTCTAGCTTTTTAAAGGATATTGATATATAATTTTCTAAATTACATATAAAAACAATTTTAACATTATTTCTTAATATTTTTGTGTTTTAAATTGTGTCCTTTCCTCCTTTACTTCCTCCTTCCTTGAAAAGGCAAGAACTATGCTATAGATTGTACATGTTCAGTCATGCAAAATCTATTTCCCTATCAGCCATGTTAGAAAAGAGAACACAGACCAAGAAAGAAAAAAAAAACAACAGAAAACTGAAGAAAATTTTTAAAAGTGTGCTTTGATCTACATTCAGTCTACATCAATTCTTTCTCTGGAGGTAGATAGCATTTTTCATCAGAAGTCCTTTGGAATTGTTTTATATCATTGTATTGCTGAGAATAGCTAAATTATTCAGAGTTAATCATTATACAATACTGTTGTCACTGTTTACAATGATCTTGTTTCGCTTAGTTCACTTTGTATCAATTTATATATGTCTTTGTAGGTTTTTCTGAAATTATCTTACTCATCATTCAATTACAATCATATATCACAAGTTGCTTAGACATTCCTCAATTAATGGACATCTCCTTAATTTCCAATTCTTTGCTTCCACGAAAAGAGCTGCCATAAATATTTTTATGCATACGGGTCCTTTTTCTTTTCTTTTGTTCTCTTTGGAATACAGACCTAGTAGTGATATTATTGTGTAAAAGGGTATGCACAGTTTTATATTCCTTTGGGCATAGTTGCAAATTGCTCTCCAAAATGGTTGGGTTAGTTCAGAATTCCATCAACATTGCATTAGTGTCCTAATTTTTCTACATACCCTCCAATACACCCTCATTTTTTTTTTTTGCTGTCATATTAACCTATCTGATAGGTGTGAGGTGGTATCTCAGAGTTGTTTTAATTTACATTTCCCTCCTCAATAGCTATTTAAAACATGTTTTATGTGACTATAGATAGCTTTGATTTCTTCTTCTGAAAACTGCTTGTTTATGTCCTCTGACCATTTTCAATTGGGGAATAACTTGTATTCTTTTGAATTTGACTCAGTTCTCTATGTACTCGAAAAATGAAGATTTTATCAGAGAAACTTGTTATAAAAATTGTTTCCCAGTTTCCTGCTTTCCTTCAAATCTTGGTTGCATTGATTTTGTTTCTTCAAAGACTTATTAATTTAATATAACAAGAATTAATCATTTTTCCTCCCAGAATGCTTCCTATGTCTTGTCTGGTCATAAATTCTTCCCTAATCCTTAGATCTAACAAGTAAAATATTTCATGCTCCCTTAATTTGCTTATGATATCAGCCTATGTTTCTAAATCACGTGCCCATTTTGTCCTTATCTTGTTGTACAGTATTAGATGTTGGTCTACACCTAGTTCTGCCATACTACCTTCTAGTTTTCACAGCAATTTTTGTCAAAGAATGAGTTCTTAAGCTAGGTAAACACTAAATTACCATGGTCATTTTCTGCTGTATGTTGTTTATCTAATCTATTCCATAGATCCACCACTCCATTTCTTAGCCAGTACCAAACCGTTTTGATGATTATCACTTTGTAATACAGTTTGAGATCTGGTATGGCTAAGCCACCTTCTTTCCCATTTTTTCATTGGTTCTTTTGATATTCATGACCTTTTGTTCTTCTAGATCAGTGGTTCTCAACCTTCCCAGTGCTGAGACCCTTTAATACATTTCCTCATGATGTGGTGACTTCCAGGCATAAAATTATTTTCATTACTACTTCATAACTATAATTTTGCTGCTGTTATGAATCTATCTGATATGCAGGATGTATTTTCATTGATACAAATTGAACATAACCCACAGGCTGAGAACCACTGTTCTAGTTGAATTTTGTTATTATTTTTTCTAGTTCTATAAAATAATTGTGGGTAGTTTAATTGGTACGGCACTGAACAAGTAAATTAAGTTAGGTGGAATTATATTATATTGTCTTGGTCTACCCATGAGCAATTACTATTTCTCAAATTATTTAGATTTGATTTTATTTGCATGAAAAGTGTTTTGCAATTGTGTTCATATAATTCCTGGGGTTTTGTTTGTTTGTTTGTTTTCTTTTGTCAGGTAAACTCCCAAGTCTTTTATATTGTCTGCAATTATTTTTCATGGAATTTCTCTTTCTATTTCTTGGTGCTGAGCTTTGTTGGTAATATGTTAAAATGGTGATCATTACATGGATTGATTTTATATCCTGCAACTTTGCTGAAGTTGTTTATTATTTCCACTAGTTTTTAGTCGATTCCCTAGAGTTCTTTAAGTAATATCATCATGTCATCTGCAAAAAAAGTGACCACTTTGTTTCCTTGTGTTCTTATTCCTTTAATTTCTTTTTCTTGCCATTGTTATAGCCATCGTTTGTTGTACAATGTTGAATAGTGAGCACCCTTGCTTCACCTCTTATCTTATTGGGAAGGCTTCTAGCTTATCCCCATTACGAGTAATGCTTCCTGATGAGAGGTAAAGAGAGATAAAGCTTGGCATTTTAAGGAAGGTCAGTTTTTTTTATTGCTTTCCAGAGTTCTTAATAGGAATGAGTGTTACATTTTATCAAAAGCTTTTCTGAATTTGTTGAGATGCTCATATGATTTTTGTTGTTTTTCTTACTGATATGGTCAATTATGTTTATTGTTTTCCTAATATTGAACCAACCCTGAAATCCTGGTATAAGTCCTGTATAGTCATAGTGTATGATTTGTGCAATATATTGCTTCAATCTCCTTACTAACATTTTTTTACACCAATATTTATTAAGGAAACTGGGCAATAGTTTTCTTTCTCCGTTTTTGCTCTTCCTGGTGTAGGCATAAGAACCATATTTATGTCATGGAAGGAATTTGGAAAGAATCCTTCTTTGCCCATTTTTCCAAATAGTTTATATAGTTTGGGAATTAATAGTTCTTTAAATGTTTAATATAATTCACTTGTGAATTCATCTGCTCCTGGGGATTTTTTTCTTAGGGAGCTCATTTATGGCTTATTCAATTTCTTTTCCGAGATAGGGCTATTTAAGTATTTTATTTCTTCTTCTGTTTAATCTGGACAATTTACATTTTTGTAAATATTCATACATTTCACTTAAATTGATAAACACATTGCCATATAATTGAGCAAAATAGTTGCTAATAATTACTTTAATTTCATCTTCATTGGTGGTGAATTGACCCTTTTCATTTTTGATACCAGCAATTCGGTTTTCTGCTCTCTTTTTAAAAATCAAAATAACTAATGATTTATTTATTTTATTGATATTTCATAAACAAGCTTCTAGTTTTATATATTTGTTCAATGGTTTACTTCCTTTTAATTTCATTTTTCTCTTCTTTGATTTTCAAGATTTCAGATTTGGTGTTTAATTTGAGATTTTTAATTTGTCTTTTGCTCTCCCCTTTTTTTAGTTTTATGTGCAATTCATTAATCTGCTCTTTCTGTATTTTGTTGATATAAGCACTTAGAGATAAAAATGTTCTTCTAAGTACTGTTCTAGCTGCATCCCATAAATTTTGGTATGTTGTCTCATCATTGTCATTTTCTTTAATGAAATTATTTATTGTTTCTATAATTTATTCTTTAACCTAGTCTTTCTTTAATACTAGATTATTTAGTGTCCAATCACTTGAACCTTACAACAATCCTGTGATGCTATGATCACCCCCATTTTACAGATGAAGAAACTAAGGCAAACAGAAATTAAGTGAAACAGAAATTCAGGGTCACATAGCTAGTTAGGGCCTGACACTGGATTTGAACTCAGATCTCACTCCATGACTAGTTCTCTAACCATCATTCCACCTAGCTGCTCCTAATATGGATTATTTGAAATCACTTGTAAGAACTGGGGAATGTTTAACCTGGAAAAAAAAAAGGAGACACGAGAGGACCATGATGCTATAATTATCTTCAAAGCATTTGCAGAACTTTCATTTGTAATAGGGACTGGAATCATTTTATTGCCCTGAAAGGGTAGAATGAGTTTTCTGACCTGGTGTTCCTGCAAACCAGAAATCGAGAAAATGTCTGAAAGACACTCAACTAGAACTCCCAGGGTCCATGCATCTTCATTTTTGTCCTGGACATTTTCTTCTCTTTATGCCATCATGTGAGTACTTCCTTTCCCCTTTCCTTCTGCCACTTTCCATATCTTGCTCTAAGAATTGTAATCAAATAATCACAACCATTTCTTTTAGAACAGTGATTCTCAATGTTCCTAATGCCGCGACCCTTTCATACAGTTCCTCATGTTGTGGTGACCCCCAACCATAAAATTATTTTCGTTGCTACTTCATAACTGTAATTTTGCTACTGTTATGAATCGTAATGTAAATATCTGATATGCAGGATGTATTTTCATTGTTACAAATTGAACATAACCCACAGGTTGAGAACCACTGCTTAAGAAAGGCTTTGATTATCAACTACCTTATTCTTACCATGCCTGTGACTTCAGAAACCAAAATAACCTTCCCTGGCTCCTATTTCCCCATGTGTTTTATCCCTTACTATTAGAATATGAGTTCTTTCAAGGCAAAGACCTTCTCACTTTGGTATTTGTATCCCTGCATTTAGCATAGCGCTCGACTTGTCTTAAGTACTTTTCATTGATTGATTGATTCATCCATTCAATAACAGTCAGGATGACATCATAGAAAATATGATGGACTGGGCATCAGGAAAATCTGGATTCAAAAGAAAGAATGTCATGGAGACATGAACCTCATTTTCATGAATGACATTACTCTTATATGCCTGGAAGCACTAGGGAGCCTCCTGACACCATTATATAGGAGAAGGAGGGAGCTGACTGATCCTAATCTCTTTTGTGATAGGCAGAGGAATAAGTGTAAAGTTCCATTATTCTCTGCTTCATTCAGTGCTCCCATCTCTGCCCTTTAGTCACCTTTTAACCCTTCTCACCCATCTTCCCTAGTATTGCCAGATATATTTTCCTTATGAGTAGATAGTTCACAGTTCTCCTCTGCCCCAAATTGTTTAATGATTTGCTATTGTACTGGCACATGAGGAAAGTTCAAACTTTTTTGCCTAGCGTTCAAAGTCCTTCACACTACGTTCTTCTACTTCCCTACCTTTCTAATTTTACTTCACATAGCTCAGCTCCCTTCTGGGTACCCTATATTCAAATGAAACTAGACTGATGGCTGGCATTCTTAAATATCCTGTGTTTTTCTGTTTCCTTCTGTGCCTTTGTTCCTACTATTCTATGTGGAATGTCCCTCTACTTCCACCACTGCCACCCTTTAATTCCTATTTAATCTCTTCTTGAATGTCTCTTCCTCCATGAAGCCTTCCCTGAGCCTCTCTACTTACTATTAAGCTTTTCCTCCTCAAACCTCAGGTAGCACTTTGCTTTGCACCTCTTGCATGTATTGTGTATCATTTTGTGTTTGCTTTTGTGAATCCATGATATCATCAATGATGGAACTTCTTCCAATTTTTTGTTTTTGTTGTTCAGTTATTTCAGTCATGTCTGACTTTTTGCGACCCAATTTGGGGTTTTCTTGGCAAAGACACTGGAGTGATTTGCCATTTCCTTCTCCATCTCATTTCACAGAGGAGGGGGGAAAAGCAAAAGCAAAAACAACAACACAAACTAAAGCAAATAGGGTTAAGTGACTTGCCCAGGGTCATATAGCTAGTGTCTGAGGCCAGATTTGAACTCAAGAAGATGAATCTTCCTGACTCCATGACTGAAACTCCCTCCACTGTGCCACTCCAATCATTTAGGTTGCTAAATACCTATCATATGATTTTATAGATATTTATGTATTTTATTTTGGTATGTCATAGCCCTTGACCCTACCATTATCCTCTGCACCTATAAGGAATTTAATATGTATTGTTGCATTGAATTTTTAGGGTTTTAAACCCCTGGAGCACATGCTCCCTTTTTCCTGATATAGAAGTAAATGGCTTTGTCCTTGGAAGTAAAGCGGGCAAAGACATGGTGAGCCAGACCTTGTTCTACCCACAAAGGTGATATGTGGGCATGCATCAATGTGCACTGTAAATCCCACCTGAGCCTGGGGAAGGGAGAAGCATGATTAATGGACAAGGGTAAAGAGAGTCCCTTGGGTCCAATGCTTTGTAGATATGAAGGATGAGAGTTCCCCTGCCACAGGAGTACTAATAAATGGCCTCTTTCTCCTTGAGAGGTTGATTTGTCTCATCCAGTTTCCCCAAAGCTCCACTTTTCTCCCTCTTCACTCTTTTTTCTCTTTTCTTTCTTCTTTTTTTCCTTTCTCTCTTGACTTCTTTTTCCCTGTCATAATTGGTTGGAGCAGACTGAAATTCTGTATGAGTCCATTAGGACCCTAATCACCTGTTAAAGATGCGAGCATCCACTGTGGAACAGCAGCATTTAATCCTTGGAGAGGAACTAATTGAAATTTCTCTATTGAATCCATGCCTGAGTAGGTCCAGTCAGGACGTTCAGCACTGAGGCCTTGACACAGAGATTATCTATACTAATAGGCTTAGGACAACTAAGGAGGAGAGGAAGGTTTCCAGCACAGATATGTACTGATCATTTCAGGTTCAGTTCAATGCCCTTCCTTCCCACTCAGTTGTTTTTGGAAGGCCCTGGGCACCTCCAGCTTTTATGCCAGGAAAGCACTTGATGAAAGTATGGTCACGTTATCATAATTAGTTTTGGTCCTGAAATATTTTAATGTTATTTTAATACTATCTGAAATTTGAGGAGGGAAAGCCAAATTATGTAAAGCAAAACATGGTTCTAATGTTCTCTTGCCTAGGAAGGTGCCACATGGCATGATGGAAGGAGCTCTGGACTTGGAGTCCTAAGTTTCTATCCAGGTTATGGTGCTTACTAACTGTTTGATCACGGGCAAACCATTACCCATCTCGGAGATATAAGATTATTATTATATGCATATGTACATGCACAAATACATAATACATATATACACACATATGCATACACACATATTCCTTTTACTTCTTGCCTCAAATGGGCATTAGGAATCATTCTAGTACAATTTCAGCATTTCAAGTTGAAGAAATTTGGGAGACAGTGCAATAGTGCACAATAGAACATTCTGTTTCGAGTCAGGAAGACCTGACTTTGAATCCTGCCGTAGACACTTGTTAGATATGTGATGTTCATCGGAGGACCTCTCCTTTCTGGGCCTCAGTTTCCCTCTCTATAGAAGGATGGGGTTGGGTTTAATCACCTCTAAGGTCCTTTCCAATTTCAAATCTATGATTCTGTGATCCATCAAAGGAAACTGATGAATTATCCTACATTAGACAGTAAACTTTTATGAGATGGTGGGGATGGGAACAAGCATCTTTTAAGTATCTACTCTGTGCCAGGTATCATGCTAAATACATCATAAATATTAGCTCATTTCCTCCTCACGACAATGCTACAGTGCTACAAGGCTGATACTATTATTATCTCCATTTTGTAGTTGAGGGAACTTAGGCAGGTAGGAGTGATTTACCCAAGGTCAAGTGTCTGAGAACATATTTGAACAAGGGTCCCTTTGTCTCCAAGCCCAGTTTTCTACTTACTGTACAGCCCAGTTGCCTCTGGTGGCAGAGAGGGAGCTAGAATGTAGGTCTCCCAGGTCTCAATCCATCTTTAGAGAGTTTTACTCGTCTTTAGTCAGATGAGGTAACACACATAAAAAAGTCACAGCAATGTGAACTTTTTATTTATTTTCGGCTTCTGTGCCAAAAACCATTACATCTAATGAGTCACCCATAGAATTTTACTACTGAAGCTAACCATGAAAATTCTATGCCTTCACATAAATACAGCTAATACTTCTGTAGGACTGTGAGGCTTTGCAAAGCACTGCACTTATGTAACAACCCTGTGGAGTATGCAGTACAAGCATTATTTTTGTTTAGTTGCTTCTCAGTCATGGCCAACCCTTTGTGACCTCATTTGATCTTTTCTTGGCAATGATACTGGAGTGGTTGACTGTTTCCTTCTCCAACTCATTTTACAGATGAGGAAACTGAGGCAAACAGGGTTAAGTGACTAGCCCAGAGTCATAGTTTGTAAGTATCTAGGACCAGATTTGAATTCAAGAAGAAGTGTCTTCATGACTCTAGGACTAATACCTTATTTACCAATTCCCACCTAGATATCCACAATCATTATTGTCTTTTTATTAAAGAATAAAAATTAAATCATTCAGAGGTGAAATGACTAAACCAGGATAAGTTAGATGTTAAATTGAAGATCCAGGTCTTATGTCTCTTTTGACCTAAGGTCAAGTGTTCTTTCCATTATGGCCTGTTGTCTCACAGATTAATGAACTCTTGTGGAGTTAATGATGAACTTGGTTAATTAAGAAGGGCATCTTATCTACTACTCCTACATTTTCCTTAGAACAACATAACACTGCAAGATATCCTAAACACCTAATGCTCCTTCTCTTCTTCCAGTCATTTCTGGGTTAGTTCATTGGATTGACAGTGTAGGTTTAGACTTCACTGAGCTCACATCTAGACCAAGGTTTAGCTAATCATAGCCCAAGGACCAAAGTAATACTGCCTTCTGGTTTTGTATAGTCAGAGCTAAGGATACTTTTTATATTTTAAAATATATTTTCTTTTTTAAACATTTTAAAATTAAATAAAGCTTTACTTCAAAACGTAAAGACCATCTTGTGCGTCGTGTGCATAGTTTACCAATCCTTGATCAGGTTCAAAGACTTCATTTTACAGATCAAGAAACTCAATGACTAGTAAAGTGTCATGATTTACCAATATCCCATAAGAGATAAGAACTGGAACCAGAATTTGAACACTTATCTTCTGATTCCCAAATCAATGTTCTTTCATGCCACATATCCACAATCATTCTAAACCACCCCATAATCTGCATTGCCTTCTACTTGAAGTGATTAGAATAAATTATTAACACTCGCACACCAATAAAACCTCTGTTAACTCAGTATTCCCTGTGGTAGCAAGTCATGAGCACCCTTTACATTCTGTATGCAGATGGTATTAGTTAATGTAGTAGATAAAGCAGTCACTTTTTATAGCAGGGTTACTCATATCTCCTGCATATGTATTGTATTTAGGGGAAAATATTCCCATAGGGCCATTGGTGTAGAATTACAGGTCTGTTTCATTTGGGGATTTTCTTGCCTTCAGTGCAATATAGGAGCGATCAAAATTAACCTCTCTTCAGTTTGGCATACCCTTTCTCCCTTATACATACTTAAGGTTGCTCTTGGATGAATACATGAAGGGAATTTGGGAATTACTTTAGGGATATGGAAGGAAATATTTCTGTTCAGGTATAACTGAGACTAGATTGCCTCTAAGGTGTCTTTCAGTTCTAAATATATAATCCTATGACCTCTCAGGTCCATTCTCTTCAGTGATTTTCGAATGCTACCATTCAGCTGTTAAAAAGACACTATGTACCTGCTGGAATGGCCTTTGCTCTGATAAAAGCAGAGGTAATGGAGCTTTTTGACAAACTTATTGGAAGTTCTGGGTGAAAGGTCTGTCCAAGAAGCTCTTGTTTTCATTGGTCCAATCAAAACTGGCAAAGAGCACTTGCTACTATTGCAGATCCTTCATCATTGCATGTAAAATCAGAGGATGTCTGCCACTGCAGGATTTAACACATCAAGTTCACCCCACACATAGATTTAACTCCGCTTGTCTAAGTAGATGTTTCCAAGAAGGGAAAAGAACACACGTGAAGAGAGTGAGTGAGTGAAAGAGAGAGAGAGAGATTTTTAGAAGGAAGATTAAATATCTTTCCAGTTTTTGATGAAGGTTAGTACAAAACCTAACAGCAGGTCCACGTGATATAAAAATTAGTGCCAGTTTTTGAACAAAGACAGTGACAGGTCCCTTCAGCTAAAACAGAGCAGCACATTAGATTAGTTATAGCTTTGTTTGTGTGAGTGATTTCCTTTTGTTTTTCAGGGAAAAAATGGATTTAGCTATCTGTCACCTTATATTCTAGAACTGCTTCCAGTGAATGTGATGCCTACAAAGTCTTGTTCTTTATTAGGGGGTTGGACTGAGGAAGCAGGGAAACAAGAACCACAACTGGAAAGCCCAAAGTCCATTCCCTGTGGGAATTCCTGTAATATAATGAATAAGTGGGTAATGCTTACCATGCACTAACTCATGGGGTAATAATTCACAATTTGCTTGATGGACAAGGGTGCATTTCACTACATCCCTGTAGTTCCATGGGGTCCCTTCTGGGCAGTCCCATTTCTTCTGTGCAGTGGCTTCCTGGGTTCCCTGTGAGGCAGCTATTTATCTGATTCCCTCTGAATGAAAGGTTGCTACCTCTGAAATACATGGCAGTGCTTTCTCATGTGCTGTACTGAATTATCCCTCCGTTTTCACCATTCACTAGAAAAGCAGCCTCTCAGCAGTACACTGGCTCCCCCGGGGAAAGCCATCCATCAACACAGACCTATTTTTCCCCTTAGGTGCCTGCCCATTTTGTGCCTCTTATTAAGCCTCATAGGTTCTTATTCATCAAAATCATGCCAATGAAGGGTTGAATTCCTTCTGAGGTGCATATTCAGCAGAATGCCAGGGAATAACAGAGATGAAGAGGGAAGAAAGGGGTGAGTGAGAATAGGGAGAAAGCATACAAATTAAAGTTTTAGAAATTTATTTTTTTATTCAAAAGAGCTAACAGAACAAATATTTGGGTCAGATTTTCAATGAAGTCCCACCCAGCCTTCTAAGTTCTACAGTTTAGCTCATGTATTAAAATATTCTAACCAAGAAACTGGGTAGGGCAGGCCCAAGTGATGGAAACCATAATAATCTTATTTCTAAGAAATGGGTAGTCAGAGAGAGTAAGGAGGAGAGTTTTTGTTTCTTTATTTTTATGTGCAAAGCCTGTATTTCATGGGGGCATAACTGGAAATAGACTCCTAAAGCCCCATTACTTGACGGCTTTAGTCGGCTCAAGGACCTCACATAACATCATAGGACCCTAGCTTCTCAGAGTTGGTTGAACCTTTAGAGGCCATCTATGCCTTTCTTCATCTGAGCAGAAGATTCCAAGTGATTAGTTGCTTACTGCTTCCTGAGGCAGCCCATTTCCCTTTTAGATCTCTGGTTGTTAGGAAGTTGGGGTTTTTTTTGTCCTTATGTTTAGCTAAATTCTCTCTATATATAACTTTACCCACAGCTCCTATTACTACCCTCTTGGTGAAAACAAAACAGTCGAATCTCTCTTCCACTGCTTGCCCTGCCTGCACATACTTGAAGACAGAAATCATGCACCTTCTCCCCCTTTCCTTTCTCTGCCCTCTTCTTCTTCTCTAGGCTAAATATCTTCATTTCTATCCATTATCCTTCATTTGGTATGATTTTAAATCACATTGTTGTTTTTATTGCCCACCTTTATAGAACAATGTCAGAAGGAGAAAGAAGGAAGGATTCACCTAATATGTGCCAGTCATGGTACTGAGCACATAGAGATATTATCTAATTTGGTCCTCACAACAATACCGAGAGGTAGATGTTATTATGATCCTCCTTACAGAAGAGGAAAATGGTGCAGACAATAGTTAAGTGACTTGTCCAGGGTCACACAGCTAGTAAGTGTCTGAGGCTAGATTTGAACTCAGGTCTTCTTGATTCTAGGTCCAGCATTCTATCCACTGTACCACCTAGAGAGAGTACTTAGGTAAAGGCATTGAAAAACAAAAACAGTAATCCCTCATCAGAAATCACTGTAGCTTTTCCTTTAAATAGGAGCCCAAAACGATAAGAAATAACTCATTCTATGGAGCTCTAAGATTTACAATTTGATGAATCAATAAATGTTTATTAAGAGCATACAACATGACAGCCACTGGGTTAAATGCTAGAGATGATTGTTGTTGTTCAGTCATTTTTTCAGTTATCAGACTTTTCCTGAACCTGTTGAAGGTTTTCTTGGCAAAGATGCTGGAATGGTTTGCCGTTTCCTTCTCTTATTTTACAAATGGGAAAAGGGAGGTAAACAGGCTAAGTGACTTGCATAGGGTCATGCTGCTACCAAGTTTCTGAGGCCTGGATTTGAAGATGAGTCTTCCTGAGTCCAGGTCTGGTGCTTTATCCACTGTGCCACAGAGCTGCCAAGTGCTGTAGATACAAAAGCAAAATATGAACCAACTCTCACCCTCGATGAATTTATATTCCATTTGGGAAGGGACATGTGAAAATTTTACCCGTGGCCTGGAGGGCCCCCTTCCAAAACAGAAGCAATGAGTCTGGACCAACATGGACCAGATATGGTCCTGAAGATGGCCTGATTAAAAAGGAGTCAGCTTTGGTTTTGTTTTTGTTTTTCTTATTCTCTCTGTCTGGATTATTATTCCCCCAATCCAGAGACCTGGGGGAAATCCTTTTTGTGAAGCTTTGGTATGGCACATTTCTAGTGTCTCCCCTAAAATGGATTAACAAGTACCTCCTGTAAAAGGTGATCAAAGAGGAGACAGAGACAAGATGGCAGAGTAAAGAGATGGACTTGCCTGAACTCTCCCCCCAAAACCTCTAAAAACATTTAAATGATAACTCTAAACAAATTCTAGATAGGCAGAACCCACAAAAAAGAGGAAACAAAACAATTTGCCAGACCACAACAACTTAGAAGGTCAGCAGGAAGGTTCTGGTGTACCTGACAGAGAGGAGAGCAGGTCACCAGCACAGATCGGGTCTCAGCAAACCAGGAGCAGGCCTCAGGACAACTGAATAAGTGGCAGCAGTAGAGGTTTCCAATCCTCTCTGACAGATGCCAAAGATATTAGAAGGTCAAAAGGCAAGATCTGTCACATGTGGGTAAGTGGAACATAGTCCAGCACAGGCTGCACCAACATGGCCTCAGCAGCAGCAGTAACTGCTGGAGCTTTCAGCGCATAGATGCTAAGGGGGTCAAACAACTGGTCAGAGAGAGATTACAGGTGCCTCTTTGCTAGCACTGAGGCAGAACTCTGTTGCTTTGCCCATACTCAGATCCCAATCATAGTCCTGGGGGGCAGTTCTAGGACAAGGAGGAGCACTACATACCAGAGCTTAAGGGCCACAGTGGAGCACAGACTCTTGTCACAGTTCCGTGGCAGAAAAGGGTGCTTGTGGTTGCTCAAAGATCTGACAACAGGCCAGGAGGGGAGTAAACGCCTCTCCTTACATTATTCCACCTTGGAAGAACTGAAAACTTACAGCAAATCCAGCACATTTCCCAAGGCTCTGGGCTGCTTCCCCTCATTTCCTTTAGGTAGGCTCTGTCTAGAAAAGGGGCCAATATTTAGGGAATGGGCAGAATAAGTAAAAACTTAATGATGAACAACCATCTTGCATCAGGTTGTAGAGCTGAGTTAGAATTTGGTTGTTTGTTGTTTTTTTGGTGAAAGTTTAAATTCCAAATACATAAAACTTAGATTTCCTAAACTTTTGACCCTAAGGAGATAGAATTCTTAGTGTGAGCAGGCCATTCATTTCCTGTTTAATCCCATCATATTTTTTTTTATCAGCATGCCCTCTGCCCTCCTGAGATTGCAAATGACGATGATCTGAACTTCATGTGATCTAATTTTGAAAGAGAATTTGATTGACTGTAAGTAGCCTAAACCAGATTTCCACAAAGCTTTAGTAAAGAATGCAAATCTTGAAAATTTTATCCTGTTATTTTGGCTTGTAGTCACAGCATGAATTACCTGGTTAAACCCCTGGAGGATGACCATGGTGATGAAGGTTAGTGACCAGGCTAGAAAACAGGACAGATTTTTTAAATCTTGATTTGCATACAGTAGATTTTAAAGATAGATTTTAAATGTTTCACTGCCACTTGTGTTTCTTGGGCTTATGAAACACATAGTTGGTCAATTACCTCTGAATTGGGCTACTTCGTTTAAGCATTTTGTTCTTCCATTTTTTTTTTGCTTGGTACCACGCTCATTTTAATGATCCATTTTCATTTCTCTGACAGAAAGGGAAAAAACCTCATGGTACCAGACAGATACCTAGAATTATCTCTGAAAATAGCTGCACAAAACTCCTGAAGCCTGGGACAGTATGCACTGCACCCTGGAAGCAGAGCCCTGCTTTAACCAAGAGTTAAAAATCAAGTAATAGGCTGAGAAAATGAGCAAACAACAGAAAAAAAAATCTTAACCATAGAAAGTTACTATGGTAACAAAGAAGATCAAAATCACACATTCAGAAGAAGGTAACAAAGTCAAAGCTGCTCCATCTAAAGCCTTCAAGAAAAATATTACTTTGTTTCATATCATGGAAGAGCTCAAAAAAGATTTTAAAAGTCAAATCAGAGAGGTGGAGGAAAATTTGGGAAGAGAAATTAGAGTGATGCAAGAAAATAATGAAAAATGACTTGGGAAAAGACACACACACACACACACACACACACACACACAGAGGAAAATAACACCTTAAAAAGCAGACTAGACCAAATGGAAAAAAAAAAGAGGCACAGAAATTCACTGAAGAAAAAAATGCTTTAGAAAGTAGAATTGATCAAATGGAAAAGGAGGTATAAAAAGCTCATTGAAGAAAATAATTTCTTAAAAATTAGAATTGAGTAAATGGAAGCTAATGACTTTATGAGAAATTAAGAAGCAATAAAACAAAACCAAAAGAATAAACAAAAACTGGAACACAATATGAAACATCTCATTGGAAAAACAAATGATCTGGAAAATAGATCCAGGAGAGATAATTTAAGAATTATTAGACTACCTAAAAACCATGATCAAAAAAAGAACCTAGACATCATCTTTCAAAAAATTATCAAGGAAAATTTCCCTTATTCTAGAACCAGAGCATAGAATAGAAATGGAAAAAATACACCAATCAGCACCTGAAAGATATCCCAAAATGAAAACTCCCAAGAATATTATAATCAAATTCCAGAACTCTCAAGTCAAGGAGAAAATATTGCAAGCAGCCAGAAAAAAAAAACAATTTAAGTATCATGGAGCCACAGTCAGAATAACACAAAATTTAGCAGCTTTTTACATTAAATGATCAGAAGACTTGGAATATGTTATTCCAGAAGGCAAAAGAGATATGATTACAACCAAGAATCACCTACCCAGCAAAACTGAATATAATCCTTCAGGGGGTAAATGGACATTCAATAAAATAGAAGACTTCCAAGCATTCTTGATGAGAAGAGCAGAGCTGAATAGAAAATTTGACTTTCAAATACAGGAATCAAGAGAAGCGTATGAAGATAAACAGGAAATGGAAATCAGAAGGGATTTAATAAGGTTAAACTATTAACATTCCTACATGGGACAGTGATACTTGTAACTCATAAAAACTTTCTCATTATTAGGACAGCTAGGAGTATATATAGAAATAGGGCACAGGTGTGAGTTGAATATAAAGGGATGATATCTAAAAAAGTGAACTTTAGGGGTGAGAGTAATGTACTGGGAGAAAGGGAAAGAAGGGAGAGGCAGAATGGGGATAAATTATTTCACATAAAAGAAGCAAGAAAAAGCTTTTGCAGCAGTGGGGAAGAAGGGGGGAGGTGAGGAGGAATGTGTAAACCTTACTCTCATCAGAACTGGCTAAAAGAACTAATAAGGTATACAGTCAACTGAGTATAGAAATCTATTTTACCCTACAGGAATGTAGGAGAGGAAGGGGATAAGAAAAGAGACTGGCTTATAGAAGCGAGGGCAGATTGGGGGAGGGGGGCAGTCAGAAGCAAAACACTTTTGAAGAGGGACAAGGTGAAAGGAGAGATGGAATAGAATAAATGGGAGAATACAGTTAGCAATGGTATCTATGAAAAAAACTGGAAAACAAGGTTCTCTAACAAAGATCTCATTTCTCAAACATATAGAGAACTGAATCAAATTTATAAAAAATTTATTTTTTTCATAAATTGATAAATTATTGATAAATTGATTGATAAATTATCAATTAATATAAATTTGCCAATTGATAAATTATCAAAAGATATGAACATTTTTTCAGAGAAAGTAATCAAAGCTATCTCTAGTCATATGAAAAAAATGCCCTAACTATTTATTGGAAAAAGGTAAATTAAAATAATTCTGAGTTACTACCTTGTACCATTAGGTTTGACTAATAGGACAGAAAAGGAATATAAGAGATTTTGGAGGGGGTGTGGGGAAAATGAGACATTAATGCACTGTTGGTGGAATTGTGAACTGATTCAACCATTCTGTAGAGCAATTTGGAACTATGCCTGGATGGCTGTAAAATCCTGAGCATAAAATAGAAATGGAGAAAATATACCAATCACCTCCTGAAGGATATCCCAAAATGAAAGCTCCCAGGAATATTATAACCAAATGCCAGAACTCCCAAGTCAAGGAGAAAATATTGCAAGCAGTCAGAAAGAAACAATTTAAGTATCACGGATATTTTGACCTAGCAATACCACTACTAGGTCTGTATCCCAAAAGAGATATAAAAAAAAAGAAAAAGAAAAGGTAAAGGACTTATATGAACAAAAAATATTTCTAGCAGCTCTTTTCTAGTGGCAAAGAATTGGAAACTTGGGGAATGTCCATCAATTGGGGAATGGCTAAACAAATTATGGTATGTGATCTTAATGGAATACTGTTGTGCTATAAGAAATGATAAGGTCTCAGAAAAACCTGAAAAGGCTTGCATGAGGTGATACAAAGTGTAATGTACTGTGTACAAAGTCACAGCAATACTGTAAGATAAGTTGTGAATGACTTAGCTAGTCTCAGCCATACAATGATTCAAGACAACTCGGAAGGACTTATGATAGAAAATGCGATGCATCCTCAGAGAAGGAACTGATGGTGTCTGAATACAGATTGAAGCACATTTGTTTTGCTTTCTTTATTTTTCTTGAGGGTTTTATTTGGCCTGTGTTTTCTTTCACAACGTGACTTATGGAAATATCTTGTGTGACCACACATGTATAAGCCATATTGAATTGCTTGCCTTCTTAATAAGGGGCAATGGGGAGGGAGGAAGGGAGAGGATTTGGAACTCAAAATTTTAAAAATGAATGTTAAAAATTGTTTTTCTGTGTAACTGGGGAAAATAAAATACTATCTATTTTTTTTTTAGTTTAAAAAATTAATCAAGGTATGACTTGGGTTTTTCAGTCCTTTAAGTTGTGTCATCATGTTGATGATGGTCCTGTAGTAGATATCACTTCCTATAAAATAAACAGCAGCCTGTCTTTAAGACTCCTAACCTATCAAACTGATGAGGCTACAGATAAGACTGGAAATGTGCAATTCTCAGGATTGCTATTTGGTCACCATGGCTTGACAGGGGCTGTAGGGAGGAGAGAGGAGAATCATACACAACAAAAGCAGCAAGAACATGAACTGTGAAGTCTAGTGTCAGATTTGCCTAGGCAAGACCATATCCTTGCTGCCACATGCTCATTGTTGCTATTTCTGCTGGGAGGAGGAGGGGGAAAAATACTCCATTCTTGAGTATCCAAGGGAGATATATGAATCAAATTAGGTAGGAATGGAAGCAGAGTTTTGCTATAATTCTTAGAGACTACCGAACGGCTAGATCTTCATGGTTCAATTGATAATCAACTCTGACACACCTCCAGTCACAGGAACATGTGAGGATCAACTGGGGAACCAGAGCATGCATCTCACTGAAGGGGGCCAGAGAAAATATTTAACTCCATGGAATGTTGTGTGGGGACAGATTAGAGTGAGGATTTCTTTCCAGGGTCAGCAAGGTCTTCTCCAAGTTTTGTAATTATGGAATTTTGTTTGGCTAGTTGTGACTGAAATAATATATAATCAGCCTGGAAAGGTAATTTACAGCCTTGTTTTGAAGGTTTTAAAATGCTAAAAAGAGTAGTCTATATTTTATCTTAGAGTTATTATAGAGTTTATTTTTCAGAAGGGCACCAGGGTCAGACTTTTGGCCTATGAATATCATCTCAGAAACTTTGTTGAAGATAGATAAAAGAGGAGAGAGAACTAAGGAAGAGAGATCAATTGAAAGGCTGTTGCAAGTTTCAGGGTCATGTGAGCAACAAAATAGAGGACTAGATATTTTCTCTGATCCTCATGACTTCTCAAACCTTTCCAAATTAGGAATTATGCAAAAATAGAGATGGATTGATAGATGAAACCATTTCACCTGTCTACATGATCTAGGACATAATCAGGTTAAAAACTTGATGAACTAACACAATATTCCCTGACCATTAGGACAGTCACTCATCAGCCCCTCCTAGACCACCCTCCATACTACTGCAACAAGGCTACGTAAATTGACCCATGGACTTACAACAGAACTCCTTCCTTTCTTCCACCTTGGATATCCAAAGGATAGAAATTTGCTCACGTAATGATAATAACAAGAATTGAGTTAGTCCTCTGTACCTAAACAGAGCTCACCAGGAGAACTGAGGAAGAAAAGGAAGTGGACAAGGATATTGTGGTAAATATTTAAGAACTGACCTTCCAGTAAAAAAATAAGTGTGTGTGTATGTGTGTATACATAGATATGTATATATACATATGCATACACATATATACATATATGTATTTGTGTATGTATATGTGTATATACACACACACATACATACATATATACATATGCATACACACACACACACGCACACATGCGCACATGCGCACGGTTGGTTGGTTATTGTCCTTCATTCTCAGAAAGGACCAAAATGATACCACTGTGCTAGAGTCAAATTTCGTTGTGTCTGACTGTGACTGATCAGACCAATACAAGCGTGGAATGTTTTACCACAGGTTAGGCACAAAAGGTCCATGTGAACATTTGGGGTGGGTATTCCAAACTTCTGCATACTGTATTTCCTTTGAGCTGTCTCAATTCTGCTTTGCTCATAGAACATAGCACCTTCTCTGATGTGGGCATGCCATGCCGAGTGGCCCTGTACCAGTGCCTCCCATGTGATGTATTCTTAAGAGAGACTTTGAGAGTATACCTATATCACTTCTTCTGATCACCACGTGAATTCTTGGTCTGTGTGAGTTCTCCATAAAGTAGTCTTTTCGGCAAGCACGTGTTTTGCATTCAAACAATGTGGCCAGCCCATCAGAGTTGTGCTCTCTGAAGCAAAGTTTGAATGGTCGGCAGGTTAGTTTGAGTAGTCTGGTACCTTATCCTGCCAGGTGACCTTCAGAATTGTCCTAAGACAATTCAAATGGAAGCTATTCAGTTTCCTGGCATGGTGCTGGTATACTGTCCAGGTTTCACAGGCATATAACTATGAGGTCAGCACAAGGGCTCAGTCAGCACAGCAGCTGCTATGAATATGCATGTGTATTCCCAGGGTTTGTTCACAAAATATAATAAATCCTCTTCCTCCAACACAAAACCAAAATATTTATTTGGGACATTGCTATTAGGATACCAGAATGAAAGGTTTAGTAAGTTACTCATCACCAACATGGGAGCATGGACATCACAACTGTTCTCTCAATCAAACCTCTGCATGAGCAAGTTCCCGTAGACAAGTTCTTCCCTCTGCCTTCTTTCTCTCAACCCAAGTCTTTCTCTACCCACACCTCTCCTTGCAAGCAATGCAATATATACTGTTTTCAATCAAAGACTCAGCACTTGGTTGGCTAAGTGTGGAGAAGCTTGGAAATCAGTACCTAATCAGAAAGGTGTGGGGATCCCTATGGCCCAGAGTCTAATTGGCTCTGCACCAGGGCTCCATGTGAGGCCTATTAATAGGTGAGGAGGATCTTCTATCCCTTAACATTACACATACTTTCCATCAGAGCCTCCCAAATACTGAGGTAGCTTTGGCAATGCTTGTGTCAAAGTTGTGTACATCACTAGAAAGTACACTACCAAGGTAAGTGAACTTATCCACAGCATTCAAAACTTCTCTATTTGCTGTAAATGATGGTTCCACATATGGATGGTGTGGTGATAGCTACATACAATATAATATATGTGCACATATACACACGTGTACATATATGTACACGTGTGCATGTGTATGTATATACATTCACGTGTGTGAATTATTTCTATGTATGTGAATATATGTCTTCATTACTAATTGCTTTATTACTAATATTTTATCCAGCTTTTCCCTAATCAGGGAATCAATACATAATAATAATCAGTAAAACAATATATAAAGCCTTTACTTGTAGTATTTGACAATTTTTTAAGTATAAATGTTCACAGAGAAATTTTTATAATCAGCTCTTGCTAGCCACTTAAAGTTGGATCCAGCACAACCCTAAAATATGGGGTAGGATACATGTGTGTGGCAGTATAGAACTCTGCTAACACTGCAGGAAAGAGCCTAGTATCCAGCTGGGGCCAGTTCTGTCCTTTCTCCCCACGCCACCCACCCCAGCTGAAGTCACTTGGGACAGAGACCTAGGCTAGTAAATTTTAAATAGCCCAGAGTGGGAGGTGGTTGAGACAGCTTTGAGATCAAGCCTCAAGAAAAATGACATCAAAGTCTAGAGTCATAAAGTGAGCAAGGGGGAGGGGGGCTAATAAAGGAGGCTGCTGAAGAAGTTCAGGTGAGGGGTTATATAGATTTAAACCAGGACATCTAGTCCAACCTCCTTACTTAACCAAGATCACACAGATTATAAGGGTTAGTGGTGAGATCTTAAGTCATATATTCTGATTTTAGATGGAGTATTGTTTCTACCATGTCTGAACCATGGTGTGGGTTGTGTGAATGTAAAGAATGGTATAGATATCACATATGATATAGATGCTGACTTGATAAGTCTTAGCAACTGATTAGATCTTGGGGATGAGAAGAATAAGGAGGCTTTTTCCTTAGTAAATGGAAAGTCAATGGTGTCACTGATAGAAACAGACAAGTTTGGAGAGGGATATTTTCGAGGGGGTGAAGGCGAAATGAGTTTTGGGGTTTTTTTTACATGTTGAGTTTGAGATGCCTATTAAACATACAGTTTGAAATATCTAATAGGCAACTACTGATCTCCAACTGGGCCTAGAAGGAGAGTGTAGAGTTGAAAGTATAAATCTGGGAGTTATTTTCACAAAGAAAATAATTGAACCCTAGCCACTGATGAGAGTACTGAGAGAGGATGTAGATAAAGAAGAGGACTCAGGATTGGGCTTGGAAGACACTCGAAGTTAAAAGGGGGATATGGATTTACAACAAAAGTGACTAGGAAGAAGTGATCTTGTGGCATATAATTAGACAATATGTAGTTCAATATAGGTAGAAGGAAAAGCATG
The DNA here is from genome assembly GCA_028627135.1 of Pseudochirops cupreus. Taxonomy (NCBI): domain Eukaryota; kingdom Metazoa; phylum Chordata; class Mammalia; order Diprotodontia; family Pseudocheiridae; genus Pseudochirops; species Pseudochirops cupreus. The sequence goes on along the minus strand of CM053581.1, from coordinate 106,423,072 downwards.
TGAAAATAATGTTGTGAAAACTCAGAGAGGAGAGAGGATCCAAGAAGAGATGATATTCATGAATGTTAAATACTCCAAAGAAGGAAAAAGACTAGGGGGAAACAACCACCACTGGATTCAGCAATCAAGACTTCTTTGATAGGTTTGAAGTGGTCAGTCTTAGTTCACTGGTAATATCATAAAGCAAATTGTAAGGTGCTGAGCAGTAAATGGGAAGAAAGTGGACTCAGCAATTACTGATTAGAGATTAAATGAGATAAAAGACAAAAACAACTACTAAAATCTAAAGAGAAAATATAAAGATACTAAAGCAACTGAAATAGTAACTTAATGAAACTTTCACAAATTAATAATGAAGCAAATGAAAGACAGGAAAAAACATTTCAAGTGATTTTTAAAGGGGGATACTTAAGCTGGAATTCCAAAAAAGTCCCCTCTTTTTGAATCCCTTGACATAAAACCAATTATAGATAATAGATTTGGACCAGGACATCTGATATAACTGTCATAAATGAACAGTTTCTTTTTATATTTGACATGAAGTATAAAAGCATTCCATGACTTGTAAAAATAGCTTTTGTGCTAGTAGTTGCTATGCAAAGAACAGGAAAGTGACAGGAAAGGTAGATCTATCAAGGAAAACACTTAATAACAGGCATCAAAAACACCATGGCAGAAGCTACTTTAAAGAGCTATCCAGGGCGGCTAGGTGGTGCAGTGAATAGAACACTAGCCCTGGAGTCAGGAGGACCTGAGTCCAAATCTGGCCTCAGATACTTGACCTACTAACTAGATACGTGACCTTGGGCAAGTCACTTAACACCAATTGCCTTGCCTTCCCCCTTCAAAAAAAAAAAAGAAGCTATTGAAATTCTGCCAAGATATAGAAAGGTTACATCAATATCTAGCTGGTACTTGACATGGAAAAATTGGACTACATATTGTCTAATTATATGCCACAAGAAAAGAAACATGTGGAAAGGCATCAGAAAAACAGAATTTTAGAAATCCTCTTATTCCTTTAAACACTAATTTAAAATAAAGGTAAAAAATTAAGGCACTGCAAGGAGTCAAATCAGTGCAGAGAATAAAATAAGCATTTCTTCATCCATGAGAAGCTTTATTAAAGTGATTTGAAAAGAAATCAGAGGCTAAAGAGAAGCCTCTTAAGAAGGAAAATATGGAAAAGTTCTAGTTCTGTATACAGTCACAAGAAACCCAACACAAGGAAAATGGAAGGTGACTCAAATGAGAACATAAAGATTGCACAGCGTTGGTACACTTGCCAGAACAGTAAATACTGAGAGAGGTGATTAAACGTCTCTAGCCTCTCTGTAAAACTGGAAAGCTTCTCTATCAGTTCAGTTCCATAATGATTGGTTCTGATACTTCAGTGAGACATGAATTTCTTATATAGGCTTCAATAACTTTTTGAAAAGATTAAACCCTGATCGCTGAGGCATCACCTTAAGCAAGTCTTTTATCCTCTTTTAGCCTCAGTTTCCTTAACTGTAAAGTGAAGGGGGTGGACTTGATAATCATAAGACCTCCTTGTGTTCTAAATCTATCACACAAAGATGAAAATGCCAATTATCCTTCCAATAGGTGTTTATGCACTTTATAGAAAGAATTCATTGTTTGTATCACGAAACAAACAAATGTACTTACAAGAAAACTATATTGTCTGAAGAGAAAAAAAAATGAAGTATGAAGAATATGATAATTCCAGGCTGTAAAGAGCAATATAGTCACTATTTTAAAATTAATAAGCTGCAAGAAAATGTCACAATATTTATATTGTATGTTAAAATCTAGTATTAAGAAGCAACAAAAAAATCAGAGGTGAAAGTAAAGCCTTAAGGAGGAGAATGTAGAAAATTTCTAGTTGTCTATATGGTCACAATAAATATAGTTTGGATCAAATGAGAACATTAAGCTTGCACACTTTAAAAATTAATTTATTTTTAGTTTTCAACATGTATTTCCATGTTATTTTGAGTTTCAAATTTACTCCTCTTTCCTCCCCTCCCCCCACTCCAAGGTGGTGTGCAATCTGATATAGGATCTGCATATACATTCATATTAGACATTTTCATGGTAGTTATATTGTAAAGAAGAATTAGAACCGATGGGAGGAACTACAGAAAGAAAAAACAAAAAAAAAAGAGAGAAAAAAATAGTATGCTTCAATCTGCATTCAAACTTCATATTTTTCTGGATGTGGATAGCATTTTCCATCATGAGTCTTTTGGAGTTGTCTTAAATCCTTGTATTGCTGAGAAGAGGTAAGTCTATCAAAGTTAATCATTGCACAGTGTGGCTGTTACTGTGTGCAACGTTCTCCTGTTTCTGTTCACTTCACTCAGCATCAGTTCATGGAAGTCTTTCTAGATTTTTCCAAAGTCCACCTATTCATCATTTCTTATAGCACAATACTATTCCATTACATTCATATGCCACAACTTGTTCAATCATTGATGGGCATCCCTTCAATTTCCAGTTCTTTCCCACCACAAAAAAGAGCTGCTATAAATATTTTTGTACATGTGGGTACTTTTTCCATTTTTATGATCTCTCTAGGATACAGACCTAGAAGTGGTATTGCTAGGTCAAAGGGTATGCACAGCTTTATAGCTTTTAGGCATAGTTCCAAATTGCTCTCCAGAATGGTTAGATCAGTTCACAACTCCACCAACAATGCATTAATGTTCCAATTTCCCACATCTCCAACATTTATCGTTTTCCTATTTTGTCATGCTAGTCCATCTGATAGGTGTGATGTGGTACCTCAAGAGTTGTTTTGATTTGAATTTCTCTAATCAATAGTGATGTAGAGCATTTTTTCATATGTCTATAGATAACTTTAATTTCTTCATCTGAAAACTGCCTGTTCATGTCTTTTGGCCATTTATCAATGGAGGAATGACTTGTATTATTATAAATTTGACTCAATTTTCTGTATGTTTCAGAAATGAGGCCTTTATCAGAGACACTAATTGTAAAAATTGTTTCCCCACTTTCTACTTCCCTTCTAATCTTGGTTGCATTGACTTTGTTTTTGCACACTGTAAATCAACAAGTATAATATAAATATATTTTTAAAATTCAACTGTAAAGGACTTTCTTTAGGATGGACATTTATGCCCTTTTTATTTCTGCCTGAACTTAAAATTCAGGGTGAACATATTTGCTCAATATGGAGCAGTTGGAATATTCAGTGTCCACATGGCAAGTTAGGAGATTAATAGACTTCATAAAAAGTCAAAAATCTAAAAAAAATACTTTAGGGACAAGCAGATATTCTTTTTTCATATAAAACAGTCAAATCTGACAACAGGTACATATTACTGGTTTTGTCCAATATAACCCAAACTGGCCTGGTTTACCTTTGGATGGAGTTTATGAAACAGCTATGATTCAAGAGACAAATCCAAGGGCTCTCCACTGACATACATGTGAACTCAACCAAAAATATTTTGACCAAGATTCATCAAACAAATGGTCATCATACGGATTTGTTTGCAGAAACAGAACAAATTATGCCATTGATCCAAGGGGGGAATGGCTCTTGTTCTCACAAATTTTAATCAGTTCTTTATATATCTTGGAAATGAGACATTTATCAGAGAAACTTGAAGTAAAGATTTTTGTTTCCCAGTTGTTTCCCTTTTAATCTGATTTTATTCGATTTGCTTATAGAAGATGAGGTCAATTCTTATTTTCTTCAGAGTTCAGAAGAAAATCTTTTCCATCTGAACTTCATCAAAGAAGATGAGGAGACTAATAACAATGTTAGTAATGATAATAGCCAGAATTTATATAGTATTTTAAACTTTCCAATAGATTTATATATCATATACCTACAGATAACATATGTATCTCTGTATATATAGAAACACATACACATATATATGCTATATCTATATCATCTTTGTATCTGCATGCATATTTCTCCCTTTTATAGGTTATCAAATTGAGACCCCAGGACAGAAGAACTACCTGGCTAGCATTAAATGGAGTTTTAATGAGGTTCATTGCATACAGAATTCTACAAATATTGGTGGCTAAGTTGCACAGTGGATAGAGCACTGGGTCTGGAGTCAGGAAAACAACTAAACAACTGATGCAAATATTATCTTGTGTAGAACTCACAAAAATCCTGGAAGACAGACATTATTACCCACACTTAACAAGAGAGGAAACTGAGGCAGAACATGATTAAGTGAATTGTTCAGGGTCCATAGAAATAGTATTTCTGAGGGTAGATTTGAACTCAGGTCTTCCTGACTCTGCCACTTAGCTGACTAAAAGGCAAAAAGGAAATATTCTCTCTCTCTGTCTCTGTCTCTGTCTCTCTCTCTCTCTGTGTCTCTGTCTCTCTCTCTGTCTCTGTCTATCTCTGTCTCTATCTCTTTCTCTGTCTCTGTCTCTGTCTCTTTCTCTCTGTCTTTCTCTTTCTCCCTCTTTCTCTTTCTGTCTCTCTCTATCTTTGTCTCTGTCTCTCTCTCTCTCATATATGTGAATATATACATACAAACAATTTTGTATGCATATATATGTAGAGATAGATATATATTAACTACAAAGATATATACAGATACACATACATACACACAAATATATGGGGCAGCTAGGTGGCACAGTGGATGGAGTGCCAGGCCTGGAGTCAGGAAGACTTTGACTTTTATGAGTTCAAATCTGGCCTCAGATACTAGCTAGTTGTGTGTCTTTTGGCAAGTTACTTAACCCTATTTACCTTAGTTTTTCATTTGTAAAATGAGCTGGAGAAAGAAATGGCAAAGCCACTTCAGTACCTTCGCCAAGAAAACTACAAATGGAGTTGTGAAGAGTTGGACACAACTGGAATAAACTATCTATATCTATCTACATGCATGTGTATGTGTGTATATATGTATGCATATGTATATATGTATATATATGCATACATATATAGACAAATATAGCTATATCTATATAGACACACATATGTGCATGTGTTTATCTCTGTATGTATGTATACATAGCTGTTCTTGAGTTGTTTTAGTCACATCCAACTCTTTGTGACCCTGTTTGGGATTTTCTTGGCAAATAGGGTTAAGCAACTTAAGAACAGTTCCGTGAGATAATACTATAAGTCCAGGTCTCATCATCCCCATTTGATATAAGTGAACAACTTCAGAGAAGTCATATAAAATGCTCATGGTTATACATCTTGCAAAAATCAGAAGCAGGACTTGAACCTTTCTCTTCCTAGATCCAAATCCAATATATTAACTAAGCCAACCTATAATCTTGAATAATTCACTTTCTGTCATTGGAACCTTGTTTTGCCAACCTGTACATAATTGATCTCTGACGTACTATTGATGGCTTAGGTCCCTTCGGGCTCAAAAACTTCATAAAATTTTCTCTTCTGATTCAAGCCTGGTAATTCCCTCCCAGATGCACAGTGCAAAAGTCAAGAGTTACTGTAAATTAGAGTAATAATGAAAAGATTGCCTTTTAGATGAAATCCATCTGCTTGAGCAAGAGAGGCCCATAGATGTTGCCCTTTCAGTCTAAAACCTTGTGTCAGGATAGGGGAAGGATTTTGGACTCAGTGTCTCAACTACATCCTTTGGCTGGAAGCGTGATTTTTCATGAGGAAAATGTCACTCCAAATGTGTCCCTGGCAGTCTTCTTCATGAAAGTCTTTGAGACTACAGGTCTGGAAGAAAAAAAAAAAACAAAACCTTTTTAAAAAAAAATATTCTAAAATACTTTGTTGCCGTGAGGTTTTTTAAAATCAATCTGCAGACGGAGTTATTTAAGATTGTTGCTTATCTATGTTGATAATCCTGAGGGGGTGAATTTTCAAATATGTGTATATGAAAGGCAGGACCTTTCCAATCTGTGTATATAAAAGGGAGGCAGAGATTTAATTTTTTAAAGGCTTGATCCAAATCTACTCTTCCTGCTTGCTGAGCCAATGTGGGCACACATGCACACCACTAGCTACATACATCCTCAGATGCCAGAGAGGTCCCTGCTCACAGTTGTCAGATTCATTTGGAGAATGCTGATTTTTAATTTGGTACTCAGTGTGGGGCTCTGCCACAGAGAGAATATCTGGGCAGGGGAGCCCCAGCACCTGGCTGGCCTCTGCTGTTCTGTCACACATGAGAAGCCCCAAAGAAAAGAAAACAGAAAAAAAGTGAAAGCAGCAGGTCTGTGGCAAGCTTTCCAAGTCAGCCTAGCTTCCAAGATCTCAGATTTTGATCAAGGACCTTGTGATGCTTTGAAAATGTTTTATATTCACTACTGGCTTATTTTTGCTTTGTTTTGAGATTTTTGCTTCTCCATTTCAGAAATGTTTTGTCTATTGTTTTGTCATCAATGGTAGCACAAGAATTTAGACAACAGCCCAGAGCTCTGAAAATTTACTTCTAAAAAAGAGAAGCAAGGGAGTGTGAAGTTGGGAAAGAGTAAGAGAATTCCAGCCTTCCCCAATCACCCTTAAGGATTCTTCAGGGCCAGCCCCTCTGTGACTGGTCAATCTTGAAGTCTTCCTTGGCATTGAGCCACTTTGGGCACTCCTGGCTTCTAACTTCAAGAGAAAAGATGGGAGACGCCAACCCCACTTCAGGTTGCTGGAGGAAAAGACTCTAGGAAAACTTGAGAGGATCTAGAAGTCTCCATCATGTCTCTCTCTAATCCAGCTTGCTACATCAGAGATTATAAGGAGTTTTTCCTTGGGGGAAAGCCAAAACTCTATCAGCTGAGCTGAGTTAGTTATCTCACTCCCAATGGGAGAACTCCTTCGGTCTGTATTGCCTGATTTATATTCTCCTATGAAAACCTTCTCTTATTTCTGTTTTGCCACAATTTGGATACATAGGCTTATTTGCTATTCTCTATGTGTGTGCATTACAGAACTGGTATTAGGTAGGAAAGAGATCAAGTCTTGTATATAGAATTTGGGACTCCCTGTCCCCCCAAAATGACAAAGTGATCAGAAGCTAGCTCTAACCTGATAATATCCCCTGGGGCCTAGACCAACAATGTTTGAGAGAGCAGATAGATCTAATGCCCACCACTCCATCTTTCTGAGGAGAGTAATGTGGCTTCAGTGTGGCTAACTTCCTGTTTCCCCTCTTAGCAGGAATGAAAACCTCTCTTGTAGAAGGGTAGGGGATAGAAGAGGGTAGAGGTTATACTTTGCCTCCATTTGAGCCACACTCAAAGACAGGTCTCTCTACAAATAGACCTCATTCTACACAGAGGAACCTCTTTCTTTCTCTACCACATTTTATTCAGATTTATGTAAATGTTTATTTATTATATAAATTTACATAAATAAATAATATTCTTAGATACACTGAGAAACTAAGGTAGCTTCTTAATCCTTTATGCCCTTTATTTCAACCAAATATATATTGAGGAATTTCTCAACGATTTAAAATTTGTGGTGGGAGAAGTTTTAAAAGACCACCTGAATCTCTACTTTATACCAGATCTCTACATGGAATTAACCTTCAGTGAATTTGAATGGTTCATTGTTAGGAGGTAAGGTGGGGAAGAGGGGCATCCAGAGCTCTGGAACACAGAGAGCTTGTATTTAAATCCTGCCTTTCATATTAACTGTATATGTAAATTTAAGTGATTGCCCAAGGTTAAACACTGGGCAAGTCATCCTTTCTGGGTCTTAATTTCCTCATCTGTAAAATGATGGAGTGGTTCTAGGTAGTATCTAAAGACTCTTCAGGTTTCAATCTATGATCCTATAATCTATAGAGAATTCTAGCAAGACTGGAGATAAGGACCATCGTAACTAGAGTCAGAAAGATTCAAATCCACCTTTGGCAGTAGTTGTGTGACTACAAGTAAGTTAACTAAGCTCCTTGAGACTCAGACTCAAAGGAAGGATTTAGATAAATAGAGGAGAAACATAGATGTAGAAAAATATAGTTGAAAGACATCTCTAGAAAATTGTAGCTTGACTTCAATCTGTGCCACCGTAGGAATGGCCAAAGAAGTGATTTATTGATTCAATATCATTAATATTGGCCTTAGCCCACATGTACTAGGATTAATTTTGCCCTTTCAATCATGTGTGTTTCTACTGACCAGTTTCTGCATGACCAGGGCAGAGAATATATGTGTTTTACATAGCCATGTAACTTGGAGTGTCTTCATTGTCTCCCAGGAAAACCCAAAGATAAACAACTAAAAAGATGCTAAGCACATTACATTTATTTTGATCACATTTTCCATTCCTATTGTTTTACCGTAATTGCTTTCAGGTCCAGAGCAAATGATCTGGAAGATATTTTCATAGTTGCCATAAACTTTCATGGTCAGACTTGCAGATACAAGGGTAGCCTTTAAGCATCCTTGCCCCATAGTGATCTCTAGTGTCCAGTCATCCAGGGAAAAAATCCCCAACTATTCAGCCCCCCAGCTTCTGTGAGTTGTAGTCAAGGGCTACCTCCATAATTCCAAATATATCTATATAAATCCAAAATAAATACCTCCATAATCCATAATAACTTGCCATGCACCCAGAGCACTGGATCTGGAGTCAAGACCTGAGTTCAAATCTAGCCTCAGATGTTATGTGACCCTGGGCAAATCATATAACTTCTGTTTGCCTCAGTTTCTTTAATATGCAAAATGAGAATAATAATAGCAGCTACCTTCCAGTGTTGTTGTGAGGATCAAATAAGATACTTGGCACAATGCTTGGCACATAGCAAGCACTATATATTAAATTTATTATTGTTATCCTGGATTTTGGCCTGCTGAGCTTCAGGGCGACTCTGAGACAGGGTTCCCTCCATATTCTGCCACCTAGCTCCCTCTCTAGCACAGACAAATCTCCACTTCCTCATCTCCTCTACTTCCTCCTGATCTGGCCTTCTGTGAAGTGAGACTCACAGGACATATTACATTCTTGCATGCTACCTACCATGAGGTTGGACTTTGACAGTAGTCCCATGCCTTCCTCAATGAACCCCTCTCCAGCCATTGATACTCTGACTGGACTTACTCCTAAGTGTCTGACTTATTCCCATCCCCTTATATTGTTTTTGCCCCAGTGTTTCTGAATCCTCAGCAACTGAGATGCAAACCTCATTCCCCATCCCACTATCTGAGCCCTTCCTCTGATCTGCCTTAACCCTATCCCTCTCCTCCTCTAAATGGCCCTCCCCAGAATTTTCTGAAGGTATTACTAAACCCTCTGGAATGCCTATTTTATGAATAACAAATTTCTTTCTTCTTAAACCATTTCCCTTCTCTTTCCATTTCCCAGAAGGTATTCATTCAGTGAGGCCTAGATCTCTCTTTATACAACTGCTTTCCTCACATTCCTCTCCAATACTAGCTAGACTTTATCGCATATACTCTGGTTCGCTGGTCTCAGTGTGTAAACCAAAATACTCCTTGTTACCCATTGTGTTGTCCTGATTCATTTCCTGCTACAACTACTTAGCAAACTGGAGTTAATGCTATTCAAATTGATCACCCAATCCAGACTCTGGTGACTATTACCTATTGACTTCCAGGAAATTCATTCTTTTTTCTTCTTCAGTAGCTATATTTCATTGCTCACAATCTTTCTATCCTCTCCATCTCCTGTGCTTAAAAAAGGGAGTGTCAACATCCTTTATACTCCCTCAAATACTATAACTTTAGTTCATCAGTGCCTATCACTCACTCTTGCATTTTACCTCATCTGCACACAGAGCTGGTCATACCCTTGATCTTCACATGAGAATTACATTTCCATTTTCAAGAACTCTGTAATTCCCTCATCTGATTCTAATCAATTATCACCTTCTCCTCCAGCTTTCCCATCTTCTAAAATCCCCTATTCTTCTCAATGGCACCATCATGCTCCCAAATCCTCACTCTACATCACTACACATATCCAATATATGGCCAAATATATGTTTCTACATTCATAACATCTCTCAACCACTTCCTTCTCTCTGATCAAATAACTATTTCTAAGTAAAGGCACTTGCCAGTTCTCTCCTCAGCTAAGACGATAGCCTTTTGATAAACATCCCTGCCTCAAGTCTCTTATCACTACAATGAGCTACCCTATCACCCCCTACCCTAAATGTACTAAATTAACTCTAGTGGCTTTCTGTTACCTCTAGAATCAACTATAAACTCTTCTGTTTGGCATTTAAAGCCTTTCACAATCTTCCTACTTTTCTGGTTCTCTTAACATTTTATTCTGCTCAGAATAGTCTAATATCCAGCTACACTTGCCTACTCTCTGTTTCTCACATGGAACACTCCACTCCTATCTACATTCTTCTGCACAATGTGCCCCTTGTCTGGAATGCTCTTCTGCCTTCAAGAATCAGTTCAAATACTACCTTCTGTAGGAGGCAATTCCAGTTTCCACCAATGCTAGTGCTTTCCCTACCTTCCATCCACTCTTTATTAATTTTGTATGAACCTAGTTATTTCCACATTGTCTCCCTCATTAGAACACAGAGACAGTTTTTCCCCTCTTCCTTTGAATCCTCAGTGCTTATCATGAAGCCTGGTACATAGTAATGATTTAATAAATACTTCCCGATGAACTGACTTTGAAGTCCTAGTCATGTATTCAGAGAACTCTTGTCCCAAACCCATCACAGAGCAGCTTTTGTAGAATCAGTTTGCAAACTTCTAGCACTTTCTTCATTCACAGCATCACAGAATTTGAGCATCAGAAGAGACCTCAGAAGCCATCTAGTCCAGCCCATACATGAAAGCAATCAGCACCATACCATACCAACATATCAAGTGATTGTCTAGGGTCTGCTGGTTATTTTTCTATGGAAATGTTCACAGTGATCTTCCTTCATACTTTAATTCATTCAGCAAGTATTTGTTAAACACTTTCTACATGCAGTGCTCTAAGATAGGCACTAGGGGAAATGCAAAGTTTAGAAAATACACGAATTAATGGATGGATAAAATGTGCATTTGAAGTACAAAGTGCTGTGCTAAGTGGGGATGCAAATAAAAAAGCGAGAGAGTCCCTGCTCTTAAGGAACTCACCTTCTGATTGGGAAAACATACACAGGGAATTTTTAATGTGAGTCAGATGGAAAAACCTAGCCAACTTTAGGGCACAGCAGCAAAGTAAGTGATAGTGCATCTTTTAGGTGGCACAGCAGACAGATCACTTGGCCTGGAATTAGGAAGAGCTGAGCTCAAGTCCAGCCTTAGACATTTACTAGCTATGTGAACTTGGACAAGTCACTTAAACTCTGCCTCAGTTCTCTGAACTGTAAAATGGGGATGATAATTGCAACTACCTTCCAGGGTCGTTGTAAGGATCACAACCTTCCCAGGATTTTCAAAGGTCAAATGAGATAGTATTTGTAAAATGCTTAGCATAATGCTTGGCAACAGATGTTATTTATGATAGGGATAATGATGTCATTTCCACTGGCAAACTGATGTTTCTGATGTCGAATTGTTTAACAGTGCTTTAGACTTTGGTCTCAAAAACTTTCTTTTCTAGGTCTTCAGGTATGGCTCCTAAGGAGGTGTAGGCTTCGATATCTTCACGGTGATTTGCCAGGTAGTATCTCCACAAAGGCTGCTTCTGTCTGTAATGGTTCCTAGACCTGGGATGATCTGGGAGGGGGTGGAGTACTGCTATTGTTGGGGGTTCTATGATTTGGAGTTCTGAGTCAGCACCAAAGTCTATGAGGTAGGTGATGGTTATGATTGCAGTGATTTGACCCACCTGGTAAATGCTACCTTCCATTTCTCTCCCAAGATGCCTTAATGCTGCTAGGCTGGCTTGCCTACTGTCAGTGGCAGGGAGTTGATAATTGGTGATAGTGGCTGCAGGGATGATGGGCTTCTTCTCCACAGGTTTTGTTCTACTGAATTATGGCTGTGGAGCCAGGCTGGAAGCAGAATTGGTTGTCTGAGGGATACTGTTCTTTTTGTTGAGGTTCTTGTTGGGTCAATTAGCTTTTGCTTGGTATAAGTGGTGGCAGGTATGTGGACTGTTTCTTCATAAGGGTTGCTCACCTCTGTGCTTCCTGCCCTGAGAGAGTTCATAATCCAAGACAAACATAAGCACACATTGAGATAGATAAAATATACAATATTATATGTTGAGTGTACTAATAAGTCACATTTACATAGCATTCTAAGTTTTACAAAGTGCTTTCTTCACAACCACACTCTGAAGTCAAGGACATAAATCTCAATATCCCCATTTTAAAGATGAGAAGTCTAAAGATATGAGAAGTTCGTGATCATGGGGAGCTGCTAAGTGTGTGAGGCAGGATTGAAGCCAGGTCTCCTAACTCCAGGCCTTCTAACTCTGGGCTTTGTGTTCTGCTGGTATTGTGAAAGGCTTCTTTGAATTGAGCTTTGACTAGGAATTTAACAAGGAAAGAGGAACACGGAGAGTACTTCATGTCTCAGCAAAATCCTGGAAATGGAAGGGCACATAGCATTATCTAGGGACAGAAGGTTTGCCTGCAGTCTAGATTGCACTGAGAGTGGGAGAGATAATATGTTGTCCATCCTTCATTTTGAAGAGGACCAATTACATCCCAAGTGATGTCTTGACTTGAACATGAATGGGATTTAAATGAGGCAGGATTGTACAAAGTCATAGCCTCACTGTCACTTCCAGAGTCAGCAAAGTCCAGAGGCAAGAAAAAAGTCAGGAAGCCTGGTGAGGGTCTGGGATGCAGAGAATGACCATGGAGTTTTTCCTGTCTGACCAGATTCTAAGTGTTTCAGCCTCCTTCATGGCCACTGGAACAAATTGTTTCCTTCTGCCCATTCTGATGGTGGAAGTCTTCACCTGTTTGCAGTAGACATCACCCAACTAACCAAAGGATTTAAAGTCTGTCAGTTACCCTCAACTTGGTTTAGCTAATCTGCTGAGACCATTTTCCTGAGGTGTGGCTGCTATGCATTCTTTAGCTTCTTAGAGCCACAGGTGAGGGGATAGGGGTGAACTATAATATAAGATCGTGCTGCAAATCTATGTTGGTACCTGACTGGGGAGGTTCTTGAATGGCTGCCTGTTCTGGACTTTAATAGGGAGTCGCTGAAGATTTTTGAGCAGAGGAGTGATGTGATATGAGCTAGCAGGAATGATGTCACTAGGATTAGGGGAAGCAGTGTGATCACAAATCTGGACCTGTCACAGAAAGTCCTGTTGAACTTAGTCTTGTGATCTGAAGGAGCCAGAAGGAACAACTTGTCGTGTTTTCTTGAAAATAGTTCCTGCTACAGCTTTGATCTCAGAAAACTTAAGAGTTCTGACCTCCTGGAGTACCCTGAACTTATTGGTAAAGAAGCCCCTAGCACAGTGCATATTGCCATCTTCATAATACCAGAGGTAAATCATGCTGGATGGTACACTAATGCCTATTGCTGCCCCTCGGTACTTCCCCCAAGAGAACAGTATTTCCTGGGTGGGAGTGATGAAACGGTTATTTACAGCTCATAATCTCCATAAGGCGCCTTCATAGATCTAAATTCCATTCCTTGATATGTGAGTTTTTCTCTTTTTTTTCCTTCTTCTTAAGGAATTCACATTTGTCTCTATCTTCCATTCTGACATTTGTCTCTATGTTTGAACTGACTGTAAATAATACAGACCTTAACAGCTGCATAAGCACTGTATTCGAGGTAGGATCAAACATCCCTACCCTCAACATTTTTCTTTTTAATAGAAACTCAGACTTACAGTTCTTGGGGGAAAAAATTATGTTGGGGAAGTCTAAAAATATATTAGCTTTTGATAAATGAATCTCTGAAGCCTAGAATGTTTATTATTGCTTAATCTAAAATGCTGAAGATGAATATTTGTGCCACTGGGTATGAATGGGAGGGCAATAAAATGGCCCTGAAAGACTTTAGGTTTCTCGACTGAAACCCTCCCCCTACTTATACCCCCAGGATGAAAAATTAGCCTATGGCCCCTTCTGAGGGATTACCAGCACTTTCTGAATCACTTGCAGCTACACTACTGGCCCAAGAGCCAATCTTTAGACTTCAGTTGTTTCAGGGCAGGTTGGAATTTGCTGTGCAAATATGGAGATGATGGGCATAAAAGAAGTTAGGTAGAAAGGATCTTAGAACTTGGAGTGACCTCAGAAGTGGTGGACGGCCACTTGTACCTTGTAAAGGAATTATCTGTACAGTGTCCTCTATAAAGTGATCATCTAGCCAATACTAGGAAATCTCCGTTGATAGGGAACTCAAGAACTTATTCATCCCTCCCCGCCTCCCCACAGCCTCCTCTCATTTCTTGCACGGCTCTTATTGTAAGAATAGAATGGAAGAAAACAAGCAGGTATTAAGCTTCTATTATATGCCAGGTACTAGGAACTCTACGAATTTTATCTTTTCTGGTCCTCACAATAACCCTGGGAGGTAGGTGCTATCATTTTCTCCTTTTTTATAGTTGAAGAAACTGAAGCAAACAGCAGTGAAGTGACTTGCCTAGGATCACACAACAAGAAAATATCTAAGGCAGGATTTGAACTTGGGGTTGTCCAGACTCCAGTCCCAGTATTCTATGCATTGGCAGCTAGCTACCTAACTGCCTTAGAAGAAAGTTTTCCTTATATGAAACCCAAATCCTCAGTTTCCTCATCTGTAGTATGAGAGAATTGAAATGGGATGATCTCTGAGGTCCCTTTCAGGTTTATGCCTATGAACCTATGCACACATTTCCTTCCATGCTTTAAAAATTATCATTTTGTCTCTTGGAATCTCTAGCCCCATTAGAGGCTGATCTCAAGTGCCACTACCTGCATAGGCCTGTTTTAATTTTTTATCCCCATCCAATACCCAACCAGTTCTAAGTGTACCCCCACCCATTGTTGTATGTATGTATTCACATACACACACAAACACATATGTTATATTTAGTTATGTAAGGAATTCACAGTTTTTTGTCTTTGTATTCCTAGGATGTGGCACACAGTGTTTTGAAAATAATAGCTGCTTGATAAAAACTTAATGAATTCAAATTAATCCTTTGATGAATGTAAGATACTCATTGACTATTGGCACTTGTTTTTCACTTAAGAGTTTTCTTCTTTACTTTATACTTCTCTAGGAATGACATTTGCTTAGCTTTGATTCTGTCAAACTGTGAGGACTTTGAGAGCTAAGCTAACCCTCAGATAGCAAGGACTTTGGGCCTGTACAGGCTTGTACTACTACCACTCTAACTACAACTAATCCTACTGTGATTACTTTTAATATTAATAAAATAATAATGGTGATGAAAAAAGGAAGAAGGAGAAGAGGAGGAGGAGAAGAAGAGGAGGAGGAGGAGGAGAAGAAGAGGAGAAGAAAAAGAAGAGAAGAAAGAGAAGAAGAGGAGAAGAAAAAGAAGAGGAGAAGAAGAAGAAGAAGAAGAAGAAGAGGAGGAGGAGGAGGAGGAGGAGGAGGAGGAGGAGGAGGAAGGGGAGTACTTTAAGAGTTACAAAGCACTTTTTACATGTCGGTTCTCACTTGATCCTCACAATAACTTGGATAAGTAGGTCCCATTTTACAGAAGAGTAAACTGCATCTGAGAGGAGCTGACCTGCCCAGGGTCGCACAGTTAGGATATGTCTGATTTAGATTGACACTTAGGTCTTCTTGACTCCCAAACGCAATATTTAATCCACTGTGCCACCTACATGCATGAGCCCTGAATATGCGAGCAAGACATCTCAAAGCCTGTGCCCAATATAAAGTCAGAAACCTCAAATTTGCCTGAAGAGGAAAATGCCTTTGAGCTTGAAGATGTTAGACAATAATAGTAGTTGACATTTATGTATTGCTGGAGAGTTTAGGAAGCATTTTCTGTGTATTATCTCATTTTGTTTCTCAACCCAGTGAGATAGGTAATCAGTCAGATTGAATATGAGCTCTTCCCTTCTTTACTCTATAAAATAAGGATTTTGTCCTTTTTTTGTGTTAGGCATACTGATTCTGATCCATGTGATTTTCCTCACAAGGCTCAAAGCCTTGAATCTGCATGCTCTTTGTAGATGTGTTGACAAAGGGAGGCAGCCACAGGACAAGATTCTCTGCTATTCTCAATGGAAAAGTGGAAAGAAAAGTTGCAGTTTTCTTTTGTTCATTTTCTTTATTTTTATGAAAAAATGGATAAATTTTATTTTTGTATCACCTGCATTTCCCAGTGATTTCCTCCTCTCCCAGAGAGTCATACCATATAGCAAAGAACAGCAATGAAAAGCAATATGTTCAGAAAAACCAATGCACCTGAAGAGTCTGACATTATCTAGTGCATCACAACCACATTCCCTAAAATCTGAAAGGGAGGGATAGTAGCACCTTTTCATATGTCTTCTCTGAGACCAAGCTGATTCATTATAATTTTACACCATTCATTTTTATTTGATCTGTGGTTTTTGTTGTTCAGTCCAAGAGAAAGGTCACTATTGGCCAGTGAGCTATGCCAATGAAGTCACAAGTACAGATGCAATTCCTATCACTGTTAAAAATATATAAAGCCATACAAATGAAGTAGCTATAAAATCTCTCTCACTTCCCTGTCTCCTTCTCTCTCTCTTTTCTGTGTCTCTCTCATTCTCTGTATCTGTCTTTGTCTCTCTGCCTCTCTCTTTCTCTCTCTCTGTCTCTCTCTCCTCTCTCTCTCTCTCTCACACACACACACACACACGTATATGCACACACACACAAACACTCATACATACATACACTCCACTTCCCCTAGTTTCTCCTCTCCATTTTCTAGTACTTAGTTTTACCTAGTTTTCTGTTATGAGCATCATGTCCCCATACCTGTACTCCCCACTCCATTTATCTCTGGGCTCTCTGAGCTTTATTAAAGTGTGATTGAAGCATTGTTGCCATTGTGATCTTGCTACTGCCAGCAAGTATTCAAAGAACTGGGCTGTCCCCCCACCACATTTGTCCCAAAAAGACCCCCTTATGGTCCCATTCCTTTATTTCAAAAATTAATTAACAATTCATTCAGAAGTCCTGATGTTATGACCAAACATTCTGGAGTATACTCTCAAGTCTCCTTACTACACTGGTCACTATATGTAGCCATCTCTGGTCAGAATCTGATATATCAACGTCCTGTCTAAAATGTATGCTATCTCTCTGATAATATACTCCTTTCCATCAAACATTCCAGGTATATTCAGGTTTTCTGAACATACAGAGAAATCACAATAGATAAAAAGTAAAATATTACTGCAATTCATTGGCTTGAAAATAGTATGTACAGTTCCTGCTGTTGTGTCCAGCTTCATTCAATTTGGGAAGCCTTGGTCACATAAGTAAAGAAAATGCCATCTTAGTGGTGACTTCAGAAGACTAACTATAGAACTACCCCTTGAATTTATTTGTTGAATATCTCTATTTGGGGGAAAAACACTTGCAATATAAAATGAGGGCTACAAAATCCATTCTATCCTTTGACCCATTGGTTCCACTGCAAGGATTCTATGCTCAGCATTGTTATTAAAAAGAAGAAAAAAATTCTGAGTGCAGAAATATTTATAGCAGCTTTATCTCCACCAAAAAAGTAGAAACTACCCATATGAAAATGATTGGGGAATGGTTGAATAAATTGTGGCATATCAACATAATGGAATATTATTGAGCCATAAGAAATGACAAACATGAAGAAGACAAAGAATTATGGACTTATATGAAGTGATACTGCATGAAGAAAGAAGAATCAGAACAATAATATACAAAATGACTATGATCATATAAAAAATGGTTATAACAAAATCCAATAAAGTACACAGATGAAAAAGAGAGTACGAGGGAACACAGAAGAATAAAAAAAAAAGTTGGTTATTATTTTGTTAAATTTAATATACACATTTAAAATTATAGCTTAGAATTTATGGGTTTATGTGTGGGTTTCATTTTAAAAAGTGAATTTGTTTTGTTTATGGTATACTAAGTTTATGATGAAAATTACTTAAAAGTATTTTGAAAATTTATTTGCTACATTTTATATGACCCAGATTCCAAGTCCACCAGCACTCCCGTATTTTCTTCAGATGCCATTTCCCATTTCCATGATCAGCAAGTTGGCAGCCATTTATGATCAATTTATGGAAATACTTTTAGAATATAGTTTTTGAAGAGTAATATTTTGGTATGTATGTATGAGTGTTTCTGTGTGTGTGTGCATGCGTGTGTGTGTGTGTGTGTGTGTGTGTGTGTGAGAGAGAGACAGAGAGAGAGAGAGAGACAGAGAGAGACAGAGAGAGAGAGAGAGAGAGGCAGAGAGCCAAAGACAGATACAGAGAACGAGACACAGAGAAGAGAGAGGGAAGGAGACAAGGAAGTGAGAGATATTTTATAGCTACTTCATTTGTATGGCTTTACATATTTTTAATAGTGATAGGAATTGCATCTGTACTTGTGACTTCATTGGTATAGAAAACAATCAGGTAAGGAATCTTCAAATACCAACTTAGGTCAGCATTTATTTTTTTAACTTATGATAGTCTTATGCAGTTGACTAAGGTACATATCCTCATTTCCCACCTGTCAACACTCATTTTAGACTCCTTTGACTTCTCTACCTAGTAAACTCATTGGGGCCACCACCAGTCATCCTGACTTATGTCTTGCCACTGGAATCTGAATGACTCTGGAGGAGAGAGTGAGGCTGATGATTTTGCAAAACCTTGCCTCAATTAAGTCCAATTCACTTGCAAGTCAAGACATCACCCTCCTGATGTTATTTGTCCCCTTTGAATAAAGAAGAAGAAGAACAGACTCATCATCTGAAATCTCATCATCTTGCAGGATCCAATCAGTCTTGCTACTCACACCTCATCAATGTCTTCTACTCCTCTGACTAGGGTGGGGTGGGGGGACGGGGCCATAAACTCCCCTATTTAAGGAGAGGGGATTGGTGTGCTATCTCCTCAGACATCTCATTTCCCATGTGGTGGCACTCATTCTGGACCTCCTTGAAATCTCCAGCAGCTCCCACTTTGGATTTTCAACTTCTCTACCATGCCTACACACTAAGTACTTTCTTTCCATCATACTCTTTTCAGAATTCTTTTGTGGGCTGTCTTCCTCCATTAGATTGGAAGTGCCTTGATAGCAGGGACTCCTTCTTTTATGTATTTGTATCCCCAGCACTTAGAATAGTGCCTGGCAAATAGTAAAAGATTAAAAAATGTTTATTTATTATGGATTATGGAAGTCAAGTGACTTGCCCTTAGTTCACACAGCCAAAATAATTTCAAGCCAGACGTATCCATTAGGCAGCATTATCTCTTATACATATATTAATAAGTTAATATAATAAACTCCTCAAGTGCTATTCTGAGTCATGGGGAAGAGATGATGCTAGATTCTTACAAGTTACACTGTGAAGCACTTGCTTTGCCAGGTCTTACCTCACTGGTACAAATTCAAGTATAGATCTAGTGTTAGACTCTGTGTTAAGGATAGTGTGAAGAGGCTCGGGAACAGAAAACTGGCCTGGAGGAAATGGCACTTTTTTCTTCAGTCACAAAAACTCATTGGAACATTTCACAAAGATTAGGTAAGGTAACAATTTGCATTAGAGGTAGGACCACCATTAAATTACTAATATCCTTGAATTATTTAACTTTTAAAACCTTATCATACAATAGAAAGGTAAAATAATAATTATGAATTGCCTCCAGAAGGTACTTTCAACAATACATATGTGTGTCCTAGGAACTAGAGAACAGGACCCAAGGGGCTCTTCTAATCATATTCTATTATAATGTTAATAATGTAATTGAACAACATTATTAATTTGTCTTTACTGCGAGCCTGGCATTGTCCTAGGTACTCAGGATATAGAGACAAAAAAAAAATGTCTCTGCCATCATAGAGTTTACCTTGGGAAGGGGGACAACTGTGACAAAGATGAATAGATGCAAAATAATTTTGGTGGAGGGTGGGAACTAGGGGGAAGGGATAAGGGAAGACCTAAAATAGGAGGATGCACTTTCACTGTCCTTTCAATGGAGTCAAAAATTCCAACAGAATTGAGGAAGAAGAGTATTCTAGGCATGGCGGACTTCATGGTGAGTGATGAAGGGAAATGGAATGCCATATACAACCAAGAGCAATTAGGGCAGGTTGGTAGAACTAGAGAAAGCGCAATGATACATCAGAAAGATCACTGCCCCTGTAGTCAGGAGATTTTTATTCACATCCCACCTATGATGCTGAATATCTGCTCTACCTTGCACAGGTCATTAACCTTCCATGGATCTTTGGTTTTTTTTCATCTTTAAAATAGGTATAATAACAGAATCTACCTCCTAAGTTTGTTGTGAGGATCAATGGAGAGAATAATTATAAAGCACTTAAGTGAGGTGGCCCAGCGAATACAGAGCTGGACCTGGAGTCAGGAAGACTCATCTTCATGAATTCTAATCCAGCCTCAGACACTTCCTAGCAGTGTTATCCTGGGCAAGTCACTTAACTATGTTGGCCTCAGTTTCCTCCTTTGTAAAATGAGCTGGAGAAGGAAATGGCAAATCACTCTAGTATCTTTGCCAAGAAAACCCCAGATGGGAACATGATGAGTCAGATATGACTGAAACGACTGAACAACAACAATATTTAGCAAACAGTGCCTGGCACATAGTAAGTGCTATATAAATGTCAGGTGTTGGGGCATCTAGGTGGCACAGTGAATAGAGCATTGGCCCTGGATTCAGGAGGACCTGAGTTCAAATCTTGCCTCATACACTTAACACTTACTAGCCGTGTGACCTTGGGCAAGTCACTTAACCCCAATTACCCTGCATTTCCCCCTCCAGAAAACGACAACAACAACAAAATTAAATGTTAAGTGTTTATTATTATTATTAAAATAAAACTAATTAAAATAAAACCTCTGATTTCCTTTCCAGTTCTAGGTATAGGATCAGATAATTATGTAGGGTGCATTATAATAAGTAATATGAAATAAGTTATGAAAGACTGCAGGGAGACAGATTTTGAAGAGCTTTAAATGCCGAAAAGAAGATTATTAATTTTGTCTTGGACATAATAATGAGACAATCAACCACTGGACTCTCTTCAGGAGGAAAGGAACATGGTCAACCTTGTGCTTTAAGAAAATCAGTTTGACAGACAAGAGGTGGATGGATTAGGGAAGAGACATATATGAGAAGGGGAAATCAATTTAGAAGTTACTGTAGTATATGGCAGTAGTGACAAGAGTTTCAACTGAGGTGGTAGCTATAGAAGTAGAGAAAAGGGAATGGACGTGAGAGATGTGGGAAGAAATCAGTAAGAGTTGGCAACTGATCTGATATTGGTGGGTGGGATGTGTGAGAGCGTGTGTAGAGTCAGATAATTCTGGATGGGTGAAACTATAAGGTTGTTCTCAAAAGAAATAGGAAATGTAAGAAGAAGGATGGGTTTTAAAGAAATGACCGTAAGTTCTGCTTTAGGAATGTTAATGGGCATTCAGGTGGAGATATCCAGCAGATCATACTTTTTGTTTATTTGTTGTGTGTGTGTGTGTGTGTGTGTGTGTGTGTGTGTGTGTGGCCCTGAATTAGAAGAAAGAAATGAGGCATTAGATATGTGAATTTGGGAATCCTTTGAATGGAAATCATAATGATAATTAAACTCATGGGAGCTGACAAGGTGGTCATCAGAGAGGAGCAAAGAATATATGACCCAATAGGGAAACTTCTGATACAATTTGGATAGTAATAGAGATGAATGAGAAAGAGCAATCTGAAAAGTCAGAGTAGCAACAGTTTCATACAAAAAAACCAAACCAGACCAAAACAAAAGCAGTGAAGAGAGAGTATCTAGGAGGCAAGAATGTTCTATAGTGCCAAGTATAGCAGAGAAGTCAAGGCATAAGGCCTGAGAACAAGGCATAAGATGTACCATTTAAGAGATCATTGGTTTGTAGGCAGGAATTTCACCTGAGTCAGAAGCCAGATTGTCAGGAACTGAGAAGTCAGTGGGAGGTGAAGGGTATAAGCAAATAGTGGAGATGGCATTTTATAAGCATTTGACTATGAAAGAGCAGAAAACCTCTTTTTTCTCTCCCTCCCTTCCTTCTTCCCTTCTTTCCTCTCTCCCTTCCTTCCTTCCTTTCTTCTTTTCTTCCCTCCTTCCTTTCTTCCTCCCTCCCTCCCTTCCTCTCTCCCTTCCTTCCTCCCTCCCTTCTTCCTTCCTTCTCTCCTTCCCTACTCCCGTCCTTCCTTCTTTCCTTCCTTCCTTCCTTCCTTCCTTGCTTCCTTTCTTTTTCTTTCTGATGGAAGAGATCTGGATATATTTGTAATTAACCAAGAAAGAGAAAAAAAAATAGCCAATAGATAAATAGAGGTTGAAAATCAGATAAGGAGGGAGATAATCAAAGGGAGCAAACTCCAGGATGAAAGCTGAGGGAATGGGAATAAGGGCACATATTTATCAGCTTAATTTATCATCATGTCTGAAGACAAAGAAAGCATTATCAGAAGGGAGATAAAATACATATATTAGGGAGGGAGGAAGGAAAAGGAAGCCAGAAACATGATTCAACAAACCTTGCAGAAACATGATTCAACAAACCTTGCAGAGCTGTGTTTACACTAGAGGTGGGGATTGGGGGGGGGGGGGCAAATTTTAGGAATAGAAATTGTCAAATGAGAGCTTTGGTTAGGAAGAGAGGACTTGAATGGTCTTCCTAACAGAAGCTCTAGGCTATGGTCAGTTGTTAGGGTCATACAGCAGCTCTAGGCTTGAGTTCCTCTCATTATCCTGGCATTAATGATTCAATGGGATATTAACTTAGTCGTAGTTAATGATTTGAGTTAATAGAGAGGCTCATTTCTTTCTCATGGATTTTTTAAAGCCTTTTATGTGTACTTAAAAGGCCTTATGTCCATCTTTAAAGAGACTCCTATGGCTCTTGAAGTAGTAATCTACCACTGTTATAAGCAAAGTGGGTGACCTCCTCAGTAGTGTGATTTCAGATCCTGCTGATGCTTCCCTCCAAAACCATCCCTGTGCTGCTTAGTGAAGCCTGAAATTCCTTCAGTATAGGGCAAGGTTTCTCATTCTCTTGTAGTTATTCATTTAAGACAAAGTCCATGGTCAGATACAAAGTCCCTAATTCCCATCTATGTGAGCCACTGGAGTCATGGGAGCTATGTTCCAGCACATGAAGAGAGAGAGCTCCCTCTTTTCATTCTGAGACAGGGAAGCAAAAATCTGAGATGTGAGAGCTGAGCAATACTCTTGGGGAGAATGTCACCTCCCAGAAGTAGTGCAAGGGACTAGAAGAGTGGATAAAGGAGCCAGCTGTCTCATAGCATGGCAGCTAGACAAGAGCTGTGGCTATAGTTGCCTCTGTGAATGTGAATTTTCCTGAAGGAGACTGGAAAGAGCAAGACAGCTGAGAATGGAGCTCCCTGTCTGCTGAGAGCCATAATAGGGACTGACTCTAAAGGCCCTGACTTCTCATCCCTTGCAGCTTCTGAACAGTCCATTCACTTATTGTATTGACCAAGTATTCTCAGAATCTAGTTTCTCTAAAATATGCTTCTGCATCTTCCATGTCTGTGCCTTTGCACAGGCTGTCTGTGGATGATCTCCCTCTTCACCTACCCTTTGTAGTTTCCCTGGCTTGCTTCCTTCAAAACTAAACTCAACTCCTATCCTTTTGTAGCAAATCTTTCCCAGTTCCCCAGCTGCTAATGCCTTCACCTCTCCAATTACCTTTCATTTATTCTGCATATATGTATCCAGTTATTTGTATGTATGTATATGTATGTTTGCATGCATGTATGTATTGTATGTGTTCAGTTATTTACATGTTGTATTCACCTTTAGAATATAGGCTTGAATGTAAGGACAATTGTTGCCTTCCTTTGTATCCATAGCAATTAACACAATGTCTGGCAGAGAGGAAGTGCTTAATAAATGCTTATCAACATCATTATCACCATCATCATTAAACAAGATATTAATTTTAACTGATAAGTGCATAAGATAATTAAATAGTATATAAAACAATTATTATTTTTATTATTGCTGTGTGACCTTGGGCAAGTCACAGAATTGCTCTAGGCTTCATTTTCCACTTCTGTATGAAAGAGTTGGACAAGATGACCTTAAGGTCCCTTCAGTTCTAAATCTATGATCCTAAAATCCTTGAGATAAAGCTTAAAAGGTAAATACTGCTGGGAGAAGTAAAAGATTGATTTATGTTCACACTGATGTGTAAGTGACTGATAATGGATTTTTCCCTGAGAGCATGTATTGATGGTGGAGGGTGGGAGGGGGAGCAAAAGGGAAGAAGGAGCACAAGGCACTGATAGATATTGAGAGGTGGGTAGAAACTGTACAGAGGACCCAAGATGAAGGGGAGAGTGGGGGAGGGAGGGCATTGGGACAACATGGATCAATGTGAGCCACCAGTCAGTGTGAGATGCAGCATGAATTTCTTCACTGGACTCTATTAGTCTAGGTTTTACATTTCAACTTCTCTAAGTACAAGGGGGAAAAGAAAGAAAAGAAAAAAGTGCAGCTCCTTCACCCTCTTTCTCCAAAGAGAAGACCATTCAGCTCTATCATGAATTCTCTTTTCATATATATTGAAAGAAAATGAGGTTTACCAGAAAGATGGCTGAATTGGCTTTGTGACCATGGCTAGGTCAGTTCTTTTTGGAAAACCCTTACTTTTTGTCATTTCACAATGAAGGTAACCTTCCTAACTCTTGGTAGTATTTACAAAATTTAAACCACTATAGAAACATAATTACATAATATGTAATTCCATATTATCATTATGTAATATGTAAATGCACTTCTCTTAGATGGAGCAGTTCATAGAACACTAGTAAGCCTCAAAGCAGGAAGATCTGAGTTCAAATCCAGCCATAGACTCTGACCACGTGTGTGACCCTGTGTGAGTCACTTAATCCCAGTCTGCCTCAGTTCCTTAGTATAAATAGTAATTACTTTGCAGGGTTAGAATGAGGACCAAATGAGCTAGTATTTGTAGTATAGTCTGGTACTTAGTAGGTAATTAATAAAGGGTTGTTTATATTTATGTAATAAATCCTATCCACATTTTCAATTCTTTTGATTCTATCTACTTCCTGAAAGAACAACCTCCTTCTAATTACTTTTAACCCTACTCTGCTGGGCAAAGTTGTGTATTCCATGGAGGCTGTTTGATGTAGTGAAAAAAATTTTAAAAAAAAGAAGAATAGAATATTGAGGCCTGAGTTTTAATTATTTATTTTCTGTGGGAATGTGGGTTAATCAGTTAATTTTAAAAAGTCTGAACTTTCACATCTGTTAGAAAGTAGTTAGTACTAAACTCTGCTGGATAACAACCCTAAGAATAACCTATGATGAACGCACTCACTGACATTATGGGATTTCATTCAACTAAATGCCTTAATTCCCCTCTCAGCTCTAACCCCAACAATACAAAGTACAGGGGAAAGAAAAAAAAAATGGTCTAGTAGTCAAAGACCTAACTTTTATGCTTCACCTTGATTTGTGTTTAGTTCGATGACCTTTTGGCTTCTCTGGACTCATTTTTCTCATTTAGGAAAAAAAATATATACAAAGTTATTCCCAAATTCAGAGCAGTGGTAAGATAAGAGTCCACAATGTTCAAATGTTTATTTCCTAGTAGCTTCATAGAATCACCATCACCACAGAATCCAAGAAGTCAGTGATTGGTGGAAGATTAGAGTTCTTGGACTTTTACTCATGGCTAAAAGGAAGGGAAAGGGCACCTACAAATCTGACCTTAGACACTTACTAACCATGTGACCCCAGGCAAGTCACTTAACCCTGTTTGCCTCAGTTGTTCATCTGTAGAATGAGCTAGAGAAGGAAATGGCAAACCACTCCAGTATCTTTGCCAAGAAAACCCCAAATAGGGTCATGGAGAGTTGGGTGCAATTTAAAAATGGAAGGGGGTATAAGAAAATTCTGCTCATATTTATCTTTCCCTCTCCTATCTCTGTACCAGAATACACACCATTCATATGTATATATGTATGTATGTATGTATGTATGTATGTATGCTCTGAATACAGCATCCACATCTTCCTCAAAGATATCATGCTACTCTGATGCCTCTACATGGAGTCTGCAAATGAAATTCAAACAGTGGGGTTGGGGGAGTGGAGGGGAGTCTTACCATGCTAGAAAATCTACAAGCATTTTTTTTTGACAAAGATCTCTGTTGGCATCCTGAGAATCAACTTAGCAACCTAAAAAGAGGTCCATCACCAGAAGACTGAGTCTTTGGCCATGAATCATCTGGCCATGGCTACCCATGAAATCATTCCCATCACAATATGGCAGCACAAGTTTTGGCACAAATACATTCTCTCATAATAGAGGATGTTTCAGGGGATTCCAAGGCTTAGACTAATGGCATCCAAGAGAACATTTCTCAACATTAGCAATCATTTGCTGTTAGTCAGACAATATCACTACAATGGCAGTAGAAGGGGCAGGTATGAGTGACAGAAAAGGGATGGCTGGTGAATCCAAGAAAGGATAGGATTCAATGATCTGTTGTAGTTATAGAGTAGGAAACTTGTATTGTCATCGTCTGTTTTAAAAAGTAGAAGACTTGGAAAATGAAGACTTGGGTTGAAATCTCAGCTTCTCTATATGCTAATTAACTAATGATGATAGAGATAGATATTAATAATATTTGTTAGCATTGATAATTGTTATCATTCATAATAATAACTATACAGTTGAGGAAATGCAAGCTTAGTGAATCTGTCGTTTGGCCATGATCAAAAGGCAAGCAGTATCATGAATGATAACAATAATAATACTTGCATTATTGACCTTAGAGGATGCACGGAATCAGTGATCTTATGCTGAAAGGGAACTCAGAAGACACTGGTCTTTACATTCTCATTTTATAGATAAAGGAATTGAGAGCCAGAGAAGGCAAATTACTTGCCCCAACTCACGGTGGCAGACTAGCTATTCAAACCCAGTTCCTTTGATGCCATATCTAGTACTTTTCCCATTCTACCATGTGACTTTATTGTGAGAATAAAAAGAAAGCACTTTGTAAATTAGAATTATTTTTATCATTTAAATAGTGACCAATAGTATCAAGATTGCTTTAAATATGTAAAAAGAAATGCAGAGACTTCTGGGAGACAAGAAGGCAGAGTAAGCAGTAAATCACCATAACTCTCCCATATTCACCTCTAAACAACAATAAAATAGTGCCCCTAAACAAATTCTAGAACAGCAGGACAAGGAGAAAAATGGAGTGAAATAATCTTTTAGCCCAAGATACTTGGAAGATCGGCAGGAAAGGCCTATCTCACCCAGGTAAAAGGGAAGCACGGTCCAGGACAAGGCACATCCCAGCAAGCCAGCAGCAAGCCCCACCTTAGCAAACCAGCCCAGTGAAGTGGAGCAGGCAAACACCAACACCAGGACCCCTCATGTGCCAGGGCATTGCCAGGGGAACAGGCAATCTCAAGCTCTGAGAACCACCTTGTGCTTCAGTGTAGCCCCAGGAAAACAGACTCCAGAGGCCAGACCGCCATGTGCTTCACTGTAGCCCTAGGGAAAAGCAGAAACACCCTACCAGCCTCAGCACATGCCAGACACTAGCACTAGCCCCGTGGCTCAGAACCAGATTAGCTGCCATATTCCTATGGCCTCCAACAGTGCCAGCCACTTCCATCCCTCCCCCACCATCCCTTTAGCACAGCACTGGAAACTAGGGTCTGCCATGAGCCTCAGGGAAGCATCAGTGCAGCACCAGCTGAAGAGCTAGGGCCTGTAGCTCCTGAAACAAGAAGCCTCAGACAGTGCCCTTTCTACCCCAGGAGCAAGGATCAGATTTAAAAGAAAGGAAAAATGCAAAAAAAAAAAGAAAGAAAGAAAGAAAGAAAAAAGATGAGCAAACAACAATGACAACAAAAAGAACCAGACTATAGAAAGTTATTATGGTGACAGGAAAGATCAAGACACAAACTCAGAAGAGGACAACAATGTCAAAACATCTATGGGCAAAAACCCCCAAAGAAAAACAGAAAACCCAGAAAGTACTCATGGAAGAATACAAAGGGGACCTTGAAAATCATATAAGGGAGGTAGAAAAAATAAGGAAAAGAAATGAGAGTTGATGCAAGAGAATTATGAAAAAAGATTCAACAGCTTGGGAAAAGAAAACAACTGCTTAAACGCACAGTTGGCCAAATGGAAAGGGAAGTACAAAAGATAACTGAGGAAAACAACTTAAAAGTTAGAATTGGACAAATTGAAGCTAATGACTGAGACATCAAGAATCAATTGAACAACTTCAAAAGAATGAAAAGAGAGAAGAAAATGTAAAACACCTCATTGGAAACACAACAGAACTAAAGAATAGAACTGAAAAACAGTGTCAGAAGCATTGGACTAACTGAAAGCCATAAGCAAAAGGGGGACCTGAACAGTATCTTTAAAGAAATTATTAAGGAAAACTGCCCTAATATGCTGAAACCAGAGGGCAAAATATGCATTGAAAGAATCCACTGACCAACTCAGGTAAGAGATTTCAGTATAAAAACTCCAAGAAACATTATAGCCAAATTTCAAAACTGTCAGGTCAAGGAAAAAACATAAGTGGCCAGAAAGAAACAATTCAAATATCAGGGAGTCGTAATCAGGATTACACAGCAGCAACTGCAACATTAAAGGATCAGAGGTCACAGAACATGATATTCTAGAAGGCAAAGGAGCTAAGACCCCAACCAAGAACCATATACCTGGTTAAGTTAAGCATAATACTTCAAGGTGTGAAATGGTCATTCAATGAAATAGAAGGATTTCAAGCTTTCATAAGGAGACCAGAATTAAACAACAACAACAAAAATCATCTCCAATATCAAGACACAACAGAAGCCTAAAAAAGGAAAAGAAAACATAAGGGATTTAATGGAGCTGAACTGTTTACATCAGAAGATAACACTTGTAATTCTTAAAAATTGTACCATTAACAGTACAGCTAGAAGGAATATACACAGACAGAAAGTACAGGTATAAGGTGAATTGAGGGAATGACATAAAAATAAGTAAGATATGAGAAAGAGGAGTGCACTAGGTGCAGAAGGAAGGGAGAGGTAGAACGGGGTAAATTATTTCACCCCAAGAGTCACAAAAAACCGTTACATTGGAGGGGAAGATGAGAGGGTAGGTGATGGGCATTGCTTGAACCTCACTCTCATCAGTATTGGCTCAAAGAGCAAATAATACATACTATCACTCGAATATAGAAATCTATCTTACTCAACAGGAAAGTAGGAGCAAAGGGGATTAAGTAAAAGTGAGGGGAAGGGGAAGAGGAAAGGGGTAACTGATGAAAGAGAGGGCAGAGTGGGGGAGGTAGTAGACAGAAGCAAAATACTGTTGAGGAGGAAAGGGGTTAAAGAAAAGAGAAGACAAACAGGAGGAAAAATAGGCTGAGCTAATATAATAAAAATGACAATTACACATAAATTTATTTATTTGGTGCCATACCAATCAAACTAACAAAAAATATTTTATACAATTAGAAAAAAATAACAACAAAATTAATCTGGAAGAAGAAAAGTTCGAGAATATCAAGAAATTAATTAAAAAATATATAAATGATAGTGGCCTAGTGATACCAAATCTCAAACTATATTATAAAGCAATAATCATCAAATCTCTCTGATATTGGCTGAGAAATGAAGTGCTGCATCAGTGGAATAGTTTAGGTACACAAGACACAGTGATAAATGACTATAATAACCTAGTTTTGATCAACCCAAAGATTCTAACCTTTGGGATAAAAACTCACTATTTAACAAAACCGGCTGAGAAAACTGGAAAACAATGCAGCACAAACTAGGTATAGACCAACAACTCACACCATATACCAAGATAAGGTCAAAATGGGTACAGGATTTAGACATAAGGGTGACATCATAAGCAAATTATAAGAGCAAGGACTAGTCTGCCTGTCAGATCTATGGAAAAAAGAATTCATGACCAAACAAGAGATAGAGAGCCTTATGAAATGTATAATAGATAATTTTTTGATTATATTGAATTTTAAAAAGCTTTTGCAGAAACAAAACCAATGCAAGCAAAATTAGAAGGGGAACAGAAAACTAAGAAACAATCTTTACAGCAAGTGTCTCTGATAAAGGCCCCATTTCTCAAATATATAGAGGACTGAGCCAAATTGATAAGAATATAAGTCATTCTCCAATTGATAAATGGTCAAAGGATATGAACAGGCAGTTTTCAGAAGAATAGATCAAAGTTATCTATGAAGAAGTACTCTAAATTACTTTTTTGATTAGGGAAATGCAAATTAAAATAACTCTGAGATACCACCTAATACCCATCAGATTGGCTAATATGACAAAAAAGGAAAATGATAAATGTTGGAGAGGATGTGAGAAAATTGGGACACTAATGCACTGTTGGTGGAGTTGTGAACTAATCCAACCATTCTCGAGAGCAATTTGGAATTATGCCTAAAGGGCAACCAAACTGTGCATTCCCTTTAATCCAACAATACCATTACTAGGTCTGTATCCCAAAGAGATCTTTAAAAAGGGAAAATGACCTACATGTACAAAAATATTTTAGCTGCCCTTTTCATAGTGACAAAATATTGGAAATTGAGAGGGTGCCCATCAAATGGGGAATGGCTGAACAAACTGTGATAGATGAATATAATGGAAAACTATTATGCAATAAGAAATGAGCAGAAAGATTTCAGAAAAACCTGGAAAGGCTTGCACAAACTGATGCAAAGTGAAATGAACAGAACCAGGAAAACATTGTATACAGTATCAGCAACATTAAGTAATGATCAACTATGAATGACTCAGCTCTTCCCAGCTACACAATGACTCAAGAGGAGTACAAAGGACTCATGAAAGAAAATGGTATCCACATTCAGATAAAGAACTGATGGACTCTGAAGGCAGGTTGAAGCATACTTTTTTCACTTACTCTATTCTTTTTTCATGTTTTTTTCCTTTTGATCTGTTTTTTCTTTCACAACTGTGACTAATATGGAAATACATTTTACATGATATCACATGTATAACCTATATCAAATTGCCTACCATTTTAGGAAGAAAAGAGGGGAGGGAGAGAGAGAAAAACTTGGAACTCAAAATCTTGTAAAAAACAAATGCTAAAAATAGGCTTGATATAATT
The DNA here is from genome assembly GCA_028627135.1 of Pseudochirops cupreus. Lineage (NCBI taxonomy): Eukaryota > Metazoa > Chordata > Mammalia > Diprotodontia > Pseudocheiridae > Pseudochirops > Pseudochirops cupreus. The sequence goes on along the minus strand of CM053581.1, from coordinate 106,391,869 downwards.
GGGAGGAAAACACTATTTAAAAATGCAAAAGTCTTCTGGTGCTACACTGATATGGAAATAATTCTGTCATAGTCTTGTAGGCTAAACTAGGTAAAGGGAAAGCTCTTTCAAATTCTACCAAACTAGGAAAGTGTCAAGTAGGGACCTGCTAATGAATTGCATTTTTGTTGTCTGAGAACTAGCAGAGGGGTTCACCTGGGTAATGAGTTTCTTAGCCACAACAGTTCTCAAAGATCATCTGCTAAGCTACAGACCTGCATTGGTCATGGGAATACCTATTTCATAGCAAATCCTTAATGCATGAGATAATCAAATATAAAACACTCCTCAGCATATGCAGAGAACAAGGGAGGTATGGCTATACATCAGATCATGTGAAAAAGGACTTAAAGGTTTAGTGAACTGTAAGTTCAATATAATTCAGCATTGTGGCCTTGGAGAGGTATGAGCCACCTCTACTATGGTGACATAGTAAATAGAGCCCTGGGCCTGGAATCAGGAAGATGTGAGTGATCCAAGGTAAGTCACTAAATTTCTGTCTGCTTTAGTTTTCTCAATTGTAGAATGTGGCTCATAAGAGCACTTGCCTCCCAGGGTGGTTATGAGGATCAAATGAGATGCTATTTGTAAAATGCTTAGCACAGTTGCTGGCACATGGTAGGTGTTTAAGAAATTCTTGTTTCCTTCTTTCCTTCCTTCTTTCTTTCCTTCCTTCCTTTCTTCCTTCCTTCCTTCCTGATTTCCTTCCTTCTCTCCTTCTTCTATTAAGAAGAGATATTGAGATCTTAAGCTACATTGAAAGAAGCAACATACATAGAGTCATGGAAGTAACAGACCTGCTTTAATCTGTGCTCTTTTAGAACACATCTGGAGTGAAGGGACATTGACAAGAATAAGCACATCCTAGAGACCAGGAAGGGGAAGGTATTGGGACCAACTATGAGGATCAGTGGGAGGAAGTGCAGATGTTTAGGTGGGAGAAGAGAATGCTTTGGGAGGATATCGTGACTATCTTCAAAGAACTGAAAGTCTATCATAAGGAAGATGAATGAAGCTTGTCTCTCTGTAGTTTCAGATGTCAGCACTAGGATCAATGGGTGAAAATTAAAGGGCAGCATACTGAGGTCTAATATGAGAAATAACTTCCCAATAATTGTACTTTCTTTAAAACTATAGTGTACTACCTCGTGAGAAAGTTTCTTCTCCAGAGCTATAAGATTCTTGTTGTTGTTCTTGAAACAGAGGCTTCATAAACACTTTTGGAGGAGTTGGAGAGGTAATTCATAAATAGTCAATTATATGACACAATAGATGGGATGTCTGCCTTGGAGTCAGGAAGACTTATCTTCCTGAGTTCAAATCTGGCCGCACTTAGCCCTGTTTGCCTCAGTTTCCTTATCTATAAAATGAACTGGAGAAGGAAATAGCAAACCACTCCAGTATCTTTGACAATAAAATCCCAAATGGGGGTCGTGAAGAATCAGATGTGACTGAAACAACTAAAAAGTACCACCAGATTAAATAACCTGTGAAAGTTTTTTTGAAATATTTAGCATCTATGATACAATTATTATTTATTTTTCATAACTAAGTATCTTATCTCTCCAACTAGATAATAATCTTTTGTTGAAACAGATTGTTTCTTATACTACTGGTATCCATATGGTAGGAGTTGAACAGAGCCATAATAGCATTTGGGTATTGGGACAACTATAGTCACATCCCAGGTACACATTTTATTTTAAAATTTTATTGATTTTGGTTTTATTTCACATTTATTTTAAATGTCATTTCTCACTACCTTCCTAGGTGATTTATCCATTGCAACAAGGTGTAAAAAGAGGAGGAAAAAGAATTCAGCAAAACTAAACAACATATCAGCTGAATCTGACAATACAGTAGAAATCAATTTATGCCGAGATTCTGTTCGTCATGTGATTTGTTTGTATTGCAAAGCGAATTTTCCCATAGGAAATAATGTAAAGTCAAATGATAGGTACCACATCCCCAAAAATGTTCATATGAAAATAATTATTTATAATTTTAAGGAAATTTTTTTGTCCCTAATGCACCTGAAATATAATAGCGATGATTAGTACACAAGATAAACCAAAAATAAAACAAAATAACCTGCACTTTACCTTTGAGAAGAGTCATGGCTGGTGTGATGAAAATGAAAGGGAGGAGGACGAGGAGGAAGGGTTATTGCTTGGAAGTAGAACCTCCTTCCAGGAGAACATCGGGGATTTCAACATCAGGGATGTTCTGTTATTCTACTTTCACAGAAAGTAAGACTAACACTACTGCTTTCATTTATTTTTTAGAATCACTGTCATGTTTTGACTCACTGATTTTTTTTTCTTTACATTTACTTTTGACTAGGAATCTTTCTAACGACGCTTGTTTTTAATGTTTTTTTCAGAATGTTGCGAAAATGTGACATTGCATTATCATTAAAAATATTTGTGGCTCTCATTGCTACAGTCTTATTTGGTTGATGTTTTTCAACAAAATTTTGTACTTTTTTCTCATCTGATAAATCTCCATAATCTCACTTGACATAAGGGATACATTCAACCTTTTAACCTTCTCCTCACGTGAGATATCCTCTGCAACCTCTTACTGTTGCTCCTCATGCAGATCTATCAGTCCAACCTTCGTCAACTCCTGGCTATGTTCCTCCACCACCTCTTGAATATCTTCAGCATCCACCTCCAGTCCCAATGTCTTGCCCAAAGACATGATTTCATTGATGACTGCTTTGTTTTCAGGAACTAACATCTCAAAGTCATGTTCAAGAATGCAGTTGGGCCACAGTTTTCACCAAGCAGAATCGAACATCCTCTTGGTGACTCCATCCCAGATTTTGTTGATGATCTTGAGGCAGCCAACAATGTTGAAATGGTCCTTCCAAAACTCTCAGAGGTTAAGGTTAGTGCCTTTGGTCAATTTGAAGCATTGATGAAATAAAGCTTTTGTATAAAGCTTCTTATAGTTTGAGATGACCTGGTGTCCTGGACTGAAGTAGTGGAGTGGTGTTGGGAGGAAGGAAATTGACCTTAATGAACTTGAATTCCTCCAATACATCATCTTCAAGTCTGGGAAGATGGGCAGGAACATTGTTCATAACCAGCAAGACTTTGACTGGCAGACTATTTTCTTGAAGAACTTTTCAACATATTCTAGAACATGCGGCCATTGTTTTGATATTCTTGTGACACCTTTTGCTGCACCTACCACCTTTATTTTGTCTTTCTTCTTTAAAATGATGTAGATTGTAGATGGAGACTGGTTATAAACCCCTCAAAGGTTGGTCACATGAATACGATGTTTGTGCTTCTTTTTTTTTTAAAATTAATTAATTTATTTTCTTGTTTATATCATTCATTTCCACTAGATTTTGAGTTACAAATTTTCTCCCATCTTTCCCCTACCCAACACCTCAAAACAGCCATCCCATTTTATAACCCCTCCCCCAATCTGCTCTCTTCTATGTCCTCCCCCTTACCCCTCTGACTTTCCAGTACAGCAGGATGGATCTCCCTACCTCAGTGCCTATATGTCTTAATTCCCAGTTGGATGTTGTTAATAATCATAATCATAATAATATATACATGTATATTTTTAATATTTAATTACAGAACTTTACATTCTAGATTCTTTCCCTTCTTCTGTCATCACCCACCCCCATTGGAAGGACAAGCAATTAAATACAGGCTGTACATGTATAATTATGAAGAACATCTCCACAGTGGGCATATTGTGAGAGACTGATTATATGTCCCTCCTTCCTATCCTGACCCCACCTTGTTCTGTTCTCTACCCTGTCCCTGTCTCTGTCCCTTTACAGAAATGTGAACTTCCAGCAACCCTCCCCCCATCCTCTCCTCCCCTCCATTATACCACCTCTCATCTCCATCCCCCCTACTCTCCTGTGTTGTGCAGATACCCAGTTTAGAGTTTATGTCATTCCTTCCCTAAGCCAAATTCAATGAGAGTAAGGTTGACCCTTTCCCTTTTGCCTTCCTGTTCTTCCCCTCCATTGTAACAATTATCCCTTGCCTCTGCTATATGAGATGATAAACCCCATTCTGTCTCTCTTTGTCTCCTCTCATTCTAATCCTCTCCCACCTCAGAATTTCACCTTTTAGAGTATTGTCCCTTCCTATTCAATTGATCGTGTGCCCTCTATGTACTCATATATACACTTACTCAGATACGTGTTCATATGCGTATATAAACCCTCCTATATAGACATATGTGTATGTATATGTATATATACATTTGTATTGCCTTCACCTGTCCTCATACTGAGAAAAATTTCATAAGTTACAATTATCATTTTTCCATATTGGCATGTAAATAGTTCAAATTTGATAAGTTCCTTATGATTTCTTTTCCATGTTTACCTTCTCATGCTTCCTGTATTTGAGTGTCAGATTTTCTTTTCAGTTCTCATTTTTTCAGCAAGAATGTTTGAAAGTCCTCCACCTCACTGAAAGACCATATTTTCTGCTGGAACATTATACTCAATTTTGCTGATTAGGTGATTCTTGGTTTTAATTCTAGCTCCCTTGATCTCCGGAATATCATATTCTGGGCCCTTCTGTCCTATAATGTAGAAGCTGCTAGATCCTGGGTTATCCTAATTGTGTTTCCACAGTATTCAAATTGTTTCTTCTTGGCAGCTTGTAATATTTTCTCCTTGATCTGGGGACTCTGGAACCTGGCTATAACATTCCTAGGAGTTTTCTTTTGGGGATCTTTTTTCAAGAGGTGATCTGTGAATTCTTTCAAGTTCTATTTTGCCCTCTGGTTCTAAAATATCAGGGCAATTTTGCTTGAGAATATCTTGAAGAATGCTTTCTAGGTTCTTTTTTTCATCATGGCTTTCAGGTAGTCCAATAATTTTTAAACTGTCTCTCCTGGATCTATTTTCCAGCTCAGTGGTTTTTTTCAAGGACATATTTCACATTGCCTTCTATTTTTTCATTTGTTTGGGCCTGTTTAATAGTATCTTGATTTCTCATAAATTCATTTGCTTCCGTTTGCTCCACTCTAATTCTGGAGGAATTATTCTCTTCAGAAAGCTTTTGAGATATTTTTTCCATCTAGCAAATTTGACTTTTTAAGGCATTCTACTCCTCACTGCCTTTTTTGGGCCTCTTTTGCCATTTGAGTTAATCTATTTTTTAAGGTGTTATTTTCTTCAGTCAGGTGGTTGACTCTCTTTTCATGATTTTCTTGCATCATTCTCATTTCTCTTCCCAATTTTTCCTCTACTTCTCTTATTTGGTTTTCAAAATCCTTCTTAAGCTGCTTGATGGCTAGTAGGCAGTCTTCATGTTTCTTGGAAGCTTTTGGTGTGGGAGTTCTGACTGTGCTTTGATCCTTTTTGTCCTCCATTCCATGATCCATTCCGTGCTTTGATCCTTTTTGTCCTCCAAGAAGGAATCTAGAGTTCTATTGCTGTTCTTACTTTGCTTCCTTTGTCTGCTCATGATGCCAGTCAATTACTTGATTTTTTAGCTCTGTGGAACTCTTCTTCCAGAGGGTAAAGCTCTGTCCCAAATTGCTGGAGTTTTCCCAGCTGCCAGAGCTATTAGGAGGCTGCCATTTTTTTTGCAGCCCTCACCAGCTTTGGCTCACTGAAAACACACCCCAGGACCACCTCCCAAGACCATGATCCGGATCCAGGCTGCTCAATGCAAGAGCACTTAGCCTCCAAACCACCGCTTGGCCGCCCTGTAATCTGCAGGCTGAGAACTCTGAAGCAGCCACGTGGAGGCAGCTGCAGGGTCTCTGCTTCTGCAGCTTCCTTGCCCTGGAGGCAGTTTGGCTGGACTGCTTTTCTCCCTCAAATTTAGCTGAGTTCCCTGACCTTTCACTTTGTCCTTGTTTCTTATGGCTTGATAATTCTGGAAACTGCCACAGCTGCCACTGATCCACTGTCCTGTAGGCTCCAGCTGAGGCTTGTCCTGGCTGCCCTGGGGCCAAGCCACAGTTTCAGACTGGGCTGGTTTTGGCTCCCAGCGTGCTGTGATGAGCCCTTCCTGCTGAGCTGCCTTCAGTGGGAGGTGTATTTCTGTGAGTTTTGGAGCCCTAAAATTTGTTTAGAGTCATATTTTATAGGTATTTGAGGTGGCTATGTGGGAGTGCAGAACCTTGTTGCTTCTATGCCACCATCTTGGCTCCACCCCCCCCCCCCATGTTCATGCTTCTTAATGATTTCTTTTTGCATTTCCAAAGTAATGTCTCCTTCTTCTTTGCACCTTCCTTTTCAATCTTCTTCTCTGGGGCCATTGTTACAGATATTGTTGAAGATCAGTTACTATTGTACACCCTAACACCAAGTACTACTGTACATATGCAAACACATGTGAACATACTTGTAATGGTACTGTGAAGAGCTAACAATGCTGCCTTCACGGAGGGTCACAGGAACAAGGCCAATTAGGTGGTATACCAACCTGAGGTTCCTTTGTTTGACATATGAAAGAAAAAAAAAACCTGCCCTAGTTGAGCATCATCCCTTCAAGAGCCATTCAAGTTCAAACATGATGTTTGTCCTGCAAATTTTTGCGTGTCTGGCAAGCCAAATTTTGCAAAAAAAATTTTTCCTTTTCTGGTGAAGCCTACATAAATCAGGTTACTTACTCATAAACTGAAGTTCTGTTGTATATGCAACGTTTTACACCCCTCATGTCCCCCCTCTTCAAAGTACAAGGGGCGATGCTTTCTTCTGTATTCTCTTGAGTTAGGTTTGTCTATTGTAATTACAAAGTATTCATTTCATGTTGTAGTTTTTGTTCTTTCTGTTTATCTTTTTGTAGTCATTGTGTATATTTTTCTCCTTGTTCTGCTTACTTCCCACTATATCCATTACTATAAGTCTTCTCTTACTTCTCTGAATTCTATATATTCATTTTGTCTTAGGGAACAATAATATTCCCAGTTGATGGATACCTACTTTGTTCCAGTTCTTTGCCACTACAAAAAGTGCTCTTATGAATATTTTAATGTATCTGAGATTTTTCTGTCTGAATTTTTTTGAGGTGCATACCTAGCAATGGGTTCTTTCAGTCAAAAGGGAATTCTTTTTTATTAGAGTATGGTCATATACAAGATCTGGGATTCTGTCACTACTTATGTTGTATCAGAAAGTAGACTAAAATAGATAAGTCTAGTTTCCCTTTATTCCCAATCACTAAATTGTTCAGCAGCCTATTAGCACCAGATCAGGCCAGACAATGTTGGTATGACAACCAATTAAAAAGGATGTTGGCTGCTGTGATGCTGATTAACAATTTTATTAGGCAGTGACATACATGTGCCCCAGAGTTACTACTGGGACCCTTTAAAACAAAATTCTAGAATTAAATTTTGGTACTTGGGAAACACATGACAAGCCTGGCACAGAAGCATAACAATGATGGGCTCCTACAGTTGTCTAAGCATCTACTGTCTATTCTAAACACAGATCATTCCCCCCCTCCCAATGCACACAATTTAATCATAGTTTCATCCTTCAAAACACAAAGGGTCATTAAGGAGAAGTTCTGTTCTCTTTCTCACTGTCATCAGTGGGGAGTGACTAGTTATTGGCATGAGGATCATGGGTCTCTTTATAATTGAGAATGCAAAGAAAGTTAATCATGGTAACATATTATCTCTAGACTTTTAGAGATTAAACCTCAAAGGAAAACCAGAGCAAAGAGAAGAATCAGAGTACATAAAGTGGAATTGCTCAATTCTTATTTTTTTTTTGGTCAGGGAACATGGAGAACGTTTTTATATTGGCATACAGAAAGAAAAAAAAACCTAATAAGGAGTCGATACACAAGATAAATACAGAAAATAGTAAGACAGTACTGAGGTAAACAGAATCAGAGAAACTACATCTCATGGTACTGAAAGAAAGGACATAGAAAGGTGCTAGATTAGAGAAGATCATCAAAATGGAGAGATCACCCTGTTCTCTAGATATGCTTTCTTGTTGGGTTTTTGTGACCCTCACTCTCTTGATCCTCCTCCTCTTTGTCTGACTACCCTTTTTCAGTCTCCTTTTTAGATCATCATCATTTTCCTTCTCCATAATCATGAACATCCCCAAAAGCTCTATTCTGGGTCCTCTTCTTTTTTATCTATATACCCTCCTTGTGGGTAATCTCTCTTAATGATCTCAGTAGCTCCCATGAATTTAGTTATACCATCTTATACAGATAATTTCAGATCTATATCCCAACTTTAGCTTTCTTCTGAGTTCTTTCCTGTGACACCATTTGCTTGTTTGACATCTCCAATTAGTTTGCCCTCTGGCCATTTTAAACTCAACATGTCTAAAACTGAACTTATTGTTGTTTTCTTTTTTTTCTATTTCTGTCATTTCCCCTGGGTTATAGAAGTCACCCAGAATTATAATCACAGAGTAATTCTTTATTCTTCCTTTCTTCACTCTCCCTCCACACCCCTGCCTTTCACTTCATCTAATCTGTTCACAGTTCTTGTTGATTTTACTTACACAACATCTCTCAAATCTGCTCTCTTCTCCTAACCCACACAGGCACCAGTCTAGTTCAGGATATAGTCAGATCTCACCTGGAATGTTGTAATAATGTTCTAGTTGGTCTTCATAATAAAGATTCATCTCTCCTTAATTCTAAATTGAATGGTGTAAATGTAATTTGCAGATAACCCAAAGCTAGGAGTGATCTCTAACAGATTGAATGGCAGAGATCGTATCAAACAGCATCTTGACAGGCTACTAGGTTAGTCAAATGTAACAAGATGAAATTTAGTAGAAATCAGTTTCTATTCTTGTAATGATTGTGTTTAAAAGGTCAAATTCCCTAGTATTAGATCGGAGAGGTGTGACTAGGCAAGTTAGGCAAAGACTGGGGGAGGGAGGAATGGCATGGTTGGTGTACTGCAAGCTCAGTATACTTGAACAGCATGATAAAGCAGTCATAAAAGATCGGAGATGTAATATTCTAGCTGTACTCTGTCCTGGTCAGAAGACATCTGTAGTATTATGTTCACTTTTGGGTACCATATTTTAGGAAGCTCACCAACAAAATGGTGAAAGTCTGGAGGAGGGCAAAACTCTGGCATTTAAACTATAGGTAATTCACTTAACCTACTGAGTTTCAGTTTCCCTATCTAAAATGTAGATAGTAACACCTGTCATCTAATGTTGTTGTGAGGAATGAATGAGCTGCTATTTGTAAAGCATTCTGATTTGTTGTAAGGGTGAAATGATATTATGCAGTAAAATGCTATGCAAAACTAAAAACCAGCATAAAATGCTAGCTACTAATATGATTATAATTAAAATGCCAAGTATAATTATAAGGTTCCATGGGCAATAAAATGGCAGAACTGGACTTTGAAACCAGATCCTCTGATTTTAAAATTCATTGTCCTTTCTCCTGCACCATCAGTCTGGCAGTGAAAGGCAACTGATATGCCAAATGAGGGGTGAATGTATTTCTTTAATCTCAAGCATTGCATATTAAGAGCCAGTCCTGTTACCTTAGCATCACAGTGAGGACATCTTTTGACATCTGTTCCCTAAGCAGTACTCAGAGACCACTGACAGAGAGAAGTAAAGATCAAAGCCAGCATTTACAGGAAAAGAAATGAGTCCCTGCAGCTGAATATCAGGCGTGGAAAATTAACATCTGAGATATAACATGGCCAGGGCAGCTAGGGCCTCCTGAAGGCATCTGTTCTTACCACAAGCTCCTGGAGTGTCATAGAGGGCAAGTTACCTGAGGTTTAAGGGAGGGAATCAAGCTGCTATACCATCCTGAGATCTTTCTCTACACATTCCTAAACATGGTTAGTCTTCTCTGATCTAGACATTCCCTTAATGCAGGTTCCCATTTTCTCATCACATAAAAAGCAAAGTCCTACAAATGAGGGTTTTTCTCCTCCCCCAATTTCCACAGACCTCAAAGATTAGCATGGTGCTGGCTCTGTGATGAAAAGCTTGTTGTTTACAGCAGTATCCCAGATATTTGGGTTTTGTTTTAACAGCATCTTTTTCATCCTCAATCGAGAAGTCTGTCATAACAAGCCTCTATAAATTATTGCCAATGCTCTCTCTTTACCACCTCCAGCCTTTCATCTATGATATAGGGCCCATAAATCTTGCTCTTACCCACCTCACCACAGTCCCTTCCTGCACTGTCTTTTCATGTTCCTGTTCTCTCTCTCTCTTTCTCTCTCTCTTTCTCTCTCTCTCTCTCCCTCCCTCCCTCCCTCCCCCTCCTTTCCCTTTTCTTGGCTGCTCTAGACAGAATTTGAGTGCCTGAGCCAAAATGAAAGTGGAGAAGGCAGTAGCATTTAATCAGACTCTGCATGGGACATGCAGATGAAAGAGAATGGAGACTGAAGGGTGGAGGAGAAGGGAAGAAGAAGAAACCAGTTTAGCATTCAAAACTGAGTTGTTCAATTCAATTAATTTAATTCAAAAAGTATATTTTAAATGCCTTCTATATGGAAGGTACTGTTTTCAGTACTAAAGATGCAGAGATGAAAATAATTAAAACCAACACACTTAAAATCTAAAAGGGACGAGCTGACATATACACGAATAAGCATTGTAAAAGCTATGGTGTGATAAGGAAAATGGAAGCATCTGACTAAGGCCTGATAAACACTATAAAAGAAGTTCAAGGGTCTTGACTTCACACTGCAAGATGACTAGATGAAGGAAATAGCAAAGTATCATCTGTGGAGAAGACCGCAGGGTGCACTGAATTCAGGAATTTGAAGAGTTGGTGACTGACGTAGAATTAGACTCTTGCTTGAACCCAAAGGACAAAATGAGGAGCAATGTGTAGAAGTAACAAAAGGGTCTATTTAAGCAAAGGTATCAGAGAAAAAAACTCTCTAATGATTAGAATTATGTACTATTAGAATGGGTTGCCTAAGAAGGTAATGGGTTTGCCTTCCTTAGAGATCTTCAAGGTAGGGATAATTATTTCTTAGATATTAGTTGGGCTTGTTGGCTGCTAAGATTCCCCTCCAACTCTACAACCTTTTGATTCTGGGAGAGATTACATACAATGAGGTACTAAAAGGAAAACAAACTCATGAAAAAAGTAATAGGTTGAGGAAGATTTCAACAAGCAAATATTTGAGAGAATATATTCCAGACATGGCAATGGCCTATTAGAATAGAAGGGTGGAAGTGTAAAGGATGAAATGGGAAGGGAAGGAAATAAACATATGTGTGTATGTGTATATATGTCTCTATGTTTCTATATATTGCATATACATATATACACACATGTATATACATGTTATATATAGGTACACACATATATATCCATCTACCTATCCATTCATCTATCCACACATATACATATACACAAAGATGTAATATATATACATGAGTGAAAATATATATGCTATATATAATAAACATATCTATGAATACATGCATATACACATAAACACATGTATTTCTCTGTGTGTGTTATGCATGTGTATGACAATGTGTTCTAGGCCCTATACTAAGCACTTTTCATAAATATCACCTCATTTGATCCTCACAAGAGTCATGTAAAGTGCTATTATTATCCACATTTTATAACTGAGGAAACTGAGGCAAACAGAGGATATGTGACTTCTGTAGAATTACACAAAGAGTAAGTACCTGAGGCCAGATTTGAACTCAGTTCTTTCTGACTCCAGGCTCAGATCTCTATCTGCTGAGCTACTGGTTACCTCAAGAATATAATACTTATCTTTATTTCTTTGTTTGTTTATGGGAAAAAGAAAAGATTAGTATAACAGCATTCAATTTAACAGATACTTAGCACTTAGCAACTTAGGGCTAAGTACTGAAGGTGTGAGCTCTTTTCCTGTCCTGATGTGGCGGGAGGGAGTTGGCAGAGACAGGAGGCCAGTGTGTGTATATAAGAAGAGTTCGAGAGACAGAGAGAGAGAGAATTGGAATGTTCCTCCCGGTGGCTCCTGTTGGAGGAAACAGGATTGTTCTAGCATCTGGGAGCTGGGCTGCTGGACTGAAGAAGTGAGTTGGAGTTTTCTTGAGAGAGAAAGAGAGTTTTTCTCAGAATCTGGAAGCTGACTGAGAACTGAGTTGGAGTTTTTCTTGAGACCAGAATCTAGTGAAGGCCAAAGTGGCTGTTGCTGCCACCTGGAAGGCCAGTGTTGCTGCTGCTGCCTGGAAGGCTGAGTTTTCTACTGAGTCCTAAGGCCAGCTGAACTGCTGGAGGACTGAAGAAGCATGACCAGGATAAGACTTTGTTTTTTTGTGGCCTGGCTGATCCTTGAGTTCCCAAAAACAGAAGTGGTGAAAGGTTTGAGATGTGCTGGACCCTGTGAACTTCAGCATGTGGCAGGGACTTCTCTAAGGACTGGAAGAGGACTGGGGAGCTATCTACCTCTGAGGATTGGACTAGGATCTGGAAGCTGTCTGCCCCTGAGTCCAGGTGACTGTTTGGTGGATTCAGGAAGAAGCTAGGACCATGGAAGGGGATCCAGGGAATCAGAGAGACCACCCTGAGTCAAGATGAAGAAAAGGCCTCCCCTTGGATGAAATTTAGGTTTGCTGGGCACCAAGGGGTGGAGGGTTTATGTGGTTTTCTAATGATGTATTTAGTGACGGATTGCTAGACAAGTGACTGATTGAGTTGTTCTGTGGTTGCCCCATGAGTGGAAGATTGATTATTGTATTGTGAATTGACTGAATGATTAAGTGAGGAGCGTTTTCCCCTTAGGGAAACCAGATGATCATTCTTTTGTTCCTTGTTCTAAATATTGTGGCCACTGTAGTGAAAATTGTGTGGCCATTCTAATGTTAAGCTGTTGTGAACACTATATTGTGATTTTCTGTGATAAGATGTAATGTTATGAATATTATATTGTGATATATTGTGAATGTTTGCCTTGATTTGTAATGGAATAAATGGAGTGTTCACTATACTGTGTAATCCGAACCTTAAAAGCTATTCACAGAGCATTCTTTTGGGAATCTGCTTGTGAATGGAGTTATAATTAGATAGTAGCTTTTGTGAACAAAATCTGGAAGTTTTTCTTGTTTACAGGTTCAGCATGAGTAACTAATACAACACAGTGGCCTCCCAAAATTACTGTGTTCTTCAGAATAATTAATAGAGATGTATTTTCTGGAACATGGCCAGTGATTAGCCCCAGTCTCCCCTGGAATGGCCATATCACATTGGGAGCATTGAATTTGTACCTGGGTGCCATGTTTTAGGAATGATATAGATAAATTAGAAATGAACTGCCAAATGAAGATGATCACAATGGTGGGAAAACTGGAGACCATATCCTCTGAGAACCAATTGAATGAACTAGTCTGGAAAAGAGTTAGAAACCGTATACTTAAGTGCCTTTACGTACTTAGAAAAACTGTCATTTGGAAGAGTCAAATCAACAAGCATTTATTCAGCACCTTCTAGGTACCTGGCAATGTGCTAAACTCTGAGGATTGCTGCTACTGTTTGTCCTTCCTTCCTGGCTTGGCCTGGGAGTTATTGTTGGCTAATCAATGAGAGCCAGGTGATTAGGGGTTAAGGCTGGTCTTTAAGAGAAAAAAACAAAAACAAAAATCTCAGAGATTAAAATTTACATTCCCTTTGGGCAGAGTGCTGACAGCTAAAGGTGTGGTGATTTATGTGGAAAGAGGGAAAGAAAGAAAGAGAGAGAGACAAAGAAAGGAATGAAGGAAGGAAGGAAGAATTAAAGAAAGGAATGAAGAAAAAGAAAGAAAGACATGTTGCCAACTGGTAAGTTCCAGTTTGTTCCCCAGTGGGCAGCTCCTTTTCTACTCACAGAGGTTGCTATTTGTTCTTCCTTCTTGAAGAGGACCATTACGTAACAGAGGTGATACCATGACAAGCAAGTGAATTGGATTTAAATGAGGGAGGACTGTGCAAAGTCACCAGTCTCACTTTCACCTCCAGAGCCATCTGGGTTCAGCGATAAGATATAGGTCTGAGGATACAAAGAAAGGATACAAACTCCTGGAGGAGTTCACAATTCGATGGGAGAGAACACATTCAAAGAACTATGTACAAATATAAAAGTTCTACTTTGGGCTCCAAAGGGTGCAAGTAGACTGAATGGAAAGTGCAGTCAGATTCCTGTTGGATATAGGGAAATACGATATAATAATTAGGACTTCCCAAAGGTAAAATGGACCATGTCTAAAAGTGATAAATGTTTGGTCAATGAGTTCTTTAAATGCTTGTTAAAATGAGCATTGTTGGGGAGGAAGGTGGGAAAATGGATTTTCCCTAGAGGATTCCTGTTCAATTCTGGGTTGTACTTCTAAGGTTCTTTTCTAACATGAGATTGCTAGTGTGTAGGATAGTGCTAATCCGTGTGGCTGGAATATAGGTTGGATGAATTATCTTACTATTTGAGATTGACCAGATGAAACATGGAGGGTATGAGAACAATATGTGTGTGTGTGTGTGTGTGTGTGTGTGTGTGTGTGTGTGTGTGTGTGTGTTTGCTAATGGATGCACAGAGCTCAGGAGGTTCCAGGGGCTGGAACAATGAGGCTTGTTCATTATTGATTTTCCTCTCTGCTTGTTTAGAACTAGAACAGGTAGAAGGAGGGAGAGGGTGACTTCACGCCCTGGGCATCCTTTGGTGTTTGCAACAAATTGGAACTTTAATAGTTTAAAAATAAATAAATAAAAAGGTAGTCATTCAATTCCCCTCCTTCCACATCAACCAAGGGCAAAATCTTCAGGTTTTTTTCTTTGCAACCAGCAAAAAAAAAAAAATGCCAAGCCCAAGAACCTTTGGTGTCTTGCTCAAGTCAGTCCTACAAAACAAATGATAATACGTAAATAAATAAAATAGGCTCTCATGGGCTACATATATCGCTAAAAAGCTCTACTCCACTCATAATCTCGTGGTTGTTGTTGTTTTGTTTTAGTTTTTTCCCCCTTACATACTCTGTTTCCTGAGAATTAATAAATCCATATATAGTAACAAATGAGACCTTAGAGATAATCTAATATAAGATATAATAATAATCTATCTTTCTCTCATGACACTTTGTCTAGGCACCCTTTCTTATAATACAGGGAACAGCAGGACCAGAAATAAACGCCAGGTCTTCTGATTCTCAATCGAGCGTTCTTTGCACCATATCTTTAATTCAGACTATCAAATCATTTGCCTGGTCCAATATCCTGAGATTCTCTGGGCATATTTTTGTTTCATCACTTGAATGAATGCTGGATTGCATAATGTAAATCCCTTTGACTTAATTGGAACCTCCAGATATTTTAATTCAAAATAAAGGGGAAAAATTGGAGTTGGTTGGTTAGACAGAACAAGGAAGCCAAAAATGAGAGGAAAGAATAAAAGGAGATTTTTGAAAATACTGAAATTCCACACAGCAAATCCAAACAGAGAAGGTAGTTGTGATATAGTAGGCAACAGGGAGCCACTGAGTAGGCAAATTACATTCTATTCAATTCAATTCACCAATTTCCTGTGCTGAAGGAATGATATTAGCCACTGGAAATAAAAAGATGAAAAATGGAAGAGATTCTGAACTCAAGGGGTCTCATATTCTATTTGGGTACTGGGGCATGAGAGAGACACAGATAAGTATGGCATGAGTCAGAACATGGTCAGGGCAAAGGAGAGAGTCAGACAAAGTGCTCTAAGAAAATTTGAGAAGAGGGGAGAGATTATTATCATTTCACTCCATGGAGGATATGATATATTTATCATATATAGCCTGAGAGAAGTTAAAAATGAAATCACATATTCCAGATTTTGGGAGAAGGCAATCTGAACAAATGTCTAGAGGCAGAAAGAAAGGCAGTACAAGATTGAGGCATGTCCGGATACCAGGTTTGCTGAAATACAGAATGTGTGCATTTAACACTCTACTATGACTATTTATACTTGTTCTCATAAAAGAAAGAAAGATTTGGCCAGAAAACCAACTAAAAGAAATGTAGGAAGAGGTAAATGGGAAATTAGAACTCTTGAGGAACAATCTCAGAAGGCGAATTAAGAGCTTAGAATGAGAACCAGAAAATCTTACCAAAGTAGTAGAATAGAAGAATAGAGAGTGGTATAAACTAAGGCTCAAAAGGTCAGATGGAACCACATGGTGGTGGCCTTAAATGCCATGCTAAGGAATTTTTATCTTGCTGAAGGTTTTTAAGCAAGGAAACGGTCAGACCTTTGGATGATATAAGTGAAGTTGTAAGGAAGATTAATCTAAGTGTTGTATAGGATGAATTAAAGCTGAAAAACATTGGAAATGGGGGGAAAGAGTTATCAAGGTAATTATAATAATTCTGACATGTTTTTATAAAGGCCTGAAACAGGGTAATGGCAGTGAGAAAAGAAGGAAAAATATGCATATAAATATTATTTTGACAGAAGAATACGGTACTTCCAGTAAAGATGACTATGTGAAAGCTTCCAGCTGAAAAATGTTTCTTCTTAAAACCACTTCCAGAACAATGAGAGACTATACCAAAAGAAGCAAAATATCTAGAAATAGAAGAATGAAAAGAAACTTTAGTAACATAGTTCTTTCCTACTCACTTTTTTCAGTCATTTTTCAGTTGTATCTGATGAACCCATTTTGGGTGTTCTTGGCAAAGATACTGGAATGGTTTGCTATTTCCTTCTCCAGATAATTTTACAGATGAGGAAACTGAGGCAAACAGGGTTAAGTGATTTACCCAAGGTCTCATGTTAAACATCTAAGGCTGGATTGACTCCAGACCTGATACTCTATCCACTGTGCCATCTCACTGCCCAAAATCATTATTGTCCATATATTAAAGAATAAAAAAATTAAATTCTTCAGAGAGGTAAAGTAATTAAACTAGGACAACTTGTGTGATTGTAGCTCATCAGAGAAACTAGTACTATATCTAAAGATCTAGGCATCACTCGCATTCATGATTGAGCTCATGGGAGCTGGAAAGATCACCAAATAAATTAGTTTAGGGTGAAAAGAGAAGGAGGCCTACATTAAAGCCTTGAGAAGGATACATGTGTAGAAAATGCAAAATATATAATTTAATAAAACAAGAAATATAGAATCTAAATAATCATATTTCACAGAAATTAATTGAAAAAGTCATAAATGAACTTCTGAGAAAAGGGGAAGATGGACCAAATAATACTAGCAATTTAATGTTTTAAGAATAACACACGTGTATATGTGTACTTGTGCTTATTATTTTATGTAACTTGTCATTGTTTTTGCTTCAGAGTCTTCCTTCGGTTGAAAGTATAGCAATTTGAAGAATGGCAGCTTCTCCAGAATCTATAATCCTAGAGAGTTGTCTTAGGTTACAATGATTTCTTGGAGGAAAAAAAAAAGATTAAAATTACCTTATCAAAATCCTTCTTTCAGATAAATATGGTCATGATATCCAGATCAAGGAATGATAAAGCATTGACAGAAAATTTTAGAGTTCCATCTGTCAATACAGGTGAGCAGAGAAGTTGCAGCAATGAACTTTTAAAATTTTACTATGACCAGGTTGGAGTTATACCAGGAATATGGAAATGGTTTGATATGAGAAACACTACAGCGACAATAGATCTTATTAATAGAAAAAACAAAAACAAATATTTTCTATTTCCTAGTTATAGCAGTGGTTGTTGAAAAAAAAGCTTACAAAAAAATATAGCTCTCATTTATGTTAAATACACTGAAAACTACAGGAATAGATAATAAATGAATATTATTCTAAAAATAAGAGCTAACATTATTTGCAATCTAAAAGTACTAGAAATATTTCTAATAAGGACATGGAGAGCACAAGCCTATCCACTGTTTTTCTCTTCTTTGACATAGTTTGAGAAATTCTAGGTATTAAAATAAGCTAAGAAAAAGAAATTGAAGAAATAAATAACAGCAGAGAAAAGGAAAAAAAATGTTTTTCCATTTGCAGATGATAAGATGACTTACTTAAACAATCCCAGAGATTCAATAAAATGAAATAATTATTT
>CM053581.1:106357275-106373357 GCA_028627135.1 Pseudochirops cupreus | reverse complement strand
GTTTTTCTTTACAAAACTGGCAATATGATAACAAAAGTAATGTTGACAAACAAAAGATCTAGAATCTTAAGGAAAGTAATGAAAATAGGTAGAAATGAAGGATGTAAGATATTAGATAATTTCAAAATATATTAAGCAATTACCAAACTTATTATGTTTTGGTTAAAAACCAAACTAAAAAAATAAAACAAAACATTGTAAAACAGATTGGGAAAGCAAGTCCATAACAAGAGGCAATCCATAACAATGGCCTAGTATTCAATAAACTCAAGGACACAAATTACTAGAGGCAGAATTCCTAAATTTAAAAAAAAAATCAGTCACTTATAAAAAGTCACTTTTTATAATAGTAGAAGGAGAAGGAGACAGACTGAGGGAACAAGGAAGACAGAGGTAAAGAGACAGAAAGAGATAATAAGAAAGAGATAAATAGTTAATTAAAATGAACTTAAAATCAAAACTAAAACCAACTAATAGCAACATGGACTTACAGTATATATAATGTTTCACAAGTATAATCTCCCACCTCTGCCAAGAAGAAAGGGAGATGTATCTTCTCTCTTCTTTAGAAATAAACATAGTAAGAAGCAGAGTCAAGATGATGGAGTAAATGCAAGGGACTTGCCTGAGCTTTCCCCCAAACCCCTCCAAATACCTTGTAAAAATGGCTCTGAACAAATTCTGGAGCAGTGGAACCCACAAAAAGATGGATGAAAAAAATTCCCAGCTGAAGACAACTTGGAAGGTGGATAGCAAAAGTCCGTAGCACCAGAGTGAGAGAGAAGCACAGTCCAGCACAAGCCACACCAGCACAGACCAGGCCCCAGAAAAGCTGGAGCAGGCCTCAGGGTGAGTAAATCATGGGCATCTATGGTGATTTCTGAACCTGTTAGCCCATAAATGCCAAAAACACCTTAGAGCATCAACAGGAAAGGTCTGTTTCATTTTAGAGACAGTGGAGTACAGTCCAGCACAGTCTGTGCCAGCATAGACCCAACCCCAGGCAAACCAGGAGCAGGCCTTGGGAGTGACTGATTCAGCACTGGAGGTGGTGAACAACTTATCAGAAGAATTTTATAGGGTTCTCTGCTGTCACTGAGGCAGGACTCTGTCACTTTGCCTACACTTGGATCTAGATTGCAATCCTGGGTGTCAGTCCTGGGGCAAGGAGGAGAACTGGCACAGCAGAGTTTGTGGCAGCAGTGGAGAGGATGTTCTCATAGTTCCAGGGCAGAAAAGAGTGCTTGTGGTCACACACAGATGAGAGCACAGGCAAGAGAGGAGTAAGTACCTCTGCTTGAATGAGACCACCTTGAAAAAACTGAAAACTTACAGAACCCTAGAAATATCTTGAAAACAGCTACACAAAACCCCTAAAGTTTGGGCAGTACCACCTCCACCCTGGAGGCAGAGCCCTACTTTAATAAAGAGTTAAGAGTTAAGAAATAGGCTGGGAAAATGAGCAAATAATGAAAAAAATCCCTCTGACTATAGAAAGATACTATGGTGACAAAAAAAAACATCAAAGCACACTCTCAAAAGAAGGTAACAAAGTCAAAGTTCCTATATCCAAAGCCTCCAAGAAAAATATGAATTGGTCTCAGGCCATGGAAGAGCTCAAAAAGGATTTTAAAAATCAATTAAGAGAGGTAGAAGACAAATTGGGAAAAGAAATGAGAGATGTAAGTAAATCATGAAAAATGAGTCAACAACTTGGTAAAGAAAACACAAAAAATACTGAAAAATTAGCACTTTAATAAACAGACTAGGTCAAATGGTAAAAGATGTCCAAAAAGCCAATGAGGAGAAGAATACCTTAATAAGTAGAATTGACCAAATGGAAAAGGAGGACCAAAAGCTCACTGAAGAAAATAATTACTTAAAAATTAGGATGGAACTAATGGAAGCTAATGATTTTATGAGAAATCAAGACACAAATAAAACTAAAAGAACAAAAAAATAGAAGACAGTGTAAAATATCTCATTGGAAAAACAGCAGACCTGGAAAATAGAATCAGGAGAGATTATTGAAAAAGTGTTGGACTACCTGAAAACCATGGTCAAAAAAAAAAAAACCCTAGATATCATCTTTCAAGAAATTGTCCAGAAAAACTGCCCTGATATTCTAGATCCAGAGGGTGGAATAGGAATTGGAAGAATCTACCTATCACCTCTTGAAAGATCCTCAAATGAAACCTGCCAGGAACATTATAGCCAAATTCCAGAGTTCCCAGGCCAAGGAGAAAATATTGCAAGCAGTTAGAAAGACACAATTCAAGTATCATGGAGCCACAGTCAGGATAACACAAAATCTAGCAGTTTCTACATTAAATGATCAGAAGACTTGGAATATGATATTCCAGAGGGCAAGGGAGCTGGGATTGTGACCAAGAATCACCTACCCAGCAATTCTGAGTATAATACTTCAAGGGAAAAAAATAGACATTAATAAAATAGAGAACTTTCAAGCATTCTTGATGAAAAGGCCAGAACTGAATGGAAAATCTGACTTTCAAATACAAGACTCAAGAGAAGCATAAAAAGCTCCAAAGGAAAGGGAAATCATAAGGGACTTAATAAGCTTAAACTGTTTTCATTCCTACATGGGAAGATGATACTTGTAAATCATAAGAACTTTCTCATTATTAGGGTAGTTAGAACGAATATATATAGGCAGAGGGTACATGTGTGAGTTGAATATGAAAGGATTATATCTAAAAATAAAATTAAGGGGTGAGAGAGGAATGTACTGAGAGAAAGAGAAAGAGAGAATTAGAATGGTGCAGATTATCTCACATGAAAAAGACAAGAAAAAGCTTTTACAGGAAGAGTGGGAAGGTGAGGGAGAGTGAGTGGACCTTACTCTCATCAGAATTGGCTCAAAGAGGGAATAACATACACATTCAATTAGACACTGGAACCTCTCTTATCCTACAAGAATGTAGGAAGGGAAATGGGAAAAGGAAGGTGGTGGTGATAGAAGGAGGGCAGGTTGGTGGAGAGGACAGTCAGAAGCAAAACACTTTAGAGGAAGGACAGGTGAAAGGAGAGAGGGAATAGAATTAATGGGAGCATGGATAGAATGGAAGAAAATATTGTTAGCAACAGTAACTGTGGAAAAGATTTGAAGCAAGTTTCTCTGATAAAGGCCTCCTTTTTCTAATATATAGAGAACAGAGTAGAATTTGTAAAAATTAGAGCCATTATCCAACTGATAAATGATCAAAAGATATGATAAGTTTTCAGATGGAGGAGTGAAAGCTATCTATACCTGTATGAAAATATTCTCTAACTGACTATTGATTGGAGAAATGGAAATTACAACAATTTTACCTATTAGATTGACTAATAGGACAGAAAAGGTAAATGACAAAAGTTGGAAGGGATGTGTAAAAATGAGACAGTAATGCATTGTTGATGGAGTTGTGAATTGTTTCAACCATTCTTCAGAGCAATTTGGTACTATGCACAAAGGGCTATAAAACTATACATATCCTTTGACCTAGCTATTAGGTCTGTATCCCAAAAGAGATTTAAAGAAAAACAAAAAAGAAAAAGGATCTAGATGTACAAAAATATTTATGGCAGCTCTTTTCTGGGGGCAAAGAATTAGAAATTGAGGGGATTTTCGTCAGTTGGGAAATAGCTGAAATACTTGTAATATATGATTATGATGAAATACTGTTGTACTATAAGAAATGATGAGTAGGAAGCTCTCAGAAAAACCTGGAAAGATTTACATGGGCTGATGCAAAATGAAGTGTACTGTGTACAAAATAACAGCAATATTGTAAAGTGATCAGCTGTGAATGACTTAGCTATTCTTATCATTACAACAATCCAAGACAACTCTGAAGGACTTACGATGAAAAATGCTATCCATCCCCAGAGAAAGAACTGGTGGTGTATGAATACAGATTGAAGCATACTTTTTTTCTTTATTTTTCTTGAATTTTTTTACAACATAACTATTATGAATATGTTTTGCATGACTACACATGTATAACCTATATAGAATTGCTTGCCTTCTTAATTGGGGTGTGAGGGAGGGAGAGATGAAGAGAGAATTTATAACTCAAAGTTTTAAAAACAAATGTTAAAAATTGTTTTTATATATAACTGGGGAAAATAAAATACTAAATAAAAATAAGTTTAAAATTAAAATAAATAAAATAAAAATTCATCTTCACAAAAATAAACATAATTAGAATTTCACATTATTCAGTTTCCATTTTTATTATTGTTATTGTTTTGCCAACTTAAATTACAGCAGTCTTTATGTATATTGTTTCCATAGTTCTGATTTCTTCACCTCAAATAAATTCATTTAAGCTTTCTTATATTTCTCTCTTCCATGTCTCTCTGTTCTTCATAGTAATAATTTCTTATGATGCATTATTATTCAAATATCTTTATTACATTTCTCAATTTCTTAGAATCTACTTTGTTTCTAGGTCTTTGCTGCAACCAAAAAGTACTGCTATAAACATGTTGTTATATATGTCATTTTTCCTTCTATCTTTGAACTTATGATTTCTTCCTGGAATACCCCAGGAGGGGTGACTCTCAGCAAAAGCTAAGAGCATTCTAACAACTATCTTAAGACAATGGCTCTTCTGAACCGTTAGCCCAATTCACAGCTCTACTGTCCCTATACTTGCCATTCCACAATGCTTCCAACATTGAGTATTGCCTTTTTGTTTTGATTATCATTGCCAATTTGATGAGTGTGAAAAGAGATATTCAGATATGATAGCAAAGAATATAATTCTTTTAGTGGGCAGAATGCAATTGACTCAGGATTTGTCATTCTTTTCAGTTTTTGTTCATATCTTCTCATAAACACTTCATAAAGAAGATTTTCTGAGATTTCACATGGAGACAAATGTCATCTCTTTTGGTTACATGACCACCATGATTCATTCTGATCCTATTGGAACCTTATTCTCAGATATTTCCTCCTGGTTGTAATTTTGCAAGGTTTTTTTTTTTTTTCCTCACTTAAGTCTCTCTGGTCTGTGTCCCCACCCAGTGAAATTCTAGATACTTTAGCATCTGGATTATATTGATTCCCTCAAAGGGGTCACCAATAGTAGTAGTTCAATATCCCAAGGACATAGCATTTTATTGGTGTATACATATATTCCTTCCACAGAAGCAGGTTATATCTTGGCCCTTTACGAGATGGTCTTAGTTTGCTGTTGTGGATGACAACCTCATCTCCTGATGGGCAATGCATCTGAACATCTCTGTATTTACTATGGAAATTTTTCTTAAATAATAATCATTTGGCCCATTACTAGGGCCATACTTAAAGCCTTTCTGCTTGGAAGCAGCTGCTTGAGCTTCTTCTGTTCTTCTCGTCTAAACTTTGAGAATCCAGGTCACCTCTATAACATAATTAGCCATCAGAGGTGGACGTTAGTAGACTTTCCAAATTAATAATCACTAATTAGGCTGTAAGCCTTAGCAATTCTTTCTTTATTTAATCAACCAACATTAAATGCCTTTTAGGTGCCAGAAACTGTGCTTAGTGGAGATATGGTGGAGATAAAAATGAAACAATCCCTATTTAGAAGGAACTTATATTCTAACGAGGAAGACAATAGGCAAATAAGCAGCCTAAACACAAAGAGAATAAGTGCAAATATACACAATTGCTAAACACAAGTTTGATTGGAAAGAGGGCAGTAGCATTTGGTGGGGATCAGAGAAGACATTTTACAGAAGATGGTGTCTGACCTACACCTTAAAGGAAGAACTTCATGAGGAAGAAGGATGAAGCGAGTGTAGGCCATGTGTGGAATTACCAGTACAAGTGAACAGAGGTAGGTGATGGAGGGTTCCATTTAAAGAACAGATAGTAAAAACTGCAACACGAACTTCAGTGTGACTTGGAAGACTCAAAAGAGCAGCCATCTGTTTTAAGCAGACTTCAATAGTCTAGGACCGTGGTTCCCAACCTTCCTAATGCCGCAACCCTTTAATACTCATATGTGGCCATATCTGCATGTGGCTGGACCCGCCTGGAGATGGATAGAGGAGCAGTGTCTCAGTTCCTAAGACCATCAGAAATATGTGTTTCCTGATGGTCTTAGGCAACCCTGTTTGACCCCCAAAGGGGTTGCGACCCACAGATTGAGAACCGCTGGCAGGATATCCTTAGTCTGGCATTAATGACTGGAGCCTTTATCATAATCTAGTAAACTAGTAAATACTGAATTATAGTTTATGACTTGAATCAACTTGAGCTTGGCAAGTGACACAGACTAAGACATGAACAGTCTCAAGCTCAACCATACACCCAGGTTCCAATCCATTTGAATGCTGCCAGGACACAGAGTTATTGCATTAGTTATCTCCATCTCTCCAAGCATGAACATCATTGTTTGGGTTGTAGTTTACAATCCCAGGGAACTCAACACCAGTTGAATGTACCCTCTTCCCCCACTCCCCCGATCCTCTACTAGTCATAACCTATTATGTTTCCAAATCTTGTAGTTATCCACATCCTAAGGTTCAACATATATACTCCCTTACACCACCCTCTAGTAATTTTCTAATCCTAAATGAAGTCACAAATCACTCTGAAGCCAATACTGGTAAGCGACATCAGCATTCTTTTATTGTTTACACGTAAGGGGAAAATCACTGCAATGCCTAATGCAGTGAATGATGGTGAGTGCTTGAAAACCTGAGCACAGGTAGAAATTCCTAAGCCAAAGCTTAAATATAATGGAAAGAATTCTGTCTCTCGTGTTCATTTCATGAATAGATTTACAATTACAACTAATCTAAAAGTTAAAGGGCATATGCTTCATGTAAGCAGTCTTCAGCATGTTAGTGATGTGAGAAAAACAGAAAGCATTTTATAAAGGACATAAAATACTCCAGTAATAAAACTGAGATAGACAATTTGAATGCTTTGCTGATGTCTCCAGGATATTAAAAGAACCAGAGGAGAGGGGAAGGCAGGGCAATTGGGGTTAAATGACTTACCCAAGGTCACACAGCTAGTAAGTCTCAAGTGTCTGAGACTGGATTTGAACTTAGGTACTCCTGACTCCAGGGCCAGTGCTCTATTCACTGTGCCACCTAGCTGCCCCAAGAAGGTAGCCATTTTTAGAGTAAGTTATTTAGAGAAGGTTTACAGAAAAACAGAAAAAATTTCACAGGACAAGAAGACATGGATAGATTGTATTCTAAATCAATGAAGGAGAGTACAAAGTCTGATGAGTTCATGGATCCTTCAAAGTATAGTCTTTGCAAGAATGTAGGCATGACAGTTAAGTAGTTCATTATTCTCTAGCAACTGCAAACACAAAGGATTCATCATATTTTTCTTCCCTTGCATGAAATGTTGCATTTTTGTTGTCAAATTTGACTGTGAGTATTACTTATTCTGGGCTTCAGATGGACTTTCAATTACTTTTTTCAATATATATACATTTTTAAAAGTGTAATTGGTGGCAACAACAAAGCTATTCATTCATGTTCCCCTGTATATATGCTTCCGTTCCACGTTTCAGAGGGTATTTTCATCAATTAAGACATAATGAACTTAAAGATAGCGTACTGCTAACAGTCCTCATCAATCTATGGGTATGCTAGATGTAGTGATGTATAGAAGACTGTAGTGCTGTTCTCCCGCTTATGATGTCATCCTGGCCTTGCAATCCATCTGAAATATTGGGTTTTATTGAGCAATTCACCCAGTATGCATAGTATTATGAATCAAGGTTATATCTCGTAGACTTTTGCTTTTTAGTGGTAGTCACAGCTGTGATAAAAAATGGCTGATTTATTCTCAGTTTTTGTTCTGCATTCGCCTTGGAGTAAATTCAACAAGAGGAAAAAAAAAAAGAATTAAGTGTAGTATCTTCAGAACCCTGCAGAGTGAAATTCATCAGAAGGTGATTTTACTCCTGGGGAACATCATTTTTATTCTAAAGGGTGTGTATAGTTCAAAGGAATCTAGGGGGGAAAATCCCTATAAAAAAGACTGACCCTACATATTGGCACATTAAGCAGCTACCTGTGTGGAATAGATGGTGTTATTAGAGGGTCTTCAGAAGGTCTGAATAGAAACAAACAGACAAGAAATGCAAAACAAAAATAGAAACAAACAACAAAAACACTCCTTTCTTACTGCCGTGCTATAGCATGTCAAATTCCTACAAAAACAACTTCTTTAAAAACCTTTCAAAAAATCTTTGTTAAAATGAAAATGCTAGTATGGGTAAAAAATAAAGTCAGTAAAGTTAACTTATTACATTAATTAGCCACTTAGCTAATGCTGGGGTTGTGGTAAGAACATTATATTTGAAGTCAGGAAATAGATATCATGAATTCCACCTTGGCAACTTGCTACCTAAGTGAGTTCTGGCAAGTCACATTCATTTCATCTAATTTCCTCCTCTATAAAATTAGAAGATTGGACTGAATAATCTCTAATGTCACTTCCAGCTCTATAAAATGAAGGGCAAGAAACAATGGAATACAGTTCAAGTCAGTTTCTACGTAGGGAAGAGATAAGGGGGTTCCAGCTCTATGATCCTATGCATTAAAGGAAAGAGTGCACAGGAAAGGTCAGCTTTGAATTTGGGAAGGAACATTGTCCCAGAGTGGGATATCATAATTCAGTGTCAAAAATAGCCAGGAGACAGCAAGAGACCATAAAGGAACTGGACAGGAAGCTCACGAGAAGGAAGAGGGTCCCACTGATGGGATAGTGGTGTTCTGAAAATGGATTCCTCCCATTTCACAATTTTGCTTAGGATTAAGCCTTAGCTACTGTACATTGATTTTATTTTTAAATACTTATTGGTTACAATACAGGGCAGATGATCCTATGGCATGTATGAAATTGATTTGTGTGTCATTTACACTGGTAGTCACAATCAGAGCACAGAGTTTCATATAGTCTCATTATCTGGATCCAAATGCAGCTTGACTTTAAAAGAAGCCTAAAAGAAAATACCTAGTAATATGAGTTCTAGGCCCCAAAGAGAGCTGCCTTTAAAAATTGTTATACTTTTTACAATGTTGGGGGCGGCTAGGTGGCACAGTGAATAGAGCACTGGCCCTGGAGTCAGAAGGACCTGAGTTCAAATCTGGCCTCAGACACTTAACACAAAAACTAGCCATGTGGCCTTGGGCAAGTCACTTAACCCCAATTGCCCTCCAAAAAGCAAAAAAAAAAAAAGAAATACTTTTTACAACTTTCTCATTCTGTGTTCCACTGGCGGGAAACATTGCATTTTGATTTAGGGGACTAGAGTTCAAATTTGAGATCTGCTATGTAATTAGTGTTTGTGAGTTTTGGGGAACCACTCAGCTTCTAAGGGCTCTCATTTTTCCATCTGTAAAATTAGGAGCTATTTTGCAAAATTTCTTTAAATTTAAAATCCTATGGTGCCAAGTTATGTATCCCCTCTAAAGCTCAGTTTCTTCAATGGGTAAAATGAGAAGTTTGGATTATTTATCTCTAAAGTCATTTTATCTCTAGATTCTATAACCCTATGAATCTTTTAATTTCTTTTAAATCTCCAGTGTTTTTGTTTCTTTCCCTACAATTCTGTATCATTCTTCCCTTTAACTAATAACAGGTTTCGATATAGTATCTTAATGTCAATTTTAATATATGTGCCAGAAAATTGTACTTCAAATGCTTTATTCCTAGAATAAAAGGGAGGTTGCCAACCCACAATCTTTAGACAGGGGGTTCAACTGAAGGGAGAATTGGCATGTGACACCTTAAATTATAGTGACTATCTATACATATATGGAGGTAAATGTTTATGAATGTTTGACATGCAACTTCTAAACAGTTAAAACATAATCATCAAAGCTGGTTGAAAGAGATGTCAATAATTTGGGATGCAACAATTTCTATTTTAGTAAATATGCAGTTGAGACTGTGAAAGAGTTTGGATTTTCTATTTTTTTAAAAATTTATATACTCCCTTTTTTCTGAGTAACACAAAGTGATTCAGACACTTCAGCAGTAAATTAAAATGAGTCCCCATAGTTACCTTTTGAGAAAAACAAAGGCTGGAATTATTTCATTTTATTAACAACGAAACACCATGTACCAAAGAAATTCAAACTAACAAGAATGGAACCCTGTTAACCCTTCCTTTGGAATTCCTCTTGAATCTATAAAATCTGACCTTAGACATTTACTGTCTGTTTGACCCTGGGCAAATAATTAACCCTGTTTGCCTCAGTTTCCTCATCCGTAAATTGAGCTGGAAAAGAAAATGGCAAACCGTTCCACTATCTTTGCCAAGAAAACCCTAGATGGACTCATGAAGAGTCAGAAACAATTGAAAAGAGCAAGCACAAAAGTACTCTCTTCTCGCTGTTAAGGGGTCCTTTGAACTTGTCTTCCTGAGTTGCAATATTTTCTTGAACTGATCCTGGGGTATGTAGGAGGCCCTGAACATGCCAAGGACAAAGCACCCCCCACAAAGATCTGGCACAAGCTGTTGTTTGCCCTCCTAGCTGGAATCCCTGTGTGTCCTTGGGAGTAGAATCAGCTACCAAGAGAGGTGTCAGTCAGTCTGCACCAGAATGAGAAACTGTTGGTGTAGCTAGGGGACCACTGTAGATAACCAGACTATCCTATTTTCTGTCTAGCAGATCCCAATGGAAAAGAAGGCTGCTTTTGCCATTACCTTTCTCCTCTCCTTTGGAAGGGTTTGGTCCTTTTCCCCTCCTCTATGACTTCCCCTTTTCCCTGTAAATCTTTTTAATTAATTAATTTATTTTTAATTTAATTTAGCCCCAATTAACCCCAACCTTCATTTCCACAAGAATTTGAGTTCCAAATTTTCTCCTCATCTCTCCTTTCTCCCTCACACCAAGATGGCATGCATTCTGATTTCACTTCCCCCTGTCTGGTCTCCCTTCTATCACTGACCCCTCTTTTATCCCCTTATCCCTTACTTTCTTATAGGGCAAGATAGATTTCTATACCCCATTGCCTATATGTTTTATTTCCTAGTTGCATGTAAAAACAATTTTTAACACTTCTCTTTAAAGCTTTGAGTCCTAAATTCTCCCCCTTCTTCCCTCCCAACCCACCCTCATTGAGAAGGCAAGTGATTCAATACTCATACATGTGTAGTTATGCAAAATACTTCCGTAATAGTCATGTTGTGAAAGACTGACTATATTCCTCCATCCTATCATGCCCCCCATTTATTCTGTTTTCTCCTTTGACCCTGTCCCTTTTCAAAAGTGTTTGCTTCAGACTGCCCCTTGTCCCAATTGGCCTTCTCTTCTGTCACCGCCTCCCTTATCCTCCTCCCCAGTACTTTCATATAGGGTAAGATACTCAATTGAGTCTGTATGTTATTCCCTCAAACCAAATACGATGAGTGTAAGGTTATCTCATTGCCTCTCACCTTGCCCCTCTCCCCTCCATTGTAAAAGCTTTTTCTTGTCTTTTTTATATGAGATAATTTACCCCTATTTACCCCATATATTCCCCTTTTTCCTTCTCCCAATAGATATCATCCCTGCATATTCAACTCACCCTTTACCATCTATCTATCTACCCATCTATCTATCATCCATCTACCCATCCATCCATCCATCTATCTATCTATCTATCTATCTATCTATCTATCTATGTATCCATCCATCTATTCCCTGCAACTACCCTAATACTGGGGTCTCATGAGTTACAAATATCATCTTTTCATGTAGGAATGTAAATAGTTCTACTTTAATAGGTCCCTTATAATTTCTCTTTCCTGTTTACTTTTCCATGCTTCTGTTGATTCTTTTATTTGAATGTCAAATTTTCTATTCAGCTCTGGTCTTTTCATCAAGAACGTTTGAAAGTCCTCTATTTCATTGAATTTCCATTTTCCCCTCTGAAGTATTATACTCAGTTTTGCTGGGTAGGTGATCCTTGGTTTTAATCCTAGCTCCTTTGACCTCTGGAATATCATATTGCAAGCCATCCAATCCCTTAATATAGAAGCTGCTATATCCTGTGTTATACTAATTGTGTTTCCACAATACTTGATTTTTTTTTTCTTTCTGACTCCTTGCAGTATTTTCTCCTTGAACTGAGAACTCTGGAATTTGGCTACAATATTCAGTTGGTGGATTTTTTCCATTTCTATTTTCCCCTATGGTTCTAGAATATCATTTTGTCATTTTGTTGGTTCTATGGCTCTAGAATTTGTGGTCATTTTTACAGGTATTTGGGGGATTTTGGCGGAGAGCTCAAGCAAGTCCCTGCTTTTACTCTTCCATCTTGGCTCCGTCCCCTCCCTGTAAATTTAATATCCAAGACTTCCCCTGCAAAGCTGAACTCCTTTCACCTGGAATTCCACATGTATGTTCATTTCTCTTACAATAAATTCAATTATAACTCATCTCATAACTCATAGACTTGTGGTACTTTTGGGGGATTAACATCGCTGTTCTAGGGCCCCCTCATCTCTTTGCTCCAGGATTGCTTAAATAACTTACTTATTGGTCTCCATGTTTTTAATCTCTTCAATACCTCTAGTAAATTGTTGTCAGATTGATTTTACTGCAGTATTCATTTGATCAATGAACTCCTATGTTTGTAAACTTAGGCCTCCTTATTTCCTATGGGTGAGATACAATGGGTTCTGAAAACCTTGAAGTGCCATAGATAATGCAAATATTTTTAAATTTATGTTTAGGGAAAAAAAAGTCTACAAGCTTGTGTTAAGCATTGTCTTCATAGCACCCTGCTAGGTCCGGGGCTTACACAAAACATATGAAAATCAGTCTTTGTCTTAAAGTGGTTTGTATGCTGGATTCTTAGCACAGACAGCAGAAAACTGTTCCATACTTTGTTACATCTCAGCCTCAGCAGCGGCATTGAGTGCATACTCATCTGTGAACAAAAAGTCACACACTGACTCTCCTTCAACTTCATCCTTGGCTTGTAGCCTTTTCAAGAGTAGGGATTGTTGTGTTTATTATTCTTACCTTAATATTCCTAACACCAATCGTATTGTCTTGTATGTAGCAGGCATTTCATAAATGCTTACTGACTGATTGGCTACTATACAAACCCCTGAACCTGATATTCACCTCTCACCTCTCAGACTTCATCTTCTACTCCTAAAGTGTGTCAGAAGAAGGGAAGTTAGGAAAGTAAGGAGATTTGCACTCCCGTTACTTCCAGCTCTTAGAATAGCTACTTTCCTTCAAAACCCATCTCAAGTACTAATTCCTACACAAAGCCTTTTCTGTTCTGTTTAGCGGTTAGTACTGCCCCCTCTCTTCCATTACTATGGATTTACTTGTTATATTTTGCATTTACTTGTGTAGATTGCATGTGGTTTCACTTGGCAAACTGTAAGATCCTTGAGGCCAGAAACCCTTTTTTTTGTTTTTTGTATCTCAAGCGTATGTATTCTACTTTATCTCTCACAGTATTTAACATAGAGTAGGCATTTAATAAATGCTTATAAATTGTTAATTGATTCAGCTCTGAGCTGAAAAGTCAGCAGGCTCCAAATGGAATAAATCAGCCAGCCAGCAAATCTTTACAATGTTCCCAGAGGGGGCATAATATTACACTAAGGCCTTGTTTGCTTGCTCCTCTCTTAACTTTAATTAGAGGTGGAACAAAGTTGCAATAATTTTTTTTTAAATATGTATCCCTATAAAGGAAATAGGCTGCTGCTAACACAAGGATCATTTTTTTTTTACCAAGAATGGCATCTATGTTCTGGGGTCCACTTCTTCACCCCTCTTTTCCCAATGTCTGTATCAGTTTCCCTACTTTTCACAGACAATAGAAATTATCCTTTTTCAAGGCTCTGCTTATATGCTAACTCCTCAATGTCATTTTCTTAAATTTCTCAAGTTAAATGGTATTCACTGATTTTTTTTTTGTCCTTCTCTCTAGGCCCTTCCCTATTGACATTATATATTGTAATTTGCTATTATAGTTATTTATGTTTGTGTCAGGCCCTACCAACAAGGAGCTTATAGTCTGTGACTGCAGGTCAGAAGAGGAATAGTTGCACCCCCAATACCATACCATAATGGGCAAGTATATGGCACAGTGGATAGAATGATGGGCCTGAAGTCAGAAAAACACATCTTTCTGAATTCAGATTTGGCCTCAGATACTCACTAGCTGTGTGACCCTGGGGCAAGACTCTTAACTTTCTTTGCCTTAATTTCTCATATGTAAAAAAGTGAGCTGGAGAAGCAAATGGCAAACCACTCCAGTGTCTTTGCCAAGAAAACCCCAAATGGGTCACAAAGAGTTGAACATGATGGAAATGAATGAATAATACCATACCGTAACTTTCACATAGTAGGTAATAGAGAAATATATGTAGTAAATATGAAAAAATATGTGTCAAATATGTTTGTGGAACAGAGTGATGGTTGCCATGGTGCTCTAGATAGTGGAAAGAGTAGTTTTTATTAGTTGACACTGTCATTTAAAAAACAATTCCCAGGATGTGAATAAAACAAGCGTTGTTATAGCAAAATAAAGCATGTGTGTGTATGTATGTGTGTGTGTGTGTGTGTGTGTGTGTGTGTGTGAGTATGTGTGTGTGTGTGTGTGTGTGTGTGTGTGTGTGTGTGAGGCAAAATATAGGGAAAGAAGGAGAGTGTATGACATTTTATGAAAGGCCCTCAGAGCATAAAGATGCGTTCCCTTCCTGCGTCCATACTTAAATATTTGTCTATTTGGTAGGACCTGTTCTGTTGGTAATAGCCTTCAAGCCCTCAAGGTCACCTTTATGCCATAATGAGGCATTGTGATAAGGTTTTAGTGGAAGGTTTGGTTACATGCTTCACATTTAATGAAATAGAAAACTATTTTAATTGCTTGACCTTTTTCCCCCTTTTAAAGAAGAACGAAATATATCTCTAATTTGATCATTAATTTTGTCCCACTTAACAACTTAGCCATTTCACTGAGTTTGATGACAAGGAAGCAACATAACTCTGACTTGTGGCGTGTCTATGAATATCCAAAGCTCATTCCTTCACTATTCTTTTTAGGTCTGGAGTGCTTTTCTTAAACAATTCTATGAGTTAGTTCATTCAATTAAATTCTATTAGTTAGGAACTGTGTTCTAGGAATACAAAGTGAAAAATGAAAACAGCCCTGTCCTCAACGAGTTTTTTATAGTTTTTTTTTTAAAGGGGGAAAATGTATACAGATGGGTCAGTACAAAATATGGACAAAGTAAAATGCAGAACAATTTCAGGGAGAGGATGAGAAGGATCACTAACAACTGGAAGAATTGGGAGAATCTGTTTCTACAAGAGAAGGTAGCCATGACCTGACCTTTGTGTGGAGATAAGAATTCCAAGAGGTGGAAGTCATCAGGCTAGGATTGTTTCCCCTGTTGTAAGAATGGGGAACCGTCGTACAAGTCCTACTCTAATATCTCATTCTGATGTTGTATTCAGGAAGGTTATATGGGTGGCTCCCAAAATACAATGTGGTACATTAGCCAATTTTGAATGGCTTTTAATCTAGGCCTAATGATACTCTACGTACTTATCATCTGAGTTGCAGCTTAGACAAGTATGATATGTTGACTTCTACTTGATAGAGGTTTTGGCCATGGTACCATATAAAGGTCATACAGTAATGTCCAGAGTGGTCACCATCTGTATCAGTAGATAATTCCCACACACATGAAAGTATTGGATGCTTGAAGTATCAAAATACAGTTGAAGTACTTCAATTCTGAGAAGAAAAATAATTAACCCATGGTCAAGGGGCTGGTAAATGACAATGCTGGAAATAGAGCTAATGTTCTTACCTCCCAGATTAATTATCTTTGTATGACAACAAGGTGCCTTCCTATTGTGTAACTTTTTAAAAAGCAACATGTAATAACAGTGTTTCCAGGGGTTAAGGTGAGAGTCTTAGGTGAGAGAGGGTGAGGATTGGTTGCTAATTACCAAGACATTGAACTTCTAGAGGTCACATACTGATGGTGGCAACAGCCACTGTAACTTCTTCAACAGCAGCTTAAGGAGCCCTCCATCCAGAGATCTCAAGGAGGTTAAGCAATGTACCAGAGATTGCTGGGGATTCT
>CM053581.1:106306069-106356775 GCA_028627135.1 Pseudochirops cupreus | reverse complement strand
AATTTACCAAATGGAAAAGAAATTTCAAAAGCTCACTGAAGAATAATTCCTTCAGAATTAGACTGGAGCAATTGGAAGCTAATGACTTTATGAGAAATCAAAATACTATAAAACAGATCCAAATAAATGAAAAAATAGATGGTAATGTGAAATATTTCATTGCAAAAAACCACTGACCTGGAAAATTGATCCAGGAGAGATCATTTAAAAATTATTGGACTACCTGAAAACCATGATCAAAAAAAGAGCCTAGAAATCATCCTTCAAGAAATTCTCAAGGAAAATTGCCCTGATATTCTGTAAGCAGAGGGCAAAATAGAAATTGAAAGAATTCACTGATTGTCTTTTGAAAAAGATCCCAAAAAGAAAATTCCTATGAATGTTATTGCAAAATTCCAGAATTCCCAGGTCAAGGAGAAAATATTACAAGCAGCCAATAAGAAACAATTTGAATATTGTGGAAACATAATCAGGATAACAGAAGATGTAGCAACTTCTACATTAAAGGATCAAAGGACTTGGAATATGATATTATGAAGGTCATAAGAGCTAGAATTAAAACCAAGAATCACCTACCCAGCAAAACTGAGTATAATATTTCAGGGGAAATTATAGTCATTCAATGAAATAGAAGACTTTCAAGCATTCTTGATGAAAGAGTTGAATAGAAAATTTGATATTCAAATACAAGAAGCTAGAGAAACATGAGAAGGTAAACAGGAAAAGAAATCATAAGGGACTTATCAAAGTTGAACTATTTACATGCCTACATGGAAAAAATGATAATTGTAACTTATGAAACTTTTCTCAGTATAAGGATAGTTGAAGGGAATATAAATGTATATATATATGTATACATACATATGTTTATATAGGAGGGTATATGTGCATATAAAAACATGCGAGTATGTGTATATATGTGTACATGTATATATAGACATAGGGCACAGGATCAGTTGAATAGGAAGGGATGATATCTAAAAAATAAAATTAAGAGGTGTGAGAGAAATATAATGAGAGGAGATAAGGAGAGACAGAATAGGGTAAATTATTTCATATAAAAGAGGCAAGAGAAAACTGTTATAATGGAGGGGAAGAACAGGAAGGCAAAAGCGTCAACCTTACTCTTATTGAATTTGGCTTAAAGAGGGAATAACATACACACTAAATGGGGTATCTTACGCTACAGGAAAGTAGTGGGGAAGGGGATAAGAGAGGAGATGATAGATGGGAAGGCAGGTTGGGAGGGGAAGGTAGTTAGAAGCACACACTTTTGAAAAGGAACAGGGTCAAAGTAGAAAATAGAACAAGCGAGGGGAGGGATAGGATGGAGGGAAATATAGTCAGTCTTTCACAATATATCCACTATGGAAATGTTTTGCATAACTACACATATATAACTGATATTGAATTGCTTATCTTCCCAGTAAGGATGGGTGATAAGGGAAGAAAGGAAAGAAACTGGAATTCAAAGTTTTAAAATCAAATGTTTAAAAAAAATTATTGTTTTTACTTTTTTACATGCAACTGGGAAATAAGATATGTAGACACTGGGGTATAAAGATCCATCTTGCCAGACTGGAAAGTCAGATGGGGGATAGGGGAGGATGTAGGAGAGAGCAGATTGGGGGAGGGGGTATTCAGTGGGATCACTGTTTTGGAGTGGTGGGTAGGGGAAAGATGGGGAGAAAATTTGTAACTCAAAATCTTGTAGAAATGAGTGTTGTAAATTAAAAATAAACAAAAAATAATTTTAAAAAATTTAAAAAAGAAAAGGAGTATACACAAGAGATGTTATGAAGGAATAAATAAGTGATTGGACTTAGTAACTGATTGGATGCGAAGTGGGGGTGAGGAAGTAATAGATGACTTCTAAAGGTTTCTTTCTAGTTTGAAATCTTATCATTTCATTCTCCCTTAAATTAGAATAATCATATCTCTCACCTACCTCACAGGGATGATGTAAGAATAAATAAATGAAATTGTTTTCCCCCAAAAATAGCGATCTTGTTGGCTCTCCAGGCTGCATGAAAGGATGACATTTATTTTTAATGGAAGATAATAGAAATAGAGGAAGTAAAAGTATAATTGTTATTTGAGATGTTCTATTTTTCCAAATATAGATTACATATTTCCCCTCCCCCTAAATGTGACCTATGTAAAACCTGAGTATGGTTTAAGATGGGTGATTTTTTTTAAAGCATCAATAATTTTTTTTTTGAAAAGAAATAATATTAGGGATGCACCGTCTAAAAGGAATGACCTATACTTTGACCAATATAGACATTTAAATAAAGCTGAAGTAGGTAGCCTATATAAAGCAAATGTCCCCTGCTCAAAATGACTAAATACAGCCAAGGGATGTTGATGTTAATATTGATGATAATAACACCAAATTGAATAGATTTTTCTCCAACCAGGCCAGAGGAAATCATAGCTTCAGGACAAAGAGTTCCTCCCTCAAAGGTTGTTATTTTCAGTAACTATCTCCAATTCTCAATTGTCCTGATCTCAGACTGTAGATCAAATGTAGATTGGGCAATTGATGCTCATATTCCATGACCCAGAAAACAGTTTTGCCCTTTGTAATGATCTGTAAGAGTTTAAGCTTGTTCTTGTGAAAACGTGTTCAATTTCAGACAAAGTCTATAGCCTGTAAAAGTGTATGTGTGTGTGGGGATGTGGATGTGGGTGTGGGTGTGTATGCTCTTTCTTCCTCTACAGGATGGGAATTGTGTTCCTTTAATATGGAAAAAAAAATGTCCATTATAAATTGTGTTTTTTGTTTTATTTTTTGTGCAGGCAAGCTTGATTGCATTCTAGCTAAATAAGTATAATATGCCAAGATGTCATAAAACTAAACTCCTTTAGCATAGGAGATTTTTGTTCATGAACACACCAAGTAAGCTGCCAGAAGTGAAACTTTTATGAGGCTTATAGCAGAGACATGAAGAGAAGTTGAGTGTAGTTAAGTTTGGGGTCACAGAAAACCACAGGAAAACCATAGGAAGCCCTCAAGTATATCATGATGCAAGGCTTTTGAAGAAGAAAATAAAAGACAAAGTGTATCTTTTTATTTAGGAGATAACCTCACTTTCCTCTGCCCTGTCTAGATCACGTGGAGAGTATCATGTTCAGATTTAGGCAACATTTACTATTGTCGTTGAAAGGTAAAACATCTGCAGTAATACCATTCAAGGATTAGTTAAAGGAAATGGGTATGTTTGGAGTGGAAAACAGAAGGCTTGTGGGAGTGAGATGAAATTGATGTCTTCAAGTATTTGACGATTTCGAATATGGGAGAGTGATAATCATAAAATTTATTTTACCTAAAGAAACTAGGAACAAAACCAGATACACTTAGTGTGTGTTGTGGTGACAGTATAAATTGTGGTGCTTTCTAAGAAAATATGTCCTATTAAAGTTGTATTTAATTTCCTATGCACACAATGTTTGACCCTAATAGACTACAATCTTCTTGAGGGAAGAATTAATTTTTTCCTTTTCACTCCCAACCTAGAAAGTGCTTGGCACATAGTTGGTACTTAATAAAAGATCAATTGAATTGGAGTAGATATTCAGACAAGAGATTAAATTGATGCCAAATTTCCTGGAGAAGAAATTTCATCTGCATATTGATCAGCAATTAGTCTGTAACTTAGACTAAGAATTAGTGGGACCACTAAGCAGTTAAAACACTTTGCCCAGGGCCACAAGGCTGGTATGTGTCTGAGGTAGGACCTGAACCCAGGTCTCCATGACTCTAAGGCGACTCTCCCTCTCAAGTGCCAAGTTACCTTTCATCCTAGCAATAAGATTCAATCAAAGTTAAAATAGTATGCCTTTGGAGGAATTTCTCAGCATTAAAGGATGATTGATTGATTGTTTCATACAGAGTCTGGATGATAACTTGTCAGAGGGGATTCCTTTTCATGTACTGTCAGACCAGATGCTTTTAGAACCTTTTTTGATTCTTTCTAGCACTGAGACTCTGTGATGTCCTTCTATGACAAGGGTCTCAAGAATTATCTATTCTTTCTTTCTATCCAGTTGGGATAATAAACTTATCTGAGGACACAAACGAAGTTAAAATTTGAACTCCAAGTCCTGAGATTCCATATTCAGTCATCTTTCCATCCATTATAGCAATGTAGAATATATACATATACCAACATATTTGTATGTGTTTGTATATGTAATACATATATATAGAGATGTGTATATTTTTATTTTTAATTTATGGAATAAAACAATATAACATCATATAATAAAAAGATGATTGAATATGAAATTGCAAATCTATTATAACTTATCATTCATTTTAAACATGTAAAAAAGTTATCATGTAAATTTCTTTTTAAAAATTTCCTCCCCCAACCCACCATTAGACACAAATACATATATATATGTAAGAATATTCTATCCACATAGGTATATATATATTACATGCATATAAAATATGCATATATAATAAAAAGCATTGTCTTCACTTGCTAATATACTAATATAGCCAGGGATTTGGGTTAATAAAGAATACTGCTTATTTGCATTTAGACTTACGTTGCAGACATTTTCTATTACTGTCTTTCTCCCCCCCTCCCCCATCTGCCCACAGAAAGACACTTGAGAACAGTGACTGATTTCAGTTTTATATTTTCATGTCTCTAGCAAGTAGCATGAGACCTGGAATACCAAAGATGATTGATTTGCTTGATGAATTGAATGAACACCTCTGGGAGTAGCTTCCTCATGATATCGATGGGTGGACCCTATCTCATTACAGAGCTGCCCAAGAGACCAGAACACTCCCATGCTCCCCCAGCTGGGTGCATGGTTCACTGAAATGCAAAGCAGCATGACTACATGGTGAAGCATTACCTTATCTCAAAAGTGGAGAGTTAGGAAGAGACAGGTTTCATCACTGGCCAGAGTTTTAACTTAGTGTGCTATTTGAAGAGCTGCCTGCTGCTTTTTGCTGTGGTAGTGGCTGTCAGAGGGAGTGCTACTACAGTTCGGAGACCCTCTTTGGAGCCTTTGTAAGTCAAGATAGGCCACTGCTGATCGCAGTGAAATGTGCCTATTTGTTAGAAGCTTGAATGCCAAATTATCCTGCCCATGCTCAGAGAGATGGCAATTCAAAATAATTTTGTGGAGGTTGGCACCTCTCTGTGAAATCTGTTCACATCTCCTACCGATCCAAATATGTGTAGTCCAGAGAAGCATAGCCCCATTCTTCTCTGCACGGGAGTAAGGGATGTGGTTCTGTCTTTTTTCTGAGCAGGGGAAAGAACCAAAATATAAGTGTATGGTGTGGTCCAGACACATGCACAGGTGATTCTGCTTTCTGCAATGGATATGATCCCTCAAATTTATGAGTTCATGTAATATTCATTTAAAAAGTGCTTTTATAACTATCAGGGCCAGAACTAAGAATTGTTTGTGCTTTTATAACCACCAGGGACAGACTAGGAATTGTTTGTGCATGGGAAAATTTCTTTCTTTTCTTTTTTCTGTCTGTCTTTTTTTTGTTTTTTTCTTGGTGGGAGTTGGAGATTGCATAAGAGACTGTTACATAACAATTTTCCCAGATACAATCATTCTCGGTTTTGTTCCATCCATCAACTTTGTCACTGTCACACAGCTGACAGACAGTTCCTGACTCTCCCAAACCCCAAGGGAAGCAGGATGGAAGGGAAGCTGAAGCCATGGGTTGGAATTGGAAGTGGAGGTAGCTTCTGTACTTAAAACAAAGCCCACTCAGACATAACATACCTACTTTTATTTTTCTTTTCACATTTTTTGTGCTCACTAGAACATCTTTCAAATTTCTAGTTCCTGAGTTTAATGGTAATGGGAATTTGAAGATCTTCCCTGATCCTTAATAAGCTTAAGTGAATTGAGGACCTTCCATGATTTGAAAATATACTCTTGCCCTCAATAGTCTGAATGTAGCCACATGGAGCCTGTGTTGGAAGGAGTTTCCTGAAGGGTGGAACAGATCCCAAAGGGAGAAGCTTACTTAGGGGAGGCTTGAAGAGTTGTGTGATTTGGCCAGATAACACTCTGAGCAGCCATTTAGCCCCCTGGCTTTGAAAACCCAGATGTTGGTGCTTCTCTCTCTGGTAACTAACTAGGCATGTATGTGATGGTCAGACAATTAGAAGCCCTGACTGTTGGTCTGCTGAATTTTATTATTCACTCTGTCTGTATTTTTGTCTGCTTGTAACTTCTGCTTGTATTTTCTGAAGTTCAGGGTGCTGACATTTTCCCCTGAACTAGATAAATGATATATGTTTGATTAAAGTAAGATCGTTAACCCTTTTTGAGTTGCTTTCCTTTAGAAAAGCAGATTAAAGAACCTGTGCTAGCAACCATCGTGGGTATGCTAGGGTGCTTGCTGATACAGAAGTGCCTTTTCTTATAGACTGACTTCTAATTTACAAAGTACACTTGTGTATATATGCACATCTACATATAAACCTATATACATAGAAGTGTATATAGATATATACATATGTATATATACATATCTGTGCATGCTAATACATACATAACCACACAACTTGAAAGACTTTCATACATTGCTACCCCAAATACACACACATATGTATACACACATAAAAATATATGTGTGTATATGTGTGTGTGCCAGTCTTATTACCTGGCATATCTATCTATCTATCTATCTATCTATCTATCTATCTATATGTGTGTGTATGTATGTATGTATATGTGTGTATGCATATATATATGCATATGGGGGCCATCTCCAGTCATCCTGATCTATATTTTGCTACTGTACTCAAATGACTCCAGAGCAGAAAATTAGGCTGGTGACCCTTGTACAGCCCTTCCTCACTTAAGTCAAATTTACTTGAAAGTCATGGCATCACCTTCTTGATGTCATGGTTCCCTTAAAGAACAAAGGACAAACACCATACATATATACACATGTATGTATATATATATATATATATATATATATATATCTATTTATCTCTACCTATCTATCTATCTATCTGTCTGTCTGTCTGTCTGTCTGTCTATCTATTGTTGTTTGTTGTTGATCCTTCCTTTTGGAAAGAGACCAACGATATCATGAAGGTAACCTCTTAAGTCAAGTATAGATTGGATTGAAGTGAACCAGAGTTGAACAAAGCCATCAGGCTCACTCTTTATTTCAGAGTCATTGAAGTCTAGTGCCAAGACAAAAGTCAAGATGGCAGGCAGTGGACCAGGATGCAGTGGATGGCCTTGGTGTCTTCAGTGTCTGACCAAGCTCTAAGCACTTCACAGTGTCTGTTTGAGTCACCTTCATAGCCACTGGGATAAATTGTTTTCATCTACCCATTCTGCTGGGGAAAGCCATCACATGATTGGGGTAGACACCCCCCTAACTCACCAAGAGATTTGAGAGCTAGTCAGTTGCTCTCAGCCTGGTTTAGCCTGTCTGCTGAGATGGTTTTACTGGAGTGTGGCTACTGTGTGTGCTGCAGTTTCTTGGAGCCAGAGGTAACAGTTGGGTGGAGGTAGAAGCAAAGGTAGATAAGTAGCCTTCACAGCAGAGGTGTTAGTCCTCCCTGAGCCCCCATAAGTGCTGTATATAGACATATTCTTGCTTTTTACATGTTGTTTACCCCGTTCTAATGTAAGCTCTTCAAGAAGAGGGGCTATTTTTACCTTTCTTGGTATCTCCAGTGCTTAGTACAATGCCTGGCATATTGTAAAGTTTTTAATAAATGTTTGCTTATAATGTTATGATCTTGAATTTTGTAATCCTTTCCTAAACTGTCAATGACTTTTAATCCAATAAATGGGAAAGGTAATAGAGACTGAGCGGAATATTGGGAAGAGTGGTTCATATTCATATCTAGTCTGCTGCCTCTTCTCTCTTCTGTCAGATGCTGTGAGGAAAAAAAAAGTACTGGATGTGTGTTTCAGAATTCAAAATACAGACATGCTTCTTATTACCTGAATGACTTTGGACAAATCATTTCTTTTCTCTGGGCCTTGATTTCCTCCTGGGGAAATGAGAGAAATGGGCTAAATGATTTCTCAGGGCCCTTCCAACTTTAAGACCTACATCCCACCCATGTGACCTAGAGCAATTCCCTTTCTGGTTTCTACATTGAATGAATGTACTTTAAGATTGCTCCCAGCTACAAGTCTCATGATAATTACCCTTTGATAAGTGGTGTGTGTGTGTGTGTGTGTGTGTGTGTGTGTGTGTGTGTGTGTGTGTATGTTTGGCTACCAGAATAAGCTATTTTTGAACCTCTGAGACACAATGACTTCCTCTCTTCCACAACTGCTGTGCTTCAAGAAGACAGCCAAGTCCTTTAATGTCGTTGATGTTTCTGTCCTTTTTAAGATAACCTTGAACGTGCCTTGCCAGTCATGAAAGGTCAGCAGCAATCTCAATGCCATATTCTATTCCAGGCCTTCACTCTCTCCCACACGCTGAGCTGGATAAAGGGCTCTAGCACTCCTGCTACTGGACCTTTTTAATTGACTCTCCTGTCTTCACAGAAGCAGATGAGAGGGACCCTTCAAAGGGAAATCAGATTTAAAACCCCACACAGTTTCTGAACAAACTGCTGAAGCCCCCCGGAAATCTCAGTTGTCAGAAACCCCTCTGCCGTTTTCTGGTATGAGGGGGCCTTTGGTGCCCCAGCCGTAGAGCTCCTGTGTTTTCAGCAGAGATCCCTGTAATGAAGTGACATTTGAAGTTTTAAAGTGAATTATATTCTCTCACAGCAAATGTAGTGCTCACAATTGCATTTTCGCAACTCTTGTTTAAGTGAGAGAACATGGCGTGCAGGGCCAGTTGACTTCAGAGTCTCTGAAGAGAGTTGGAGAAGAGAAGCTGTACTGTAGTCCTAACAAGGCTTCAGTCTAGCTCTAGCTATAAAAAAAACCATTATATTCACCTTTTCTATCTCTAGTTTTGAGGTACATATTCTTCTCCTGAAACTCCATTTACCCTAAGAAATAGATAATAGATTTAAGTGGGTATGGCCTCATATGGGATTTACATCTCCTTAATTTCCTTGGGAAATTCACATTGGAATTAGACTGAAAGTGTGATGTTTTTGTCTTCCCTTGTAATATCAACACTTAGCACATATATGACAAATAGTAAGTACTTAGTAATATTTAATAATTGCTTGTCGATCTGAATGACTGACTGGTATTGGTTACCTAGGCCTTCTGAAGAAAAGGCTGGTTGAATGAAAATTAATTTTGAACTATTTGTGAAGCACTTATCATGCATTGAACACTGTTCTAAGAGCTGGGGATGAAGACAGTAGGAAAAGGAGACCATCCCTGCCCTCAAGTTCACATTCTAATTAAGGAGACAACATATACAAGATGGTGTAGTTGCAGAACAGATTACGAGGACCCTCAGTCCGTAGGGTACAGAAGCCAGGCCCATGGTAAAGCCCATTCTTTACTGTGATTTCCACCAATAAAATCTTATCTATTTCTGACCCTGAACCATCTGAAAGGCCTTAGAACTTTCTTTTCTGGCTCTTCAGTAGCTCTGGCTTGCTGAATAGCTATAGACAGAACTAGCTGTAGGGGCA
The DNA here is from genome assembly GCA_028627135.1 of Pseudochirops cupreus. Lineage (NCBI taxonomy): Eukaryota > Metazoa > Chordata > Mammalia > Diprotodontia > Pseudocheiridae > Pseudochirops > Pseudochirops cupreus. The sequence goes on along the minus strand of CM053581.1, from coordinate 106,347,188 downwards.
ATTGCCAGGTCAGGTTTCTATGGAGATTGATTCTCTGGACCACGGCTGACAGCGCTCCTATGAAGGCAAAGTATCCAGGGGACAGTGAGAAAAGAGTTAGGGGACTTGAAATCCCTGTCAGCTAAGGCTCAATGGGGGCTGTTTAGCACTTTAACTCTAAAATTTCTTTTTAGTTCCATCATCATAATAATTAATAATAATGACTAGTATTATATATACCATTTAATACTTTGCAAAGAACTTCACAAATATTAACTCATTTTGTCCTCACAATAACCCTGGAAAATAAATGCCATTATTATCCTCAAAGCAACTGAGGCTGTTAGAGGTTAAGTGACTAGCCCAGAGTCATATAGGTAAGTGTCTGAGGCCTGATTTGAACTCAACTCATCAACTGGTAGGCAATTTAGGGCAAAAGAATCTGTTTGCTCAATCTTTTCCTGACCAACTGGATTCCTATTCCTTAGTCACTTATCCTCTGGGTTCAACTCCTGTTCTATCTCACATATTAGTTTCATGACCATGGCATATTACCTAACTTCTAGTGTCTTCAGGAAATTCTTTAAAACTATAAAGGACAAATATATTGAGGAGTTCATTGATAGTGATAGAAAATGTCCATATGGGGAGTTTTGAATATAATGGGGAGGTCTGAACTGAAAGGAAAACAACAGAAGATGAGTGAGTAGTTCTTAGTGGTTCAAGGAATAAGGAGTAGGAACCAGGAAGAAGGTAAGAGGCAGGAATGAAAAGAGGTGAGTACTGGGAGAAGAAAGGATAGTGGAAAGAAGGCTGGACTTAGAAGTTATAAGACCTGATTTAGAGGACCAACTAGTCATTTCACTCCATGAAACCTCAGTTTTCTCATCTGGAAAATAAGGAAGTTAGAATAGCTGATCTTTAAGGTCCCTTCCAGATCTGATATGATTTGTTCCCAAGGAACCAACTTTTATAGTTTTTATAACACACAAGTTTTTAACTAAGTAAGAGTCTTTGCTATCAAAAGTTTTGTTGACCTGTGTCGAAAACTTGACACAGTCTTTCTTTTTAATAGTCTAAGGATCAAGACTTGAGAAACACTAGGCTAGATCACCCCCAAGCACCTGGTAATGAAGTGGGAAGTGATTGGTAAAGATTTATTAGGTTGCATATTTAGAAGAATATGTTAGTATTTAGAAATAGTGATTTGGAGAGAATAGCCAATCATTGTAGCTTAATCACTGAGAGACATCAGAGGCCATCTAGGCCATTTCATATCTGAATAAGAATGCCCCTCTACATTCCTGACAAGTCATTTTTCGGTCTTTAATTTGAGATCTTTGGTAAGGAGACCCACTGCCTCCCAAGGTGATTCATTATGTTTTGTTGTAACTTTCACTGTTAGGAATTTGGATTTTTCTTATGTGAATCCTAACTCTAACTCAAAACAACAACCACTCATGGTTAATCACTTGCCGTATAGATTATTGTAATAGTCTCCATAATTGGTCTCTCAGTCTCACATCTCCATCCTGTTCAGTTCCTCCTCTTCAAATCTACCAATGTGAAATTCCTGAAGGAAGCATCTGACCATATCACCCCACAATGCCATCAACTCCAACTGTTTCCTATTATCATTAGCATCCAATATAAACTTCTCTATTTAGTATTTAAAGATATTCACAACCTAACTCCAATCCTTTTTTAATCCTGTTAGATATTAATCCCATTAATACATTCTGTAATTCTTCCAAAATGATTTTCTTACTGTTCACCATACGCAATACTGCACCTCTCATCTCCGTACATTTGCACAGGCTATTGCCAATGTTTAGAATGCACTTCTTCCTCACTTCTATCTCTTAAAATTTCTAATTTCCTTCAAAGTTTAATGTGAGTATATGAGAATTTCCAGTGTTAAACACAGTGTGTGGCACATAGTTACTGCTTATTCATTGATTTATAGACTGACTGATAATCCCAGAAGCTGGTGCCTTTTCATCCAAAATGATCTTGTGTTTAAGAACTTATTTTGTTTACTTTTGTACCTATTTATAAAACTCTGTTTTGCCTCCTCTTACAAAATATAAGTTCTTTGAAGACCAGGACAGTTTGACTTTTGCCATTGTCTTCCAGTGCCTAGAAGAGTGGCTAACATATGGCTGGCGCTTAATAAATACTCATTGGTTAATGGCTATATGGTTCCTTTGAATCAGGCAAGACATATTATGTTTATATTCTGAAAGGATCTCTGGACTAGTGAACACAGAATAGACAGGTTTCTGGAGTATATCTATAGAAGGGTAACTAGAATGGTCGAGAAGAGTGTTGACTTGGCCATATGAGGGACACTTGAAAGAATTTAGGATGTTTGACTCAGGAAAGCCTCTGAATGGATGGAAGTTGCAATAGGTGTCTTCACTTATTGGAAGGGATGTCATGGGGAAAACACTTCAATTTGTTCCACTTGACTTTTAGAAAGAGAACTAGGAGCAGTGAGTGGAAGCTTTATAGAGACAGATTTTGGTTCCATATTAGGAAATCTCTCCCCTACTCAATGGGAGCTATTCAGAGGTGGAATGGGTAGCTCAGGGGATAGTGGATTCTCATCAATGGAAGTCTTCCAGAAGAGGCTGGATGATGACCAGTCAGGCATGTTGTAGAAGGAATGTCTTGGTAGTAATCAGTGGAACTAAATGGCCCCTGAGGGCCTTTCCATCTGGGAGATTCTCTGGCTGTCTAGTTGATATTTGACTTTCCTTCTCTAAACCTCAGTTTTCCCATCCATAATCAGAAAGTACTGGATAATCTCAAAGGAACACAAGGAAACTCATTTTTCTGTGGCCTCTTGGTGGAGCTGATGTGTAAATATGCTACTCTCTGTACCTCTTCAGCAGTAACTTAGGTGTAAAGTATAGAAAGGGGTGAGGGTGGGGAATGGGGGAGGGACGTTTCATTGCTCTCAGTAGCAAAATACATATAACAAAATATTCTAGTTAAGCTTACCTGACCTTCTTATTGAATCACAGAATGAACCAACATAAATCAAGGCTGACAAGGTTGAGTTTTTCTCCTCAGAGCTTTGAAAATAATAATATATCATCCCATAACAATATAACATCCATCCTCCCCCATATTCTCACTCATCTTCTTGGCAAAAGGTTCTCTATTCAAAAAACAAACCTTCTTTACAGTAGTTGAATGTAATTCTCTTGCCAGGAAAAGAATATCAGATTCATATTAAGAAGAAGATTGCTCTATACAAAAGGGGACTTAGGGATGAATTATGCCAAAGCTCCCTGCACTCCTTTAATGAAAATTCCAGTTTGTAGCCAGATGTTTTATTGGGGAAGGGAACGGAGAGCTACATACCGTTGCTGCACCACTCAAAATGAAAACTCAAACTGAAAATGGAACAAGTCACACAGGCACATAATTGGCTATTATTTTGTCATGTTTCCAATATAGGAAGCTCTTTTTCCCTTTGCTTTTTCCTTCTGTTAAAATGAAAGCCAGTCATTTCAATGAGATGACTTCAGAAATGTTACAAGAGAACTGAGATTTGTCAAAGAAAGCAAGATGTCAGTCATGATTAACTGTGAGAGAAGGTCACAGATTTTGAGCCTGACTGAATCTTAGGTGTCATGCAGTTTTTCATATCACAGGGCAGAACTCTGAGTCCCCACCCCTCATCACCGTCAAGTGATTTGCCCAAAGTAACATAGCAGTAAATGGAAGAACTGTGACTTGAACCCTGTTCCTCTAACTCCAAACCTAGCATTCTTTCCATTATAATAGAATGCCATTCATCATAGGTGAAGTAGGTGAAGCTATATGCACATAAGTATATGATATATATGATATGCCTATGTATATATATATAATGTGTATGTATGTATGTATGAATGTATGTACATGGTGGGTTCCTGCTCAAAATTGTCTCCATAACTGCCCTCACTGATATCTGAAATTGCAGCATTAAAAGCCATTTCTTAGGCTCTTGAAGGCTTTGGGGCTTTAAATATCTTACTCAAATGGATTTATGATCTCATTAATATGCATGTTACCTTTAACTATGCAAATTGAAACCCATTCCTGTTGTCCATCCTTTGCGGTTCTTGTCCATGTTCTCCCATAAGGCTGTCCATTAAACATCTTGGGGGCCTTCCCTGATTTCTCTTGACACCATGATCGTACTGCTAGAGTTCACAGTTATCCATTTCTTATTTATGACCACCCCATCCTTTTCTATTTTTTTTCTATTTTATTTGATAACTCTTATTTTGTTTTTCTTTTCTTAGTTTGTTATTTATTATATATTGGAGCCTGACACCTACCCTGAACCTCTCCTTTTACTTCTCAATGATAATCAACCTTAATTCTTCTAAAATTATAGTATTTATTCTACAATTGTCCTCAATGAAATTACATTAAGATTTATGTTCCTGATTAAGTAATTATGATAGATTACATCTATATGTCCCTTTAATTTGTTTTGTATCTGTTATTTCCTGTTATTTTCAAAACAACCAAATGAGGTAGGTAGTGTGAGTATTATTCCCATTATACAGATGAGGAAACTGAGACTCAGGAGGTTATTCTTTGTCCTAAGTTATAAGGTCATAATTACTAGAGTTAACATTAAGATTTAAGTCTTCTGACTCCATATCCGATGTCCCTTCTACTATATTAATCTCTTTAGATATTTAATGATTAAGCATATATCAGCTAACAATTATGTTCATACCTCGTATTTACAAAGAATTTTGTGGTTCCAACCAATATTGTTGTTTTATCTATTTTTACTTTGAGATAGGTGGGGCAAGTGACATTAATTCCATATTTCAGATTTTGGAGAGGTTGAAAAGTTTAGTGATTTCCCTAAGATCACAAGCCCACTAAAAAAGATAGTATCTAAGGTTATTTATTCATTTATTTTCTAGTGTATTACTTTTCTATTACATCAATAATGTTTCTTAACTGTTTAAGCATTAGTGGTAAAAGAAAATAAGGCCTCACATGATGAGATATAGACAACGTACCCAGCAGGACATACTGGTACAAGTGATATGCATGGGATATAGAGAAAATGGAAGTGACCTGGAATCTGAAAAGGATCTGGGCATATTTGCTTGGAGAAAAGAAGAGAAGGAGAACGTAGTCACTATCTTCAAATACTTGAAAGGCTGTCATATGGAAGAGGGCTTCTATTATTTTGTTTATCTTCAATATGCAGAAGGAGGAGAAATCAGAAAAAATTGCAATAAGACAAATTTTGTCTAAATGTAAGGATCCTCACAATTAGACCTGTTCACAAAGGGAGTAGACTACAATGGTACATTGTGATCTCTCTATCACTTGAAGTCTTTTAAAGAAGGAGAGCTGATTGCTTGTTGGGAATGTTCTATAAGACATCCCTGTTCAATGACCTTTGGGACCCCTCATGCTTCTGAGAAGATGATTCTATGATTTCAGCTAATGCACACTCTTGCCCTGACCTGGCCCTGGCCAGGGGAAATCCCTTGACCTTGATGTTTCAGTTTTTAATTCATGACCCTCATGACTGAAAAAGCCCAAATTTAGGTTCTTCTTGGAGACAGAGTAGTGAATGCTAGATGGGCAGGCACAGGGACAAAATTAAGGACTTGGAGTCTTTTAATCAGTTATTGAAGATTTTGGAAAGCACTAGGAAGAACACTGGATTTGAAGTTAAAGGACCTTGGTTGACCTATAATGTGCTTTTTCACATCTAAACCTATAATCTTATGATCCTAATTTGGTGGTGGTGGTGGGGGGGTGTTCTTGTCAGCAAATGCATACCTTGTGGTGCAGGCATCTGTCAACAATGACAAACAATTATGAGACTTATACATTACTTGAAAGTTGGCAAAACCTTTTACATACATTATCCCAGTTAAGCCTCACAATAAACCTGCAAGGTACATACCGCATGTCTTATTTTCATTTTACAGATGAGGAAATTGAGGCATACTGAAGCTAATTAACTTGCCCAGCATCACACAACTAACAAATAAGTATCAGAGGCAGAATTTGAACCCAGGCCTTCTTCATTCTTAGGCCATCCATCACTCTGTTTTAAATCCTGAGTCTAGCCCTGTACCTGGAATATGAAAAGAGCCTGCTGATTGATTACGTGGCCCTCTGGGTAAGAGGAACTATTGTGATCACCACATTCTATATAACTGCTCTGGTTCCTAGACCTCAGGAGCTCCAATAGCAGAGGCTTCGAATTTGTTAGTCTAAGGATCCCTTTACCCTCTGACTTTTGTCAGTCCATACTAGCCAATAATAACTGCTAACATCTATATAGTGCTTACCATGTGCCAGGCTCGATGCGAAGTGCTTTACAAATAATACGTCATCTGATCCTCATAACAACCCTAGAAGTTAGGTGCTATTCTTATCTCCATTTCATGAAGGAACTGACAAACAGAGGTTAAAGGACTTGCCCAGTAAGCTGGTGTAGTGTCTGAATCTCTCAGACCTGGTGCTCTGTCCACTGTGCCAACTGGCTGCCCTGTACATGGACATAATAACATTAAACAGCAGGTACTACAGGAATTTCTATATCTAAGTCCTGGAGCAGCTCTGAATGAGGCCCTTCGACACACAGCAAATAGGTCCAGATTTGAAGAAGCAGTAAGAGAGTTATGTCAGGGGACTTAAATATTGTCCCCCATTAATGGATTCGACATCCTCTTCCCCTCTGCTTCTTGGAATCCAGGGTTTACTTTACAGCAAACTCAAGCTCCATCTTCATATGAAGCTGTTCATGAATTCTTCCTGTCCCACCAAACTGTTTATGTATTAATTTAATATATATTTTGTAAATATTCAAATGTGTATATGTTGTCTCTTCCATTAGAATGCAAATTCCTTGAGTACAGAAACTCTTTTCCTTTTACCTTTGAATCCTAGTACTTAAGAAAATGCTTGGTATATTTTAGATGCTTGTGGAATGACTATTGTTGATTGATTGACAGAAAAATACTTTCTACATTAAGAAGATATGACAATTTCCCTTGGACTTATCAATCTAGATGAGGGACTGTCACAGCAAAAGTGACAAATACATAGCCCACAACACTTCTCAGTGCAGCTAAAAGCATATTAAGATGTAATTGGGAAATATTTAACAAAAATTGAAAATAGGATAAAATACAGACAATGTTAACATGTGGTTCTATTCTCTAAGTCAATATGTGGTCTGCAGTGATCCTAATGTAGGGTTTAGTGGCCCCTATGTCTATATGGGTTTGACACCGCTGTGTCACATGATAGATTTCCTCATCACCTAGGTCAGAGTCAGTTAGGCAATTGGAGTTAAGTGACTTGCCCAGGGTCACACAGCTAGTAAGTGTCTGAAAAACAGATTTTAGCACAGGTCCTCCTGATTCCAGGGCTCATGCCCTCTTCACTGTACTACCTAGCTGCCCCACAATCCATTTCCCATCAGCAGTTTAGCTTGGTTTTGACTCCATTGAACATCATGCCTCCACCAGGATAAACTGATCCCCTACAATCTCATCATTATGCAGATTGACTAAGATTTTGGTCCTCAACACATTCTCAACTCCTTCAGTTGATTCTACCTTCTGATTGGAGGACTAGAGGATTGAGCAGTAAACTCAGGACTTTCAGAACTTTCCAGGTAATTCTCTATTTTCTATCAGTAGTTCGACTTGGTTTCAAATCTACTGAACATCATGGTACTCTTGGTTCTTCTCCCTTTATACCTTCATTTTGTACATTATCCTCTTTCATTAGATTGTAAGCTCCTTGAAGTCAGTGAGAGTCTTTCTTATTTGTATCCCCTACACTTAGTACAGTATCTGACAGATAGAAGGTGCTAAATAAATATTTATTGAATGTATTTGAACAGAATTGAATCACCCACCATCTCTGCAATTTGTAGGGTGAAAAACAATGTGCCCTAAAGGCTGTAAGGTCTTAAATATTTCTCTTCTCTACATGAGGATTTTCTCCCTCATTTGGTCCCTACATGAGGTAGTGTAGTTTTAGTGGAAAGATGAAGGAATTAAGGATTGGAAGGTCTGTCATCTACCTGCATTGTCTATGGAAAGAAACCATAGGATTATATGAGTTAGAAAACTCATTATTTGGAGTTAGAAAACACCTTAAGAATAATCTAGTCTGGACCCTTTGTATGACAAATGAAGGAATGGTCAGAGAAGTAAGACAACTGCAGTCTGAGTCCAGGTAAAATCCTTACATTAGCTATCTTGACCTGAGGTTGTCATAGTATGCCTTTTCAAGCAGTATAGCCTTTTTTACTTTGCTCGTGAAACCTTGACTCTTCAAGGTGTCTGTCCCTATGCTAACTGCATGCCTCAACTCCAGAGCTCAGTGGAGAGGAGCAAGAGCAGTGGGATTTCTGGAGTTTGGTTATCTTGAGTAATTCTGTCTCCGTGGGGAGGGACGTTGAGGATGGCTAAACTCTTACTAGACTCTCCAAGGGGCCTTTTTCAATATGTTTCAGGGAAGCAAGCAAGGAGGATTCAGTTTCTGCCCTGGGAGCCATCCAGGGAGCGATCCCATGCAGACCAGTCATGGGAGGAGGGGCGTCCCTTCCCTGTCCCATCCCCCAATGCTTCATTTGGTTTTTAACAAAGGGAACTGACCTCTGTGCTGAAGGGCAGAGTCCCGTGCTTCCCAATCTCTGTTTCACTTTACTGCTTGTTTGCTTTGCTTGATCTCTTCTTGCAAGGAATCGTTGGATCATCATTTACAGCTGAAAGAGAACTCAGAAGTCATCTAGCGAAGGGCTTCTTAACCTGGAGTCCGTTACCTTTACTTTTTTTTACTTCTTTCTGACATTTCAATATAATTGTTTGCCTTTGTTGTCCTGTTCATTTTATTTTGTACATTTTTTGTAGCATGATTAAGAGAAGGGGTTGCTAAGATTCAGCAGATTGTCAAAGGGATCCACAACAAAAGTAGGTTAAGAAACTTTGATCTAGTTCAACTCCTTCTTTCAACGGGCATGGAAACTGAGGTCCAGAGTGGTCGAGAAACTGGCCCAATGTTGCACAACAGTAAATAAGAGAGTTGAGATTTGAATCCAGACTCTAACTCCATATTATGAGGAGATCATGAGTGAAGTGCTGAGAAGGAACCTAAGGGCTCAAAGGAGCACAAGAAAGGCATTTTCTTGCTCATAGGCCTGCAGGCATGTGACTTCTTAGGTCTTAAATCCCAATCATTGATGATGGTGTCACCAGCAAAAGAGGTCACATATGTTCCTACCCTAATCTATCACTCAGAGCTCTGGGTCTCTGCCCTTATTTGTGATTGTTGTTGCTAGACAGAGGCACAGAATTTGCATGGGAAAAGGGAACTTATGGGGAGTCAATCAACAGGTGGCTTGGACTGGCACCCTGCCTGCATTCCACTGTCATACACAAATGAAAAATGATTTCATGGAAAACTGATCGTAGTCTGGAGACACTTGCATTTATTGCTTAAATGAAGCTTTCTAAACCAGCATTAGGAACACAGAGTCTTCTTAGTACATAAGTGGGGCAATCAGTGGCCAAATACAGAATCACTTTGGCTAGCTAGAGTCTATGAAGAGGCATGTCCTCACATAGATTCAAGCAGTCATCCCCTTATGCCATAAATTCTGACATACGTATGGTGAATAGAACAGAGAAGCATTCAAAATGTTTTATTAAGGATACAGGTCTGCTTGATTTCATTACATACAATGTCATCACTGTTTAACCCTTTCATGCATTCCAAATCTTAATACCTCTAGCAATTGAAATGTATCCCATTCTATAAGACCACTCCCCCTCTGCCCCCCGCAAATATAACAGGGAGGAATAGGCACATGAACATTGAGACAAAGTGGTATATTTGATAGAAGCCTGAGTCCAAAGTCAGTAGAACTGAGTTCAAATGTGACGTCAGACACTTATTAGCTGTACGACCCTGGGTATGTCACTTCCCCTCTGTCTGTCTCAGTTTCCTCAGCTGTAAAATGGAGATGATAATAATAGCACCTATTCACAGGGTTGCCATAAGGATCAAATGACGTAACTTTTATAAAGTGTTTACACAGAGCCTGACACATAATACACGCTTGACAAATATTTATTTCCTCCCTTCCTGCTTTGGGATTTCTATCCTAGTGATCAGATTCCCTACAACTACATTGTTCTGACACAATAAAGGCTTATGTGGGCTTTCCCTCACCTTTCAGCCTTATTACCTGGACTAGTTCTAATTTTATAAGCTGGAGGTAGGGAACCTCAGAGGGAGAGAAGGGCTGGTGCCCTCACAAGTCTTATTGGAAAAAGCTGCTGCCTTTTCTCTTCACAAGCAAATTACCCTGACTTCCCTATTGTGTTAACTTGGTCTTTTTAGTTACAGTTCATAGCAGTGAATAACTTCCTGGGCATTTGGGAGTTTAATCAATATATTTAACAATGAGAGCAGCAAATATGATTAATGCAATGGAAGTACACTGTTTCTGGAGACATTGACTGGGACAGCTGCAAGGACAAGACCTATTTTTGAAATTAAGGTGTCTGCTTAAAAATGGGATCCAGGATGGGTCCCAACTTATACTGAATTTACTCCAATTTTTTTAAGTGTTCTAGATTCCAGTATATCTCAAAGCCATACTTAGATGGCCTGGAATGCTAAGGGGTCATTAAGGAATCCACAAGTACACAAACTGAGACAACAAGCAGGAAAATGAACGCTGGAAGCTGAGTTTAAAACAATAATAGTTGAAGGAATAAACATTTATTAAGTACCTACTATGGTCCCTGCACTGTGTTAAGTACTCTACAAATATTATCTTATTTGATTTGATCCTCACAAGACCCCTTATTATCTCCTTTTTACAGCTAAGGAAACTGAGGCAAATAGAAGTTGACTTGCTCAGGGTCACACAGCTAGTAAGTGTCTCTGAACATGGAGTTGAACTCAGGTCTTCCTGGCTCCAGCACCAGCTCTCTATCCAGTATACCATCTAAACTTGGGGGTGGGGAACCTGCGACCTGGAGGCCACATGGAGCCTCCTAGGTCCTCAAGTGTGGCTCTTTGACTGAATCCAAACTTCACAGAACAAATCCCCAGTAAAAGGATTTGGTCTGTAAAACTTGGACTTAGTTACACTTGAGAACCTAGAAGGCTATATGTGGCCTCCAGTGGCCTCCAGGCTGCAGATTCCCCACCTCTGATCTAGGTGCTTAGAACAGCTAACTTCTCTAGCACTTTGAAGTTTACAAAGTATAGTTCACACAATAATTCGATTAGGGATGTAGTGAGGAATATTCTGCTTATATGCTGAAGGTCACTTAGTAAGCATTAGCAGAACCAGGATATGAGACCTAAGATTCTCAATCAAGTTCCCTGCAGTTTCCACTACATCATACCTCTCCTCTGGGCAGCCAGCTCTGCTCACTTACATCTTTTATTCTCTCTGGGTCTAGTTTTCTGAACTGAGAAGGTTGGATTAATCCTTAATCAATTTGAAAAGATCACTGGGGCTTTGGGTAATTGGATGAAAGTATATGATGGCACACAGGAAATATCTTGTGGTTGGTTGAAGAGAATTATTGATGCCCTGTGGGGCAATGGATGAAACAGCAAACCAGTCTGGAAGCACTGGAGTTGAGGAATCATTGAATCTAGCATTGAAGGACTCTTGAGAGAGCCTTGGGGGATGGTGAAAGATGATCAGGTGAACTTCAAAAGGTCAGAAGACCTATAGTTACAAATGCATTGGTGTCAGTGTTTACCAGAGCTGGTAGAAGTAATAGTGCCTAGAGGAGTGCATGCATCAGGACTGAAAGATACACTGAGGATAAATAATACACACTAAGGAAAAGCAGCTTCAGGCCTCTATACAAGAGCACTGACCCCTGGTACCCCTGACAGAGAGCTATATCCTTAGAGAGACTTCTTGGGTCTCCATGAAGGGAGAAACAGAGATTCCATTTGCTCTCAAAGTTTGAATCCATTTTCCCTAGGCACCTTGTGTGTGGAAAGAAACATGTGCATGTGTACATATATTTATCATATGCATATGCTTATGCAAACATATATATGTATATTTATGGAGAGGGGCTTTTTCTACCTGCTTAAGGAATCTACCTACTTATCTATCTATCATCTGTCTATCTATCAATCGATCTATCTATCTATCTATCTATCCATCTGTCTTGATAACTTTCTCTGTATCTATCTATCTATTGGCAGCTAGGTGGCACAGGGGATAGAACACTGGGCTTGGAATCAGGAAGACTTATCTTCATGAGTTCAAATGTGGCCTCAGACACTAGCTGTGTGACTCTAGGCAAGTCACTTAACTTTGTTTGCCTCAGTTCCTCATCTATAAAAATAAGCCTGAAAAGAAAATGACAAATTACTCCAGTATCTTTACTAAGAAAACTGTCAATGAGGTCATGAAGAGTCAGACATGACTGAAACAACCCAACACATATGTACATATATACATGGACATACATATATACATATTTGTGTATACACACAAATGTAAATAATCTCACATTTATTTATTGGGGGGAGTCATTACCTGCTACAACTACCTTTGTTCTACCTGCTTTGTAAACAACCTTTCTAAAATATAATGACTTCTGCATAGCAGAACGATTGGTGCAGCCTCATGACCAATAGTACTGATGGCCCAACTCTTTAGGGTTACCCCCTAGAACCTGAAATGAAGGAGATCTTCTGGAGACCTAGCACACCAAGTGGGACCAAGAGTGAAGGAAATAGCCCCAGAGGGCATCTTATATTAGTGTGCTAGGCACTGGAGAGACAAAAACAAAAATAAACCAGTTCCTACCCTCAGAAAGCTTCTATTTCCATTTAAGACATTATGTTCCCTACTGCAAGAAAGAGAAACTTGGTTCCCAAAAGCTGTGTAAGCAGATGACAAATTCTTTCAGCTCTTGGAAAGCTATGAAGGATTGGCATTCTGGCCTAGCTATTTTTTCCCTGTAATATGAGGATGAGTCAAGTTATGTATGGACAGACTCATTCATCTCCGTATTGACCTCAAGGCAATGAATTTTCTTGCCACAACTATTCTCAGTGACAGTGTATTATAGTCAATAAGGGCTAAGACTGGTGTCAGTAGAGCCTGAAACTAGCCACAATTATCATTCCTTGAAGTATTGGAGATTTTATGAAAAGTAATTTGAAAAGGTCCCTTTTCCAACCACTACCCTTGTGTGTTGCATCCGAGGTAGATTCGGACCTCACTGACCACTAGAGCTAAATCTATGCCTCAAATTACTTTTTTATTCTTCCTTGATTCTTTAGTATCTTTACTAGGTTATTTTCTTCTTCTTCAGAATGCACTCTGCTGTGACAAAGCCATTCTGGCTTATGACCTCTTCATCACATTTGTCATGAGTCACTTACTTCTGCATTCTCCAGGAAGTCTTAAGAAGCAACTGGAGCTAGGAAGGGATTGACACACATTAAGTTTCCAACTGGCATTGAAATGATAAAGACTGTGATCTAAAGCTTGTGAGCTTCAGGGCATGCTTTTCTTTTCTCATAAAATATCAAGGAGTAGCAAGAGAATTTTCTCAGGCACTTGGTTTGAACTTTTAAGAAAGGGGTGGGAGAAGGATGGTGAGAAGGAAATCCTTCAAAGTCATTTTAATTCTCCATTGGCTGTTAAATTATGCCATAAGCAGCTATCAATTTGATAGCAGTCAGTCAGTAAACATTTGTTAAGTGCCTGCTACATACCAGGCCCTGTGCTAAGGACTGGAGATACAAAAACAGACAAAAGATAGTTCCTGCACTCAAACATGGTCCAATGAAAGAGACAAAACAATATACTGGATAAAAAGGAAAAAAAAAATAAAGGAAGGAAGTGAATTAAATTAAGATAGTTTGGGGAAGGCTTCCCATAGTGATGAGGTATATGCTCTGGGACATCCCCCCCCCCCCCCCTCCTTGAGTTCTCCTTGAATCTTTGAGGTATAGGCTCTGGGAAATCCCTTGAAGTCTGATTGAAGCCTCCCACTTGATGAGACATTTGCAGAGGCCATAAGTATTTCATTGTGGCTGGGCCCAAACCTCTCTTACTAGCCTGGCCCTTCATTGTCCATCTGCTTCCCACCCTTGAGCCTTTCAAAATAGCAATGCACTCTTGCATTGACCTCATTAACTCCTCCTGAAGACCCTCCCCAAACTCATTACTGGAGTCTGACCTCCTTGACTCCTCCTCTAGACCACCCCTAGATTCCTCTGTTTATAAAAATCCCATCTCCCTTCCATGTGGTGTGAGTGCCACAGAATGCCCTAGCACAGTCTTATTCTGTGATAGACTTACTCTGTCCTGCTTGCCCGATGCATGCATCACAGATACCTAGGCTCCTTAAGAGTCTACCCAATATGGCAAACTATTAATAAAATTTACTTTTCTTTGGCTGAGAAAACTTGAGTTGAATTCTTTTGGCAGGACCCCGGTATGTTGGTATTTTGGGGTCTCAGGCAACCCTAACCCTCTTTGGGTAAACCTCTTCAATAGGAGATATGATTTTAGTTGGGATTTGAAGCCAAGGAATGTAGTAGGTGGAGATGAAGAGGAAGAGATGAGGTCAGACTCCAGTAATGAGTTTGGGGAGGGTCTTCAGGAGGAGTCAATGAGGTCAGACTCCAGTAATGAGTGATTAAGGGTGGGAAGTTGCTAGAGGCTACCTGGAGACTACAGACAATGTTCAAGTGGTCTAACGGTGTAACAGATCAGGGAAACATAAAAATGATGAGGTCAGGGTTAGGGGTGCTCAGGACTCCAAAATACCAATATGCTGGGTCCTGCCAAATGAATTCAACTCAAGTTTTCTCTCAGCCAAAGAAAAGCAAAGTTTATTAAACATTTGGCATATTGGGCAGATTCTTAAGGAGCCTCGGTATCTGTGACACTTTCATTGGGCAAGGGGGCCAGAACCATCTGACACAGAGGGAGTCTTTGCTAGGTCATTCTCTGACCTTCCTCTTTTCATGGAGACAAGATGGGGTCTGATATAGAGAAAGGTTGTGGGAGGAATCTAGGGGTGGTCTAGAGGAGGAGTTTAGGGAGGGTCTTCAGGAGGAGTCAATGAGGTCAGACTCCATTAATGAATGATTAAGGGTGGGAAGTTGCTGGAGGCTACCTGGAGACTACAGACAACTGTGGGCTAGGCCAGTTCAAGGGTGTAACAGATTTTGGGTACAGATATTTTGGGAGGATCAAGGGTGGGAAGTAGCTGGACATAGGAGGGCTAAACTAGTAACTAAGGTTTGGGCCCAGCCACAAAGAAAGGCTTATAACTCAGGCAAATGCCTCTTATAGGAAAGCAGAGCCTGTACCTCTTCAGAAGGACTTTCCACGCATGAAGGACAGCCAGAGAAAATTCTTGTCGTGTGGTAGAATGTCTTGTGGAACACCAAGTTGGCCAATGAGATTGGATTGGAGAGGTCTGGAAAGGTAGGAGGCTCTGTGGATGATAAAGAACTTTGAAGGTAAAACAGAGGATTTTGTATTTGGTTACCCATAAAGAGGGTTAGGGTTGCTCAAGACCCCAAAATACCAATGTGCTGGGTCCTGCCTGAATGAATTCAACTCAAGTCTTCTCAGCCAAAGAAAAACAAAGTTTATTAAAAGTTCATTAAAAGTTCACCATATGGGGTAGACTCTTAAGGAGCCTGGGTATCTGTGATGCTTACATTGGGCAAGCAGGAAAGAGTAAGTCTGTCATAGAGTAAGTCTGTGCTAAGTCATTGTATGGCGCTCTCATACCACACTGAGGGAAGATGGGGTCTTATGTACAGAGGAATCTAGAGGTCGTCTAGAGGAGGAGTTTGGGGAGGGTCTTCAGGAGGAGTCAATGAAGTCAGACTCCAGTAATGAGTTTGGGGAGGGTCTTCAGGAGGAGTTAATGAGGTCAATGCAAGGGTGGATTGATATTTTGATAGGCTCAAGGGTGGGAAGTAGATGGACAATGGAGAGCCAAGCTAGTAACAGGTTTAGGCCCAATCACAATGAAAAACTTATGGCCTCTGCAAATGCCTCATCAAGTGGGAAGATTTAATC
Source organism: Pseudochirops cupreus (assembly GCA_028627135.1). Taxonomy (NCBI): domain Eukaryota; kingdom Metazoa; phylum Chordata; class Mammalia; order Diprotodontia; family Pseudocheiridae; genus Pseudochirops; species Pseudochirops cupreus. The sequence goes on along the minus strand of CM053581.1, from coordinate 106,331,095 downwards.
AGACTTCAAGGGGCTCCCAGAGCCTGCACCTCGTCAGAAGCAATTTGAAATCTTGGGAGTTTATTGAGGATTGAGGGGGGGGGGGAGTGGAACAATGGAGTCAGATCTGCGCTTTAGGGAAATCTCTTTGTTGGCTGAATGGGGGATAGATTTGAAGGGGTAGATATTAAAGGCAGATAGATTTACTAGCTGGCTATTATAATAACAGGTCCTGAGATCTGACAGTGTTGGAATATTGGCTCTGGAAACCTCCCTGAACTCTCCTTGAACTTTCCCAAGTCCCTGATGTTGGTCTGAGGCATTTACCTATTCCAGTAATCCTCTGAATTGACCACTCTATGGAGGCTATCAACTGGCCTTCATTTTAGCCTACACTTAATCTCCCTTCTTTCTCTGTTAACTCAGGATATCCTCTAGCTACTTCCCACAGTTGATCCTATTGTTAGAAATAACCAAAATTTTTACCTGGCCAGGAGTGAATTTAGAAAAAAACATTTTTATTTCATCATATTGGATGGGTGACTTGGCCTTTTACCCCTTGTGAAGGGTGCAAGCACACTTGTTAAGCTAGTTACAAAGTCCTCTTATAATTGTCCAGAATTTAATTTCTTGCTTTGAATCCCATTGGTCAGCATTCCAGGGGTCACTAAACCCCACTCCCTGATTACATCTTCATTTACTTCATTCTTTATTTAATAAAGGAATCCTCTTAGTCCCCTCCCCTTTCGTCTACATCAGATAGCATGATAGAGGAGTTTTCAATTGCTAAGAGAACTGACTAAAGTGTGAGTTTGAAGGTTGGAACCTGGGATATCAGTGATAAAGGTGGGTTAATGGCTCTCATCCTCATTTTTTGTGAATGAGACCTGGTCTGACAGTTCTTTTTAATATACAGGAAGAGGCCTTTTCAGAACAAAGAAAAGTAGTGGATATGCTGATTTTCAGGGAGCCCACCTCCCCCACTGCCCTCTCTACCAGCAGTTTCTGTCTCTGACATTAACCATCACTATGAATTATAATTTCTGTTTTTATATAATTTCTGTGGAAACAAAATTCAATCATACCTCACACTATCTAGGCCCCATTCCCATCAAGATCTTCTCTTGACCTCTCCTCCAGTCGCCCCAGATTACCTGGTCAATCCTAGATCTCTCCCATAGTCTTTCTGTTTATAGGACCCATCTTGTTTCCATGAAAGTGCTCAGATTCAATCTGACCGGCTTACATTAGTGATGAAAAGGCTCATATTCCTTAATAGTCTGGCCAATATGATGGATCTTTAATAAACCTTGTTTTTCTTTGACTGAAAGAAGGCTTGGGTGGAACTCATTAGGCCGGATCCAGGTGTCGCCATTCCCAGTCCCAGTGCACCTAAACTTCAACAATAGGACACTGGAGTATAAAATATCTGACCTTTAGCCTGCACCAGGTGTATAAAAAAACCTATGCAAGTTGATTAATTTTCCTGTACACTCCATTTCCTAAGCAGTATATAATGGGGGCAGGGAGCTGTTTACACATAGTTGTTATTAGCTCTAGTCTCCTGGCAAATAGCTAGCTTTTTTTTAATCCCTTCCCCCAATTATGAGCCATAGAATAATTTGAATGCTTCATTATGGAAGCATTTAGCACAAACATGATTTCTCATTTCTCATGCAACTCATAGAAGGATGGTTCTATTGAATGCCTCAGGCCCAATTCAGTCCTGCTGATTCTCACAGGAATCTTTAAGAGGTCACTCATCACAATCTTACTTTAGCTATATAATCTTTACCCCACAAAGTCTTCCTAATGGTTCATTAACATACATTTGGACATAGAAATCTCCCATAGCATGAAGTTCTTTGACTTTTTCCCCTTTCATATCCTGGTGTACTTATCCTTCCTTTCTTCATTTTGCCTTTTTATCCCACCTGGAGCCCCTCTATTTTTAATTCCTCTAGACCTGTTGTCTAGAAAAGTGTGCAGCTCTCAACAATTTTTTTTCAATATTCTGTTTATTGCATCTAAAAAGTAATCCTTATTGAAAATCTCCTCTATATTTTGGGGATTCCAACTCATCTCAAGAGTAGCTGGTCATTTTCTTGTTAGGTGAGAATAAATGAAAAGACCTGTATCTGCTTCACAGAATATCCTTAACACCTTAGAAAGTAGAGATGATAATCATCTGAAAAGTAGTTATCTCTAGCATATCTTTTGAACTCTGGGGTGGGGTGAGTGTTGGGGTTCAGAGTGGGGAGAGCTGGTTCAGATTTTTGGAAGAATTCAATCAGACCTTCCCTTTAGCCAAAGGGAGCTTTATTGACACAAAAGCATGCAGGCCTGAGATTCAGCAGGGAGCTAAAGGAAGGCATAGATAAAGGACAAGCACCAGACTTAATACACAGAAAGTTACACAGCCTATAGGATGATGATGTAACTTTAGGATTTCTAATGGGGGTTGGAGAATTAGGGACAAGATAAGTCTTGCAAGATAAGGCTACTGGATGAGGACAATGAATGACACAAGATAAGGGAGATAAGGGAATTCTTATGACCTAGGATGGGAGTGAAGAGGCGCTGGGTGGCCTATGTAGTATATTTTGGGGTAACTTTAATTCGGTTTTGTGTTAAGTTGTAAAGGCCACATTTCTTCACTGTTTCTCCCCTTCCCCCAGCTTTCCCTGCCCCAGCCTACAGGTATTTGCTCTCAAACCATTAACTCTTCATTCAAGGCACTACCTCCTTTTGTCCTAGCAAACCAAACCCATCCACTTGCACATCAGGATGGGAACATCTCACTTGACCTGAGCTCAAATCTGACCGCTGGTCGACCTTATGATGTTTCAGGGCTCAAACAACACCCCCTGCCTCTTCCCTCCTGCTGTTTGTCCCAGTGTATTATGGGTAAAACACATGCACAGTTGATGTCAAGGGTGCATGTCCCTTTAAGTATTAGTCACGCCCTGACTCCTCCCAGGTTCCTCCCTAATTCCACCTTTGTACACCTCATTAGCTTAATGAACTTATGACTGACAGCTTTGTATCTTTAAGAATGCCTCCTTGGCCCTTAGAACTTCTGCAGATGGCCCTTTGTAGCTCTTGCATTTTCTGGCAGGTCAAGTAGGCATTCTAGTAGGCCATCTGCCTGCTGCAGAGCGTCACACTTCCAAACTTTCTCTGAACCCCACCCACCCCTCTTTGCCCCTTGCGAGCTTTTCCTAGCCAGGTTTCCTTACCCTACACCTTTTTGTCCTGTGAATCAATAAACTTTTGTAAATCTACTAAAAGACAGCTGAGCCTGTAATTCTTTTCAGACGTGAACCTAGAAAGGATTTCTCATTAGAAATCCCCCCAAAACCTGTCCCGCATCAGGAGGAGATAAGGAATTTTGGGATAAGGGGAAGTTTTGTGGTATTTCAAGATAAAAGGAGACTTTAGGACTCCAGGAAGTGAGCCACTCAACCGTTGGGGCAGCTCTGTATTTTAGGGTGCCTTTAGAGGATAAACCAGGGAAAGGGCAACTCAACCTTTATAGAGAACCTTTGTATACACATCAGTGAGGGCATACTATCTTTGTGCCTACTTGAATATGGAGGTTGAATGAAGCAATTTCTAATTTCCCTCCCAAACTTTTCACTCTTATTCTTCCCTTAAACTGAGAACAAAGGAAACATGTTTAGAATATAAGAACTTCAAGTTTAGGATGGGCCTCAGAAATTACTGAAAGCCATCCCTACTTGAGTAAAAATTCTCTTTAAGATCTTAAGTCCTTATATAACCTCTGCTTAAACTAGAAGAGACCTGACACTTCAGTTAATGCAAAGGTTTTATTATAATTTTACTTTGAAATAAAATTAATCATCCTGTTGCTATTTTTTTTTGCTTTCTGAATTAAAAAATAAATGCACTGTATCAATTGATGCAGCTTGGGCCTTCGAGGTATTCTTAAATTCTGATCCTCTGGTGTTAAACATCAAAGATAGGAAATTTACCGTAGTCTGAGGCAATACATTTCACTTTTTGATGGCTCCAATGTTACTTTCTTTAATTCCAGTATTCAAATGGTTTAATTGATCTCATCATTGAGGATAATCCCTCTAATGATAAAGGTCAGAACTCCATGCCTATTTATCCCATGATACTCTTATCCTTACCCTCTACTAAGTTCACCACAGGTATCCTCTCCCTCCTGTCTCTCTTTACTGGGATCTTCCTCTACTTTTCATCATTTTACAGATGACAATGGATGACATAGGCTACCCATCTACTGATGCTCACTCATGTCATGGAACTGTGATGCTCTTCCCAATCCCAGGCATATATTTCTCTGATGATAGCATTTGCCTCAGCTTGAGTAGATTTCCCAGTATGATGATTTTTTTTTATGACAATGACTAAATCTGCTAAATAGACTAAATGACAGTCTAACGAACAAAGAAAAATACAAAATGACCCTCTGTCATATATGGATGCTTTCTGTTTTCCCAGTGAAGGTGGTATAGAGGAATAAAAAATGGATAGAGAGTGCAAAAAACTCACAATTTTTAGACAACGTAGATATTTGTCTAATGACCAATGAGTAAATATTTTGCTGGAAGGAAGTTTCATTTCCCTTATACTGAACCAAAATCCTATTCCCTAAACTTCCATCAATTGGTCCTAGAGCATCATTTTAGGACCAAGAATACTCATCTACATGAGAGCCCTTCAAATATTTGGAGACAATAATGTCCAACCCAAGTCTTTGGTTCTATCCCTGAATGGTCTCCATACTCATCACAATCTTTCTTTTTATTTTATGGATATTTTCTGTCAACGCTTTTCTAAAATCTAGCATCCATAACTAGCCACAGCGTTCTAGATGTAGCTTAGGTATAAGAGTACCACCTATGTTAATTTGTAAATTATCCTTCTGTTAATGTATCCTAAGGTCAAATTGACCTTTTAACCTATGTCTCAGTACCTTGTTATGTTCTTTTCAGGGATGCTCATCCACCTTTGTCTACCTGACACAACCTCCTTTCACTTATGGCTCCAAAAGACTAGAGCATGTGCAGTGGCCAAATCCTGGTAAACCATCTCAGCAGATAGGCTAAACCAGGTTGAGGGTAACCAATAGACCTCAGATTTGTCTGTGAGTAAGGAGGATGGCTAACTCAAGCATATGTAGGCTTCCGCTGGTAGAATGGATGGAAGAGGTGACCATGGATGAGGCTGAAGCAGGCACCAAGGTCATCCGCTGCATTTGGGGCCATTACCAGTTGTCTTGAGTTTTATCTTGCCACTGTACTTTGATTACTTTGAAAGATAGAATGAGGTTGATAACTTCCAGCAACTCAGTCTCACTGAAATCCAATTCAGTTGCAAGTCAAGACATCACCCCATGATGTCATTGGTCCTCTTTGAAAGTGAAGGACAAATAACAGTACATATAGGTTTGTCATACAATATGCACATATAATTACTTTCCTTATTTCTCTTAATATGTCTAGATATGTACGTATGCTCTTATTCAACCTTTTCATTTGCCCTTCTATAACTATCATACACTTTAACATGTGGAAAAAAAAACAGCTGATTTACTAGGATGGTTACTATTCAATTCAATTTGACAAGCCTTTATTGAGTGTCTGATATGTACAAGTCCCTAAACCAGTGGTTCTCAACCTTCCTAATGCTGCAACCCTTTAATACTCGTATGTGGGTGTATCTGCATGTGAGTGGACCTGCCTGGAAACGGATAGAGGAGTGGTTCCTAAGATCATTGGAAATATGTGTTTTCCAATGCTCTTAGGCGACCACTGTGACCCTTGTGAAAGGGTTGTTTGACCCCCAAAGGGGTCGCAACCCACAGGTTGAGAACCGCTGCCCTAGACTCTTTGTCTAGTATTCAAAGATGAACCCTTGCACAGTTTCTGCCCTCAACATATTCACAATTTTAAAAAGAATAACTCATATATACACGGCTAAATTTAAATTAGAAAAATGATCCAATGCCAGCAAAGTTGCATGGAGGATCTGGAGGAATGCAAGGAGGAAAGGATTGCTTACATCATCATCATCAATAATAGCTAGAATTTATGAAGAACTTTGAGGTTGGTAAAGTGCTCTCTCTTGCTCTCTCTCTCCCTTGTCAGTTTGTGTGTCTCTCTCTGTCCCTCTCTCTGTTTCTCTCTCTCTGTCATTGTGTGTGTCTCTGTCCCTGTCTCTGTCTATATCTTTACATAATTTGATCCTCAGAACAACCCTATGAAGAACCTACTTTTGTGCTCCCATTTTATAGACAAATAGACTGAGGATAAAAGAGGTTAAGTAATTTGCCCAAGGTCACACAGCTCATAAGCGTGAGGCATTATTTGAACTCAGGTCTTACTGGTTCCAAGGCCAACACTCAGTTCACCACCTAGATCCTGATTCTTGTCTGGGGGATCAGGTAAGAGATTTCATGGAGGATGAGCACCTGACTTGAATTTGGAAGAGGCAAGGAGAAGATATCAATGGGTAAGGAGAAGCATGGGATAGTGTGAAATCTCTGGTAGGCATGGTATGCTAAGACAGGGTCTGAAGGGGTAGGAGAAGAGTTCAATAACAGTGAATAGTTCAGTCATGCTTGACAGTGGAGCGTTCAAAGTTGTGTAGATCCTGTTCCACGTTGGACAAGGATGAAGCTAGAGGAAAAGCCACAGCCCTCTGTCCCAATTTAATGTGTACTTTTTTGGGGGGAGAGCTTAAAGCTGAACATTTATGATTTCCTTCCTACTGACAGAACTGGCTATATTTTAAAAAATATCATCACACTAGAGAAAATAAGGGTTTTTGTATCTTTGTAATTATTTCGTCCTGATTTTGTAGTAAAATTGTAAAAAAAAAATATCTAACTATAAATGACAATATAAAAATTCTCCACAGCACTTGTAATTTTTTGAAATGCAAATTAAGTAACCTTGACAGTCTACCTCATACCTATTATAGTAGCAAAAGTGTTAAAGAGGAAAATGGCAAATGCTGGAGAGGCTGTGGGAAGGCAGGAACTATTCTCCTGTGCAATGTTGATGGAGCTATGAAGGGGTCTAGTCATTCTGGAAAGCAGTTTAGAACTCTGCTCAGAAATGTACTGAGCTCTACAAAACCTTTGACCCAGCTAGGCCTATAACCCCTAAGAAGTCCAAAAGGAAGAGAATCTATGTTTATAGTAGCTATTTTTGTGACAGACAAAATGTAGAAAATAAGAGGGGATATTCTCCTGGGTAAGGTTAAACATTTTGTTGTACATGAATGTAATATTATTCTGTCATAAAAATGATGAAATATACAATTTCAGAGGAAAATGTAAAGACATTTATGAATTGATGTAGAACAAAATGAGTAGAACTAGGAGAATAATTTATATAACAAGACAGCTAGGTAGCATAGTGGATAGACTGATGAATCTGAAGTCAGGAGGAAATGAGCTCAGATTCAACCTCAGACACTTCCTAGCTATGTGGGCAAGTCACGGAAGCTCTGTTTACCTCAGTTTTCTCAACTGTAAAATAGGGATAATAATATCATCTGCTTCCCAGGGTTGTTTTGAGGATCAAATAAGATAATATTTATAAAGTACTTATCATATAGTATATGGCACATAGTAAGCACTATATAAAATAATAAATAGTAACAATAATAATATTAAAGAGAAAAAAACTTTCAGAAATTTTAGACCTCTGATCAAAACAATGATGAAACTCGAATAAAAAAGAATGAAGATGAAACATACCACCCACCTCTTTCCAGAGAGGAACTTAAGATAAAGAGACATATTTTCAAACATTTCCTCAATATGTATCTACATAATTCACATAATGAGGGAATTTGTTAGACTATATAGATATGGAATTGTGCATTGAGGGATTTTTAAAATATTTAATGGGTGTAGGGGATAGTAGGAGAATCAAATTAGTTTTTAATATATTTAAAATATGAAAAAAATTAAAAGTAAAGAAATTTTGAAAAAGAAATAAAAGAATTATAAAGAAGAAAAAAAATCCCAACATTTCCCAGAGTTTATGGTGAACAGTAATGAATTGTGACCTTTTACTGCCTTCTTTGTGTAACTGGAATTAAAGAAGTGATAAACCAGAGAACCCCAACTCTTAGTAAGTTGATGATGATTTAAGGAAGATATTACCTCTGCAAATAAATTAGTCCATTGAACAAAGAAAGATGCTTAAAATTGAAGTTGGTTTTAAGTTTCTTCCAACATCCAAGTAAGTCCCCCGGCTAAGAATGGTAGACTGAAGAAAAATACGAAGGTGATAGAATATTATAAGGTGGCAAATACTGTAGGATGACACAACACTAGCAATGAAGAGGTCCTGTGGTCAGAAGAAATAGAGAGAGGGTGGTGATCTGGATTTTCCTGAGTCTGGGTCTGTTTCTTTAATAATGCAAATGGACCGCATAAAAATCATCTCTAATATGAGTACTAGTAGGGAACAGTCATTTGCAAGAAATATGCCACAGCAGTCCACATTTACTACAATAAAATTGACTGATTCTATCTTTTACCCTAAAGCTATGCTTACTCTCACAAAATTCTGCTCCTTCTCTTCTCATAAATGCATAAGAGCTACATCTGCGGGGCAATATGGTGTGATGCTGAATTCAAGTCTTACCTCTGAAACAGAAAAGGATGGAGAGTCCTCTGACCTTCAAGGGCCCTCACATAACTCTTTAAGATCACACATTGCAAATAAATGACCAGTTTGCAGATTAGGAGACCTTTATGCTCAGATGTACATCCATGAAAGGTAAAACATATCTGTGTGTGTGTGTGGGCGGGGGGGGGGTTGTAGTGTGTGTGTGTGTGTGTGTGTGTGTGTGTGTGTGTGGTGTGTCCCAGCAACAAACTAAATCTGCCTTCCGAGGTCAATGACCCAGCCTAGTAGAGTATGGAGAGTATTGCCAGTACATAGACCCCTTGGTGACAAATTATTTGCTCAAGGTAAATTAGGAAACAAAGAAAATGGTCCTTAGTTCTTTTTCTTCCCTTTTGCTTCCATAGTAACCAGAGCAGAGTGATGGGGTGAGGGGTAGAGCAGAAAAAGTCAGTTTTGGGACTAGTTATAAACTTAAAATTATCTGTCAGCACTCTCAGTTTCAGATTCTTGTCCAATAACCTGTAAGTGAACATAGTATAATGGGAATTGAATTGTATCAAGCTTGATATCTTGAGTATAAATTAAACCAGAAGGCAGAAATAAATTGTAAAGACGTGAAAGGAGGGATCACAGGCTCTTCTTTGAGAGACAAATAAAGAAGCTGGCATAGTTGGTTTTATAATGTGTCCAAAAGCAACATGAAACATTTCATGTAATATTTTGTATTTGTAGAAGGTAGGCTCTTTGAAGGGGTATTTAACTTTTTCATTTGTACTCCTAGTGCCTGATGTAGTATGTTGCAACAAATACTTATTGACATGTGTTACATTCCCATGATCACAATAAATACATGAAAAACACTACATTGAAATTAATTGCAATTTATGTGGTGTCAATAGTTATACAGGATAAAGATGCAGAGAAATTCCACAAAGAACTTGAAAAGATGCTCTAAATTAAATCAATATATATTTTGACAATCGAGTAATTCAATGAAAATAGGGCAATAAGTGAACATAGTGAAAAATATAACAGAAAATATGGATTGGTAATGAGAGAAAAAGAAAATATATAAACTATACAGAAACTTTATACCTATACATCATTAATACATTTATTGAAAAAAGAATTAGAAGACACTGGACATAGATAATAGCGTAAAAATGAAATTGATTATTATTTAGCAAATAGAAAATGTTTCAATACTGATATGGGAGCATTACTAAGTTGGCCATCTATGTATAATTAAATCACTGAATTGCCAGAGAAAGATAAAAATGAATACAAAGTTAGGAGACAGAAGAAAAGGAGAAAAAGATACAGTGTTCAGTTAAAACAAATACAATCTATTCCAATAAGTTACTGAAAATAAAAAATAGAAGCATGTGTAAAATATATGCTGACTAAAATAAAATCAATGTAAATAAATTATAATAATGAGAATATAAAAAGAGCACAAATTACATTAGTCAGGAAGTGCTATATTTACTTGTCATGTGGAAAGATACAGCAGCTAAAGGCAACATTTGTTTAGACTATAAACTAACTTAAAAATCTTAGAGAGAAGGATAAGTTGCATAACGTGATAAAATCAGTTTAAAGAAAGCTTGGTAAGAAACCCAGCTAAATAAGATCATTCCAAGAGCACTTAAATATAGAAGTGGATACAGGACAACAAACAGAAAAGGTTAGCTAAAAAAATTTTTAAACAAATTTCAACATCAACAAATATGCTGTTACCATATTTGGACTAATATCAGAACTTAGATATGCACATAGGGAACATTTTGTAAAATCACTATTCGGAACAACTATTGGAAGAGTAGCTAGTTTAGATCAAATATAAAAATAGACAAATACATATTGATCTTAAGACACTTGTCTTCCATTTAGAAATCTTCACAAGGTAACTGAAGAAGATGAAGATGCTGTAGGCATGGGAAAATATTTTTAATCTTGTAAGAAAATGAAAGTGACTGATGGAATATCACCAATTACTGAGCTATATACCTACTTTTATGTGTTTATATATATATATATATAGATAGATGTAGATATACACATACATGTTACATGCATGTATCCATATATACATGCATGTATACATGCACATTCATATATGTGTGTGCATATGCATGTACTTGTATATAAAGTCTCCACAGGCTTCAAGGGCATCCTTGCTAAGAGAACAGAACAGGTAAATTTTGGAAATTAACATTCCATAGTAGAACCCAATTTTCCCACCACACAATTAAACAAAAACAAAACCAAGATAACACTATGCCTATTATTTTTTGATTCTGAAAAGACTTTTATTCAGAATAGAAAAAAAATGTCTCCAAAAAGACTCTCTGCCATCAAGGTGTTTCCTATGGATTTATCAACATTATATGATATTCTATGAAAGATATGACAGTCATAACCTGTCCAATCCTCTGATAATTAATATAAAGTAAGTTGTGAAATCAGGAGATACATATTTACTAAAGATCCTTGTTACTCTCATGGAAAGTACTGAGTGGATTCTAAGTTCAAGAGGAATTCTCTATAGAATTTCATATCCTTCAAATGATTCCTTTTGCAAGATGTGCTATTCTGACCATTTCAAGCCCTGGAACTTTGCAAAACTTGAAAGATGCCCATCTCCCAGGAGAATTTGACCTAACCACACACTGGGGGAAGGAGATAAAACAACAACAAAACACACAAATAAACAAGGATGCAGAATGTCTTTTCTCTGGACCAGGAATATAGTTAGATGTACAAGCTAAAATTAAATAATGGTTTAGTATATATTCCTTGGACAGATGGCAAATGGACAAAATTGGGCCTATAATTAAACAGGAGGAAGAGCGCAGAGTGAATTGCCTATGGGAAATTGAAGAGCATCTTTAATGACCCAAAAGTTCTTCCTGAAATGAAAGACTAACTTTTAAAAATTACAATTTCTTGAAAGTTTATTATTTTTATGTGTGTGTTGCTTTCATTCACTGATATATTTCTCCCCAACTTCCACTAACCAGAGAGAGACATTATTGGGACAGAGATTTAACTTTTCTTCTATAGGCAGCACTCATGACTCCTCCAGGCCTTTGTCAAAAATGCCCCCAAAACTCCACCCTGGAACCTCTCTCTAGCTGACTACTTTACATATTGGAAGTATTCTCTGCCACTATGGCCTGTCCCTCTGATTGCTTGGTTTCTTATAGAACCTCCATCTTAAAAAGTATACCCAGTCCATCCACGTCTTCATTCCTCAACAGGCTTTCCTCCTGAGCCTCCTTCTCAACATTTTCTGTAATGCAATTGAGCCTGGTGTCTTCATCTCCTCCTCCAATCTTTCTAGATTCCTTATATATGTTGTCTTTTCCCATTAGAGTGTAAGCTCTTTGAGAGCAGAGACTTTTTTTCTTTCTGTTTGTATTTCTGTTCCCAGAACTAAGTGCAATGTCTTAAATGATTAATAAACATTTATTGACTGATTCAAAATGAAGGGGAAAAAACAGTTCAGTAAAACTAATCAAAATATCCACAGTATATATATAATATTCTATCTCTGTAGTTGCATATCTCTGCAAAGAAGGGAGAGCAGTACATTTTTCAATTTTGAGTCCAAGTTCCTCTTTATAATTACATAATATTTTTTTTAGTTCTTTCTATTTATACTGTTATAATATTTTGTTTTCCTGCCTCTGCTAACTTCACCATGCATCACTTTAATTAAGTCTTCTCAATGCCTTTCTAAATTAATAATTTAAACTATTTCTTATTTCATAGTCATTCTCAATTACATTCATGTACCACAGTTTCTTCAAGCATTCCTCAATTGGGGGGAGGGCATCTTTTAATAACAATATTTTACCAGTTTTGTTTTATGACTATGAGTCATGAGACCATACCAATCATTAGCATTCTCTTAATTGGCCTTTGTCTCTGAAAAATTATCATTCAGAAGGCAATGGAGAAGTTCCTAGTGAATATGAGCTGGCTATAGCACATAACAAATTGGGAACTACAAAGAAAAACAGAGTAAAGAATGTCATATGGGAAATCTAGGATCACCAATGGTCATATTAAAGTTAGAAATAAGTAAGAAATTAATTAAAGTTAGAAGTTAAAGTAAGAAATAATGGATGGCTATCTTGTGTGTCCTAACACCACCCTTGTGATGTCAAAAGAAAACAATGAAGGCCATGGCATGTTGGGTGCACTCTCTACAGTGAATTTTCGAGAAGGTATGAATAAGAGTTGTACAGAATGGTTAGGCATGATTGAGTTCAGATTTGTATCACTGGAGGCATCAAACATCAATGAAATTATTAATCCATTTGAATCTATGTATGTATATACACAGAGACATATATCTATCTATCTACATAGACAGAGTTGTAGGTTATTTCCTATGGTGATTTGTGTTAATTGTGTCTTTGTGAGCATTTTGAAATGATTTTTTTCAGTTCTGTTTCATAGGCAATTGCTGTCTTCTCTGTCACCACCTCCTCCTTTTTTTTTCCATCCTTCATAAAATAGAACCAAAGTTTCAACATCTTAAACTAGTCTCCACTCAAAGGACATGTTTCAAAATTGCAGGTGGAAAATTTTCTCTTGAAAATAAGACCAACTAAGAGAATCAATGATTAGTATTAAGGAAAAAAACAAACAAAAAGCCCTGTTTTTAGAAGATAGCTGAGAATCCTTTTGAACACAATTCACTCCAGGTATAATTACCTCTGACTATGGAACGAGGTGAAAAATGTCACCTACAAAATGGCATACATACATATGTGTGTGTTCATGTTTGTGTTGTGGGAAAAATGATACAAGAAGAAATATGTCTGTTCTAAAGGCTGCGCACATGCTACTACAGGTACATATTGTTGGATGTGACTAGAACGTTTCAAATTCATGTTCTAGCCTAGGAACATTAACTCTAAATTAGTAAGTGTAGACTGGGGATGAAATTTAGCAAAGCATAAAGAGTAATTTTCTCTGGAACAAGGGAATATTAACCATTGAAATATGGTATGAGTACCAAAGCTCTGGAAACACAATTGAAAATCATTTACAGGTTGCCTAGTGATTACATTTTTCTTCCTCATTTGTGCTCAAGAGTATTATTTTTAATTAAAATAATAAACCAAGACCAATTCAGCCTGACACGAAGTGAATTTAAACACAGTTTACTCTCCCCACCCCGTTCATTAGTTCTTTATGCAACTTAGAGAAGTATTTACAGTGGAAGCAGGAAGGAGAAAAGGCACTAGCCTGAATGTAACTTAGGCTGGTTTTGCCTTGGGGATGCTGCATCTCCCTTATTAAAAAAGATGACACAGGACCACGGCTAATACCTTACAACAAAAATCAACATCTGTTTTCTCTGCACCCTCAAAAAACAAGCCAGCTGGTTCTTCCTTTTACTTATAAACACAATGAAAAGCTATGTGTGCTATCAAACTTTGCCCTTGTTGGGGTGAGGAATAAAAATAATGATAGCTAACATTTATATAGTTATTATGTGCCAGTCACTGTGTTAAGGCATTTACAATTATTATCTCATTTGATCTTCACAATCACCCTTGGAGGTGGGGGCTATTATTTTCCCATTTTACAGATAGTGAAACAGGCATTAGAGGTTGGATGATTTGCCTAGGGTCACACAGCTAATAAGTGCCTAAGGCTGATTCGAATTCAGGTCTTCCAGGCCGCGTGCTTTATCCAGTTCACCAGATAGCAGCTCTGAATAGCTGGTATTTTGTATTGCATGCCACGTGTGACACTCAGGCTAGAAACAATTTCCCAGGAAAGGAATTCCATGTGTAACTCAGAAAACTCTCTCAGTGAAAATTCCTATGACTTCTATAAGCCTATGGTCTAGTCACCCCAAGCTCTGTGTTTAAAAGTCTAGGAGCTGTTCTAAATGATTACTGTCTCTTATACAGAGTCCCCAGTGGGGAATACCAGAGTATAGGTTGAGTCTAGGTCTCCACCAATATAGTAACAGGTTTCCCAGTTACTGCATAGGCACTCAAGGTAATTGGTCCAAGTTTCAAGGCAGCCTTTACTCTGGTTTCTATTCTAAGAAATAGAGAATATACAAAAGACTTATGGGAGCATTAAAAAAAAATTAAGAAAACACATGCTCTCAAAACAGCCCATAGCTACCCATGTACTCTTTCTCTCTCGCTCTCCATTGGATCCCACTCTGCCACATGATCCTAAATCTTTCAGACTCAGCAGCATTTCATGGTTTGGCATCCTCTCAGAAAGGAGTTGAAAATGGGTCTGTTAGAAAGGCAAACTCCAGGATTCTGGTAAAAACCTCTTTAAGCCTAAAGAGGGCCCATAAAAATCATTCAAATTTATGCTACTACTATAAATACTACTTCTTTTCCAGAAAGGAAAAAAACATTTGTGACTGCTGAATAGGTTACTCCAATTCTTATCAGATAGGCATCCAAATAACTCATGTGACAGCAAAATGCAAAGTCCAGTTCCCCCACCCCTCCAGATTGTGACTTTTATCCCTCGCCACTTTTCATCTCAGCAATGGGGGCCCACTTCTCTCATCAAGAGGTGGAATACTCAGATTTTTTCCCACTAACTAGGAGCATGAGTTCAGGAAAAAAGAAAATCCAGGAACTCACTTCTCATGCAACATGGGTAAACAAATGTCTGCCTAAGTTATATGCCTTTACCTCCAGTCAGCTATTAATACTTCTGATTAAGGAGACTGACACATACTTCCTGGGCTCTGAAGATCTTGCTAGAGTAAAAGTAGAAGAAAGACAAAGTGATCAAGAAGGTCTGTAGACTACCTTTTATAGGCTAGCACATAAGGGTGGCTTCACTCCTAAAAGTGATAATAATTATAATAATAATATTTATGCAATGCTTCAAAGTTGGCAAAGCAAAATCTAAATATAAAATATATATTATGTCATTTGATCCTCATAACCACCTTGGTTGGCAGGTACTAGTTGAAAAAAGTAAGGAAAATAGAGGATAAATGACTTGCCCAGAGAAAAACAGTTAATGCCTGAGGCCAGGTTTGAATTCAGGGTTTCCTGATTTCAGGTCCAGTGCTCACAACAGTGAGAACCAATCAATTCATCTTAGAGCCAGCCTCCAAAATGGAGATTTGATTAGGAAATATCTTTTTTTTTCTCAACAACATAACTGATGTAGGGGTCAAGGAGTTCAGGGAGTCCAGGAACCTCAATAACCAGAATCCCTGGAAAGCAGTCTGGAATGAATTCACAGCATTCTTTAAGTCAGGGTGGCAAAGATTTATTGTTACTCTATACAGAGGGCAAGAGTTCTTAGGGAACCTGCAACCTTCCAGAGATACATTTTAAGTTTATATAGGACAACCTGTAGTAGAACCTGTGCCAAATATGCTAACTAGGTGAGTCAGGGTGGGAATAGGGAGGAGTAAAGGAGTGGTCAGTTCTTAAAGGAACATGCACTTTTAGTATCTACTATGCAGGTGTATTGCCCAGAATTCACTGGGAAATAGCCCAAGGAGGGGCTACATGGAGGTGTGATTTCAGGCTTGAAATGTCACTAGCCAGTTAGCAGTCAGGGCTGACCAAGCTGCCACCCATCAATGTCATGCTTGACAAGATGGATGTTGGGAGCATACATATGTCCCAAGCTAATGAGGGATTCAGGATGTATATAATGAGCTAGGGAGTTACTTATAGATAATCTAGTGAAGGATTCATAGGTGCAGCTTGTTGTTGTATCAAGAGGAGACAAACATTTGGCTGGGGCTTGATCATGAATGGTTGCTAGGCAGAGTACTGCTGAGGGGAGAAGCAGGCAGAGATAATGCTGTGAGGCTAGGGAGGTTTGAGACTAGGGAGAGATGTGATTTTGCAAACTGGGGTTCAAGCACAGACACCCAAGCACCTCATCCTAACCAATGGCATATGTTCACGACTTCCATGAAAAAAAATCTTTAAAAATCTCAAAGCTTAGGGGCAGTTAGGTGGCATAGTGAACAGAGCACCAGCCCTAGAGTCAGGAGGACTTTAAGGCCACTTGACACACTTACTAGCTGTGTGACCTTGGACAGGTTACTTAACTCCAATTGCCTTGCCTTCCCCTCTCAAAAAAAAGAAAAAAACCAACAACAATAAAACCAAACAACCCAAAGCTTATCACCCTGTAAATTTATTAACCCTAGTTCATTCAATAACCTCTCTCAACTCCTATGGTTCATGGCAAGTAAGGAATAATTTAAAAAAGAACAAACAGCATTGAATTTGAAGTCAAAAGACTTGGTTTCATAACCTAGTTCTATTACTTAACAACTCTATATTCCAGGGCAATTCACATTACCTCTTTACCATTACATAATTTAGCTTACTTGGTTATAAAATGAGAGGACTGGATTAGATGCTTCCTAAAGTGTATTCCAACCAAATCTTTAATTATACTGTGACAAAAGATTTAACATGTGAATCCTGCCAAAGGACATTGTAAAAGAAAACTCTTGAGGACTAGTATTCTCTCGTGACCTAAAGGAATGAACTTAAAATGGGGAAGGTCAATTGGCATCATTCTTATTTTCAGAAAAATTGTCCTGAGTCTCAAGTCCTCAAATCATAGAATGCACTGGAAAAGTGACTTCATCTAATCAAAAAGTCAACTTTATCCGCATGTATCTATCTCACTCCCAGCTGACTGTCTTGCCAATTAATCCCTGAAAAAGTGTTAGGTGATTACTGGTTAAAGTGTGACCTCCCCTGTGGGCATTTTCATTTAACTAGCGAGTTCTAGAAGACTTAAAAAAATAAAACTTTATGACCCAGAAAATATAGCTCTAATGGGGAATTTTCAGTCAACAGAACTGGGGCAAAGGGTCTTCCTAGTATCCCTCGAATTATACCACTTGGATGATCGCTTACAATGACTACTTGAAATGCTATCTAGCCATATCCCTAGAATGGAAGGCAATTCTAAAATGGACAATATTGAGGTTATGAGGCAATTAAGATGAATCATTAAGATCAGTGACCACCTGAATAGTTTGTCACCCCAAATTTTCTCATCTACCAGCTTGCCTTCAGATTGAAATCTCCACTATCAGAGATATTTCTTTCAGTGACAATGTTGTGACCAGTTGAAATCCACTTCTTACCTCAAAAGTCCAGGACATTAATACAAGAGAACCCACGAATCAGTTTATCATATTGATGAGTTACAACTTAGCAGGTCTAGATCCTGAAGAGATGAGTTATTAAGAAACGAATCATTCCCTGTGTATACAGGTCTGCATTTTCTCCACATACAAGCTATCTAAGATAAAGTCCATGGCATGGTTGCCTAACCTCCAATGATGACAAACCCTTTTCCATTCTTGTTCAGTTGTTTCAGTTGTATTCGACTTTTTGTGACCACCATCTGGGGTTTCTTGACAAAGACACTGGGGTGGTTTGCTATTTTCTTCTCGGCTCATTTTACAAATAAGGAAACTGAGCAAAACAGGAGTAAGTGACTTACCCAGGGTCACATGTCTGAGTCCAATTTGAACTCAGGTCTTCCTGACTCCAGGCCCAAAACTCTATCTATTGTGCCTTCTAGCTCTTTCTTTTACCTACCATATAAATCTTCATACCTTATAAGAAGGGCCTCAGCTTTAGATGAAATTCCTTTATCATAGCCTGTGTGTGGTGAGTCTGCTGCTTGGATTTCAATTAACATTTTAGCTGTAGGGGAGGAATCTGAGTAAGTCAGTAACCAGCCTAATTAAGCACTTACGTGCCAGGGATTCTGCTAGACACTGGGTATATGATACAAGCAGAAAGAAAGATATTCCCTACCCTCAAGGAGCTTGCATTCAAATGAGGGAAGACAACACATAAAAACAAGCTAAAAAATAGCAAGGCAGAGGTGGTATTCATGCAGCAGCATATTAGAGAAAGTCTATATGATGATTGGATACTTGTGAATCCACTTCTCCCTGAATTTTCTAAATGCAAAAAGGATCTCCTGAGAATAACAAGAACCTCTTGAATTTTATAGTTTTTATTTTTTTGACCAAAACGATTCTATTATTTGTAACATACTATGTTCTAACTTGTAATGATGATTATGATAACCATTGATATTTATATAGCAAATTTAAGTTTGCAAACACTTTATATGCATTGAAATAGGCACATAATAGATCATAATGGATAGGATAGGATAAGATATGAAACATGATAAAATGCTAGACAATATGGTATGATGCATTACAATGTAATGCAATACGATGCAATGTAATATGCCATGATGTTAAAAATAACATATCTAAATGTAATGTGATATAACATACCATAACATAACACAGCATGACATGAGCTGGCATAACAATATAATGCAATATAGTATAATATGATATAACATGGCATCATTATAGCATAGCATGGCACAGCTTAGTGATACATGGAGTTAGAGGCCACAGTGAAAAGACTGTTGGAGTTGGAGTCAGAAAGACCTGAGTTTGAATTCTTCCTTAGACACTTACTAGTGACATCCTGGGCAAGTCCCTCAGGCTCTCTTAACTTCTCTTTCTTCATCTAGGATAAATTTTGCTTAATAGCACCTATCTTACAAGCCTATTATGAGGATCAAATGAAAAAAATGTTGTAAAACACTTCAAATCTGTAATATATGAATGCTAGCTTCTATGATGATCATGATTAATAATATTAATTGATTGTCATATTTATTTTTCCAGCCTTAACCTTTGTCCTGACTTTCAGGTTTATATCGCCAACTGCCTATCAAACATCTTGAGTCATAGATACCTTAAACTCAACATGTTCAAAATAGAAATAATTTTCTTTTCCCTAAATCCTCTTCTTTTCTGAACTTTCTTACTTCTGTTGAGGACATCACTATCTTTCTAGTCACTCAGGCTCATAACAGAGGTGTAATAATAGATTCATCATTCCCATTCACTCCCCTCCCCATGTCCCATCAGTCACCAAGTCTTGTCACTTCTACCTTCAAAATATCTCTTACATATGTCCTCTTCTCTCTAGTCATACAGCTGTCACTAGGCTGTAAGGCCTCATCATTGAGTACATGAACTTTTGTAACAGTCTTTGGTTGGTATTTCTGTCCCACCTGTCTCCCCACTCCAGACCATCCTTTTGTCACCTGTCAGAGTGATCACCCTAAAAAACAGATATGGCCATATTACTCATCAATTGAATAAATTCCAATGCTTCCTAATTTGCCCTGAATCAAATATAAAATATTCTCTTTGGCTTTTAAGAACTTTCACTTCTGTCCCCCTTCCTATTTTTCTGGTATTCTCACACTTTACTCCTCTGCTTATTCTACAATCCAATGACACTGGTCTTTTTGCTGTTCCTCACACAGGACGCTCCATCTTCCACCTTCGTGTCTTTTCACTTGATGTCTTTCGTGCCTGGAATATTTTCCCTCTATAACTTGTGCTTGCTTCCTTAACTTTCTTCCAGAAACAGCTCAAACATCACCTCTCCTAAAGGTCTTTCACAATCCCCCTCAATCTTAGTACCTTTTTTTTTTCTGAAATTACTTCACTTTTGCCCTGTATATAGCTTGCATGAATGTAGTTGTTTTCATGTTGTTTCTTCCAATAGAATGTGATCACCTTGAAGGCAGGGATTGTGTGTTTGTCTTCTCTGCATCCCCAGATCTCAGGACAGTGTCTGGTAAATAGTTTAATAAATGCCCATTGACTGATGGATTGAAAGTACTCAACACCTTTTCCAAGCATGTATTTCCTTGTTTTATGTCATGCTTAATATTAATAAGCAAAGGTTAATTGAACAATGTTATGTATATCATTGCATTTTTCAAGGAACTTCATATTATCAAAACATTCATAGGAAATACTTTGTTAGAGAAGAGCATTTAAGACTGCCATTTTTCCTAATAAATTGAATGCTTTTTCATTTAATTTTTATCCTTTTGCTCTATACTTGACAAATATCATCAAATACTTAGAATTCTTTTTTATAATCTAGAAAAGACTAAACACAGCAGGATCCTGCATTTTCTAGAATATTCATTCAATTCTGTAACTATGAAATAATCTGCTCTAGGGATTCATTTGTGAAAGCCTTCTCTGCCATTTTTAAAATATTTTCATCAAAGTTTCCTTAGACACATGCATAAACAATTTTCATAAAGTTTTATAAAGATGAGAAAGTTAGAAGAAAGGTGTTTGTATTCTTAGTTACTTTTAAAGATAATTCTACTGTCTAAGATCTCTACTACTCCAATTTAATTTTCCCCTCCTTGAGAGATTTGAAAATTTATTCTAGAGTGTTTTTCAAATAATTTAACCACTAGCATGGATTTTGTCTAAAATTTTGGTCAAGTCCAGGCACTCTTCTTGATTTCATTTTCCTGTGTGTCATTCCCTCACATTTCACAAAGGGGACTGAATTTAGAGGGCACAAATATGTTTTTTGTTTTTTAACTGTCAATTATGAGGACAGTTTTCTCCAGATGCATTAATTAGCATGTCTGTCCATTTCATATTTATTGCCTTCCTTCCAGTTTCATATCTAAGTAATAAAAGCATCTCACAATGTTCAAACTTAGCTGAGTTTTGCACTGTTTCCATAGGTTCATTTTCTTTCCCACTATGTCCCTTCCACTACCTTCACTCTTAAGAGGAGCTACCTAATCTTCTAATACCTTCTTACTTAAAATTTGTAAATACTCTTTATTTTAAATCTGTATTGCTGCCATAATGCCATGTCTGTCTCCTTGACATTGTCAAGTATTTGCTGCCTAAGACAATTTTTATGCTCTTTTGGTCTTCTTATAGCAGTTATTTTACATCTACTAAACTTCCTAAGAAATGAAAATAGATCATACTTTTAATTTTATCTGTATCTACTTTATCAGTACAGTGGAGGGTGTTAATTAGGACACTACTGAAGAATTAGTTTCTTCACAGACCTGTTAATGAAATCCCAACTTGGTGGGGGGAAGAGAGATTGCTTTGTGGCTATTATTTTGTTACTATTATTCTTACTATGCCATCTTGTCAAGTAATATATGGTTTGCTTTGAAATAATTCTATCTGTTGGCTAATAATTCAAGGGAAATGCACCAATGGAGCATTCATGACTTAAGAGTTTGGGGAAGGTGTAGTTAACAAGTAGCTTGAAATTGGGGTAGTTATTCACGTGAGAACCCAACCTGAAAGTATGAAGGAGAGCAAGGTGGTGGGTAGACCAGATTGACTGCTACATAATAATTAGCAGGTCATTTGAGGTTTTGTCATCATGTATTTTCATCCTTTCTTGTAATTTGATACTGATTTTGAGCTTTGCTCTGATTGATGATCTCATTATGCAGAATTAAAAACATCTCTGACTTCTTTGAAGAAAACTGTTGGCTATAAATTATGTCATTTGATTTCATTTATGTCAACAGTGTCAATATAGTCATAATTCAATACCTCCAATAGTACGTCAGCTTCCTGGCCACAGAAAGAATACTTTCAGAATCCCAGCAGTTAAAATGTTGTTAGCCTGACTGTGTGATTCTTGGCATCATTCGCCCCCTTTTCTGTAATAATGTGTTCACTGTATATGTAGAAGTGGGATGCTGCTGCTAACTAGAGCCAAGGACTGCTTTATCTTTCTGTTTCTGATTTTTTTTTCCTTGTCGTTACATAACAATTTTATTAAGTTGGTACTGGAAAGGTGATTATTCTCATTTTACAAATAATCAAATTGAGGATAAGTACAACTATATTTCCCCATTTTACTACCTAAAAAGAGTTATTTGTTCTGGAAAAACTATTTCAACACCTATAAGAGTGACTAATACAGTTTTTAAAGATAGATCTGGAAGATGTGACTACTCCAAAAAACAAAACAAAAAGAACAGTTTTACATGTATTTAATAGATTTTTTTAGGAGGGATATATGTGAGAGTAGTTAAAAAACAAAACAAAACACTTCAAAGACTTGTAGTTCTTCTTCTACTTATTTAGAATACTCCATAACAAATGACTTACCAAATGTGTGTGTGACTTAGCATCAGGGATCTTAAAATATTATAGTCAGTCCCCTTACTTTACAGTTATGGAAACTGAGACCCAGAGAAATTAAAGTTGTCTTACTTTAAATTTTACATGTAGTGTAGACAAAACCAAGGTTCCAAATGAGGTCCTCTGTTATCCAGTTGATACCTAATAAGCATGAGAGATGAGAATCAGCTCAAACTGAATAAATACTTTTGATTTCAAGTCTAACACTTAATTTTTCACAACACAGATTCATAATTGATTGAATTGTCAAAACAGAATTATGAATGAATGGGAGATTTCATTTGTCCGTGTGTTGGGGGAAGCTACAGCTTTAAAACTATTGATAACAAACATTCCTGAATTGGGAATGACTGCCGATCCATCATTGGATTTTAATTATAGAATGAGTAAAAATGGATCCAAACAGCTTGCTGTCATGCTAACTTACCTTCAATTGACTTTTCCCACAGATGCTTCCAAGCTTTGAGTCATCATTTTATAAATCATAGTGCAAACTTCAGGCATCTGAAAGGCAGTACTAAATTAAAATGTATAATTAACTTCAAGTAATGGTGAAATCTCAGAGGAACAATGTATCTTTGGGAAGGGCTATGAAAAAGGCTTGTAAAAGGACTTTGAGATATTTCCTTCTTTTTATTCTTTTGGTCTACTAAATACAATTCCTAGTCTTTAAATTTTTCAAGAAATGTATTTCTTTTGCTGATTTTCTGATCTGAGGGATTTTTAAGAAAAAGCTTGCCTCAGTACATTCCTGAACTTAACATTGTACAGGTGACAATTTGGCAGACATAAATTTAGGCTAAGTCAGCAAACCAGGGAACCTTTCTACTTATTCACTTTGAAGATTACCCAGAGATAGGGGCTTAACCCCTATGCAAGACAGGATGACAATTGTCCTGGGAATTGTGAACTGCCCAGCACTTTCATCTTGGATAATTCCAAGTATAACACTGTATAGAGGCAGACATAAGTAGAGAAAAGAATACTGGACTTAAGGAAAGGCAATGTAGATTGAAATCCTAATTCTATCAATTACTAGGTAAACATAAGAAAGGCACATTGCATCTTTGGGTGTTAGTATTTTTAAAAATAAATTAACTTATTTATTTTTAGTTTTCAACATACACTTCCGTAAGTTTTAAATTTTCTCTCGTTACATCCCCTCCGCCTTCCTCAATATGGCGTGCAATCCTATATAAACTCTACATATACATTCCTATTAAACATATTTAGTCATGTTGTATAGAAAAATTAACATAAATTGGAGTAACCATGAGACAGAAAAATAAAACAAAACAAAAAAGAAAATAGTCTGCTTCAATCTATGTTCAGACTCCATATTTCTTTCTCTGGATGTCGATGGCAGTTCTCTCATGAATCTTTTGAAATTGTTTTAGGTCCTTGCATTGCTGAGAAGAGCTAAGTCTATCAAAGTCAGTCATGGCACACTGTGGCTGTTACTGTATACAATGGTCTCCTGGTTCTGCTCACTTCACTCAGCATCAATTCATTTAAGTCTTTCCAGGTTTTTCTGAAGTCTGTCTGCTCATCATTTCTTATAGCACAGTGGTATTCGGTTACATTCATATACCACTACTTGTTCAGCCATTCCCTAATTGGTGGGGCATCCCCTCAACTTCCAGTTCTTGGCCACCACGGAAAGAACTGCTATAAATATTTTTGTACATGTGGGTCCTTTTCCCATTTTTATGATCTCTTTGGAATACAGCCCTAGAAGTCGTATTGCTGGGTCAAAGGGTTGGCACATTTTTATAGCCCTTTGGGAATAGTTCAGAATTGTCCTCCAGAATGGTTAGAGCAGTTCACAACTCCACCAACAATGAATTAGTGCTCCAATTTTCCCACATCTTTTCTGACATCTGCCATTTTCCTGTTTTGTCATGTTAGCCAATCTGATAGGTGTGTTGTGGGACCTCAGAGTTGTTTTCATTTGCATCTCTCTAATCAATATTGATTTAGAGCATTTTTTCATATGACTATAGATATCTTTAATTTCTTTCTCTGAAAATTGCCTGTCCATATCCTTCGACCATTTATCAATTGGGGAATGATTTGAATTCTTATAAATTTGATGTAATTCTCTATACATTTTAGAAATGAGGCCTTTATCAGAATCTGTAAAAATTTTTTCCCAGTGTTCTGCTTCCCTCCTAGCCTTGAATGCATTGGCTTTGTTTGTGTGAAAAATTTTCAATTTAATGTAATCAAAATGATCCATTTTGCATTTCATAACTTCCTCTATCTCTTCTTTTGTCATAAATTCCTCCATTCTACATAAATCTGACAGATAAACTATTCCTTGTTCCCTTTATTTGTTTGTGGTAG
>CM053581.1:106292637-106305569 GCA_028627135.1 Pseudochirops cupreus | reverse complement strand
GTTTTTCTGTTTGTTTGTAACTTCTGTTTGTATTCTCTGAAGTTCAGGGCGCTGACTTTTTCCCCTGAACTAGGTAAATGGTATTTGATTAATTAAAGTAAGATTGTTAACCCATTTTGAGTTGCTTTCCTTTAGAAAAGCAGATCTAAGAACCTGTGCTAGTAGCCGCCCTGGGTGTGCTAGGGTGCTTGCCGATACAGGTAGCGACCTTTATCTCTAAATCATGTACCCATTTGGATTTTATTTTGATATATGGCATCAGATGTTGGTCTGTGTCCAGTTTCGGTCGTAATATTTTCCAGTTTTCCCAACGGTTTTTGTTAAATAGTGAGTTCTTATCCCAGGAACTGGGGTCTATCAGTCAGTCATGGCACACTGTGGCTCTTACTGTGTACAATGGTCTCCTGGCTCTGCTCACTTCACTCAGTAGTAGTATAGTAGATTACTATAATCATTGATATTATGTTGGTTTTAGTATTTTTTTATTTGTAAAATGGGACCACTATTTAAAAAATTCAGCCATTCTTTAAAGCACTTTGAAACTATGCCAAAAGGTCTATAAAACCATGCATATATCACTAGTAGGTCTGTATCTCAAAGAGATAAAAAATAAAAAAGGAAAAAGACCTATACATACAAAACTATTTATAGCAGCTCTTTTAGTGGTGTCAAAGAATTAGAAATTGAAGTGATACACATTACTTTGGGAATGGATGAACGAATTGTGGTATATAATTGTGATGGAATATTATTGTGCTATCAAAAATGACAAGCAAGATGCTCTTAGAAAAATCTGGAAAAAACATAAACAGGAAAGGACTCTAGCGAGATGGTGAAGTAGACCAGAAAATTCCAAGCTCTCTAGATTTCTCCCAAAATAGTGCTTCAGGATGAACGTAGAGCAGAAAAAACATAAACAACAGTTAGGGCAGAACAGTTTGCCTCCTGAGATAACCAGAGAAGGACTGAGGTTTGATCTCTGTGAAGTGTAAACACCTCCAGGCTAGTTCTGATAATATAGCAAGTAGCAAGCCCTGGGGCTAGTTGGGTTGGGAGGTAGCCTTGGCCCCAGCCACAGGAATTTTCAGGACGCTGTGGGGAGTCAGGTTTCTGAGTTGGGGAAGACTGAGGGAACCTCTGCTGATAAGGCCTTACTATGCTGCTGAAATGTCCATGGGCTAGAAGGAATCAACATGAGTGCAGAAGCAGTGGGACTGTGATACTGATGGCTGTAGGCACTTACAGGAGGGTAGGCTTCTGGTTTTTGTTCCAGTTCAGAAGGGAAAATTGAAGGAGGATCTGAGGGCAGGGGCACCATCCTCCATACCCCCAAGACTAGAGGTGATTACAACAATATTTTTTTTTAATGAGCAGGCAAAGGAGAAAGAACAAAACCACAGAAAATTACTATGGAAATAGAGAAGACCAGGGTTCATCTTCAGAGGAAGATACTGAAGAAGAATAGCCTCTCATACACCAAAGAGTAACATCAAATGGGCACCTGTCCAAAAATAATTCATAGAAGAACTTTACAAAGGACTTTAAAAATCAAATGAGAGAGATTGAGGAATTTTTTTTTAAATAAAACAATCCAAAAAAAGAAGGAGATTATGAAAAGAAAGTTAACCAATTAGAAAAGGAGATTCATGATCTTAAGGAAGAAAACACCTCCTTGAAAACTGAAAATGGGCAAAGGGAAGTAAGTAAAGTTATAAGAGACCAAGAAATAACAAAACAAAATATAAAGAATAAAAAAATAGAAGAGAATGTGAAACATTTTATAAGAAAAACAACTGACATGGAGAACAGATCAAGAAGAGAAAACATAAGAATAATCAGACTACCTGAAACCTATAATTGAAAAAGAATCTTGGTACAATAATACAAGAAATACTGAGAGAAAATTGTCCTAAAATGGTAGAACAAGAGGGGAAAGCTGAAATAGAAAAAATCCACCAATCACCACCTGAAACAGGTCCCATGAGGAAAACTTACAGAAATACTATAATTAAATTCCAAAACCCCCAGCTCATGGAGAAAATAGTATAAGAAACAAGAAAAAAAAATAAAACATGGCAGAGCTACAAGTAGTATTAAACAAGACCTAGCAGAGGCTACACTAAAAAACCACAGGTCTTGGAACACTATATATTGAAGAGTAAAAGAATTAGGGATGAGACTGAAAATATCATAGGTAGCCAATTGAGGCATAATCCTGAACTAAAAAAGTTGATATTCATTGAATTGCTGGACTTTCAGGATTGTATCACAAAAAGACCTGAACTCAATAGAAAATCTGACATCCAGGATCCAAGGGAAATAGAAGGTAAACATCAAAGATTAACTACCAGGGCCTCAATAAAGGACAGATGGTTTACTTTTTAATACAAGGATATGCAAACTGTATGTCTAATATTGTAATTAGTAACTGGGTAATTTGAAAGAAAGATTGAGGTAGATCTGAGTATGATATAATTCTTAAAAAGTAATACTGTTTAGGAAAAAGGTGAAAAGAGTAATTATACAAATGAGGTACAAGAAGAAGAACTGAAACAGAGGAATTAGATGGGGGAGGAGGTCTGGTAGTTCTGGATCCCTACTGTCATCAGGAACAGGTTAAAAAGAGGACAATACATTATCTATTTAGAAGAGCATACAAGTTTTCTAAATTCAGAAAGAAATAATAGGCTAAAGGGATAGGCAGTGGGGAGAAGATAAGGAAGGGAAAGAAGGTAAAGGAATAGGATGGGGGGGTATGCGAGGGTGTCTAGATTAACGGGAATGGGATAAAGATAGAATAACATGTGGAAGGCTATAAAAGTCTTCTAAATTCAGATAGAAACAGAAAGACAAGGTGAAAGGGTGGGAAGAGAGATTAACAGAGGGATCTTTGGAAGATGGTAGGTTAAGTAATCGGGGGCAAGGTAGAGGGTAGATGTAAAGTAGAGGAGTCAGAAAGAGTCAGGAATAAGATATATGTACAAACATAAAATAAAGATCAGGAGTAGAATTTATTAGGGACATAAGCAGGGGTAGTAATCATGATCTCAGTCAAAGTTAAAGCTAAACTAGATTTAATCAAAAGAGAAAAGTAAGGAAACTACACTGTATGTCAGCATAAGATTGGAATATTACTGTGGTGTAGGAAATGATGAGTTGGTGGACTTAGAAAAATATGGAAAGAATTGGACTTATGAAGGAAGAGGTTATCCAACATCAGAGAAACAGGACAAACAAGTATAGTTACATATATGCATATGACTATATATGTCTATATATGAGTATGATTATAGATATCTAGTTATACATATGTGTATGTAAATGTATATATGTACAATGTAGATATAGGATAAATAGGAATAAATAAGAGAAGGAAGGCATTATAACTAAGAAGCACTGAGAATAGCTTCCCTGTAGAAGACAGGAATTTAGTTGGGACTTATAGGAGGCCATGAAAGTCAGTAGGCTGAGATGCGGAGTGAGAACATTCTAGGAATGGAGGGTAGTAAGAGAAAATGCTTGGAGCCAAGAGATGGAGTGTCATGTTCTTGAAATTGCAAGGAGGCTAGTGTCACCCAATTGAAGAATACATGAAGTGGGTATAAGGTATAAGGAGACTGGAAAGGGCTTTGGATGCAAAACAACATTTTATATGTGATCCTGGGAGTATAGGGAGCTACTGGAGTTTAATGAGTGGGGTGTGTGTGTGTGTGACATGATTGGACCTGCACTTTAGGAAAAGAACTTTAGCATCTGAATGGAGGATGGATTGGAGTAGGGAGACATTTGAGGCAGGCAGACTCACCAGAAGGTTATTGCAATAGTCCAGGTGTGGGGTAATGAGGGTCTGCACTAGCAGTGCAGTAGCAGTGTCAGAGGAGAGAATGGAATATATTCAAGAGATACTGAAAAAGTAAAATCAACAGGCTTGGGCAGCAGATTGTTAGAGAGTGTGTATGTGAAAGATATTAAGGAAGAGACAAGGTTGATACCTAGATTGTGAGCCTGAGGGACTGGTAAGATGGTGTTGCCTTCTATTGTAATCGGGAAGGTAGCTATGAGGGTGAAGGGTTTGATGAAAGAATATGAGTTCAGTTTTGGACATGTTAAGTTGAAGATGTCTGCTGGCCATCCATTTCAAGATATCTGAAAGGCAGTTGGAGATGCAAGATTAGAGGTTAGCAGAGATTTTAGGGCAAGTTGAGTAGAAGAAAGAATCATCAGCATAGAAATGGTAATTAAATCTGTGGAAGTTTCACCAAGTGAAGAATAGAGGGAGAAGAGAAGAGTGTCTAGGATAGAACCCTTTGGGACAACTATGGCTAAAGGGTATGATCTGGGAGAGGAGCCAGCAAAGGAAACTGAGAAGGAGTAGTCTGATAGGTAGGAAAACCAGGAGATAGTAATGCCTCAAAAACCAAAAGAAGAGAATATCAAGGAGCAGAGAGAATGATCGACAGTATCAAAGGCTGCAGAGAGGTTTAGGAGAACGAGGACTGAGAAGAAGGCATCAAATCTCGTGATTAAAAGATCAGTGGTAACTTTGGAGAAACCAATTCTGGTGGAATGATAAATTGATCAATAAACATTTATTAAGTTCCTACTATGTGCCAGGAATTCTGCTAGCATTAGATGATGAAGATGGCCAGCAGACATCTTCAACTTAACATGTAGAGGAAAATTCTGGATCAAGACAAATTCACGTAATCAAATTTCCATTGAGTTGTCACTGTTGTGGGCAATACTATTATTTTTCCTGATTAATTCTCTGTACTATTTTTCCCAATAGCTGCTGTAAAACTCGTTTTCTCTGTCTAACCTCCTAATGACCCTTTCTCCCCTTCTATCTCTTGCTCTTGGTAGATGTCTTTGGCTTCAATTTTATTGAGTTGATAAAGACTGCTATAGCTGCTTTTCATAGCCCCAGAGAAAGAAGACTGATTCACCAAATCAACAACTCATTATTCAATATCTCCAACTTGAGACATTATAATTATCTCAAATTCAACATGTCAAAAACAGATCTCATTATCTTCCCTCCAAACTCTTCTAACTTCCCTATTTCTGTCGAGGGCATAAACATCCTTCAGGCTACCCTGTTTGCCGATCTGAAAGTTTTCCTTGAATTTTCACTCTTCATCACTCTCATATTTTCATCACCATCACCGTTATCATCATCATCATCATTGCATTTTTATAGTATTTAAAGTTTAAGGTTTGCAAACTGCTTTATTTTTATTTTATTTAGTTTTAGTTGGAGGTGATCAGGGTTAAGAAACTTCTCCAGGATCACATAGCTAGTAAGTGTCCGAGGTCAAATTTGAACTCAGATCCTCCTGACTCCAGGGCTGGTACTATATCCACTGCAGAAGCCAGCTGCTCCTGCAAAGTGCTTTATAAGTATTATCTCATTTTTTCCCCCTCACATCAACCCTGGAAATTTGGTGCTATCATTACTTCAATTTTACAGTTGACAGAACTGAGACAGAAAGGTTGAATGACTTGCTTAGGGTCACATAGAAAGTAACTAAGGCAGATTTTTGAGCTCAAGTCTTTCAGATTCCAAATCCTACACTGTATCCACTGCACCAAGTAGTTTCTGTCAATAAGTTGCCTTAAATTTCTTTTACTGGTATAATTGCTATTTCTTAACATTTCTAGCACTTTTCTGAATTATTAATAATGGGTAGTGGGAGCATTTTTTATTTGTGTCAATACTTCCAAAGAAATGTCTAATATTTCTCTGTTACATATAATGCTATTAGTTGAGTGTGCTTTTTCATCACATTACATTCTGTGTGGATTTTTGTTGTTGAACATAATTAATTTTTTAAAACAGTCTTCATGGGGTTAGGTATTTTAGCATAAACAAATATTGATCTTTGTCAAAGGTGTTTCCCCCCCTCAGCTTATTTATATCATTGTATATTTTAAATGTTATCATTTTAATACAATTAAATTATTGTTTTTCTAATTGTTATATTGAAAAATCTTTGTCTTTGGTCCAGGATATTATTCAAAAATTTGCATCAATATTTTTCATAATGGTCAGAAGTTCTTTGTTACTTTTATCCTTACGCAGTTTGTCCCTACCTTTTTGTACAAAATTGGTTTCATAAAAAAGAGCTTGATAGAACGTTTTCTTTCTAATTTATGGCAGATTATTTGTGTAGTTATAGTTGAGTGCAGCTAGACCACACAGTGAGTAGTGCTGCATCTGGAGTCAGGAAGACTCATCTTCATGGGTTCAAATGTATGTAGTCTCAGACATTTAAAAGCTGTGTGACCCTGGGCAAGTCACTTATCCCTATTTGCCTCAGTTGTTCACCTGCAAAATGAAATGGCAAACCGCTCCAGTATCTTTGCCAAGAAAACCCCAAATGGAGTCATGAAAAGTCAGACACAACTAAAATGACTGAACAAAAAAAATAATAACATAACTATTAATTGTTCTTTAAAAATTTCATAGAACACACATGTAAATCCATAGTGACAAAGATTTTTTTTTGTAGATTTAGGGTTTTTGTCATAACTAATGTGTGATGTTTATTTCAATATTCATATCCCACTGATGAACATGCTCAACACCTACTTCTAACAGTGAGTACTATATATCTCAGATATGACTGCAAGTTCAAGATGATTAATCCTCTCCTTACCCCAAATCTGACTTCATCTTCATGTTGATTTCATTTAGGAAAGTGTTCAAATTACTTAATTCACACTGATGTGTCAGAGAAATTCCTAATATACAGCCTTCTCTTTTATCTTTAGAAAAGGATTTTACTTGAAGAGAA
This sequence comes from Pseudochirops cupreus, assembly GCA_028627135.1. Taxonomy (NCBI): domain Eukaryota; kingdom Metazoa; phylum Chordata; class Mammalia; order Diprotodontia; family Pseudocheiridae; genus Pseudochirops; species Pseudochirops cupreus. Next base: position 106,298,772 of record CM053581.1, on the reverse strand, counting down.
AAATACTTAAGGCAAAGTAATGAATACAATTGCAAAATTTCAAGCACTCAAGTGTGTAGTGAGAATAAGTATTTAGTTATTCAGTAAGACAATAAAAAGAAATTTCTCAACTTAGCATGATTGTTACTGTAGAAAAAATAAGTTTTGTTACCTGGATTAGATACTTGGCCAACTTTAACATATCAATCCATTTTGTTTTAAGCTTTCATTTTGTGGTTGAATGATTTTTAATATATTTTCTTTTTTTTCCTTTAAGTTGCTTTTCAACAAGATAAGTACTTGGAGCATATGATGTAAAGATCAGAAATGACAATCACAAGGAGGCAGAGCCAAGATGGAGGCTTAGAAGTAGCAAGGTTCCACAGCTCCGACATAGCCATCTCAAATACCCATAAAATATGACTCTAAACAAATTTTAAGGCTCCAAAACTCACAAAAATACAGAAAAACAATTTCCCACTGAAGGCAGCACAGCAGGAAGGGCTCATCCCAGCACTCTGGGAGCCAAAATCAGCCCAGGCTGAAACCACAGCTTGGCCCCAGGGCAACGAGGACAAGCCCCAAATGGAGCCTTCAGGAGAGTGGATCAGTGGCAGCTGTGGCAGTTTCCAGAAATATCAAGCCATAAGAAACAAGGACTAAGTGAAAGGTCAGTGGAACTCAGCTTAATTTGGGGGAGAAAAAGGGTCTGGCCAAACTGCATCCAGGGCAAAGAAGCAACAGAATCCACAGCCCTGAAGCCACCTCCATGTGGCTGCTTCAGAGCTCCCAGCCTGCAGAATGCAGGGGCACCAAGTGATCATTCAGAGGCTAAGTGCTCTTGCATTGAGCAGCTTGGATCCCAATTGTGGTCTTTGGTGGTGGTGCTGGGCTGCATTTTCAGTAAGCCAAAGCAGGTGGAGGCTGCAGTGGCCTCCCAATAGCTCTGGCAGCTGCAAAAACCCCAGTGATTTGGGACAGAGCTCTCCCCTCTGGAAGCAGAGTTCCACAGAGCTAAACAGTCAAGTAATTGACTGGCAACATGAGCAGGCAAAGGAAGCAAAGTAAGAACAGCAATAGAACTCTAGATTCCTTCTTGGGGGACAAAAAGGATCAAAGCATGGAATGGGAGGAAGACAACACAGTCAGAACTACCACATCAAAAGCTTCCAAGAAACATGAAGACTGCCTAAAAGCCACAGAGCAGCTTAAGAAGGATGTTGAAAACCAGATTATTAGAAGTGGAGGAAAAACTGGGAAGAGAAATGAGAATGATGCAAGGAAATCATGAAAAAAGAGTCAACCACCTGACTGAAGAAGATAACACCTTAAAAAATAGATTAATGGTAAATGGTAATGGCAATAGATTAATGGCAAATGGTAAAAGAGGCCCATAAAGCCAATGAGGAGAATAATGCCTTAAAAAGTCGAATTTGCCACATAGAAAAAGAATCTCAAAAGCTTTCTGAAGAGAATATTTCCTTCAGAATTAGAGTGGAGCAAATGGAAGCAAATGACTTTATGAGAAATCAAGATACTATTAAACAGATCCAAACAAATGAAAAAATAGAAGGCAATGTGAAATATCTCCTTGAAAAAAACCACTGAGATGGAAAATAGATCCAGGAGACACAATTTAAAAATTATTGGACTACCTGAAAGCCACAATCAAAAAAAGAACCTAGAAAGCATCCTTCAAGTAATTCTCAAGGGAAATTGCCCTGATATTTTAGAAACAGAGAGCAAAATAGAACTTGAAAGAATTTACTGATCACCTCTTGAAAAAGATCCCCAAAAGAAAACTCTTAGGAATGTTATAGCCAGATTCCAGAGTCCCCAGATCAAGGAAAAAATATTACAAATTGCCAAGAAGAAACAATTTGAATACTGTGGAAACACAATCAGGATAACCCAGGATATAGCAGCTTCTACATTAAGGGACAGAAGGGCCTGGAATGTGATATTCCAGAGATCAAGGGAGCTATGATTGAAACCAAGAATCAACTACCCAGCAAAATTGAGTATAATGTTTCAGGGGAAAATATGGTCATTCAGTGAAGTAGAGAACTTTCAAACATTCTTGCTGAAAAAACCAGAACTGAAAGAAAATTTGACACTCAAATACAAGTAGCATGAGAAGGTAAACATGGAAAAGAAATCATAAGGAACTTATTAAAGTTGCACTATTTACATGCTAACATGGAAAAACGATAAGTGTAACTTAGGAAACTTTTCTCAGTATGAGGATAGGTGAAGGGAATACAAATGTATGTATATGTATACATACACATATGTCTATACAGGAGGGTTTATATATGCGTATGAACACCTATCTGAGTATATGTATATATGAGTATATAGAGGGCGCAGGATCAATTGAATAGGAAGGGACAATATTCTAAAAGGTGAAAGGTGGGAGAGGATTAGAATGAGAGGAGACAGGGAGAGACAGAATGAGGTTAATCATCTCATATAGGAGAGGCAAGGGATAACTGTTACAATGGAGAGGAAGAACAGGAAGGCAAAAGGGAAAGGTCAACCTTAATCACATTGAATCTGGCTTCGGGAAGGAATGACATAAACTCTAAATTGGATATCTTGCCACACAGGAGAGTGGGGGCTATGGGGATGAGAGGAGGGATGATGGTGGACAGGGCAGGGTGAGGTGGAGGGTTGCTGGAAGTACACACTTCTGTAAAGGGACAGGGACAGGGACAGGGTAGAGAATAGAACAAGGGGGGAGGCGCAGATAGGAAAGAGGGACATATAATCAGTGTCTCACAATATGCACACTATGGAGATGTTCTCTGTAATTACACACGTACAGCCTGTATTTAATTGCTTATCCTTCCAGTGGGGGTGGGTGACGAGGGAGGAAGGGATATAATGTAGAATTTTAAGTTCTATAATTAAATGTTAAATATATATATATATATATATATATATGTATATATGTATATATATATATATATTATTGTTATTATTAACTACATCCAACTGGGAATTAAGATATACGGGCACTGGGGTAGGGAGATCCATCCTGCCCTACTGGAAAGTCAGAGGGGCAAGGGGGAGAACATAGGAGAAAGCAGACTGGGGAAGGGGCTATACAGTGGGATGGCTGTCTTGAGGTGTTGGGTAGGGGAAAGATGGGAAGAAAATTTGTGACTTAAAATCTTGTGGAAATGATGTAAACAAGAAAATAAATACATTAATTTATTTTAAAAAAAAAGAAATGACAATCACTCTATACTCTATCCTGGTTAACCTACCTGTAGTGTTGTGTTCAGTTACTATGCACCTATTCTGAGTGAAGTGTTTTTATAAAGATATTGATAATACTACACCAATTACAAACCAAAAAAGCTATTTAAATCCTACCATGTGCCACAGTAGGTGCAGGAGATGCAAAAATGAAAATTAAACTGTCCCTACCCTCAGGGAATTTACAAACAATCTGGGAAATTGGCTTATAAAGACAGAAATGCATAGAGAATTAAAGTCATATGAAAATTGATCAAAATACCTGGGTATATTTTGTCTGCTTCAGAGGAGCCTTCAGAAGAGCTTGCTTTGTTACTTCAAATATATGAAGTACTCTATATAGAAGGAGGATTAGATTTGTTTTGCTTATCTCCAGAGGGCAAACAAGAAGTGATGAGTATAAATTGTAAAGAAAAACATATTTTGGTTCAGTATAAGAAAAACATTGTGAAAAATTTAAACTTTCCCAAAAAACAATGAGCTACCCTATGGGCAGCAAGTTCTCCATTACTAATGATCTTCAGAAAGTAACTGCATGACCAATTTTGGTATCATGGAAAAGATTTTGGTTGAGGCATGAATTGAGCTAGATTGCTTCTAAGGTTTCTTTCAAGAGGAGATTTTATGATTCTGAGTACGTTCTTTAAAAAGCTATCCAAAAGTTACATAATTTTTTAGACTTCAACAGAATAGACATTGTATGCAGCAATGAGAAGACACAACATGTTGTTGCTCCATTATTGTTTTTGACTGTGTCTTCATGTTTGATAATGGACTACAGTTGACTGTAGGCACACAGTCTTAAGTGTAACAATCAGGGCAAAAGAGTTAAGTGACAAAATTTCCATTTTGTTCTTCTTCTACTATTTTTTTTTTGTATTCATCTCATCCACATATATACAGCCTTCAAGCATCATTGCATTCTGTACTGAATCTTCACCCTGAATAGCTGTCCCCTTAGGTGTTGCCTCATATTTCTAACCTTTCCTTTATCCTTCTCCCCCTATGATTCTACCACTCTTTTGTTCCATTTTCTGAGTTCCTTACTAGAGTCATAGAATGTTAGTGAAGGAAAGAAACATATCTAGTCCAAAACTCTCATATCATAGAGGAAGAAACCAAGTCCAAGAAATATTCATTTGAGGTACATAGTTAATAGGTGATAAAACCAGGGCTCAAACTAGAACTCCTGATTCCATGTTCAGTGTTGTTTTTCCTCTGCTTCACAGATGATGGGATAAAGTGAAAAGCATAAGATAAAAGTATAAAAAAGTTACGATTTTAGTATTGACTCAAAATTAATCCAAAACAAATTTATTAAACGTTTACTATGGAGGACTCCTTTCAGGGGTATGGTGAACATAACTGAATCCTATTGAAAAAGTACCTGTAAGTCAGCAAGCCAAGCAACTTAAAAATCTTTTTACTAAATGCTTTTGCTCAAATTGGTTTCTATCATCAGGTTCTAATCTCTCCATTTTTATAGCTATTTGGCACCCAATCAAAATCTTAAATCTATGAGAAAAGCTACTCACTTTCCTATGGATGTGAGCAATATTGCCCTCTACAAGTTACCTACACAATGCTCCCCTCACTTCTGCTTTAACAGCCAATAGTTACTTGGTTTTTGTTTTTCTTTTTTTTACAAAGAAGGAGCTTACCAGTTTACTTGTATTTTGGATGGTGGACACGTCTTTGTTGAGTGATGAAAATGTCTCTCAAAATTCAGTGCTGTCAAATAAAAGGATGAGTTCTGTAGGAACAGTAAGAAATGCTGACCTTGAACCAAACTCTGGGGTCAATATTTATAACAAGGAGGCAGAGCCAAGATGGCAGCGTGGAAGCAGGAAAACTGCAGCTCCCACATAGCCACCTCAAATACCCATAAAATATGACTCTAAACAAATTTTAGGGCTCTAGAACTCATAACATTACAGAAAAACACATCTCCCACTGAAGGCAGCTTGGCAGGTGGGACAGGAAGGGTTCATTGCTGCATGCTAGGAGCTGAAACCAGTCCAGTCTGAAACTGCGGCTTGGCCCCAGGGTTGCCAGGACAAGCTGCAGTGGGAGCATTTAGGAGAATGGATCAGCCACAGCTGTGGCAATTTCCAGAAATATCAAGCCATGAGAAATAAGGAGTAAGTAAAAGGTTAGTGGAACTCAGCTAAATTTGGGGAAGAAAAGTGGTCTGGCCAAACTGCCTCCAGGGCAAAGAAGCAGCAAAAGCCATGGCCCTGAAGCCACCTCCATGTGGCTGCTTCAGAAGCTCCAGGCCTGCAGATTGCAGGGGGGCCAAGTGATCATTCGGAGGCTAAGTGCTCTTGCATTGAGCAGCCTGGATCCTAATTGTGGTCTTGGGTGGTGGTCCTGGGCTGCATTTTCAGTGAGCCAAAGCTGGTGAGGGCTGCAGCGGCCTCCTAACAGCTCCGGCAGCTGTGAAAACCCCAACAATTTGGGACAGAGCTCTCCCCTCTGGAAGCAGAATACCACAGAGCTAAACAGTCAAGTAATTGACTGGCAACATGAGCAGGCAAAGGAAGCAAAGTACGAACAGCAATCCAACTTTAGATTCTTTTTTTGGGGACAAAAAGGATCAAAGCATGGAATGGGAAGAAGACAACACAGTCAGAACTACCACACCAAAAGCTTCCAAGAAAAATGTAGAATCATTACAAGCCATAGAGCAGCATAAGAAGGCTTTTGAAAACCAAATTATTAGAAGTGGAGGAAAAACTGGGAAGAGAAATGAGAATGATGCAAGAAAATCATGAAAAGAGAGTCAACCACCTGACTGAAGAAAATAACACCTTAAAAAACAGATTAACACAAATGGTAAAAGAGGTCCAAAAAGCCAATGAGGAGAAGAATGCCTTAAAAAGTCGAATTTGC
>CM053581.1:106281945-106292537 GCA_028627135.1 Pseudochirops cupreus | reverse complement strand
GAATCTCAAAAGCTTTCTGAAGAGAATATTTCCTTCAGAATTAGAGTGGAGCAAATGGAAGCAAATGACTTTATGAGAAATCAAGATACTATTAAACATCCAAACAAATGAAAAAATAGAAGGCAATGTGAAATATCTCCTTGAAAAAAACCACTGAGATGGAAAATAGATCCAGGAGACACAATTTAAAAATTATTGGACTACCTGAAAGCCACAATCAAAAAAAGAACCTAGAAAGCATCCTTCAAGAAATTCTCAAGGAAAACTGCTCCGGGATTTTATAACCAGAGAGCAAAATAGAACTTGAAAGAATTTAATGATCACCTCTTGAAAAAGAGCCTAAAAAGAAAACTCTTAGGAATGTTATAGCCAGATTCCAGAGTCCCCAGATCAAGGAAAAAATATTACAAGCTGCCAAGAAGAAACAATTTGAATACTGTGGAAACACAATCAGGATAACCCAGGGTCTAGCAGCTTCTATATTAAGGGATTGAAATGCCTGGAATATGATATTCCAAAGATCAAGGGGGCTATGATTAAAACCAAGAATCACCTATGCAGCAAAATTGAGTATAATGTTCCAGTGGGAAATATGGTCATTCAGTGAGGTGGAGGACTTTCAAGCATTCTTGCTGAAAAAACCAGAACTGAAAAGAAAATTTGACACTCAAATACAAGTACCATGAGAAGGTAAACATGGAAAAGTAATCATAAGGAACTTATCAAAGTTGCACTATTCACATGCCAATATGAAAAAAACAGTAATTGTAACTTATGAAACTTTTCTCAGTATGAGGTTAGGTGAAGGGAATACAAATGTATATATACAAATGTATACATACACATATGTCTATATAGGAGGGCATATATATGCGTATGAATACTTGTCTGAGTATGGGTATATGTTGAACATAGAGGGCACAGGATCAATTGAATAGGAAGGGCGATACTTTAAAAGGTGAAATTCTGAGGTTGGGGGGGAATAGAATCAGAGGAGACAGAGAGAGACAGAATGGGGTTAATCATCTCATATAGAAGAGGCAAGGGATAACTGTTACAATGGAGAGGAAGAGCAGAAAGGCAAAAGGGAAAGGTCAACCTTACTCTCATTGAATTTGGCTTAGGGAAGGAATGGCATAAACTCTAAACTGGGTATCTTGCCACACAGGAGAGTAGGGGGGATGGGGATAAGAGGAGGGATGATGGAGGGCAGGGCAGGGTGGGGAAAGGTTGCTGGAAGCACACACTTCTGTAAAGGGACAGGGTAGCGATTAGAACAAGGGTGGGGCAGGATAGGAAGGGGGGACATATAATCAGTCCCTCACGATATGTCCATTGTGGAGATGTTCTGTGTGACTACACATGTACTGCCTGTATTGAATTGCTTGCCTTTCCAGTGGGGGTGGGTGACAAGGCAGGAAGGGAAAGAATCTAGAATTTAAATTTCTATAATCAAATGTTAAAAATATGTATATGTGTATGTATACACACACACACACACATACACACACACATATATATATAATTATTATCATTAACTACATGCAACTGGGAAGTAAGATATACAGGCACTGGGGTAGGGAGATCCATATTGCCCTACTGGAAAGTCAGAGGGGCATTGGGTGAGAACATAGGAAAGAGCAGATTTGGGGAGGGATTATACAGTGGGATAGGGCTGTTTTGTGGTGGTGGGCAGGGGAAAGATGGGGAGAAAATTTGAAACTCAAAATCTCATGGAAATGAATGGTGTAAACAAGAAAATTAATTAATTAATTAAAAAAATTTACAACCAACATGGTTGTAATCATCCAACCAAGGGACGTAGGAACTTGTCCCCCAGGATTGTTGTTGTTCAGTCCTTTCAGTTGCATTCCACTCTTCATGATCCCATTTGGGGTTTTCTTGGCAAAGATACTGCATTCCCTTCTCCATTTCATTTTAAGAAGAATAAACTAAGGCAATCAGAGTTAAGTATCTTGCCAATGTCTAAAGCAGGTTTGAACTCAGATCCTTCTGGCTGTAGGGTCAGCACTCTATCCCCTGCACCACTTAGTCTGCCTTCAGAATTCCCTTCTCTTACCAGTTACTACTTCCTTTGCATGGCAATCTTCTTTCTCTCCCTCTGATTTCCCAACTCAATCCCTTGTGTTACTGTTTGACCACTAACTGGGAAAACTGATACTAGCCTCATTCCCCATTTATTTCTCTGTGTAGTATAACTGCTAAAATTTTCAGTGACCTGTTCTACCTATTTGCAGATATGACATATGCCAATTATGTGCTTATTGGGGTTATTGTTTAGTCATTTCAGTTGTGTCTGACTTTTTGTGACCTATTTTGGGGTTTTCTTGGCAAAGATACTGGAGTGGTTTGCCATTTCCTTCTCTAGCTCATTTTACAAATAAGGAAACTGATGTGAGTAGGGTTAAATGACTTGCCCAAGGTCACATAGCTGATAAGTATGTGAGGCCAGATTTGATCTTGGGTCTTCCTGACTCTAGGCCTGATGTTCTTTCCACTGCTTCATCTACCTAGAACTATGTACTATATAACTACAATTTGATGCAATTCAAATACTGACTCATTTGCTTTCAATGTGACTTTGGGCAAGTCATTTAAATTCTTTGAATCTATTTTTTTTTCTTTTATATAAAATGAAATAGGTGAACGACATGACCTCAAATGTCTCTTCTAGCTCTAGAGAATTCTATATTCTTCTCCCTTTACCAATTATTATCATTTTTTAACATATGAACCCTAATGCAAAGTAGTAATTACAAACAATAAGGCTAGTCTGGTGGGGGAAATGTTTGAAGGGTCACTTTTTAATGGCCTTTAAATCATATTCCCTGGATAGCTGTCCATATGAGCTGTCTTCATATAAGAATGGGACTGGGAACAGACATCCAATATCAATGAAGTCTTGAGAAACCAGACTTATCAGAGGTTGACATGTGGACCTTGTATCTTCAGAAAGTTCATAATTGTCGGTTTGTATCTTGAGTGTCCCTTGAAAGCTGACAGCACTAGAAGGCACATTATGATTGTTGGGGTTGAACTATCCCATTACTTGATAATTCAGTAAATGTGAATTCCTTTTGTTAGCCTCACAGAGCCCAGAACAAGGCAGAGTGAGCTTGCCCCACCCCACATCAAAGTCCACTCTTCCTCATTAAAAACAAATGCATCAAAATGCCAGAGAAAATTGGAGGCAGGTTTGCCTGCTTAATTGGCTTAGGTGATCTGTAACTACACATCACTAATGCATTCAGGAGATGTAAGGAAGCTCAAGCCATTCTTTTTATGGAGAAATATTACCTTACTCAGGAACTACACACAGCATGAAATTCATTAGTGAGGTTTGTGTATTTGAGGAGAGGGAGTAAGAAAGGGAGGTCAGATAGAAGTACAACCATGTTCCCATGGTAACAAAACTAGCAGCCTGACTACAGCTCTGTCTTGGTTCTATATTTTTAAGAATTTCATACCTATCAGGGGTCCAACATTCCCTAGGAGGGAAGCCTAGTCTCTCTTCTATACATTATGAGTTTTTCTATTTCTCCAAAGAGCACCACAAGCCCGAGAGAACAGAGAGGAAGCTTAGAAATGTGGAGAGGTATTGGAGGGAAGAAATAGATCTGCCATTCCATAACTGATACAAATTGTCATTGACATAATAAGATAGTGGGAATGGGAAAATAGGGAAGGAAAAGAGGGAGGGGTGAGATATCCCCTAGACTTTACAGAACCCAATTGACTGCTCACCTCTCCATCTATCTCCATTTCTTTTCCAACATCACAGTTGCTGGCTAATGTACCCTTACAACTCAAAAATCAGAGAAACAAAGATTTACAGAATTAGTGATTTGGAAGCAGCGGTATATTACGGCCAGCTCAGGCTCATGAGGGAGGATTGTTACATTTTCAGTGTGAGCATTTACACCTCAGAAATTAGAAAACATTACAAATCAGGGCTTAATTTTTATTGTTTTGTTGATGGAGAAATTGATGGGGAAAAATATTAATAATGGACATTAAACATCAAAATGTGTCCTGAGTATATTCTTTTTCTAGAGAGCTGATTGCTAAATACCTACTAGCAAACTATGGGTTGAATTCCTCCATCACTAAAAGAAACCCCTACTATTTCATGGCTATCATGTAGTCAAGTCTTCAGGTTTCTCTTTAAGGTGCTCTAAGGAAAGGAAACCCACCTTCTCTCATGGCTGTACAGTTTCTTTTTGGTCATCCATATTAGAAGATTTTCCATTACATCCAGGCTAAATTTCCTACTTTTTAACTTTCACCAATAGATCCTGGTTTGCCCTTCTAGCCAAGCCTATTATAGAGAAATAACGTCTTTAGAAGTCAGATAGCTTACTCAGTTCTGGTTCCACCTAGAGTTTCCCTTAATAGATGATGATGATTTTGATGATGATGATAATGATGATATTGATGGAGATTGTGATAGTGGAACTGTTGAGATGATAGTTTTTTCATGCTATTTATTAAGGTTCTGACAAACAGTTCATGCTAATGAAGCAAAACTTGTCAGAAGTTTGGCATGCTCTATCATTTTTCAAACTGAGGTTAACGTGAACTTAGGGGAAAAAACATGATCAATAAATTAAGAAAGACAGTCTCTTTTCTTTGATTCTTCTTGTATTCTTCTACCAGTTCTTATGAAAATAGGCAAGTGAAAATGACAGTCATTTTGAATTAAATGCTACAATGATGGGTTGGGCATTGTTATCTTGATATTTATGTATGTATACACACACACACACACACACACACACACACACACACATATATATATATATAAATTTAATTAATGATGATGAACCATGAGATATTATTTTTATTGAAATATTAGTGTTTAAATTCTTAAGTTATTTTAAAATTATTCAAACATTTCTCATACTTTTTTTCTATTTTAAATTTTTAATTATAAAAAATATGCAATTATGCAGCAAAGTATCACAATGTTTAGAAAATTAGAGACAGGGAGACCTGAGCTGAAATCCTGTATCAGCCACATATTAGTTATGTCATCCTGGATAATTCATTTAATCCACAAAAAAGGAGACAGAAAAAAAAGTGGTTGAATAGTTAGAAGAACAACGAAAGAGTGGAGTCCAGAAAACCTAGAAAGAAAAGAGCATCAGAGAAAAGAAAATAATCAATAGCATCAACGACTGCAGAGAAGTCAAGGAGAATAAGGCCTAAGAAAAGTCCATTGGATTTAACCACTAAGAAATCACTATGTAAAATCAAGATGAGAAAAATATCTACTGTGTATGAGGGCTGAGTGGGAAGGGAAGGAAGGAAGGAAGAAAGAAAGAAAGAAAGAAAGAAAGAAAGAAAGAAAGAAAGAAGAAAGAAACAAGAAAGAAGAAAGAAGAAAGAAAAGAAAGAAAGAAAGAAAGAAAGAAAGAAAAAGAAGGAAATCCAACTTGCCAGCACCAGTTTTGTTCACAGGGGGCAGCTCCTTTCTACTCACTTGTTGTTTTTCCTTCTTTATGGAAGAAAAACATGACATCAGGGAGGTGAAGACATGACATGCAAGTGAAACAGATTTAAATGAGGGAGGGCTATGCAAAGTGACCAGCTTCACTTTTTCCTATGGAGCTCTTTGGGTGCAGTGTCCAGATATAGATCTGGAGATGGCCCAGGATGCAGTGGGAGATCTTGGCCTTTTTGAGCTAAGGTCTATAACAACCTCAGTCAATGAATGAGAGTTGCCTCAATCAAACCGAGACCAATTAAAGAGCTTAACTTGAAAAGACTAAGGTCCTCCACTTTTGCAAGTGATTCCAATTCATCTCATCTATTCCAATAGATTTCCCCCTCTGTCATCCTCACTCTTTTACTTATTTTCAATCACTATGAACTAGTTCATTCCTCTCTACCTATAAACATATCCATGTCTCCTCCCCAACCTCCTGAAAATAAAAAACAAAAACAATTCTCACTCTATTCATTCATCTCTGCTAACTACCAACCTATATCTCTTCTGCCCTTTGTAACTAAATTCCTTGAAAAGGCTGTCAAAAATAGGTGTGTCCACTTTCCCTCATCCTACTTTTTTCTTAACTCTTTATAATCCAGCCTTCCACAGAAACTCCTCTCTCCAAAGTTACTAGTGATTTCTTAGTGGTTAAATCCAATGGACTTTTCTTAGGCCTTATTCTCCTTGACTTCTCTGCAGTCGTTGACACTATTGATTATTTTCTTTTCTCTGATGCTCTTTTCTTTCTAGGTTTTCTGGACTCCACACTTTCGTTGTTCTTCTAACTATTCAACCACTTTTTTTTCCCTGTCTCCTTTTCTGGATCCTCTTCCAGATCCATGCTCTCAAACTGTAGGTGAATCTCAGGGGTTCCTCCAGGGCGCTCTTTTCTTCTCTGTCTTTTCAATTTCATTTACTGATATAAATTCCCAGGACTTTAAATACCATCTTTATGCTGATGACGCTCAGACCTACCCTTTCTGCCTGACGCTCTCTGCTGACATCCATTCTCATATCTCTATCTGGCATTCAGCAACCTCTAGCTGGACATCCATTAGTATCTTAAGCTCAATGTGTTCCAAACTGAACTGATTATCTTTCCCTCTAAAACTTTCCTCTTTCCCATCTTCTCTATTACTATAAATGGCAATACCATCATCCTAGTCACTCAGGCTCAAAATCTAGGAGTAATTCTGGACTCCTCCCAATCTCTAACCCAACTACATTCAACCAGTTGCCAAAACCTATTGATCGCACATTTGGAACATCTCTTGAGCATGCCTCTTTCTCTCCTTTAATTAACATTACCACTCTAGTGAAGGCTCATATCACCTCATGTCTTGATTAATGTAATAGCTGACTGGTGTTTTTTCCTGCCTCAGTCTTTCCTCACCCTAAAAGGCCGGTCTCATCACATCAACTCCCAACTCAGTAAACTCCAGTAGCTCTCAATTGCATTCAGAATTAAACCCAAAATGTTCTGTTCATTCAGAGCTATTCTTCATAACATAGCCCCCTTCTACCTTTTAAGTCTCCTTACACCTTACTCTTTATTATGTACTATTAGATGCAGTGACGCTTGCCTTCTGGCCATTTCACAAGCAAGACAGTCCATGTCATGTCTCCAAGCTTTTTCTCTGGCATTGTCCCCCATGACTGATGCTCTCCCTCCTCCACTCTGCCTACTGACCTCCCTAGTTTCCTTTAAGTCTTAACCCAAATCTATTTTTTTTACTGGAAGCCTTTCTCAAACTCTCTTAATTCTAATGCTTTCCCTCTATTAATGATTTCCTATGTATCCTGTATATAGGTTGCTTTGTATATATTTGTTTGCATGCTGTCTTTCCCATGAGTTTGTAAGCTACTTGAGGTCAAGGACTATTTTTTGCCTCTTTTTCTATCTTCAGGGCTTAGCACAATGCCTGACACAGAGTAGACAATAAATTTTTGTTGATTGGTTAATTGATTGGTGGTTATTATGGAGAACGTAATTATGATAGTTATGGTGATTGTGGATGATGAGGAAAATGAATAGGATTGTAATAGTGGTGGTGCTGATGATGCCATTGATAGTAGTGATGATAATGAGGATTAGAAGAATTATAATATCTAATATACATACATACATACATACATATATACATACATGCAAGTGCACAAATATTATACATATACATATGTATATGTGTGTGTGTGTATATGTGTATATATACTATGTGCTAGTACTGTGCTAAGACCTTCATAATTATCTCATTTGATCCTCACAACAATCCTGGGAAATAGGTGCTATTTTCATCCCCATTTTACAGATGAGGAAACTTTGACAAATAGAATACAAATGACTTGGTAAGGGTCACATGGCTAGTAAGTCTCTTAGGCCAGATTGAACTCAGGTCTTCCTGACTCTACTCCCAGTCCATTAAATGAGCAATAAATTCTAATATTACCTAAACTGAAAAAAGAAAAGACACTACCAATTTTTTTGCATGAAATAAATATGGTATTTAAACCATGAAGAGAAAAAAAATCCCTGGTTCATATAAAATTTAGTTATATGTTAGCAATGAGTCTATAGCAACATATACAAAATAATATGCACTATGAATAAATTGGAATTCTACCAGAAATATATATGGAGTTCAATATTAGAAAAAAAATACAAAATATAATGTTTAATTATGATTTTAGATCTATATTACATCAGTAAATGAAGAGAAATATTTTAAGAGGATAAACATTCATCTACCTTAAAGCATAATACAAAGCATAGATATGAATGGAATTTTCCTAAACATGGTAAAAAAAAAATTATCTATCCAAAACTAAGAACCAGTAGTCCCTAATAGTGGAGAAACAATAGATGTTTTTGCAGTAAGACCAGAGTTAAAGCAAGGATTTTTTATTTAAAACTATTATTTGATACAGTAATAAAAATAATAGAGATAGCAATACAGTAAGAAAAAGTAGAGGGAATAAACATTGTTAAAGAGCAAACAAAATTATTTACTTTTGTAGATGAAATGCTGTTTAGAAAATACAAGCTAATAAGCTACATTAATAACATCAGCAAAGAAGCTGAATATGAAATAAATATCAAACTTTCTGTATATTACTAATTAAACCAAGTAGGATGTTATAAAAAGATAAATTCCATTCACAATCACTATAAAATACATTAAATATTTTGGAGCTTAACTACCAAGGCATATATGAGGAATTATATGAAACTAACTACAAAATATTGAAATAAAGAGAAACTTGCATACCTACTCATGAATATTTATTGCTCATGGTTGGGCCATGCTAGTATAATAGTGATGACAATAGAACTGTATATAAATTAATTTGCTTATTCTCACCATTACAATCAAACTACCAAATGACTGTTTTATAAAACAACAAAAAAAACCCAACGTCATAAAAATACAATAATAAATTTTACCCGGAGTAATAAAATATCAAAATCTTAAGGAAGATAATGAAGGATGGTGTGGGGTGGGAAAATATCAGTGAAAGGAACCTAAGACTACCAGAATTCAGTACTATGTAGTAGTCATCAAAACTATTTCATGTTGGCTATTTTTAATTGATCTTTTAAACAAATTAGGTCCACTATATACAGAAGAAATCAAATGTAACAGATTAGTAAGCAATAAACTCTATAAGGATTCACTATTTAATAAAGGCAGTGGGGAAAACAAATGAAAAAGAAGTCTTTCAGAGATTAGGTTTATACCAACATCACACAACATATACCACAGTGAGCTCTAAACAGTTTTACTGGGAAAATATAATTACAACCAAGTTTCTCTAATAAAGCTCTGAGATCAAAGATTATAGAGAATTCATTCAAAAAATACAAGAACAAGAACCATGCCCCTGTAGTTAAGTGATCAAAGAATATGAGCAGGCAGTTCTCAAGGGGAGAATATTAAGCTATCATATTCCCACATACCATAATAAGAGACATGAAAATTAAAACAACTCTGTGGTCCTGCCACAATACCATTATATTGGTAAAGATTACCGAAAAATTAAGAAATTTGTTGTTGTAGGTGATGATGAATACTACTATGTTACAAATTAATTCAGAAATTCTGGAAATAAATTTGGAACTACATTAAAAATTTCCCTATATTGCATATGTGTTTAACCTGCTGATAATATTACTTGTCATATACCTGAAAGACCTAATAGAAATAATGGAAAGTACTCATCTGTATAGAAATATCAGGAGCAGCACTTTTTGTTTCAGCAAGGATCTGAAAACTAGCGGTGGGGTCCTTACCCAGCAAGGGATGGCTAAAGAATGTTATATTGATGGAATGGTATTGTACTGCAAGAAATTATAAAAGGAATAGAATCTGGAAATAATTATGTGAATTTGATGTGCAGTGAACTGAAAAGAACCAGGAGAAAACATTATATAATAACAATACATTAAAAGCCAAAAAATTTTGAAAGATGCAAGAGTTGTGATCAATGGAGTGACAAAATTCAACTCAAGAAGACTCTTGAGGAAGCATGACTTGCACCTCTTGTAAGAGGTTTTAAACTAAAAAGGCAGAATTAGATAAATTCCAAACATAGCCAAGATATGTCTTTGTTCTACTTGGCGATGTTTATTTGTTTCATGTGAAGCCTTTTTCTTTTTCTTTATCTTTTTTGGAGGAGGGTGGGGGAATGGGGAATGGGACCTGGGAGGGAAGAAGAGAGATAATGATAGTCTTGACTGTTCTGCAAAAAGAGAATAAAAGGAGGGAAAAAGTATCAATGAAACATTTAAAATGCACAAGAGAGAACAAAAGGAGTTCCAGAGTGAGGGACTGACAAGCAGGAAAGCTCTGTTATTACAAACATACACATGTATATACATATATGTACATAGTATATAACAAATATATGTATATTTATGAAAGTTCTACATAATAGATATTTGGAATGTCATTCCTGATTTCTTTCAATCCTTTTTATACCGAAATATTCATGTTTGTTTATGTTTGTCATAAATGTTGTCATTCTGAATTGAATAATAAAATAAATAAAAATCTTGGGAAAAATAACAAAAATTTTATAGAGA
>CM053581.1:106262822-106281445 GCA_028627135.1 Pseudochirops cupreus | reverse complement strand
GCCGAGGCGGGTGCAAAACCTCTGCCTTTCGCTTTTCCGCTCTGGAGGCCTTCTGGCCGGACTGCTTATCTTCCCCTTTCACAAATCCCATTCACAGCTGCCGCTAATCCACTCACCTGAAGCTCCTCAGCTCTTCCTGTCCAGCTGTCCCCGGGGCCCAGCCGCGGCTTCAGGCCAGGCTGGTTTTAGTTCGTAGTGCTGATATGGTTCCTCATAGCCGAGCTGACTTTAGTGGGAAGTATCTTTGTGTGCGTTTTGGAGTTCCAGGATTGGTTTAGAGTCCTATTTTATGGGTATTTTGGGGTGGCTATGTGAGAGCTGCGATGTGTTGCTGCTGCTACGCCGCCATCTTGGCTCCACCCCCCTATATGTTTTTTTTTTAATTGGACTTGATTTTATTCTTGTTAACAGATGTTCAGTTATTATAAGTTTTGAATTAGTGAAATAAGTGCAAATAATAAAAAGTCATTAATTCAGTCTCTCCCCTTTTTTGGACTTACAGGCTTTTAGGGGCTGTGTAGATTTTTATTTTTACTTACTAAGTTTTCTTTCTGAAAGTGAGTTTAACAAAACAGCAAGAATGTTTGAAACACCAGATATTCTCAAAGATCTACTTGCATTTTTGTTCAAACAAATTACATGCTAATTACAATTATACATACATATATGTAGATCTATCTACGTATAGATTAGATATACACATGTATATTCATAAAGCAGACTCTTCAAGGTAGAATTTTATTCATATTATGTTGTCATACATAATTAAAAGCATTAAAGAAAATTTTCTTTAGTGATAGTTTATAGATGAGATTTGCCACTAACTAAATAGAACTTCTTGCCAATTAATTCATAGTAATGATGTTTTATTGTGATTTCACAGCAAATACAGTTTTATAGATGGAAATAAGCACTTTCAAACTCCTTGGATCTGCTTGAGGATGTATAAGACATTTATTGCTAATTGCAGAATGTACTATTGATTTTGGAGATACTTTGGGTGAATGGAGTAGGAGTGTCAAGTTAATAAAATTATGCTCAACAAATATAAGGGTTTTGTGTTCATTTCTTTATCACTAGTAGTCCTCCTTTCTTCTACCAAATTTTGCATTTACTTATGGCTACTAAAAGTCTCACTGCTCCATGTTATGCCTTATTGCCAGCCCATGTTCCCTTATGAGCTATGTCCCTACCATTAATGTGCCTGACCTGTTAATGTACTCCAGTTTAAGCAAGTACATTTTCTTCTTCAAGAAAAGCTATGGGATTGATGTTGGCATAAATGGGATGTATTAAGGATCCCTTTAATATGGTACTTTTATTTTATTTGCCTTCATAGGCTATATAACAATTAGTATTGGAGAATCCTCAGAATGGTGATTTCACAGTGGATATGCCACTATCATGTTATCCAAAGCTTTTTTTTTTAATAGTTCAAATCTTTTTATTTTTTTTATTTTTTTTTTCTTTTAAATGACTTGTTTATTTACTTTTAATCTACAAGATTCAGTTCCACATTCACCTGAGTTTCAGATTTTCTCCCCTCCCTTCCCCCGCCCCCCCGCCATGGTGGCGTGCGATCATGTATAGGATCTGCAAATACTTTCACATTGTACAACAGTCTGGTTATATAGAAGGGTTGTAACCAATGAGCGTTCACTGGGAAAAGAAAAAAAAAAAGCAAAACCAGACATGAAAGAGAATGATAGCATGTTTTGCTATCTTTTTAAATGATATTCTTCCAAAAAATGGTATGCATACTGAACTTGGAGTAAGGAGACCACGCTTGGAATACTGCCTCAGACACCTATTGACCATTCACCTTCCATTTCCTTGTCTGTAAAATGGATACAACCATAATTATACTAGGTACCTCAAAGGGTTATTATGAGGAAAATAGTTGATGAACTATATAAATGTGAGATATTGTGAATTATGTAAGTCTCCAAAGGTTCCTCTTTCCTCTTTAGAGAAATAAATTCTAGGTCTCACACAAATATCAACGTCCAACAAATCTTATTACACAATTGTCCTGCTCCTACAAAATCTCTCCTTATACTAGTGACACTTTGACTTCTGATAATTCTTTTGAATCATTGATGTTGAGCTATTTTCATGGAGCTATGTAATGGAGGATTGAAATGCTTGTTGTTTGTCATGTATGTTTAATATGAATTTTATTTCATGGATCTCCTACTCTGGGAGTCAGGAGGTCTGGATTTGCTACTTACTACCTCTGTGACCTTGGATAGGTCAGTTCACCAATCTGGTTCTCAACATCCTTATCTGTAAAATGAATAGCTAGGATTAAATTACTTCTATGATTCCTTCCAAACCTAAAGCCTTTGATACCATATACATTTTCATTCATTCATTCATATACACATACACACACATACATGATTCATACATATATACATATGTATCTGTATGCGTGTATAATCTATCAATTTCTTTTTGAAGGTCACTTTTAGCTCTAAATTTTATGATCTTATTAATTATCTTCTGTCCATGAGTTCCTAAATCCCCCTTCAACCTCTAAATTTCTTAATTATATTATCTACAATATTAATCTGTCTAAACACTTATTTAAATCATTAAAGAAACTATCATTTCATTATTCTTTGTTAACTCTCTTCATCAATAAAGACCAAAATATCCACTCACCCATCCCATGCGTTATGAAGTGGTTTTAGTGAATTACTTTTGCCAAAAAATAAACACAACGTGGGACATCTATGATAAACCTCTCTGATGCTGGTCCTTGAACAATGAATAGACACATGGTCCTTTGCTGAGCCCATGCTTAATTCTTTTCCAATTTGGTAGAACCAGTAAGTTTGTGTTATAAGAACTTAGATTCAGTCTATATCAAAATGGGGTATTGGAAAAATATTTTATGTGGTTTATATACACTACATAAATATAACTGTAAGTTCATCCATCCATCCATCCATCCATCCATCCATCCATCCAAACATCCATCCATGAATCTAAGGCTAGAGCTACAATAAATGAGGAATTTTAAGAATAATTTGGCAGAAATACACATACATACATCTGTGAATGTGTATTTATTCAGTTAATAAACATAGAGTAATCACTTATTAACACTATTGTAGTTACTGCATGAATAAAGTGTGGCTGTTGCCTTCAAGGAATTTATCCAGAAGGGATAAGGAACAATCCAAAAAGGGTGATATGTGCTCTTTGTAATATAGCTACAAAATGTTTAAAATTATGAAAAGGAATGATAATGTTAACATTTATTCTTTTCTAGATTGTAGTTCTTCTGTCAACTTTATCCCATGAAAGTTATAAACAGTCAGAAACTGAACAATTCTCCATAAAACTGCTATTTCAGTATATTTTATGTGCCTAAACCATTTTTGTATCTGTCCATGGAGATGTTCCAGGCACATAATCAAAATAGCTGAGCTCCCATACTCACTTATTGATCTGTGACCAGAGTCTTGAAGAATTAGATGCATATTTCACAGGTGTCATGGCTGAACATTTGATTGAATGAACTGCAACATTTAACCAAAAAGAGATTATATTTGACTTTCTATTTAAGGAGTTTGATAATGGTTCAGAATACAGCATTTTAAGGTTTATAATATGCTGCACATCTATCATTTCACTTGATGTCCATAACTCTGGGAGGAATATGTACAAAATTTCATAGATTGATAGGACTGAGATCCAGAGAGGACTTAAAAGGTCATCTAGTCCAACCCCCACATTTTACAGATGTGGAAACTAAGATTACAAAACTCAAATTCAAATTGTCAAGGTTACATAGTTGAACTCAATCAGAACTAAAAGTATTTAATACATCCTCCTTCCATCTGAGTGAGATAATAAAACCCTCCAAAACATTCCTAACTAATGGGCATCCATCCTCTATTTGACAATATCTTGTGATATTTTTTAAAATCATTTTTGGACAGCTCTACTAGTTGAAGGTTCTTTCTATTGAACCTAAGTAAGTTTCCCTGTAACTTTAACATATTGGTCCCTTCATCAATGCCAACAGGGCTTCGATTTCTCAGATTTGAAGACTCCAGATATATAAGCCAAGAAACACAACTGACAAGTAAACTGAGCAAAAAGCTGCTATAGTAATGTGAACATTTAAAAGTTTGAGAATCATAATTAGACACTTGTCCATTATATTAATTCAAATCAATTTAAAAGTATGTTTATTACTCATATATTACATTACTTGATTTTGCTAAAATAGAGATAAAATGAAACTGGTCTGGTCATTAGGGGCTTAGAATCTACTGGGAAGAAATAACATACATACATACATACATACATATATTATATATGTATATATATATATATATATATAAAGATAAAATAAAGTGATATATTGGAAGCATTAATAACTAGAAACATATGGAGAAAAAACTCTTCTAATAGATTGCACTTGAATTGAATTTTGAAGGAAGCAAGAAATTCCGATAGATGGGTGTTAGGTAGTGAACATTCTAAGCACATAAAACAGTTTGTTAAAAGTAAAGTATGGAGCAGGGGTTTTTACCCTGAGGTTTATGGACCTCCAAGAAATCCATATATAGATTTCAGTGGGTTCATGAACTTGAAATTTTTAACATACGTAAGTGTATTTCAATATAATTAGTTGGTTTCTTTTGTAATCCAAGATATTAAAAACAGTATTCTGCTGAGTCCATAGGTTTCACCACAGTAAAAGGGTTTCCTCTCTCTCTCTCTCTGTCTCTCTCTCTCTGTCTCTGTCTCTCTGTCTCTCTCTCTCTCTAACACACACACACACACACACACACACACACACACTCAACTAATAAACATCTATTAAATCTCTACTATGTGTTGACCACTGTGTTAAGTGCTAAGGATTCAAAAAGAGACAAAAAGACTGCCTTCAAGAAGCTCACAATCTGATGAAACACAGAAAAAGCTAAGAACCCTTGTTATAGCAGACCAGAAGAGGTGCCAGGACAGAGTCCTTCATTGTATTTACATGTATTGTTCTTATTCTGTTGTTTCAGTCATATATGACTCTTTGTGAATCCATTTGAGGTTTTCCTGCCAAAGACACTGGAGTGGTTCGCCATTTTCTTCTCTAGCTCATTTTAGAGATGAGGAAACTGAGGTAAACAAGGTAAAGGATAACATAGCTAGTGAATATTTGAGGCTGCATTTGAACTCACACCTTCTTGACTCCACACACAGCTCCCTATCCAATATACCACCTAGGTGCCCATTCACATGTACATAAGGTAGCATATGGATAGTGATTCTGCCAAAGAGACTTTTGAAGGAATGATTAAACTTGTAGGAAGAGAACTATGAGAGAAGTGTCATTAAGACTTTAGAAGAGAACATACAAAAGGAACTAGTGTCAAAGGCTACAAATAGTTTTTTAAAAATGACTAAGAAATGGTTATTGGATTAAGAAGTTTGAAACACTGTTTATGACTATCATTAGTGCTTACTGACCATCTTCATCCTCTATCTTTCTATTTCTCTCTCTCTCCCTTTCTTTGCTCTCTCTTTCCCTCATTGTTCCTATTAAAAAAGATAATGTCTTATTTTGCATCTTGAGTTCATTAATTTTCAGAAGATGAGTAGAATGATTTGTCATTGGTTCTTAGGACTTGTGATTTGTCAGCATTCTTAAGTCTCTCAAACTTGTTTGTTTTTACAATGTTTTTGTTATTGTAAAAATTGTTCTTCTCATTCTGCTTATTTCACTCTGCATCAGTTCATACAAGTTTTCCCAAGTTTATCTGAAACAATTCCTTTAGTGACTTCTTATGGAACAGTAGTATCCCATTACGGTCATGTATTGCATTTTTTGTATCTATTCTCCAATTTATAAGCATACCCTTAATTTCCAGTTCTTTACCACTACAAAGTATGGTTTAAATATTTTTGTGCATAAAACTCTTTTTCTTCTTCATTGATCTCTCTGAGGCATAATCCTAATAGTGGATAACTGGATCAAAGAGTAAATACAATTTAGTAATATTTTGGTCATGGTTTCAATTTGCTTCCAATCATTTAATGGAAAAAGTTATGTAGCCTCTGAACCTTTATTCTATCAAATAAGAGCAATAATACATGCATTATCTATCCAGTGTATGGACTGTTCAGGGAAGACAGGCACCTCTGGTATGAGAGCTTGTCAAGTCCTTTTCCAGTCTACTCATCCTCCCTTAATGTCCACCTTTCAGCCAACTCTCATCAGTGGCTCTAAGAAACTGGAACATGCACAGCAGTCACACCTCAGTAAATCCATCTTGGCAAACAGGCTAAGCCAGGTTGAGGGTAATTGACAGGTCTCAAACCCATCAGTGAGTTAGGGGGATATCTACTCCAAGCATATGAAAATTTACCCCAGAAGAATGGATGAATGAGAACAATTCATTCCA
Organism: Pseudochirops cupreus; assembly: GCA_028627135.1. Lineage (NCBI taxonomy): Eukaryota > Metazoa > Chordata > Mammalia > Diprotodontia > Pseudocheiridae > Pseudochirops > Pseudochirops cupreus. The sequence continues at coordinate 106,275,020 of CM053581.1, read as the reverse complement.
ATAGCCATGAATGCAGCTGAAGCATTGTGGAATGCTTAGAGAGTGGTCAGACACTGAAGATGCCAACATCATCCATTGTATCCTGGGACATTGTCAGTCATCCTAATTTTTGTCTCCCCCCTGTACTTCATTGATTCTGGAAGAAAATGTGAGGCTGATGACTTTGTGCAACTCTCCCTCATTTAAATTCAATTTTTAATCAATTAAATACATCACCCTATGATGTCATTCCTCCTCCTGGGGAAAAAAAAAGACCACCACCAAATGCTCACAATTAAAATTTAACAATCTGTTCTTTATCTAGCCATAGGGCCTCTGTTTTAGTAAAAACCTGCATACATACATATACAAAAAATATGTACACACACACACATATATATATATATATATATATACACACATATTCTGACTCACTTAAATCCAATTCACTTGTACCTGCCTCCTAATGCCATTGACCCATTTGAAGAACAAAGGACAGACAACAGCAACAATAACAAACACACACATATATACATAATGAGTAGAACTTTGCATTTGGAAAATACTTTACAAATAGTATCTTAGTTTTTCTGCACAACAACCCTGAGAAGTAGGTGGTATATATTATCCCCATTTTCAGATGAGAAAACTGAGGCAGACAGAATTCAAGTGTCTTCTCAAGGGTCACACAGTAAGTGAATGTCTGAATATGGATTTGAATTCATATCTTCCTGATTCCAGTCCAGTATTCTTTCCTCCACACCACCTAGCTTCATGGGTATATACACATATAAAGAAGATACAGATATGTGTACATCTAGATAATACATGTTTTCATTCATGTATATGTAGAACAAATATAAAAAAAGTCAGTGTAAATTTAAAAAGTGGTTAAATGTAAGATAGCTTGAGGGCAAGGGCATAATACTTGAACCTATCAGGGGAAAATTGGGGGAAATATAATGAATTTTGTTTTTAACATGCTCAGCTTTGAGATGCCTGTGGGATAGTTACTTGGAAATGTCCCACAGTCAGTTGTTAATGGTAGACTGGAGTTCAGGAAAGAATTTGGGACTCAATATATAGAATTGTCTGTCATTTGCATAGGGATGATAACTGAACTCTTAGTAGCTGATAAAATCACCATAGGAAACAATATAGACAGAAGAGAGGAGGACCTAGGACAGCCTTCAGGGCATTTCAAAATAAGTCACTGATAAGCTTAAATGATTCTCTCTAATTGGGAGAATTTTAGCCAGTGTGTCAAATTAATGATCTTCAAGTAGCAAAAGAGAAGAAAAATATATGTTTTAGGGAAGGAATGAGAAGAGAAGCTTCTGACACCCTGTGTTCATCCCAATTTGGTTAAGTGCTTGGTATGGCTAACAAATTATTGACTTTGAGCTAGGTCAGTTTGTAGCACTTTTTGCACCCCAAATTGAGCAGAATGCTTCACCTCTGGCTCTATGCCTGGTGTTTTTTGTTTATTTGTTTTGGGTTTCTTGGGGCTTTTTCCTCTTTCTTGATCTATGAGTTTTATGGAATTATCAGGAATACTTTGTCTCAGACGAGTCATGGCGGGATATCATAATTAACTCCTTAATTTCTGATCTACTCTCTCTCTCTCTAAAGAGCTAAATGAGTATGAAAGTAAATTCAAATTAATTTTGCTTTGACAATTCTTGGAAAAATTACCCAAAATTCTTTAGATAATGGAAGACATAACTGGGTGTCAAAGCCAGGAATGTATGTTAGTGGGCTACAATTTTTAAATGGTACAGTGGAAAGAGTTTAGTGGATATCATCAGAGAGATGCATGGATGAAAAAAATAGGTTGCCCTTAAAATGAAAATAAGGGACAACTAAGGGCAGCTTGCTTCCTTTGTTCATATCCTTATATTTTAAGACTCTCAAGGATGGGTACATTTATTGACATCAGTCAATAAACATCCATTAAGTGCCTACTAGGTGCCAGGCATTTTGCTTAGCCCTGGGGATGCAGAAAGAGAAAAAAGACAGTCCATGCCCTTGAGTAGCTCAATGGGTGGAATCTTTGTGGTAAACTTATTGTTATTAAACATTGTTATTATGTTATTAAACATGGACAAGAATGAAAAAGGATGGATAGTTGAGGATAGATTGCAATTTGTAACCTGATGAAATCAGATTTTTTGAGTATTTGCTTAATGGAAATGATCTTGGATTTGGAATCTGGAGGACTTAGGTTCAGGCTCTAGGTCTGATCCTTAGCTTCTTGAGCCTTCCACACTACACAGTCCTTACACCCCACTCTCACCTCATACTTCACACACATTAAATATAGGACCATTCACTGAAGATCTGAACTCATCACACTTTCCTCCATCAGCTCTCTGATGTTATCTCCCACATTCTAATCTGTCTCTCTAGTCTCTGAAAATTAGTTAGCCTTTTTCCTTTGCAAGGTCAGCCCCTCTACATGTGACCTTAGTCTCAACACCTCACATCTTCTCCATTACATTATCCCTACTCTCATTCCCACTTTCCCTCTAATGTTCAATATCTCCCTATCCACTTCCTTCCCTACTCCCTACAAGCATACCCAAGTCACTTATGTTCTTAAAATCAAACACAAGATTCTACTGTGCCTGCCAGTTATTGTTCTATATCTCTACTCTACTTCTCAGGTAAAATCCTTGTAAAAGATAATTCCATTTAGTGCCTCCACTTTCTCTTCTACTTTCTTCTAAAACATTTGTAATATGGCTTCTGGAATCACTGTCCTGTTGAAAGTGCTCTCTCCAAAATTATCAGTCCAGTGGTCTATTCTTGATCTTCATTCTTTTTGACCTCTCTGAATTATTTCTATATCATTGACCCTTTTCTGCTATTGCATATTCTGTCCTCTCCGGAGTTTCATGACTTCACTCTATCTTGGTTTTCCTCATATTATTTCGACAATTACTCTGTCTTCTTTGCTAAATCTTTGTTCATGTCATGCTCACTAGCTATCGATTTCTCCAAGCCTCTGTCCTGGGGCCTCCTCTCTTTTCTCCCTGCACCCTCTCACTTGATGATCACATTATCTCATCAAGTTTCCCTAGTTTCAGTTATCATTTCATTGGAGATGGTCCCCAGAACTATTTGCCCATTCCTAATATCTCTCTAGTCTTGTGTTGTTGTTCAGTTGTTTTAGTCGTATCCAACTCTTCATGAGCCCTTGAACCATAGCATACCAATACTGTCCATGGAGTTTTCTTGACAAAGATACTGGAGGGATTTGCCATTTCTTTCTCTAGTGGATTGAGGCAAATGGAGATTAAGTGACTTGCCCAGGGTCACACAGTTCATAACTGTCTGAGGTCAGATTTGAACTCAAGTCTTCCTGACTCCAGGTCCAACGCTCTATGCACTGGGTCACCTAGTTGCCTCTAAACCTTGTACCAACTGCCTATTACACATTTCAAACTGGATTCCCTGTGAGCATCTCAAACTCATATACAAAATAGATCTATCATCCATCCAATTCTCTTTCTCTCTCTCTCTGTCCTTTTCCCCCAAACTCACCTCTCTGGCAAAACTGCACTTCTTTTGAGTCACCCATGTTCATAATCTGTTATCCTTGACTCCTCTCTCTCATTCACCCAACACATACAAATCCTGTCATTTGTCTCTTTTCAGCATCTTTCTCATATACCCTCTACTTATCAGTCACATGGTCACCTTCTCAGTTCAGGGCCACAGAACCTCTAATGCATAACCTCATAAATGAACTTTTTTTCTCAATTTTCTCCTCATTCTAATCCATCCTCCACATACATGTAAAGGTGATTTTCCTCAAGTGTAAGTCTGATCATGTGAACTTCTCATTCAATAACACTCCAATGGCTTTCAGTTACTTCAGTGATCAAATATGAACTCCTCTGTTGGGCATTTAAGGATCTTCATAGTTTTCCCCCTTCTGATCTTTTAATGCCTCACTCCTTTCCACAAAGACTACAGTTTAACTATAATGGATGATTTGCTATTCAATCTGCCATATTATATCTTGGCAGTGGCTGACTCCCACCCCCACCACACATGACTGGTTTACTCTCTCTCATAACTTATGGCTTTTAGAATTCCCAGATTCCTTTAAGACAGTGGTTCTCAACCTTCTTAATGCCACAACTCTTTAATACTTGTGTGTGGGTGTATCTGCATGTGGGCGGACCCTTCTGGAGATGGATAGAGGAGCAATGTCTCAGTGCCTAAGACCATCAGAAATATGTGTTTTCCTATGGTCTTAGGTGACCCTTGTGACCCCTGTGAAAAGGTCGTTTGAATCCCAAAGGGGTCGCAACCCACAGGTTGAGAGCCGCTGCTTTAAGACATAGCTCCAAACTATATCCCCAGATGGTTTCTCCTGGTCCCCCAACTATTAGTTCTTTCCCCACTAAAGGCTACCTTCCATCTTCTCTGAACATATATCCTATATGCAGATTTGTATACATGTTGTTTCCCCATTAGAATACTAAATTCTTGAGAGAATGCATTTTTCAGCTTTATTTTCAGATTTCTAGGACTTAAATATAGAATTTGGTGAATGGTAAATGTTTAACAAATTTGTAGATTGATTGATTCATACTAGCTGTGTTATTTCATGAAAATTACTTCACATTGTTGAGATACATTTTTTAAATAGAAAAGATAATTACCCTATTTATCTCACAAGGTTATTATGAGAACGTCCATTGTAAAAAAATAAAGTATAATAATGGTTTTACGTATATTATATATTGTCTTAAATAGTGTATTAATTATATAATTTGTATAAGTTGTTTAAATGTATAATTTACATGCATTTATATAATAATTTATAGTATTTTAAGCTTTACAAATCACTTTAGAAATCATATTTCATTTTATCTTTACAAAAATCCTGGGAGATAGGTGCTAATATTGTCCCCATTCCACTAATAAGAAACTTGAGGAAAACAGAAGTTAGCTGAGTTGCCCAGAGTCACACAATTAGTAAGTATCTGAGGCAGGATTTGAATTTAGGTAATTCCTGGAAGTCAAGGTGCTCTATCCACCATTCCACAAAGCTGCTTCTATCTACAAATGTTAGTTGCTATGATTTTCAGAATCTGAGTTGTAAACTCCAAGTTTTATAACAAAAATCCTGAAAAATAGCCATTAAGTCTCTGTTTGTATTCCTTCAGTGACAGAGAACTCATTAACTCCCAAGACAGCCCATTTCACTATTGATCAAAGTATCATAATTCTAGAGTTAAAAGTGAACTCATGGGCCATCTTGCCCTGCCATTTGAGGCAACCGAGGGTCAGAGATTTATAGAAGCTAGAACAATTCAGTTTGCTGAGATTTTTTTTTTCATTTCCTCCAGACAGCATCTGCATATTTTTAAAATTCAACTTAATTCTCCTTACTCTTTCCACTGGAGCTAAGCATCACACATTGAATCCTTCTTCTAATAACAGCTTTTAAGACCCTTAAAGAACATAATCATTTTCCCTGTAAGGCTTGCCTTCTCCCTTTCAGTAAGTCACTTGCCTTTTCTTGGCTACCAGTTATTCAGTTCTCAAAAGAGGGAGTTGCACTCACTGATTTCCAAGGTTCCTTCCAGCTGTAATTGTCTATGATTCCCTCCCTCTCCTCCAATGTTCCTCAAATCTCTAATCCACTTAAGGCTTCCCCTTTGGGCCTATGGAGGACAGACTGTGCATTCTGCTTTGTGTGTGTGAGCTAAACACCATTCATTGTTGCTTTTAGAGCACTCTTGAAAGTTTGTTTATCCCTTGCCTGCATAAAAAATGAGTTGTGTTTGCACTGATCTGTAGGGTTTCATGAATATTAATCTTGGGTTGGTTTTTTGCTGTTATTTTAAAGCCCCTTATACCCTGTGCAAAGGAAAATGAGAATGTAATTTATCTTTTTGTCAATCTCAGGGTTTGAATAGGGTAAGTAAATCTCAGGCTTCCAACAAGCTTGATTCCTGAAGAGCATACATACAGAAAATATTAGGGTTTTTTTTGTTCTTTTTTGTTTTTATTTTAATTTTTTTACTCGGGGCTTCAGAGAACTCTTGACGGGTGACAAATATTCTCATTTCCATTGGGTTTGTGTAAGCAGTCAGGAAATGGTTCTGCAAATGGGTGAAAAATGCAGAAATCGAAAAGGCAGTTTATGAGTCAATAAAATTTGTAGTGGATTAGTTAACAGTTGTCAGTCTCTGGCTAGCACAGAGGAGGAAGGCCAATACCAACATGAGAGATACAGTATATTAACAGGTCATTAATGTCAAGGACAACATGGATTTTATTGTTTGCACAGAGCTCTCTACTAGATTGTACTTCAATATTTCATGAACCTAAGACTTTGTCAGGTGTTGGTGTTTGTGCCATTGAGTAGGTAGCTAGAGCCAAAGTAGGGAATTCTTTCACACTTAGACAAAAATTATTTGGTATGGTTGGAAAATGTAATTGGAGGGTAGGAGATAGTGGCTCAGAGACCAGGTAGGAGTGTGAGGTAGCACTGGTATAGACCATTCTATAATTGGCAGTACAGTCCATCCCCCAGACCACAAACAACACAGATGGCAACTGCCCTCAGGAATAATAGCATCCCATACTCAGGGAAATAAATCCCAGCAGGCAGATCCCAGCTGCCCTTTCCTCTGATTAGTTGGTTTACTCTAGGAATATCCATTTTAAGAAAAGGGCGAAGGCCAGTGATATGCAGTCCTTCTGTCCTCTATGGATTCCATTCCTGACTCTCCAGACTTTCTTGATCGTGCCACATGTAAGACCATTTCCCCTTCTCCAATCCCCCTTTTTCAGTTTCTTTTCATGTATTAATTTCCTCCAGTTAGAATATGTTTCTCGAAAGCTGAATCTCTCCTCCTCCACATTTATTTTTTTTATTTTTTATTTTTTGCTTGTATTGGTTATCCCACTGTTTAGCACAGTGTCTGGCACATAAAAAGGACTTAAGAAATGCTTAGTGATTTGACTGGTTGACTTGGCTGTTACAACCTGGGGCAAAATCCCATCTACTATGCCCTAGTTCTGATTTTGTGGATGGTAAACCTTCCCAGTCTTAGTTGACAGCTGGAAGGGTTTCTGAGGCTGAAAATAAAAATACTGCTTGTTCAACCTTCTAAGGACAAGCCTCTCCTACTTAAAACGACACCGGTCTTAAGATGGCTGACTTGAATTCTGTTACCAGGTCCACCCTTGAAGTGATTCCAACGTGGTAAGAGCTGCCTACTCTTACCCTGTGTTGGCAAAGTTTTCATGGCTCCACGGTCACCTCAGCAGCACAGTCAGATGCTGGAGGAAGATTTAGTGATAGCGTTCTTCGACTTGGTCATTCTTCATCACCCAGCTTAGGTTCAATCATTTAAAAAAAATATTCACTTATCTCTTTATTCAGTTATTTGTTTATTAGCTTATTTGTTTTGTTTTTCTTTTCCCATTCATTCATTTGTGGATTTTTCGCTTGGTTTATCTGTTTGTTTATTTGTTTTGCTTATTTTTTGTCATTCATTTGGTTGTTTGTCTTGTGAATGATGGCTATTGGTTCAATAACAGAAGAACTACGTTTTCACAGAATAGCTCAATCTTAAATTTCTGCACAAACCAGACCCCTTATTTCAACACAAAGTTAAAACTATAATGGATATATCAGAATTTTGGAACTTGAATGGACTTTAGAGTTCACTTAGCTGAAATCTCCCATTTCATAGCATTTCATAGGTGAAAATGCACTGAATTTAAGTCAAAAGACCAGTGTTTTAGACCTGTCCCTTCTATTTATTATGTGGGTGATCCTGGACAAGTCATTTCATTCATCTCTCTTTAGATTTCAATTTCCTCATCTGATAAGATTTGTACCTGATGCAGTCTAAGGCCCGTTCTAACTTTTTATCCTATTGGCATTCAAATGAGGAAAATAAAACCAATTTTACTCACTCCAAGATGCATTATTAAGTGTCTACTCCATAAGTCACAGGGGATACACAGGCAGGATGAAGAATAATGCTGCTCTTAAGAAACTTACTGACAAGACAGAACATGTAAACACTTGCATAGATTCATGATGATTTGCAGAGAGAAAACATTGACAACTAAAAAGGTTAGGAAAATCTTCTATCAGGAGATGGCAGATGAACATCAAGGAAGCTAAAGATTGTAAGAAACAGGAATGAGATATTCTGGGGGGCAGTATTGTTCATTGGGAAGAAGACTGCCTTAAAAGTGAGAGAACCTGGTTCAAATCCTACTGTTGGCATGTACTTAATATGTGACCTCGGGCAAGTCATTTAAGTCCCCAAGGCCTCAGTTTCAGAACTTGTAAAGGAAGAGGTTGGAGAAGATGCCCTCTGAGATCCTTTAAAGTTCTAGGTCTTTATGATCCTACATTATGACATTGTAAAGGCTGCCAGTGTAAAAACACTGCAGCAAGAGATGGAGATATAAGGGAAGGGCTTATGAACAAACAAGAGATAGAAAAGATCCCAGGAAGAAAAGTAGATCATTTTGATAACAAATTAAAATGTTTTTGTACAAACAAAGCCAGTGTAGCCAAAATTAGAAGGAAAGAGGAAACTGGGGTGTGTGTAGGGAAGTTGCAGCAAGTTTCTCTAATAAAGGCTTCATATCTCAAATATGCAGAGAACTGAGTCAAGTTTATAAAAATTTGAATCCTTTCTCCAATTGATAAATGGTCAAAGGATATGAATAGGCAGTTTTTAGCAGAAGAAATCAAAGTTATCTATAGTCATATGAAAATATGCTCAAGGGGCAGCTAGTGACACAGTGAATAGAGCGCCAGCCCTGGAGTAAGGAGGACCTGAGTTCAAATCTGGCCTCAGACACTTAACACTTACTAGCTATGTGACCTTAGACAAGTCATTTACCCCCAATTGCCCTACCTTCCCCCCTCCAAAAAGCAAAAGCAAAAAACAAACAAAAAAAACTCTAAGTCACTATTAATTAGAGAAATGCAAGTTAAAACTACTCTGTTGGTAGCTATGTAAGTGAAGAAAAGGGGATGAATATGGAAGTATAGGACATATTACTGCAGCATAGTTGGCAAGAGAGATAGGATCTGGGGGAGAAAATATGAGTAGTAAAAGTCAGGGAAGAGTAGAGGATTGTAAAAATCATAGGGTGGCTGGAAAGATGGCAATACTCCTTAAAAATAGAGAAATTTGGAAGAGAAGTGGATTTTAGGAGGAGTTAAAATAGCTATGGAACAGTTCTAGATGTCCTCAGACTTTAGGGCTGGATATATAGATTTGGGATGCATATACACAATGATACAAAATGAGCATTTTGGGACTGTTAAGAGAGAAGATAAGGAGAGGGAGAAAGAGAGGGAAGAAGACAGAAGAGAGAGAGAGGAAGAAGAGAAGGGAAGAAGAAAATAGAGAGAGAGAAAAAGAGAGGAAGACAAAGAGGGAGAAGAAAAAGGGAAATGAGAGAGAAATGAAGTAGATTCAAGAAAGAGTTCTGGGAGACATCCAAGATTATGATGGGGGCACGAATGATGATATAGCAAAGTAGACCCAAAGACAAGATTTAATTTGTGCAGTTTCATTTTTGGAAAAGCAAGGACTAGAATGCAGTCCTCTAGCCTCCTGGCTTAGGATTCTTTCCCTACCATGTGCCACAGTATTTATTATAGACTTAGGAAACTGATCCTTCAGGTTATTTAGGTAAGTACATTATATTTAATTTCAACAGCTGAGAAAGGTACAATGAAATCTGCCTGTGGTTGAGAAGAACAAAGAGGGAAAGAGTACTTTTGGTTCCATTAGAATAGATTCCATAATACATCTTTTGCATTTTCCAGAAGGAAACAACATTGAACTAGAGTCCCATGGGTGGCATCTTTCCTAATTAGTATGCTGATTTTTTTCCCCTAAAAGTAAAGGTTAAACAGTTGAGCCTCATGTATTACTTCTCAGACGAATTGTGTTATGCAACACTTTAGGGAAAGAGGAGATAGGGCACCTGGTTCCACTGGTGAAATAAGAGAGAATAAACAGTCTTTTGGAAAATAGCTAAGTAGAAATGCACATATGGTGTGGTGTCTTTCAGGGAAATTAAAGATTGGTTCTTTTTTTCACCCTTGCTTCTATCCTAACATCTATCAGTAGTGATCCTTCCTTGGATAGAGGCAGCTAATGCTGAGCATCTCAGAGCAATTTGGCTTATGGAGCTAGAGTGGTCAAATTCAGAAGTTAATACTCTGTGCATTTTTCATATATTTTATGTGTTTATCAATATAATTGTTGAACTAGATCTAGAGCTAAGATCATAGCTCTAGAGTTGGAATAAACCTTCAAAGTCATCAAATCTAGCCATCTCATTTTATAGATGAGGAAACTGAGGCATGGAATAGTAAAATAAATTGCCCAGAGTCACACAGATAATAACTATATTAAGCAATATTTCAACCCAGTTATTTCTGACTCTAAGTCCAGAACTTAACCCATTAGTGAGTCAGTCAATAAATGTTTATTAAGAGCCTACTATGGGCCAAAGATTGTGCTGAGCCCCAGGGAGACAACAAGAGGCAAAAGACATTTCTCAAGGGGCTCATGATCTAATGGGGGAGACAGCAAGTAAAAAGTAAAATGTACAAACAACCTATGTGTAGGATTACTAAGAAATAATTAAGAGGGAATGAATTGGAATTAAGAGGGATTGTGTAAGTCTTTCTGATGGGATTTTAGTTGAAACTTAAAGGAAGCTAGTAGACTGAGATAAGGAGGGAAAGCATCCCAATAGGGAATAGCCAGAGAAAATGCCCAGTCAAAGGATGGAATGTCTTGTTCATGAAACAGCAAGGAGGCCAATGTCACTAGGTGGTAGAAGACTAAAGTGTAAGAAGATTAGGAAGGGGCTAGGTTCTGAAGGGCTTTGAATGCCAAGCAGAGGATTTTTTATTTGATTCTGGAAGCAATTGAAAACCACTAGAATTTATTGAAAGAGTGACATGGTCAGACCTATGCTTTAGGAAAATCACTTTGGTGGATAGATGAAGGATGGATTGGAGGGGTGTGAGGCACATAGATTCACTAGCAAGCTATTTAAATAGTCCAGGTGTTAAGGACCTGCATCAGAGAAATGGTAATATCAGATAAGGAGAGGCAAAATCTAGAGATGTTGCAAAGGTAAAATAGATAGGACTTAGCAATGGATTAGATGTGGGATAGTGAAGAGTGAAGGATGACAACTAGAGTGTGAGCCCCAGGCCTGGGAAGGATGGTGGTGCCCAAGACATCAATAGGGAAATTGGTGGGCAAAATATTTAGGGAGAAAAAGAATGATTTCTGTTTTGGCCATGTTAAATTTAAAGTGTCTACTAGACATCTACTAGACAACTGTCTGAAAGACAGTTGGAAATGGTTAGTTTAGAACAGGTGGATTTGAGAATCATTAGCATATCCCGTGGTATCTTTCTTGAATTCAAGAATTATTATTTGTTTTGACTTTTAATCTCTAGCATAGTACCTAATGAACACATTAACTCTACACTCACTTTAGATTTTCTATGACCTAGATGAGGAATCTATTTCTTATCACTAGTATGACTTTTCTTCGAGGAAACACCAAATGCTCTAAATTTTGAGACATATGGGACCATAAGGTCTAGGGTTCTTGGAACTGATAGTGTCAGATAATAAGAAAAAAATGATGAAATTAATAATAATATAAGTAATATTTTAGGAATTTCTAAATACATCATTGTTGGTATTCCCTCCATGAAAATAGATGGTAACCCCTTTACAAACCTGTTGGGAAGCACTTTGGCTGAAAATTCCACTACCTTGCAGTGATCCTTGAATTAGACTAGTCCTTAGAAAACAGAAATGAAGCTCCTCACTGGACCTATATCTAAAGTATCTCTTGGTATAGACTTCAAGAAGCCAGAGACACTTCTCTGCCATGATGAAGCATCAAAGTAGGAAACTAGTTGAGCAACAATGGTATTAATAATAGTGATAATAATAGCATACACACACACATATGAAATCATATAGAAAGCAGGCCTTGAGAAGACATGGGTTTGAGTTCTGTTTATGTAAATGCTGGTTTATGTGATCCTAGACAAGTCATTTAACTTCTTGGTGCTCTAGGTGACTTCAAAGAGCTTATATTCCAATAATATGAATAAAAGAATGTTGACCAGAAAAAGCTGTTTGAACTGGAAAATCAAGGGATTGG
>CM053581.1:106242015-106262322 GCA_028627135.1 Pseudochirops cupreus | reverse complement strand
AATACATACATACATACATGTATGTATACATACATACATGTATGTATAGGAGGCTATATGTGTGTATGTGTAAGCATATGTGTGTACATGTATCCATAGGCAGAGGGCACAAGATGAGTTGAAGATGAAGGGATGATATCTAAAAAATAAAATTAATATGAGAGAAGAATATATTGGGAGAAGGAGAAAGAGAGAAATAGAACAATGTAAATTATTTCATATAAAAGAGGCAAGAGAAAACTGTTACAATGGAGGGGAAGAGGAGGAAGGTGAAAGGGAATGAGTCAACTTTAATCTCAGTGAATTTGGCTTAAGGGGGAAATAACATACATACTCAATTGGGTATCTTACCCTACAGGAAAGTAGGGGGGAAGGGGATAAAAGGGGGGAGTTAGAAGGAAATTCTTTTGAAAAGGGACAGGGTTAAAGTAGAAAATAGAGTAAGTGGGGGGCAGGATAGGATGGAGGGAAATATAGTTAGTCTTTCACAATATAACTACTATGGAAATGTTTTGTGTAACTAAACAGGTATAACCTGTATTCCATTGCTTGTCTTCCCAGTGGGGGTGGATGAGGAGGGAAGAAGGGAAAGAATCTGGAAATCAAAGTTTTTAAAACAAATGTTAAAAAAATAGTTTTTTTACTTGCAACTGGGAAATAAGATATATAGGCACTGGGGTATAGAAATTCACCTTGCCCTACTAGAAACTTAGGGAGGAAAGAGGGAAGATATAAGGAGAACAGATTGGGGGAAGGTGTATTCAGTAGACTCACTATCTTGGGGTGGGGCTAGGGAAGAGATGGGGAGAAAATTTGTAACTCAAAACCTTGTGGAAATGAATGTTGAAAACTAAAAATAAATAAATAAATTAAAATTTAAAAAAGAAGAAACACACGAATCTCAAAATGAGATAAAAATAACTTTGTTCACGATAAAATTATAAATAATAAAAATTTCAGTTAAATTTAAGGAAAGTGCTATTCTGTTCCACCTCTGTATTTACCACAGCAACGGCCCATACTTACTCAGGAAGGCATATCAATGGATAAGAGAAAGATTTTTTGAAACCTCCCGTACACCAATGCCCTGTTGAATAGAAACTTTTATGCCTCTGGGACCAAGGAAACTGAACCAACAATTCAAGTTCTACTTCTCTGGACTTACAAATCCCTTAGAGGGTCTTCTAGTCCTCTTATAAGTGAAATCAGCTGAATTAATACAAAGCCAGTATTGTTCCTAAAAGACCCATTAGGAACATTATCATAAGATAATTTGTAAGAATTTATTTCAAAAGTATCATCATCTATTCCCTACTCACTGGCAAGATCTGATCCACTGCTACTATGGTCCTTACTTTAACTTTTTCATTATTTTTTCAAACATAGGAATAAAGCAAAGTGGATTTCGTCCAATTCATTCTAACAACTCAGTAACACCTCTGGAAAAACCAGTGGAATCTTACATAAATTCACTTATGTTAATTTAGTTCAGTGAGATGGGAAAAAAAAAGGGGAACTTTACTCCTAGCTGATATAGGGCAGGAGGGACCCAAATGCATCCAATAAGAATTTGATTCAATTGCATATTACATTTTGGCACTGCACAATTTCTTGTAGCTGTTGTCTTTAATTTGACTTCTAAGAATCAGAATTCTCCTAAGGATTCTAAGCATCATAATTTTAAAACATGAAGCTCATCTAGAGCTCGTTTAGTACAATCCCTTCATTTTTCAGATGAGGAAACTGAGGAAGTGTATAACAGAGTCAGAATATGGACCCTAAAATCCAGCACTAATAAGGAAAATTGCTTGGCTTAATTAGGATTTACAGTATGGAGACAAACATTCCCTTTAACAGTGAAAGAAAGCTATTTTCTGTTTCAGAGTGGAATTTTCCACACATCACAGTGGCAGACACCAAGGAACAATGGAGGAGAGGGAGACAACAGAAAAATGTGGTTGTAGCTTATTCAATATTAAAAAAAAAGATAAGAAAAAAAAAGAAAAGAGAACACACATAGCCATAATACAGCTTCTGGTGCTATACACAAAAGAAGGAGGAAATGTGAAACTAAGATAATAAATCTCATAAGTCGCTGTATTTTAAGAGGAAGGTCAAGCTTTGCATTAGATAGTCTTTATAAGAGATTTGTAGAGGGACTTGAAATGCCATGAAAATGTCAACAGCAGCCACCACTCCTGAAAACAATAGTGTCACAATGAGCCATCTTCCTTATTGCATCACTTGCCTTTTGCATCTTTGTCAACCAAGTGAATTCTTCTGTCTGAAGGCCACTGGAGGTCAGCCTCTCGGCCAACAGAGTACCACCTACAGTTCTCCTGGAGACAGCTGCTGATTTAAGGGACTGATTTGAGCTCTCTGATTTTTTAACAAGTGTTGATTAATGTGTGAGAATATGACTTTGATTTTTGGTTGATTTCTTTTTACTTTTTTAAAGAAAAGAATTCTATTTATATGAGGAAGTTCAATATTATTTAAATTGATACTGGTCTGAACTGTCTTGGGAATAAACAAGATTTGTTACAGCTAGAAAATACATTTCTCCCTGGCCGCAAATAGACTTTTTTTCTTTAAAAAATAAGTAAAGCTGACAGATATAATAAGATCATGCCACATCACAACACATTATTAGTCCATTTCACTTGGTCTCTCTTGCATCACCTAAAAGCTTTGAAGGGAAATGAAATGACCCCACGATGGCTAGCAAAGCATGGTTATGTGACAGAAGGGTAGAGAAAAAGGCACATTCTAAGTGATGCCCTAAAACTATTGTTGTATTTATAGAATAGTACTAATTGTTCCTCTCCAGCTCTTGAGTATTGACAAGTGTATTCTCCTTATCCCTTGCATATAATTATTAATACCTTCCCAATGCTGAGCTAAACAAACAAAGAATAGAGACTAAAATTACAGCATTCTGCTCTGAAAAAGTGGCCAGCCTCTGCTCCATTTGGAAAAACATCAGATGAGAGATTACAAAGTTAACTATTCCTCAGTACCTACTTCCTCAAAGTTAGATCTATCATAGGATACTCTTCTGGGCCCAGCTTTTGTGTTAGGGCCAAATGAAAAGATCTGCTGCCTATGTGCAATGAAGCCTCAAATCCATTCCCATAGATTCTACAATCTCTCTGCAGAAAATTTTCAGGTTTATTTGTCTAGACTCTAGCTCTAACTTCTTTTCTGACCTTCATCCCTAACTGCTTATTTGACGTCTTGAACTGACTGTCTCATAGACAGAGGGTTTGGGGAAAGATATAATGAATTCAGTTTTAGAAATGTTGAATTTAAGATGTTGATGATAGAGAATGATGAGAGGTTGAGTGATTTGTCCAGGGTTACAGGCTTAGTAAATGTTAGAGGTGAGATTTGAACCTAGATCTTTCTCATTCTGGTTTTGCTTTCCATTATACCACACAGCCTCTCACAGGGGTGAACAAAGACAAAAATAAAACAACTCTCATCCTCCAATCTTTAATTCTATGGGGGAAGTAATATGTATGCATATATGAATTCCAAAATATATACATAATAAATGCAAGGTATTTGGAGGGGGTAGTGGTAAGGGAATCAAGAATTGATGTAATTGCATCAAAGTGAGAATATATACATACGTTATGTATATATATATATGTATATGTATATGTATATGTATATGTATATGTATATGTATATGTATATGTATAGAGAGAGAAGATCTACAGTAGAGCTTTGGAATATGTCCAGATTTAAGAGGCAAGAGAAAGAGGGTAAACTATCACAGAAGACAGAACTTGAAAAATATTTTGCAAATCATACACCTTTATCTAAAATGTTGGTTCCTTTTTCCTCATCCTCTTATAGAGCTGGATTTAGGTTCAAATCCTGTTATTAGACACTAACAAGTTATGTGACCCTAAGCAAGTGACAACCTATCTTTGCCTCAGTTTCCTCATCTGTAAAATAAGGGGGTTGTATTTGATGTTCTCTAAGGTTTTTTTCCACCTTAAATATAAGATCCTATGATAATTCTCCTTGAGCAAATTAGACTAGGAAAGAATAGACTTACTGTTAGGAAGAGAATTTGAGGGAAGAGTGTCAGTGAATCCAAGAAAACATAAAGAAAGAGGTCAGTATAAAAAACTACACAGAGGATAAGAAGAATTAGGACCAAGAAAAGGATGCAACATATTGCCAATGCTGACTTGCCTGCAAGAAGTGACTTTTTTTTTCTAAAGGAATCTGAGAAAAGTGGAACCAGAAAAACAAATGTGCAGGTGAATAATGTACCAGTGATGAGAGAGAGCAGATGGAGAGCCTAAATGTCCCACTGTTACCAATCAAAAGATCTATCAATCAGTCAATAAGCAAGTATTTTTCAAGTACCTCATATTACAGACAGTGTGCTGAGTTGGGGACATACAAAAAGTAACCCAAAAACAGCAGAAGGGGAATAATCTCTGCTCTCTAGATGTTCACATTTTCTTAGAAGAGAAATGAAGAAACATAGATGCATATTATTAGCAAACATATCTATAAAATAAATATAAAATCAATGCCAGGTAATTAAATATAATAAAGGAAGGAAGGACCCTTACCATTATTGGAGTAATCAAAAAAGTCTTTGTATAGAAGGCAATGTTCGAGCCATATTTTGAAGGAAGTGGGGAGGGAGAGAAATCCCTGATTGGGAGACAGGTAGTACAAAGTCATGGGTATTGGGAGAGGGTGTGTGTGAAGATTAGAAAGAAGTTCATTTTAGCTAAATGACAGAGTTTGGGAAGCAGAATAAAGGCTAAAGATCTTTAAAAAACAAGTTTGGAAAAATTAGAGGAAAATATTCTAAATATAAATGAGAATTCTAACACATGAAGAAGCTTGGATGAACTGGGATCTGCTCCAGTGGAGGGCCAGTCCCCATAGATCAAAACACAGATTCTTTGAAGGATTTTACCAAAGAGAAGACTGAGAGTCAGAGAATATTCATGACTTTCCTCTGGAATCATAGCTTGTTAGTGTCAGAGATGCCTTTTGAACCCTATCTCCCAACTCTGAATTCCTGATGAAACTAAAGTCCAAAAAATTAAGGCATAGTGACAAAAGGAAGAGAATTGGAAAGGATTGTACCCTCATTGAGTAGAGGAATGGGGAAAGAGAGAACATAAGATAATCTTCTAAGCAATTGTGACTTGGCTATTATTGAATTTTCAAAGAGCTGAGGAAAGCTGCCAATAAATTCATTTTGCTTCTGCTGTTAACATAACGTATCAGGTAGGCAGGCACGATTGGGCTTCATTTGTCTCAGGACTCTGGTACACACCGTCTGTTTTGAAATTTGAACATTATAAGACAGCATGACTCAGAAATTCAGAAAATTAAAGCTTCTCCCAGTAAGTTTGGGCTGGAGAATGAGAGTCACTGTCAGTGAGCATCCACTGTCAGGAGTTAGGCCGGTACTAGGTGAAAATGGGAAACAGGACGAGTAAAAAGGAAGAAGTATACAAAGGACTGGAGTTAAAAAAAAAACATTCTGGGAGTAAGGAGACATGGCTTTCTCTCTCTCTCTCTCTCTCTCTCTCTCTCTCTCTCTCTCTCTCTCTCTCTCCTCCTCCTCCTCCTCCTGCTCCTTGTCCTCCTCCTCTTATTATTATTATAACTAAACAACAAAAACAAAACTTTTAATTTTATCTTCTCTCAGGGCTTACTTTCTGCCTGACTCTGAAAGACTCATTCACACCAAAGTGTGAATAGCTAATAGCTGGTGAGAGTTTAATGTGTAAATGCTTCCTATAATGCAGATACCTGAATGGGGTGCATGTAGTGGAAAGGTCTTTGGACTTGTAGTCAGAACCCTTTGGATGGCATAGTGGCTTTGGGGAAGTTGCTTTGATTCATTGATACAAAGATTTCAGGGTTGTAATTCTTCCACTCTCCGCCTCAAGGGGTTTCTGTGTGGAAAGTGCTTTCAAAATCTTGAATTGCAAAGTCAAAATTCATTTGAAAAAAAGTTCCTTTTAACAAAGCTGATTTGGGTATAGAGGGATTTTAAGGGCTAGGAGACATTCAAGTCTCCTTCTAGCTGGGGATGTGATGTCAAAGGCTGAGGGAAAAAGGCAAATATTGTCTCAGTTCTCTCAGTTATATGGCCTCCTGTGTCTGAGGAAGATATTGCTACATTCCTATGGGGTTCAGATCACTGGGAAAAGGGGAAGCATTGACTTCATCGGACTGATCTTTAAATGCTCAAATGAGAATCTATCCCAAAGAGGGCTAGCATGAATTTTTAGCTTGCCTTGACTAAAGAAGACTGTGGGAAGGACGAGGGGAATAGAGCAGATTCAGCCTGAAACTGAATGGTTTGTATCTCAGTGCAGATCCTCACTGAGATATCAATCTTTTGGTGATCTATGAGGATGAAACCCTTGCACGTGGAACTATCTCACTGGCACAGTTCTGGGCCCCACACCAGTCTTCCTGCCTGAATGGAGTATGACTAAGATGACATCACCAAGCAGAGAATGGAAGCATGGGAGTACTTAACTATTATGCTCCCTTCCAACTCAAAATGCTGTTACTCAGTGATTCTGTTGACAAGTCCCTGTCAGGCAACAGGCATTCAACTGATCTATACTTCTTTATCTTTCTGCCCACATTCCCAGGTTTAACTTTATTCATTTTGAAACTGATCTTGTTGGGTTACAAACCTTTTCAGAAGCTGAATCTTGTCATGTTTCAAAGGAATGCATTTCTGCTCTTTAAATAGACCCCAATTTGGGAAGAGGGGGAAGAGGAAGAGAGATAATGAATGATAGAAAATAGCCATAATATCTGTCTGCACTTACTTGTGATTTGAAACCTTAATACTGACTTCTTGAAGATATCATAGCCTCAGGTGATTGGAAGCATCCACCCAAGAATGCAATAGAATTATGGAATCTCAAAGTTGGAAGGGAGACCAAAGATTGCCTAATCCAACACACTGTTGAAGTATGAATTCCCTTTATGGCATTTTTATATGTGGCCATATAGCTTCTTCTTGAAGACTAGATGTTGAACTTACTACCTCCCAATGCAGTCCATTCCATCTGGGGATGGTACAAATTATTAGCAAAATTTCCCTTAGAGTCTAATTTGCCTTTATGAAAATTCTTTTTAATCTTCCTAGATCTACCCTTTTGTGTCAAGCAAAACAAATATAATTAGTCTTCATGTGAAAGTCAAATGAATACTTAAGAGAGTACTTGTATCCTCCCTCTCTCACCTTCTGCTTCCTCCTCCACCCCTACTCCCCACCCCCAAAGATTTTCTTTTGCTCTGCTAGACACTCCCTGTTCCTTTAATCAATCCTTTCGATTCGGTCAGTGTAATCACAATACCCTAGAGATTAGATGAGCTCCTACTTGTCAATATACTTCTCTACTTTCATACCATTCATTAAGGAGTCTCCCTCCACTGGCAGAGATTGCAACTCTCCCATACTTTTTCTCATCCTGGGTGATTTTTGTCTATACCTTCCTGGGAATCTTTCAGTAAGGATCTGCCTAATGAGCTTGATACCTTCCTCTAATTCCTTTAATATCATGATCTTCCGTGGGGAATTTACTCAGATTGCTAGCAACCTTCCTAAGTGTATCTCCTAGAACAAACACTAACACCTCATATACGTTCTAAACAGTACAGAAAATAGAACTATTAATTATCATATTTATTCTAAACATTATCATTCTATTAATAGAACCTAACATCTTGTTGGTTGCGTATGTTTGCTAGTTGTGTCATTGTTGTGTTGACACATTGAGACTGATATCTACTACAACCCCTGGACTTTTCTCCAAATTCTTTTCCCAGCCATCCTGTAATAATGCTATTGATTCTTTGAACTGAAGTGTTAGATGTTCTATTTATCTCTCCAAACTTTTACCTTAATAGATCTGTCCTATTATTCTAGCCCATCAAAATTTTGGGGGGATATCAGTTCTACTTTTCAAATGACTACTTATGTCCTCTCATTTAATAATGTTTCTAAATGACTTTTTGGAAGTCATTAAAAGATATTTTGAATAATTAAAGCACAGATGCCTAGAGCACTTCACCAGATATCTCACACCAGGCTAATATTGATCCATTTATCAGGAAATAGGATTGAGTCCTTCGATTAGCTCCATTTCCACCTGACTATACTGTCATCCAGCATATCTCTCTCCATTTTGTCCCCAGGGTCATTATGAGATATTGTCATATACTTTGCTGCAACTCTGGCTTACCGTATCTATGAATCTTGGGCCCCTAAATGTACCTGAGTCCTTTTCAGGAGATCTGTGAGGTCACAGCTATTTTCCTAACAATGCTAACATATCATTTACCTTTTAAAATATTCTTCTCCTTTTCAATTATGTTTCCTGTGTGAAGCTGGATTTTCTTTTCAACCAATATATTATAGCAGACTAAATGCTGAAGCAGATATGAGAATCCAATTGTATTTTTCCTATTAAGCTGGACATTAGAGATTTGCAAACATATGTAAAACAATGCTAATCTTCTCACTAGTCTTTTTTTGAAAAATACTTATTTTTAATAAACGTGTTATTTATGTTACTATATAATTGGTATATTGTTATACTTTTCAAAGAATTAGTAAATAACATTTTATATATTTATTAGTTTTCATTTCTAATACAGTAAACATTGATAGATATAACCCATATGAATAAAACCTCTTTGGAGTTCTCCATAATTTTTAAAAGTATAAAAAGATCTTAAGAACAAAAAATTTGAGGACTTCTGAGAACCAAGATGATGGGTGGAGTAAGCAATACATTGCTGTAGCTCTCCCATACTCATGTCCAAACAACCATAAAATAGAGCCCCCAAACAAATCCAGGAATAACAGAATCAGCAAAGGGAAGGGGTGAAGCAATCTTTTAGCCCAAGAAACTTGGAGGATTATCTGTCTCACTTAAGTGAAAGTGGAGTATAGCCCAGGATGGGAAGCATCCCAGCATGCCAGCAGCAAGCCCCACCTCAGGAAATGAATGAGAGATACTGAGTGACAGTGTGGTGGAGCAGGCAAGCACCAATAGCAGGACCCTCTGCGTGCTATAAGTTCCAAAGCAAACAGACAGCCAGAACCCACCCTTTATGCTTTAGGGTAGACTCAGGCAAACAGGCAGCCTCCAGTGGGCAGACCACCATGTGCTTCAGTGTAGCCATGGCGAAACATCTGACCAGATCTCAGCACATGCAAGACACCACCACTAGGACTTCAACTCAGCAACATTTAAGCTTCCAAACTCCTATGGCCTCCAGCAGTGCCAGTTAACCCTGACCCTACCCTCTCAGCATAGAACTAGATATGAGAGTCCCCTGTGAGTCTCAGGACAACACAAGGTAAGCAGCCAGGGGCTGTAGCCACTAGCATAAGAAGCATGAGGCAGTGCCTCTTCCACCCTGGGAGCAGAGTTCAAATTTAAAAGAAAGGAAAAAGGCCCCCAAAAAAGATGAGAAAAAACAGTAAAAAAAAAAATCTGAAAATAGAAAGTTATTATGTTGACAGGAAAGGCCAAGACACAAACTCAGAAGAGGACAACAATATCCAAACACCTATAAGCAAAACCCCAAAGAAAAATGGGAAGTGGTCTCAAGAACATCAAAGAGCTCAAAACAGAGCTCAAAATTCATATGAGAGGTAGAAGAAAAATTGGGGAAAGAAATGAGAGTGGTACAGGGGAATAATGAAAAGAAGAGTCAACAACTTAGAAAAATGATTAAAAAGTAAAATTTGCCAAATGGAAAAGGAAATACAAAAATTCATGGAAGAAAACAACTCCTTACAAAGTACAATTGGTCAAACAGAAAAGAAAGTACAAAAGCTAATTGAGGAAAACAATACCATAAAAGTTATAATTGGACAAATGGAAGCTAATGACTCTATGAGACATCATTAATCAATCAAACACATTAAAATGAATTTTAAAACTGGAAGAAAATGCAAAATACCTCACTGGAAAAACAACTAATCTGGAAAATACATCCAAGAGAGATAAGATTGGAATCACTGGATTACCTGAAAGCCAAAATCAAAAGGAGGACCTGCATAGTATCTTTCAATAAATTATTAAGGAAAACTACCCTGAGGTCCTAGAACCAGAGGGCAAAGTAGACATGGAAAGAATCCACTGATCACTCCAGAAAAAATATCCCAAAATAAAGACTCCAACGAACAATGTAGTAAAATTTCAGAACTATCAGATCAAAGAAAAAAATACTAAAAATGTCCAGAAAGAAACAATTTAAATATTTGGGAATTACAATCAGGATCACACAGAACTTGACAGCTACAACGTTGAAGAATCAGAGGTCATGGAACATGATATTCTAGAAGGTAAAGGGAACTAGGACTACAAACAAAAACCATTTACCCATCAAAATTAAGCATAACACATCAAGGGAAATAATGGTCATTCAATGAATTAAAAGGATTTCAAGCCATCACAAGGAGAAAGCCAGAACTAAATAAAAAATTTGGCCTCCAATATCAAGACCCAAGAGAAGCATAAACATGCAAAAAGGGGAAAGGAAACATAAGGGATTCAATAGAGCTAAACTGTTTGCAGCCCTACACACAAAGATGATACTTGTAACTCTTAAAAATTGTATCAATAACCATACAGATGGAAGGAAGATACATAGACAAAATATGAGTATAAGTTTGAGGGAATGACATTAAGAAAAATAAGGAATGAGAAAAAGGAGCAAACTTGGTGCAGAAGGAATGGAGAGGTAGAATGGGGTAAATTATCTCACATGAAAGACCTGGAATTACAGTGGAGGGGACGATGGGAAGGTGGGCAAAGGGCATCACTTGAACCTTACTCTCATTAATATTGGCTCAAAGAGGAAATAATATACACAATCAGTTGAATTTATAAATCTGTCTTACCCAACAGGGAAATGAGAGGGGAGAAGATCAAGTAAAGATGGGGTTGGGGGTGGGAGTGGGGATTGACAGTAGGGAGGTCAGATCAGGGGAGGTGGAAGAAAGGAGCAAAACATTACTGGGGTGGCAAAGGCTGAAAGGAGAGAGAGGACAAACACAAGGAAGAATAGGATTGAGGGAAATACACATGAAGTAATCATAACTGCAAATCTGAATGGGATGAACTCTCTCATAAAAAGGAAGCAGCTAGCAGAGTAGATCAAAACCCAGAATCCTACAATATGCTGTTTACAAGAAACACATTTGAAGCAGAGAGATGCACACAAAGTAAAAGTAAAGAGCTAGAGCAGAATCTATTATCCTTCAGATGAAGTAGAAAAAAAAAAGCAGGGGTAGCAAGCCTGAACTTAGACAATGTTAGAGCAAAAACAGACCTAACCACATGATATTAGGAAGGAAATTACATCTTGCTAAAAAGGTACCATAATGAAGTAACTAAATTAGAAGAGCAAGGAATAGTCTACCTATCAGATCTATAGGGAGGGGAACAGTTCATGACCAAATAAGAGATAGAGAGCATTAAGAAATGTAGAATAGATAATTTTGATCATATTAAATTGAAAAGCTTTTGTGCAAACAAAACCAATGCAACCAAGATCAAAAGGAAAGCAGAAAGCTAAGAAACAATCTTTACAGCAAGTATCTCTGATAAAGTCCTCATTCCTTAAATATATAGAGAACTGAGTCAAATTTATGAGAATATAAGCCATTCCCCAATTGATAAATAGTCAAAGGATATGAACAGGCAGTTTTCAGATGAAGAAATCAAAGTTATCTACAAGCATATGAAAAAGCATTGTAAATCACTTTTGATTAGAGAAATGAAAATCAAAACAACTCTGAGGTACCACCTCACACCAATCAGATTGACTAATATGACAAAAAAGGAAAATGATAAATGTCGGAGAGGATACAGGAAAATTGGGACACTTAAGCATTATTTGCAGAGTTTTGAAGTTATCCTACCATTCTAGAGAGCAATTTGGAACTATGCCTAAAGGGCAACCAAACTCTTCATCCTCTTTGATCCAGCAATACCACTACTACGTTTGTATCCCAAAGAGATCACAGAAATGGGAAAAGAACCCACATGTGCAAAAATATTTATAGCAGCCCTATTCGTGGTGGTGAAATATTGGAAATTGAGGAGATGCCCATCAATTGGGGCATTGCAATTCAGCCACTGCTGAACAAACTGTGGTATATGAATGTAATGGAATACTACTGTGCACTAAGAAATGATGAACAGGAAGAGTACAGAAAAACCTGGAAAGATGTGTACAAACTGATGCAAAGTGAAATTAGCAGAATCAGGAAAACATTGTACACAGTATGAGCAACATCATAAGATGATCAACTATGAATGACTCAGCTCTTTCCCGGAACAGTGATTCAAGACAAGTACAAAGGACTCATAAAGGAAAATGCTATCCATATCTAGACAAAGAACTGGGGACTGTGAATGCAGATTGAAGCATACTTTTTTTTAAAAATTTATTCTTTCTCATGTTTTTCTTTTCTTTTGATCTGTTTCTTTTTCCATAACTGTGACAAATATGGAAGTATGTTTTATATGATAGCATATGTATAAACTATATCAAACTGCCTACCATTTTCATAAGAGGGGAGAGGAGGGAGGGAGAAAAAATATGGAATTCAGAATCTTGTAAAAGTGAATGCTAAAATATTCTTATATGTAATTGGGGGAAAATAAATGTTATTTAAAGTAAAAACAAAAATAAAAAAGAACAAAAAGTTTGAGAATCTCTGATCTGAAGTATTCTCTTGACCTATCAGTCTAGTAACCCTATCCAAAAAGGAAATTGAATGTTTCCTACTGCCTAGATTCTTTTTTTCTGTTGCCTCTTTTTTAAACCAAGGCTTTTACTTGGTTATTAAAGTCTAGATCTGAAAAAAAAAATTGAGGCTTTGCTGGTTATAATAACCCTGTTTTCAAAGCTTCTCTTCTATCCCCAAAGAAATCCACTTTGAGGGGATTCATCTCCTGTGGACTGTATTCATGCTTTTCCTTCTGCCCCTCACTGAACAAGACATAATAGCTGTCAATCAGGATTGCTGTGATTTGTCAACAGTTCATTACCAAGCAGTTAGACTAAAGGGAGTGTTGATGAAAACGATTACTACTCTATATATTGTGAAAACTGAAAACCATTTTAAAGTGGATAGGAATTCAGTGGAGGAAAGGCATTTGAGGCAAGTGAACAAATAAGGCCAAGTCATGGATTTGAGAGGGGAAAGGAGAGAATAAGCATTTGTATACCACTACTATGTACCAGGCATTTTGTATAAATTTTATCTTATTTTATCCTCACAAAAACTCTATGAAGTAAGTGCTGTTATTATTCCCATTTTAGAGGTAAGAAAACTGAGGTAATGAGAAGTTAAGTGACTTACCATAGCCAGCAAGTGACTGAGTCTAGATTTGACCTCCTCTTTTCCTGAACCCATGACCAGTATTCTTTCCACTGTACCATCAGCTGCCTCTGAAAACAAGCATGTACTATGGACAGAGAATGTATCACTTTGGTTGATGTGTAGGGTGTATGCAGAGAAGTAATAAGATTAGGCTGAAAAAATAGCATGGCATCAGACTGTGGAAACATGAATATCAGAAAAAAGAATCTAAACCCCACAGACAATAGGGAGCTACAGAAGACTTTTGAGCTGAGACATGGTGCAGTAATTCACATAAGAACGGTTACCTTCATTGGGATACAGGGAAACACCACTCTTTCTTGCTTTTCCTCCTATCCTACCATTTCTTTTCTGTCTTTTTGCCCTCTGATTCTAGGTGCCTCTCAGGGTCCTGTCCTGGACCCTTTTCTCTTCTCCCTCTCTACTGCTTCACTTGGTCAGCTCCCATTGATTTAATTATCACCTCTATGCTGATGATTCTCAAATTTACCCATCCTGCTCCAAACTCTCTACTGACCTCTAGTCTTGCATCTCCAATTAACTTTCAGACCTCTCAAACTAGACATTTAGAAGGCATCTTAAACTCAATATGTCCAAAAACAGAACGCACTTTCCTTCCCCTTAAAGCCTTCCTACCTCCTGTCTTCCCTATTGCTATAAAGGGCAACACCATCCTCCCAGACTCTTAGGCTTACAATCTAGCAATCACTCTGTGCTCCTATCTCTCACCCTCCCATATCCAAGCTGTTGCCAAGATCTATGGATTTCATCTTTGCAATATCTCTTAACACCTCACCCCCCTTTTCCTCCTGTGATACGGTCACCTATTTGGTGCAGGTGCAGGCCCTTATCACCTCACACCTAGACTATTGCAATAGCCTGCATGTGAATCTGCCTGCCTCCAATGTCTCCCTGCTCTGATTCATTCTTCTTTCAGCCACTACAATAATTTTCCTAAAAAGCAGGTCTGACTACATCACTCCTCTACTCAATAACTCCAGTGGCTTCCTATTGTCTCTAGGAGCAAATACAAAAGCTATGTTTGGTATTAAAGCCCTCCATAACCTAGCACCTTCCTACCATGACTGGTTTTTTACACCTTACTCCCTAACAGGAAGTCTTTGATCTTATGACTCTGGCCTCTTTGCTGCTCCAACAAACTTGCCATCTCTCAGCTGGGGGCATTCTCTCTGGCTGCTCCCCATTCTTGAAATGCTTTCCTTCTGCTTTGACCACTGACCTCCCTGGATTCCCTTAAGTCCTTGTTAACATCCCACCCTGTCCTGGATGCCTTCACCAATCCTTCTTAATTTTTGTGTCTTCTCCCTGCTTATTATTTCCTATTTATCCTGTATATAGCATGCTTTGTATATATTTGTTTGCATGTTATCTGCTCCATTAGATTGTAAAATCCTTGAGGGCAGGGACTGTTTTTTACCTCTTTTTGTATCCCCATACAAAAATGTCATTAATTCCCTGGCACATAGTAGGTCTATTGATCAATTGATTGATTGATGAGGAGTTTAGCTCCCAATTTCAGTGAATGTTTCTTATAAGAAGTCTTTGTAGATAATGTGCATGTTGAAAGCAGCAGACCATTTTTTCCCTACAGAGACCTTTTGGATGCCTCCTAGTGAAGCAATTGAGGCCAATTCAATGGGTTGCAATAAACTTCATTTTCTGACTGTGCTGGCAGCCTCTGTTCCAAAAAGAATACAGGCACTTTGTTCAAATGAATTCCCTGTAGGAACGTAGTGCCACATTTGCTGGATTTTTAATTTGTTCATGCCACCACTGCCAAATTCTTCTCCTCTGTGGCCAGAGCTGGAATAGACCCATTTTTCAATATTAGGGACATGCAGTTGCTCCATTCTCCTTAATTTTTTTACTTTCCAGTATGTTCTATAAATACATCTGCAGCTCTCCAAGGATTGAATCCCCTTTCAATGCTCATGGAAACTTAATATGGTCAATTCTCTTAAAAGCATGGGTAAGAGAGCAGGAAACAAAACTCAAGAACATTAATGACATGAGCTTAGACCTCCGTGCAGAAAGTTCACATCTATGGCACTATCCAAACACTTGAAGGGATGTGCAAATCTTCAGCTGGGACCTGATAGATCTACCTAGGATTTCCTGATCTCAGGCTGAACTGTGAAGTTAGCAAAGGTTGTCTTGGCATCTCCAAACATTTTTCCAGACCTATAGTCATTTGATACATGCATATTATACATTACAGTGTATAAAATGCCTTCCTGTCCATTACTTCATTGGACCCGTGAGGGAGTCAGGATAGGAATTATTACCCTCATCCTACAGATGAAGCAATTGAGAGTCATCTTGTGATTCACCAAAGAACATGGTGCCTTTCACTGGTGTGACTTGCTTGGACTTAATCAAGGTTCTCTGATCCAAATTCCATGCCCTTTCTAGGATATTTCAATGTCTCTTAGTGCCTCACCCAATCAAAACTCCCTCGATGCCCAATGCTGTTGTGGTGGCTTCTGGTCAATAATTTTTGTAAAGTGCTTCATTCTTCTGGATTATGACAAGACTTTTTCTCTTCTCTTTCCAAACTATCATAAGGTTAACAGCAGCTTTTTCTGAAGGAGGTTTAAATCCATGGAAGCTATTGTCAACAGCATCTTGCAGTCCTCCCATGACCTGTGCTAGAACCCCAGAGCCTCCGACCCCTTCCCAGGCTCTTCTCTCCTGGGTTCACATTCTTGTCAACGTTTGAGAGTTAAAATCCCCCATCTCCTGGAATGACTGCATCCATGGTTCAACTGTCTTCTGTGCCCTCCATGTTAAATTCTGCCCCAAGTAAACGATATTCTTACTAAGCCTAAATGCTGGAGATTCGACTACAGGCAAAAAGAAAAAAAAAGTCTTTGCCTTTAAGGAGCATATATTCTAATGGGAGGATAGCACATTAAAGGAAGCTGAAAAATAGAGAGGGGAGAGTAGGAGAGAAGGAACGTTCTGAAGAGCATGGGACAACATGGAGTCTAAGTCTGGAAAGTCCAAAGTAAAGCCCTATTTCCCATCCCCTTAGGAGTCTATGCTCCATTTGGGAACAAGAGTGAATTCCATTTTTGTTGATATTACTTTTTTCCAGATAACATAGTAACTTAGAAAAATATGTCTATGTACAGAAAGGGTCTTGCTTGGATTTTTAGAGCTATAATGAACCATAGAGATCAACCAAGCCAATCCTCTTGTTTTAAATATGAAGGAGAAGCTGAATTGATTTTGAATGAAGGCAATTAAGTTCAATTATGATATGTGCTACATAACAATTGGTTTAGCCTTAGACAATTAACATCTCCAAGTCTCAGATTTTTTCCTCTATAAACAGAAGGGTTGGATTCAGGGGTGGAGAACCTGCAGCCTTGAGGTCACATGTGTCCTTTTAGGTCCTTGGGTGTGGTCCTTTGATTGAGTTCAAGTTTTACAGGACAAATTCTTTTATTAAGGGGATTTGTTCTGTGAAATTTAGATTCAGTCAAAGGGCTGCCCTTGAGGACCTACAGGGCCACATGTGGCTTCAAGGCTGCAAGTTCCCTACCCCTGGTACCTTTAGACCTCTAAATTTCCACACAGTTTTAAATCTATGATCCTGAGAACTTTTGTTGTTATTGCTTAGTCATATCTAATTCTGCATGATGCTGTTTGGGGTTTTCTTGGCAAAGATACTGAAGAGGTTTGCCCTTTCCTTCCCAGCTCATTTTTATAGATGAGGAATCTGAAGCAATCAGGGTTTAGTGACTTGCCCAGGGTCATACAACTAGTGTCTGAGTCTGCATTTGATTCAGATGTTTTCTACTCCAGGCTTGTCAGTCTGTCTACTGCGCCACCTAGCTGACCTTTTATGAACTTTAGGCCCAAAAAAATGGTAAATCTTTCCCTAGATTTTAGAAGGCCCTAGGAAGTAACTAAGGCAAAAAGAAACTCAGCTTACAAGTTGAGCTGAACATTTCCATTCAATAGCTTTTTACAAGGCAAATTCCTCCCTTACTCCTTTAGGCAGCACTGAATGTTAATTAAGAAATAGAGGCCAACTTTGAAATATCACTTGGTTGCTAAGAAGGGGAGCCAATGTAGATTGGGACCAGATTGATCAAATATTAAGGCTGGTTCAGGCTGAAGTAAGGATTCAAAAGTATGTTGAGAGGATAGGATGTTGAGCTAAATCTAACAAGATGGCATTTTAGAGGGACAAAAATAAAGAAGGAACAGCTTAGTATAATGGATATTGATCTAACCTTGGAGTTAACAAGACCCAGGTTCAAGCTTTTTCTCCGACAAAAACTAGGCACATGTCTGTCCCAGGTCAAGTCACTTAATTTCTCAGTGTCCCAGGCATCTCTCTCAGACTTTATATTGCAGAGATGATGTCAATTTGCGTTGGAAGAGAAGGTTTCCTTATAGCCATTTCTCTAAGACAATGAAATCAGAGGTGAGATGAAACACAAAATGTGAAGGGAAGGTGGAGATCATACTTGCACAACTTGACTGTAGGTAGGTGCCAACATTAAAAGAGGCTAAACTTCTTTGGGCCGCAGATAGGTTAGACTACAGGCAGATTGACTGTGGTTGTTGGCCATGGACCATGTGTGCAGTGGCAACCCCACATTTTTCTTTGGTTGCCCAAAATCCTTTGGTAAGCTACAAGCTGCCCATCCCTTGTTCAGGCCTAGTAGAGATTGACTTTTGTTGTAACCTCACAGACCCTAGAATGATGCTTAACACATTGTAGATACTTGATAAATGCTGTTTAAAAGTTTGCTTTTAAAAAATCAACTCCATTAAGAGCACAAGATAAATGAGGTTTGGCTAGATAGCAACTGGGGAATAGGGTAGAGAATAGAAGTGTGGGCGTTGGTGGATGGCAAGCTCAATTGAAGTCAAGAGTGGAATATAACAGGCAATAAAATTATATCTTTTTTTAAGCTACATTGAGATGATGCATGACCATGATTAGAGAGATGATGGTCCTTCTTTGTGTAACTAGATGGCATAGTGAATAGAGCACTGGGCCTAGAGTCATGAAGACCTGAGTTCAAATCTTGCTTTAGACATTCACTAGCTGGATGATCCTGGGCAAGTCACTTAACCCTCTTTGCCTTAGTTTCCTCACCTGTAAAATGAGATAGAGAAGGAAATGGCAAACCATTCCAGTATCTTTGTTAAAAAAACCCCAAATGGGGTCATGAAGAGTCAGACGTGACTAAACATCAAAAGTCTTCTATTTTGACTTGGTCCTATCATATATAAAAGTTTGAGTTCATTTCTGGGAAGAATATTGGTAAGTTAGAGAGTGTTGCAAAGAGGGTTATGTGATGAGAAAGGACTTTGAGATGTGATAATCAGTTGAAGGAATTGTGATGTTTTACCTGTAGAAAAGTTGTAAGGTCATGATAGCTATGAGGTATTAGTATATAAGAATAAATGAAATAAATTGGATTCTTGAGTTGGAGGTTAAATGGTCACTTGCTGAGAATGTTGTAGATAGTGTTATTGGTCTAGAATACATTGGACTGGATGATGTCTGAAGTCTTTTGCAACTCTGAGACTCTGTGACTCTGGACAACTTGTCTTCAGACTACAAATAGACTGCACTGCAGGTGATCCAATATATTTGTGTTCTTGTCTTCCTAATATTATGTTCCTATTGGTAGGACTTTTAAACAAAAGGTGCACCCAAACCATGCAATCCTATCTATAGGCTATTTGGTAAGACCATACACATAATTAAACTGGACCTAGCTTCAGGCCCAGTATGAGGTTTATTGATGTATACAGGTATGTTAAGTCTCTTCCAAGGTGAAATGCTTCATAGATAGGTCATCTGAAGTCTGTATGATAAAATCACTTTCTATTCCTCAATGTACCT
Source organism: Pseudochirops cupreus (assembly GCA_028627135.1). Classification (NCBI taxonomy): domain Eukaryota; kingdom Metazoa; phylum Chordata; class Mammalia; order Diprotodontia; family Pseudocheiridae; genus Pseudochirops; species Pseudochirops cupreus. Next base: position 106,242,994 of record CM053581.1, on the reverse strand, counting down.
GGACTATGGTCTTAACTTTGTCACTGATTTACCATCTCCTTGGGACTATATAATTATTCTGAAAACCATGGGTCCCTCTCTTAAAAACTCACCATCTTTTCTGTTTTAGATATCCTCTTTTTCCTTCCCCCATCTCTGACCACCCCCACCAGTTCCACTGTTGCCTGTTCATTCCATCTTCCTCCCTCCCTCTCCCTGCCCCAGTGAGTTTGCCTTGGATTGTGAACTCTGTTCTGTCTCCAAAATTTATACTAGTATATATGAATACTCTTATATTTATGTTAACACTATTTACTTTCATAAACAGGAGGGAGGGAGCATAAATGGACCAGTCACACAATCTTTAAAAGTACTATTACAGAGGGGGCGGAGCCAAGATGGCGGCATAGCAGCAGCAACATATTGTAGCTCTCACATAGCCACCCCAAAATACCCATAAAACAGGACTCTAAACCAATCCTAGAACTCCAAAACACACACAAAGATACTTCCCATTAAAGTCACCTCAGCTACAAGGAACCATAATAGCACTGCGAACCGAAACCAGCCTGGCCTGAAGCCGCGGCTGTGCCCCAGGGGCGGCTGGACGGAAGGAGCCTCTCAGGTGAGCGGATTAGCAGCATCTTCTAGTGGGGATTGCGAAAGGGAGAGATAAGCAGTCAGGTGAAAGGCCTCCAGAGCGGAAAAGTGAAAGGCAGAGGTTTTGCACCCACCTTCGCGTTGTAGCTTCCTGCCCGCGGCCTGCAGACAGCAGGGGGACTTAGCGATTGTTCTCAGGCCAGTGCTCCCGCGTTGAGCAGCCTGGATCTGGATTGCAGTCTTGGGCCTCTGTCTTGGAGTCTTCTTTATCCAGTCAGCCAGAAGTATTTAGGAAGAGTCCCAGCATCTTCCTGAGAGCTACAGCAGCCAGGAGGACCCCAGCGATTTGGGACAGAGCTTTCCCTTCTGGAAGCAGAGCCCCACAGAGATTTAAAAAAAA
>CM053581.1:106197021-106241515 GCA_028627135.1 Pseudochirops cupreus | reverse complement strand
CTACTTACTTCTGGCTCACTGGATAATGAAGACTCAAGGACCAAGGCCCAAGACTGCGACCCAGATCCAGGCTGCTCAACGCGAAAGCACTCGGCCTCTGAATAATCGCTTAGTCCCCCTGCTATCTGCAGGCCACAGGCACGGAAGCTGCAATGCGGAGGCAGGTGCAAAACCTCTGCCTTGTGCTTTCCTGGAGGCCTTTTTGCCTGACCGCTTTTCTCCCCCGATTTCGCAAGCTCCACTGACCTAGTTCTGAATGCTGCTTGTAGCTGCCACTAGTCTGAGGCTCCTCTCATCCAACCGCCCCCGGGGCTCAGCCAGGGCTTCAGGCCAGGCTGGTTTTGGTTTGCAGTGCTGATATGGTTCCTCGCAGCCGAGCTGACTTTAGTGGAAAGTATCTTTGTGTGCATTTTGGAGTTCTAGGATTAGGTTAGAGTCATATTTTATGGGTATTTTTGGGTGGCTATGTGAGAGCTGCGATATGTTGCTGCTCCTACACCACCATCTTCAAGACTGAGATATTTCAATGGGAGATGGAGAAGAAAGAATATTAGATTCTTATTTAGGACACTTGGGTTGGAACTTGGGCTTTGTGACCTTAGAGAAATGACTTTCCTTTTCTGATCCTTACTTTCCCAGCCATTGAAAATGAGGATTATAATACTTTCACCATTGGGTGGCTCAGTGAATACAATGCTGGGACTGAAATGAGCAAGCCTTATGTCTGAATTCTTCCTCAGATGGTATTAGCTGTGTGACCCTACGCAAGTAACTTAACATTTCTCCAACTATTTCCTCATGTATGAAATGAGGAGCTTATACTCAATGATCTCTAGGGTCCTTTTTAGCTCTAAATTTATGATCTTATGATAAATTCAACCTCTCAAATGCCAGTTGATAAAAAGGTGGGTTTTATGATCAAGTCCATCCTAGTTGTCTATTGCTAGCAAAGTTACTTTTTCCCTTTCTTGCAAAATTCAAACATTATTTTATTTTTCTGTTTGCTCCTTGCTTTTGTGGTGAAGCAGTGGCATAGAATGAATGAAGAATGAACAACAGAATGAATGAATGAATGAATGAATGAATGGTCTTTAGTATTTATGACATACACTACACTAAGTGCCCGGGATACAACTACAAAAGAGTGACAGCCACTTATCTTAAGTTTACATTCTAAAAGGGTGAGAAACCAACATGTAGAAGTAATGCCTTGAGTGGGGTGTTTTGATATGAGAATTCATAGGATGTGAGTGGAGCCGTAGGGCAGTGAGTAGATATGCCCAATCTAGAAGGAATAGTAGCATTATTTCATTACTTTTTGCCAGTGTAAGAACTTAAAAAAGCAGGTAGAGAGAGTAATCTACTGGGTAACATGGCAGAAAGATGATGGAGAAAAGATATAGTGGGAGAGAAACTGTGTATCACTAGTCAGAGTCCAGAGAAGGAATTACAAGGCTAACTGTTTAGCTCCTTCATGGAATGATATCTGTAGGTAAGGATTGGAGGGTACAGCAACAGAAGGAATAGCATTAACAAAGTGGCATGAAAAGAAGACGGCTGGGGAGAAGACGTGGTGACTTAGATATGGTGTGCTCCCACACCAAGCAGGGTAGCACTTCCTTGTGGCTCTAGCTTCAAAGTCAAATGGCTTAGCTCTTTCATGACATGGATTCTGGAGGTCCAGGATGCAGGGAACAGCAACAGTGCCAGTGGCTAGGCAGCACAGTAGGAAGATGACTTGGGAGAATTTGATTCCATAGCTAGTGAACTAGGAAGGCAAGACCCTAAGAAGTGAGCATAGGAACCATCACACATTTGATGTATTGTATTGTAGTGTATTCTTCAGCATACAATTAGGTGGCACAGGAAGGCTCATTCTCCTGTGTTCAAATCTGGTCTTAGACAGCTATGTGATTCTGGGCAAGTCACTTAACCCTGTTTGCCTCAGTCTCCTCATCTGTAAAATGAGCTGGAGAAGGAAATGGCAAACCACTCCAGTATCTTTGCCAAAAAAACCCCAAATGGGGTCATGAAGAGTCAGACACAACAGAAAAATGACTGAACAATAATTTCTTCAGCAGAAGATTATCTTCAGTACTTCCATCGAATCCAAGCTTGTGAACCCCAACAAGGTAAGAATGCCACACAATTCCTGAATTTATATTGATCTCATAGAATCTCTTCAAGAAGTGGGAGACTGTCTAACATAAGACAGAAAATATAAGAAAGAGACAGGAAAGAAAATTACTGCATAAGATCATTCTAAATCTTTAAGATTTAGAATCTAATCTCTCTAAATCTTTGCCTCTCTCCCAAATATGAATCCTTGGTCTGTCTGCTCATTCCCCTAGAACCCTTGCCTAACAAAAACTTTGAAATGACTTTCCTTATATTAGCTAATAGTACCTTGTCCCCACCCCATCTCCAAGGTCCCTCTGGTTGTATGTACATGTCCCCAAGCAATAAGCTTACTACAGAGGCCCAGCTCTACCCAAATTTACCATACTCAGATAATATTCTGGCTATTGAGTTTTCATATTACCAAGTTGTAGTCACTGGACATAGTAATTCTTCTATAATCACTGAACTTAGTTCAATTCAATAAACACTTATTGTGTGATTACTATGTCTGATATGGTCTTTGCCCTCAGAGAGTTTGAATTCTATTGGGATGCTTTATTCCAGTTTTCTTGAAACTTCTGGACACATTTCAAAACTGCTTCTGTTCCAGTTCTCTGTATCTAGTCTCCAAATATATTGATATTTGACCTCTTAACTCCTGCTTTGTTGCTTTCCTTGCCATGGCAACCCCACTCTCTCTAATACTCTGGTTTGTCTCTGGGTGCAGGCTTTAATTACCACTTCTTTCTTCTATGATTCCGATGGCTGGCATCTCTAACTGCCTCCCCTTCTTCCTCTACCAATGAAAGGTCAGCTGTTGGATGGTACAAAAAAAAAATCCTTGTGGCATTTATTTAAATTCAAGCAACTTTCTAACTGTCTCAGAGGATAACGAGTTCCATATTATTGTACATCTTGAAGCAGGTGTTTGGCAACCACTTATAGAGGATAATATAAATTAGATTCATGCTTTGGGTAAGGGTTCAGCCACATAAATTCTGAAGCCCCTTCAAACTCTAAACTTTGTCTAGGGGGAATCTGTCTGATGTACTTAAGAGAAAACTAGTCTTAGAATCATGAAATTAGTATTCTGTCCATTATACAAAGGAAAAACGTCTAACTCTGTCATGACTATGTGGCCTTGGTCAAGCCTATTAATACCTTTGATCTTCAGCTTTTCCATCTTTACAAAAAGGAAGTTGGAGAAGATGTTCTCTAGAGTCTCTTTCTTAAATGCTGTGAATCACGATGTCTGAAGCACTCACTTTCTGCTAGGCGCTATGTTAAGTGCCTTGGGGATATGAAGAAATTAACCTAATTTCTTCCCACCAATAGCTTGCAATCTAATTGAGCAGATAACAAACACTTGAGCAATTAAACAACAACACAAGAATCAATGCTGACATCTTCTGATGTCAACTAAAGAAGAGCGCTCATGAGGAACGTGATTAATTACCAAATAGATAGTACATTACACAAACTCTGCATTTTGCTCAAGAACAAAATACTTTAAAGATATTAACAATAGCACCCAGGAGAATGACTAATTGCCTAAAAGACCCTCTTTGGTTTATCTCACTAAATAAGTTGACATTCATTTAGCACCTCCCTTCTCTGTTATCCCAAACCTCTAGCAAAATTCTTTACTGATAATCATGTAAGTGACAATAAATATATGAATGAATGAATGAATGAATTTCAATTACTTTGTCCTCAGGGAGATCAGAAATGGGGCACAATGACAACACAACCTTTCATTAATTTCTAGAATATTACTTAGCTCTTCAGTACTAAATTTCTTGAATATTTAGAATCAATCAACAAAGATTTATTAAATGGTTACATTGTATTAGGCTCTGTGCTAACAAACATGTCTCACTTGGCCATTGATATATCATCACATTGGCTATGACTCTATTGATCAACCAACTACCACCCAGAAGGCAGGCGAGTCATCCCAGCTGAATTAGCAAGACATACTTATGAAGAGACAGGGGACAGAGTATATCAGGCAAATCCAGACACTGCCACTATCACCTATCAACAACCACCTCCTCTCTGATCCCCATAGAGAAACCCCTGCACTCTGAACCAAAGAGGTCTAGGAATTGCAGTTCCCCTCAGACTACCAGTTCTACTTCCAGCCCCATAACATTCAGCCATCACTGATTAGACCAAAGCCTGTGGAATGCCCACATTCCTCACCACCAACAACAATATAAAACCCAGTAACCAACTGCCACCAATGGCCGAGGGAGCCCAAGAATCCTGGGAATGGAATCATTCTCCAGATGGAATCATTCCCTAGATGACTAGTTTTGTTTCTAGCTCAGCCCCTGTACACAATGTCTTGAAAAATAACCTCTCTACCGAGACGTGACCTGGCAAATGCTTTTGTAGGCACGTAAGCTGCCCACCTCCCTTCCTGCTCCTCTCCTCTCCTCTCTCCCTCCCTCCCTTTCTGCCTCTCTCCCCCGCCCCTTTCTCTCTTTCTTTCTCTCTCTCTCTTTCTCTCTCTCTCTCTCTCTCTCTCTCTCTCTCTCTCACACACACACACACACACACACACACACACACACACACACCCCAAAGAAAGTCTTTGACATAAAAAGCCTTGGTACTTGGAAATGGTTCAATGGTTCAAGAATCAGAGACAGATATGGTTTTGTAAGTGGAAACAACATTAAAGAAGATATGTTACTTTGCTCCTACAACCCATAGAAACTTTCCATCTGACTTTCATCTGAAACTTGCTATATATGTTTTCTCTCCCATTAGGTTGTGAACTCATTGAGAGCAAAGACTGTTTCTTTGGTTCTATTGTATCTCCTGCACTTAACCCACACCTTTTACACAGAGTAGGTAATTAGATCTTATTCACTCATTCATTTATTCATGATCTTTCAACCAGTGGAAAAATTCCATCACTAGGAAATTTCACTTGGAAGTAAGTGTGATAACAGAGGAAATAAATTGATGGATAAATTAGTGAACAAAAAAGCATTTAAGTGCTTAAAATGGACAAAACACAAGTTTAAGCAATGAGGATACAATCAAAGTGGAAACACACATTTCTTTCATGGAGCTAACATTATAATGAGGGAGGCAATGAATGAAAGAACTGAACTTATATCATAGGACCTAAATTCAAATCCTAGCTATATGGGTAATCTTAGGCAAATAACTTAACCAATCTGGGTTTCACCTTCTTCATTTTTAAAATAAGCAGTACTGGACTAAATAGCCTCTTAAGTTTCTTTCAGACTCTAGAGCAGTGGTTCTCAGCCTTCCTAATGCCATGACCTTTTAATACAGTTCCTCATGTTGTGGTGACACCCAACCATAAAATTATTTTCATTGCTACTTCATAACTTTAATTTTGCTACTGTTATGAATTGTAATGTAAATATCTGGTATGCAGGATGCATTTTCATTGTTAGAAATTGAACATAACCCACAGGTTGAGAACCATTGCTCTAGAGATTATAGTCCTACAGTCTTAAGGTTCTATGTATCTTCAAGCTATTTTTATCTTCATGATGTTCTACAACATATTAGATTGACAATTTCAGTCAGTTGACCTGGATCAACCAATTCTTTTGGATGCTGATTCCTGCTAAGTATATCATATTTTCAAAGCCTTGTGATCATTCTTTGGTTTCTCAGGTCCTTCACTAACATTTGCTTCTTTTATTTCATCATGGCATACAGGCAACCCTGAGCCCTAAAAGACTATGTCAGTGGAACAAAGACTGTCAGGTCTTAGCAAGCTGGAAAGAAATGTTCTGGTGATTAATTACGTTTGCTAGCCTAAGACCAGAGATGTCAAATTCAGAGACATTCATCCTTAGTAATCTTGACCACCAAGGAATGACATTTCTGACCAAAGAAATACATGAAACCATCCACTAAGGCATAGAGGAGTTGTGATGGCCATTGGTAGATTACCCTCACCATTGAAATCACAAGTTTTCTGAAGAAGTTTCCAATAACAAATACAGCTTTAAAAAAAAAGTTTTAAATAACAAATATAACTTTTTTATGGGAAGAATCAGGGAATTATGGAATCCCTTGAATTGGAAGAGACCACAATGGCTGTCTAATTTGACTTCTATCAAAAGAAAAATCCTTTCTGTACCACAACCATAAAGTGATTATCTTTTTTGATTTAAGACCTCAAGTAAGAGATTGATTTTGATTGAAGTTCTCCAGTAAGATAGCACCTACCAGCTCTTGAAGAAACTCAGTCCACTTTTGAATATATTTAATTATTGACAAGTGTATTATTTCTTTACACGAAGCCCACAACTGCTTCTCTGCTATTAGCACCCATTCTTCCCTGTCCTGATCTCTGGGACCAAGTGAAACAGGTCTAATCTCTGTTGTGTCTTGAAGACTGGGATCAGTGTCCCCCTAATTGTACTATTTTTAAAGCTACATGTCTTCAATTCCTTCAAGGAATCCTCATTTGGAAATGATCTCAAAACCTTTTACCATCCTCTTCTCTGACTAGAACATAGTTTATCTTTGTCCTTTTAAAAATGTGAATCTTAGAACTGAACAGTTGACATATCTTTTAACAGATAGATACCTTGGTAAATAGGTTTCCCAGTCCCCATTCCCCTCTTTTTCAATTCTCTAAAGAAAAATTGAGTTAATAACCATGTAACTACTTGTTAATGTGTAAAGTTCTCATTTATATCACTAAATTGTAATTAGAACACATGGCCTGGGGGTATGTGCAGGGAAAAAAATCCAATTTTCTCTTTTTGTTCACATGTATAGATATTATAAAATGTCCTGTTTTGTGGAAATTACATTTTAATGAACTTTAATATGCAGAGATCCTTTTCAAGACAGTTTTTTTATCAGTTCTTTTAATTACTGAGATCAGCTTGAAGCAAAAATACTTGAAAAGCTTTGCCAAAAACAAAAAAAGAAGAAGAAAAAAAGTATTTTAGAAAAAATCAAGTAAAGTATTTTGACTTTATTTTTCCTTCTGTTATACTCACGGTGGTATTATGCTAGCAATTACCATCTTTCAAGTCAAAACTTTGAGAATCAACTAAACATCAGTTAATCAAGGGCATTGTGCAGTGTGCTGAAAAAGATTTAAAGCCCAAGTAAAAGGGGGAGAAAAAAATCTCAAGAGGTTCTGATAAGCTCCCAAATATCGGCCCTTATCTTAGAAGGTTTGATTGAATCAGAGTGGAATGGAGAGTCATAATTAACTGAGGCCATTTCTTCTTATAAACCATTTTTCCAGTATTGAACATGTACAAAACTAATCCAATTTGAACAGAAGTCAAGTCCTGATCTCTCTCCATTAAGAAGAGGTTTTGCAGGTCTGCAAAAAAGCTTTTTTTCTTTTCCTCCCCACTAGTATCAAAATTGGCAGGGGTTGAGTTTCTAAAGATGCTGAATATGAGGTCAGAAAATGCAAATTCCTTTGATTTATGATACATTTAGAAATGTCAGGCAACTAGGATCTCTTTTTCATTACAGTGAAGTCATTATCTGTATTTATTCATTCATTCAGTGTAAAAAAAAAGAAGCCTAGATCAGAGCCAGCTGACTCATATGGATAATTTTTGGCAATTACTCTTAATGCACTTAAAAGAAAATGTTCCTAAAGATGTCCTGTTAACTTTGTCCCAGATCTAAGAGAGGTAGCAAAAATCCAGAATTACATTTTGATGTTCAAAAAAAATTAGAGATTTAATCAGTGTGATTTTATCCTCCCCTGAAGAGTATTAAAAACCTTTCTTGTCTTAGGAAATAGTCTTCTGTGGGCAAAGCAATTCACCTGCTTGGTGGTCACCTTTCTGCTGTTGAAATGCCTAGTTGTTATTATTCTTACCAATATAATAATTAATAATAATAGCCAGCATTTAAATAGTACTTTGTAAAGTACTATTTAAGGTTTGCAAAGTAATTTATATACATTAACTTATTTGATCCTCACAGAGATCAGTGTTATTTTAATCCCCATTTTGATAGTGGAGGCACAGAAACTGAGGCACACAGAGGTTAATTAACTTACTCAGGGTCAGAAAGTTACTAAGTGTTTGAAGTAACATTTGAACTTGGCTCTTCTTGGATCTTGACTCCAGATTCCATTCTCTATCCTCTGCTACCACAAAGCTACTAAATAAAAAAAAAATTGAGCTTACTAACTCCAAAGGAAAAAAATTACTTCTTGGCTTTAGGATATTGCCTTTGGAAAGCTCTCTCATCTCTTGGAAAAGTCATACTTCTTACCCCTGATCAGACCATACCATCTTCCTATTCAAAAATCTTCAGTGACTCCCCACTACTTCTAGAATAAAATTCAAAATATTCAGACTGGAATTTAAAACCCTCCAAAATATGACTCTTTCTTATCTTCCCAAGTTTATTTCATATTGATCTTTTTTTTTCTGGCATGCTCCATTCCAATAAAACTTTTGTATTAGTTGTGCCTTTTACTTGACCTTTCATCTCCTTCCCACTGCCCCCACCTTACCTGACCACAGCTGTCTTGTCTCATCTTTACTGCCCTTCCCTTGTTATCTCAACCTTTTAAGCCTAATTTCCTTCTAGGCATATGTAGCAGCAAGCACTCTAGCATACCCGGGATGGCTGCTAGCACTTATTCTTAGATCTGCTTGTCTAAAGGAAAGCAACTTAAAATGGGTTAATAATCTTACTTTAATCTAGTTCAGGGGAAAAAGTCAGTACCCTGAACTTCAGAGAATACAAACAGAAGTTACCAGCAGACAGAGAAAACAGATCAGCAGATTTTTCTCCTGGGTCAGAGAATATTACAACCCTCTTGTCACAACCCAATCACAAAGACTCTGTCTAAAGACATGCTGAAGACCTGGCTCTCTGATGATCACTAGTGCTCACTGTTAGAAGAATAATCCTTAGCACCCTGAACTTCAGAGAACACAAACACAAGTTACAAGCAGAAAAAGAAACAGATCAGCAGACGAGCTTCCAGTCATCTGACAATTACATCCATACCTAGTCAGTTACCATAGAGAGAAGCACCAACATCTGGGTTTTCAAAGCCGGGGGGCTCAATGGCTTCCCAGAGTCTCATCTGGCCAAATCACACAACTCTTTCCAAAGTGAGCCCCAAAGCAAAACCTCACATCAGGGCGTGCATATAGCCTTCTCCTAGCTCAGAGAATGTCACAGCCCTCTTAACCCACTGCCCAATTACAAAGAAATAAGGCTAGGGATTCCTGAAAAACAAGCCTCCTGCCACAGGCTCCATGTGACCACATTCAGCCTATTAAAGGGCAGAGTATATTTTCAAATCAGGGAAGGTTCTCAGAGTCACTTAAGCCACTTAAGCAAAGGGCCCTGGGGCAGGGAAGATCTTCAGATTCCCATAATAGCATGCTTAGAGGTTACTTCACCTATTGATGATTCATTGATGATTCATAATGACCTACCTCTTTCTCCAAATATTTTTCACCTATGTGAAAATCACTTTGTATTATTTTGTATTTGTAGCCAAGTAATATTTTAATTACTTTGCATTTTTTAATGAAAGGTGAAGCCCCTATATGTGTACTGAGGTTCACCTCTTGTGAGGGGAACCACACATGGTTAGGGCTTATGGCTCAAATGGAGGTAGAATAGACATCTCTAACTTCTTCTACCCCCTTTCTCCATGGGAAGATTCATTTCTGGGATTGGAGGTCACTTTACTCTCCTCACAGAGAGCGAGTGTGAGAAATGCTGGCAGTTTGGTTTCCACAGATTCTATAGGAACAATGGGTGTTTACATGCGGGAAGGCATACATCTGTAAAGGGGGGCCTGAGCGAGGCTGGCTCAGACCCACTGGGGGATGGTCACTGACTTTTCATTAACAAGAACACTTAGTGGGCAGGTCAGGAGAGTTGTAACCCAGAAAAGCTGGAGCCAATCCCAGCTCAGAAGGGAGGAATGGCCCAAAAGTTAAATGAAACAGTCTGATCCTTTGTAGTTTTCCCAGGAGGCTACCCATTTATTCATTACAAAATAAATGTAAAATAAAGATCATGTTACTTCCTGGATCCTGAACAAGTGTGGTTTATTCCCTAGACAGAGCACATAGATTTTCATTTATAACAGGGGTATGAACTAGACATATATCTATCTTCTCCTTTAAATTTTGTTTGTCTAAGGGATATGCTCAGCTTCTAACTTCTTATCAGTTTGTCCTTTTTGAGGAGACAGAGGACATCAAGCTCTATATCCAAGACTTGATCATCTTCCCCCCAAATACCAATTCACAAGGAACACACAAAGAGAATATCAAATAAACCCATTTATCCAAATCAGAGCAAAACCAAATCAGTGAATACATACATAGGAGAAGATGTAACAGACAATAGAGTGAAGGAGTTCTCTTTATGACAACAAGATAACTCAGTTCAAATGAGAAGGATCATCTTTTCCCCATCCAAGGAGAAACTCTGTACAGTCTCTAGAGTAGCAAATTGAGAATAAAGATATACTGGAGACTTCTTGCTCTTCTCATGTCTTCCCAGAATCTCTTCCTTCAGTGCCCTGAAGTTGGGTGGGCCTCTTCCATCCTCTCTCTTGAAGCTGGAAGCCAGAGAAGAATCTCAAGTGACTAGACACTGGAAAAAGCTTAATGAGTCGCCAAAGGGGACTAACTCTTAAGTGCCCTGAAGGAAGACTGCCACCTGAAGAGTCCTCCAAGGGGACTAGGCCCTTGAAGAGTTGCAAGAGGGAACAGTGTGAGAACTGAAGCTCTTGCCTTGTGCCATCTTATTTAGCACATTCATATATAGCAGTCAAGAGACTGCTGGATACCAATGGGCTTTGGGACATGTTGTATCCCAGAAGCAGAATCGGTAAGCTCCTTAAAGGCAGGCATTGCTTTGTTTTTGTTGTTGTTGTTTGTTTGTCTTTTAATATATCTTTGGAGCCTACTCCAGTGCCTTGCAGCTGGTACTACTTAATAAATATTTTTTCAACTTAGCTAGGCAGCTAGGTGGCACAGTGGAAAGAGTGCCAGGCCTGGAGCTAGGAAGACTCATCTTTCTGAATTCAGATCTAGACTCAGACAATTACTAGCTGTGATTTCCTGGACAAGTCATTCAACTTTCCTCATCTATAAAATGAGCTTGAGAAGAAAATGGCAAACCATTCCAGTATCTTTGCCAAGAAAACCCCAAATAAAAACACAAAGGGGGACACGACTAAAAAATGACAAGAGATAGATAGAGTCTTAGACCTGGAATCAGGGAGACCCAAGTTCAAATTTTATTTATTTCCTAATTTTGTGACCCTGGACAAGTAATTTAATCTCTGTCTGACTGTTTCCCCAGATGGATAATAAGGAGGATAATAGAACCTACTTCACAGGGTTGTTCTGAGGATCCAATGACATTTTATAAAGCATTTAGCACAATTCCTGGCACAAAATAGATGTTTTTAATCCTTTGGAAAGCTGTCTTATCCCTTGGAAGAGAATCACCATCTTCCCATTCAAAAATCTTCACTGATTCTTCCCTTCCCCCTCATTCCAAGCCCCTCCTCTTTAATTCATTCTACTACTATTACCATGGAAAAGTTGGGCTTGTATGGTATGGGCAGAAGGATCTGGATGGGAAATCAGAAGACCCAGGCCCCTGTTGTCCCACTAACTCACTTTGTGACTGTAAACTAGTTACTTAACATTAAATCTGGCCTCAGACACTTAGCTGTGTGATACTGGGAAAGTCATTTAACCACTATCTGCCTAGGTTTCCTCATCTGTAAAATGAGGGTAATGATAGTAAGTACTTCACAAGGTGGTTGTGAAAATAAAATGAGACAATATTTGCAAAGCACTATGTAAATGCCAGTTATTATTAACATTTCTGGGTTTCTTTTGTTTTAAAAAAGAAAGCAGGGAGGTTTGAATTAGATAATCTATAAGGTCATTTTCAGTTCTAAAATAATATGACAATAGGTCAGGAGATACATTAGACATAATTCCCCAAGGTCAGAAACCAGGCAAACCAATTTAATTTAACAAACAGTTATAAAACACCTACTATGTGTCTACCTCTGGTGCTATGCTGATGCAAAGACAAAAGCTAAATTGTCCTTGACCTCAGGGTGTTTGCATTTTTTCCCTGAGGGGTCAGGAACAAAGGTTACACAGATAATTAGATATGAAATATGCACAAAGCAAGAAGAAAATAATTTCCTGGAGACCGCAAAGGAAAGGTCAGTTGAGGGAAATTGTGTCTAAGCTGTCTAGAAAGAGCAAGAGTTCCTAAGAGGGAAAAGTAGGAAGGCCACATGTAAAGGCTTGGAGAACATACTACAAAACCGAATGGAGATGCACTTTGAATTGTCTTATAGGAAAACACCAAGTAAATCAGTTTGCCTAGAAGGACAAGTACATGAGGAGGAGGAATGCTAAATCAGTCAGGAAAAAGAAGTTGCAACCAGAGTATGAAGAGTTTTAAATACACACACACACACACACACACACACACACACACACACATACACACATGTACCCACACCCACACCCACACACAAACCCCCCCACACACACCCAGGAGTTTATTCTCTATACTAGAGATAATACATCCAGGCTGGAAAATTTGGTTTCATCCTGAAATCTTCACTCTCAGCCCACATTTGCATTCGCTTCACAAATCTTGTCATTTTTATGTCCACAACATCTCTCATCTGTGTTGTCTTCTCACCTTCACTATCATACCAATCTTCTAATTTGTCTCCTTGTCAAAAGTCTTCAATCCAGATCTTTACACAGTAGACAAACTGATTTTCTAAAGATCAAAACCTCCTACAATGTGATACTTTGACATAAATATAGAAGTTATAGAAAGAGATGGGTTTGGTGGAGAGTAATTTTTTGGCCATGTTGAGTTTGAGATGCCTGCGAGATATCCAAATGAAATGTTCAGTAGGCAGTTAGTGGTTCAGAAATGGAGCTTAGGAGAGAGATGAGGCCTTCATATGATCTAATGATTAGAAAATTGAACACATGTGGGTCTAAATAGAGCACATCAAGATATGTAGTGAGGAGATACCTAGTGCCTACCCATACAATAAGGGGTAGTAAACCAGTACAAGGATGAAGATACAGCAAAGGAGACTGAAAAGGAAGTGTCCTGTCATTAAGAGGAAAGCCAGTCTTGAGCCAGGTCATGAAAAACCACATTATTCTATTTCAGGTAGATAGAATATGTCAAAGGAAAACGTGTTTAAGAGGGTTAGACACTGAAGAGAGGTCAAGGTGGAGGAGCAATGATTTGGATTTGGCAATTAAGAGAGTTGGCTAGAAAAGTAAAGCAGTGGAACATACTAGATAAGCAAGAATCAGAAAAAAATAAAACTCAATCAACCAGTGTACATCAAAACAGAACATAAACTATTTGGGAACAGGCTCCATATTTAACAAAATGTCCAGGAAAAGATATACCAAAATATAATATGATGAAATGTAAAAACTGACAATTTTTTTTTCAGGAAAATGGATAAAGGAATCTTTCATAGTCATGGTTCAGTCAAGTCATTAATCACACAAGGGATAGAGATCACAAAAGATAAAACATACATTTTTGATTACATGAAGTTGAAAAGCTTTTGTATGAACAAAATCAATGCAGCTGGGATAAAAAGGGAGACTGTCAATTGAGGGAAAAAACTGCATAAGGTGTGTTAGATTAAAGATATACTCAGAGTTAACAGGATAATACTATGAGCCTTTCTCCTTGGATCAAAGTACCATTGATTTGAGCTGGGAGGGACCTTTGAGGTAATCTAATCTAGGCCTATCGTTTGATAAATGAGGATACTATGGTCTAGAGAGGTTACATAATTTGTCCCAGGTCATATGGGTAAAAAGCGAAGTTGAGATTTGAACCCATATCATCTGACTACAAATTCAAAACTGTTTCCACTATACCATTTAATCCTTGCCCTTGATGGGTATGAACAAACAGTTCTGAAAAGAATAGCAAACTCAACATATATATATATATATATATGTATGTATATACAATCCTACCATATTGAAATTATCAATAAGAAAAATGCAAATTAAACCAACTCTAAGGTTTAACCTCATATACAGCAAATTTTTTAAAGTTGACCTAGATGGGAATTGTCAATTTCGGACTGAAGGAAGAGAAGCACACTAATGAACTTTTGTCAGAGTTGTCAGCTATTCTGGAAAATAATTTCGGATTAAGATTAAAAAGTCACTAACATGTTTGAACCCTTTGATTTTGAGATCCATTACTAGTCGTATGCCCTAAAGAGGTCAAAATATTAAGACCAGCATTTTCTCTGGTAGCAAGAACTGCAAAAAATATAAGTGACCATTGTTTGGTGAATGGCTAAACAAATTGTAGTATGTATAATGGAATTTTACTATGCCACTAGTAATGATGAATATGAAGAATTAAGAGTAAATTGAAAAGAGTTATATGAACTGACACCAAGTCACAGAAGTAGGATCAGGAAAGTAATATACACAATAATTTAAAGAATGTGAACAGAAGGAATTATATGCACAAGTGATTCCATTCCAACCCTGTCTTCCTCTGCAGATTGTCCCCACTATCACGTCTACTCTCTTAGTAATATTTAGTCATGCCATATCTACTGGTTACTTCCAAATAAATATCTAAATATTTTCCCCATCCTCAAAAAACCTTCACTTGATCCATTCATCCTCTATAGTTATTTTCCTGAAACTGTCATCCCTTTTATGGATAAATTCGATAAGAAGGCTGTCTACGAGACACACTTCTACTTCCTTGCCTCTCACACTCTTCCTAAACTTTTTGTGGTCTAGCTCCTGACGTGTGATCTCTTATTTGTCAAATCTAATGACCTCTTCTCATCCTTTTCTTTCTTTGAAGACTTTGACTCTGTCAATCACCCTCTTTCTTTGATATCTTTTCTTTCTAGGTTTTCATGACACTGCTCTCTCCTGGTTCTCTCTATCTCTCTGTGTCTGTCTGTCTGTCTGTCTCTTTCTCTTTGGCTAACAACTCCTTCTGTTGTAGTTTCATCAGCATCATACCTGCTAACTTTGGGTCCCTCAAGATTTTGTCCTATGCTTTCTCTTCTCCCAGTAGACTATTTTACTTGCTTATTGTACCATTTCCCATGGTTTCAATTATCACTCAAATACACATGATTCTTAGCTTTATGCGTCCAATTGTAATTACTCTCCTCACTGCTAGTCTCACATCTCTAATTACCTGTTGGATATCTGGAACTGGATTTCTCTAGGCATCTTAAATTCAACATGGCCCAAACTGAACTTGTAATCTTTCCACGAAAACCCTCTTACCTTTCCCATTATTGTCTAAGGTAAGGGTATCGACCTTAAATAGCAACAGGGGTCACCTAAGTATGCATGAGGATTCTGCAAGATTGTGCTGGCTTAGAAAACCACATGCTAACATTATTTATGCTTTCTCATATTTTTATTTATTTTGTCATTTTTTCCAATTACATATTAATCTGCATACTTGAGGGTGTCATATGTGGCCAGTAGATACTTGGCACTTTTAGTCTAGGATAGCACCATCCTTCCAATCGCGCAGGCACACAGCCTAATTATCATTCTTGATTCCTTACTCTCTCACTCCCCCCTTCTCTAATCAACTGTTAAGTTCTGTCATTTCTACTTCTATAATATCTTTCACATATTCCCCCTTCTCTACTCGGACATTGCCACTACCTTGCTGCAGATATGACTTCATGCTCAGAGTATTGTAATAATTTACTGGCTGGGGTTAGATTCGATCTAGCCTGCTTGTTAATTCAAGCATCACCAATGCTGGGATCCCTTAAGAGTCTAGCCAATATGGCAGATCTTTAATGAACCTTGTTTTTCTTTAACTGAAAAAAAAATTACTGCTGAGTCTCCCTGCCTCAAGCCTCTCCCCACTCCAAGCCATTCTTCACTCACCTGTCAGTCTGACCACGTTACCACTCTATTAAGTAAATACCAGTAGCTCTCTGTTGCCTACAGAATCAAATATAAAACTCTCTATTCTTTAAGATCCTTCATAACCTGGTACCTTGACTACACTACATCACTGGACTTTGAGCATTTGCCTGTGTTAATCTTCATATCTGGAAGGGTCTTTCTCTCCTCATCTATGACTGCTACCTTCCTTTCCTGGATTCCCCCCATTTTCCCCAAGAACCTTTCCCAGTTCCTCTTAATGTCTTTCTTCTGAGACTACCCCCAAGTTATCCTTTATATATCTTGTTTGTATATAGTGCTTACATGCTGTAAAAGTCCTTTGGAATGAAGACTCTTCTCTGTCTTTTTTTCCAGAGCTGAATACAGTACCTGGTACACAGTAAGTGTTAATGAATGCTTAGCAAGTGATTGAAACGTTTGAAAGAGAAAGTTTTGTAATTGTACCCAAACCCACTAGTCATACTAACAGAAAAACAAATAGATACCATAAGTAATCCAATCTCAGAAAACGGAAGTAAAAATGACAAAAGGAAAAGGAGGGGGGAACAAAACTTCAGATCTTGAGGGATTCACAAAAGAATATTATCCAAATTTTAAAGAACAATTCATACAGAAATACACAACTTATTCTTAAAAGTTAAGAAAGCACTCTTCCAGATTCCTTTAATGAGATACATATAGCCCTAATACTTAAATCATGGAAGGATAAAGCACAGGAATAGGATTACAGAATAATTTTATTGAAGAATATAAATTCAAAAATTTTTAAATCCTGACAGACTATATTTAACTAAGGAACAGTTCATCATGACAACGTTGGATCTGTACCAGATATGGAAAGATGTTCAATATTAAGACAACAGTCAATATAATGAATCATGTTAAAAACAAAACATTCCAAACCACACAATTATCTTAATAGATGCAGAAAAAAAGATATTGCAAAGTGCAACATAGTGCCCGTTTATGCTAAAACCTTACAAAGTATAGGTGTAGAGGCATCTTTTGCTTAATACCAATGAACGTATCTATCATCTATGTATCTCTATATCTATGTATCTATGTATCTATGTATCTATCTATATCTATGTGTATGTCTATCTATCTATCTATCTATCTGTCTGTCTGTCTCTGTCTATCTATCTATCTATCTACATTTTTACATATACGTATAAATGTATACACACAAAACACAAGATCTCAAAAAAAACAAATTGTGAACAATTAACAAATTATTAACTCAACAGACCCTTAACACATGTTAGAATCCATTAATTCTAGCATTTTCTTGACTGATCTTTCATAATCTGTCTTGACTTCAGTCTTTTCCAAGGCAGATACATGTAAAGTTAGGGCAATATCCTTTTGAGAACATATTTCTGACTTTGCCTTTGCAAGGTGCAGGATGAAGAAAGAGTTGCCTTCTTCATTTCTGCATGGGAAAGAATGAGGTAAATACCAACCCCCCCCCCCCCAGCTTCTTGACAGGCTGTCCTTAGTAGATCATCACAGCAGCAAATTCTTTCTGTTACCTAGTCTAAATTTCCCGTGGTAGGAATAATAATAAGAAAAATGCAAGATAAAATAACCCCAATGTTTTACCTCACATTCTAGATTGGCAGAGATAACAAAAAATGGGAATAGTTAATGTTGGACATGAAGTGGGAAGATATGTTTAATGGTAATTAATTTAGCAGGTACTTAGCCCTTAGTAACTAAGGGCTAAGTACTTCTGTGAAAGAAACTGAAGGTGTGAACTCTGTCTCCTGTTGCTGACATAACAGGAAGAGGTTGGCTGAGACAGGAAGCCAATGTGTATATGTGTATTTAAGAAGAGCTCCAGAGTTCAGACAGTCAGAATCAAGAATTTTTACTCCTGGTGGAGGAAGCTGAATTGTTCCAGCATCTGGGAGCTGCTATTAGACCAAGAACTGAGTTGGAGTTTTCTATGAGACCAGAATCTGGTGAAGGCCAAAGTGGCTGTTGCCTTCTGGAAGGCCAAAGTGGCTGCTGCCTCCTGGAAGGCTGAGATTTCTTCTGGCTCCTAGGGCCAGCTGAACTGCTGGAGGACTGAAGAAGCATGACCAGGATAAGCCTTTGTTTGTGGCTTGGTTGATCCTTGAGTTTCCAGCAACAGAAGAGGTGAAGGGTTTGAGATGTGCTGGACCCCGTGAACTTCAGTGTGTAGCAGGAACTGCCCAGAGGACTGGACAAGAACCTGGGAGCTGTCTGCCTCTGAATCCAGGTGACTGGTGGATTCAGGTAGAAGCTAGGAGTCAAGATGAAGAAAATGTTTCCCCTTGGATGTGTGATGAAATTGAAGTTTACTAGACACCAAGGGGTGGAGGGTTTGTGTAATTTTCTAATGATTGTATTTAGTGATTAATGATACTTAGCAATTGTGAATCTGGATAAATGACTGATTAAGTTAACTTATGATTGCCCCATGAGTGGAAGACTGACTTGTATTGCAAAATGATTGAATGATTAACTAAGGAGGGTTTCCCCCTTAGGGAAACCAGATGATTATTCTTTTGTTCTTTGTTCTAAATACTGTAGCCACTTTGGTGGAAACTATGTGGCCATTCTAATGATTCTAATGTTAAGCTGTTGTGAACACTATATTGTGATTTTCTGTGATAAGATATAATGTTGTGAATATTATACTGTACCTTGATATTCTGAGAAAGTTTGCGTTGATTTGTTATGAAATAAATGGAATGTTCACTATACTATGTAATCAGAACCTTAAAAGCTGTTCACAGTAGCATTTTTTGGGAAGCTGCTCATGCATGGCGTTACATTTGCGTGCTAAAACGTTGTTGGTGGAGTTGTGAATCAGTATATACGCATTTCAGAAATCAGTTTGGAATCATGCAAATAAAGTGCCCCAAATGCCCATACCACTTTGTTCCAAAGCCTATTACTAGACTTAAATGCAAGGGGAACACTGATAAGAAAGAAGTTTCCATATATGGCAAATATTTATATAAGCATTTTTTTTTAGTGATAGCAAAGAATTAGAAATATTGTATATATTCATTGATTGGAGAGTGGCCAAGCAAATTATGATATGTGAATGTAATGGGATAGTACTGTGCTATAAGCAATGATGAATGTAATAAATACAGAAAAGCACAAAAATATCTATATGAACAGATGCAGAGATGTAAGCAGAGCCAAGAAAAATATTATATACAATGACTAATATTACAAAACAATTGTAAATGAACATTTCAAAATTCATAAATAGCAAATACAGCTAGAATAGATATGAAAAGACATCCCCTTTTGCCCTCTTACAGAGGAAGGAGGTCCACAAATGTCATATAAAGGATGTATTTTTAGACATCTTCAATGTATTGATCAGTTTTACAGATTTTTCTCTGTTCATTTGCAGTGTGTTTTTGAAAAATATTAGTTATACAGGATAGCTCTCCAGGCAAGGGAGGGAATGGAATACAGGAAGGAATTATGATGATGTAAAAAAAAAATCAATAAAATATATTTAAAACAAACAAAAAAGTATCCAATATCCCTTTTCAACTAATATTTTGTATGTTTGTGTCTCTACCTCTGGGCCAGAGGATAGGGATAGTGATTGCAATTATATTGGCATAAGGAAACTTCCAAATGAGGGAAATATTTCTGCCAGTGGAATTTGTACCTTCACTGCAACATATTGTCTACTGGAATTGTCTAGAGCGCTGAGAGGTTAAACAGTTTGCCCAAGAACACACAGTCAACATGTATAAAAGTTGGGCTTGGAACCCCCATCTTTCTGAATTTGATTTCTTTATCCATTATATACTCTGCCACCCTGCTTTAGAGTCATATGATCAAATGAAAATCAAATATTCAAATAATCAAGTAATCAAAAGTGAAACTTTTTTTGATCTTATGTTCTTGGGAGATCAAGTATGCTTTGACTTGGAAGAATGAGTGAAGGATAGTAATACTCAGTGTCATTTTTATGGATGATTGACAGAAATTGAAGGATTGGACTGAACTGGTAAGTTATTCAAGGATAGGGAGGTCTGAGGAAATTTGATTCTGGATCAGGTTAATTAGGTTCTTTTATAGGAGTATGGCCTCTGGGGGAGTATTTTCAATGCATTTTTTTTTTGAGGCAACTGGAGTTAAATGACTCACCCAGGGTCACACAACTAGAAAGTATCAAGTGTTTGGTCTGAGGCTGGATTTGAACTCAGGTCCTCTCAACTCCAGGTCCTGTGCTTTATTGAAGTTGCACATTGCACCACCTACTACCCTTCATTAAAGTCATTTTTAAACTGAAATAGTCAGTATTTATAAAGATGTTTAACATATAGCTCCTGTACCAAGAGAAACGAGGGCATCACAATCCTCCCAGGCAATCAGGCTAGCAACCTTGGTGTCACCTTTGACTCTTCACTGGCTCTCACCTCATATATCCAATCTATTGTCATTTCTTACTGTTTGTCACTTCTACATTCATCCAATTGTCATTTCTACTTTTGCCACATTTTTTGGGCACACATTGATCACTCACACAGATACCACTCTGGTATTGGCCATGACTTTCTCAAAGTATTGGTCTGATGATATCACCCTCCTACTCAATAAACTTTAGTGGCTCCTTATTTCCTCCAGGTTCAAATAGAAAATCCTCAGTTTGACTCTTGAAGTCCTTTACATCCTGCCCCCAGTCTGCTTACATGTTAACCCCATATGTATACTCTCTCATCTAACAGTACTGGTCTTCTTGCTTTTCCTCACAAACATCACTCTATCTCCAGATTGTGACTTTTTGCTGTCTGTCCATTTCTACAATGTTCTTCCTCCTCACATCTTCCCCTTGCTTTCCTTGTTCTCATCAAGACCCAGCGCAACACTCATTTTCTTTAGGAAGCCTTTTTCCGTCCCCTCCCTCCTCTCCCAAATCCATTGTTAGTGCCTCCCTCTGGGATTACCGCCCCCCCTCTGGGATTACCACCCCCCGTCTGGGATTACCGCCTATTAATACTGAATATATCTTATGCATATATATTACTTTGCATGTTCTATCTCCAATTAGATTGTGAGCTCCTTGAAGGCAGAGACTGTATTTTTGCTTTTCTTGGTATAACCAGTGCTCTGCATACTACCTTACATGTAGTAAGCACTCAATAAATGCTGCTTGTTGACTGGCTGAGTATTCAAATAAATGCTTATTAGACACTTTTATTAAGAATAAAAAGTAAGAATATGACTGGCAAAAGTTTTACAGCAAATAGGTAAATTGAAGGACATGGATGTAAAGTCAATTATCTGGACAACTGGGGCATCTTCCCAGATGTTACATATTCATCTCACTACCACATGGCAATACAGTCTCTATCAGCAAAATACTTTCTTTATGATACTCTCTTCTTGAGAAAGAAATTGCTTGATGATCTAGTAAATAACTGTAAACACAGCTTTCTGAATTGTAGCCAAAACATGAGAGATATCCCATCCTATAATAACGATAATCTAAAGATGGGTAAAACAATAATCATCAACCACAATTATTGCCAATTTTTATCATCTCAAACAATAAAAAGTAAGGTGAACAATAAAATCCAAGTACAAATAATAATTGTCAGTTTTAAACCGGGTTAGAGATGGAAAGGTTCATGTAGCGAGATACAGCTGGCTATAAACGTTTGTGGCATCTCATTGTTACTGAGAGAGTATGTTGTAGGCAATGTGGAAAAGACCCCAGGATTAGGCATCAGGGGGCCTGAGTTTGAATCTTGGCTATATTATTTACTAGCTGTGTGGTGATGGCTCTGAAATTAACTTTGCTCATCAACAAAATGAGAGCAGACCGGATGACTTTCTGAAGTCTTCATCCAGTATCAGGTCCTTAAATCCCTTAAGTCTATGTGAAATATCCTTTGACATACTGCTAACTGTATTATTTTAATGTGTATGAATGGGGCTGATCCCTGACCAATAACAAAGTGCCTACTACACGCTCAGTACCTGAACTGACCTGAAAGGTGAGAGGAAGACATACCTGATTATCTGAGGCTATAGATATAAAGATTCTGAGAGCATCTGTGCAGGCTGAAATTGAGGGAGAAAAAAGAAAAGTAGAAGAGATGACGTATGCCCCCAAGGAGCATATAATCTTATTATTATTAGCTTTAATGGCACAGCTTTTAACCATTCCCATGCCATCAAAGGGCTACAGGTCATAGCTACCTGCAGCGAATGAAGAGATATATTGCCTCTTGCAGGGAACAATTCCATTGTCCTAATAAAGGCATGTTTGTGGTCATATTTTGCCGGTCTTTCTTAAAACATGTTTTCCTCTCTGCTGTTTACAGAAGGCTGAAAGAGGAATCACTTTTCTGGCTTCACTGTCTCTGCACTTTCCCCTTTTGCTGCTTACTCAGTTTGTTATTTCTCTGTTGTTTGTGAGTGCTGGGCTCTTGTTGGGCCTTGATTTTTTTCCTCTTTTTCTTAGGAAAAAAAAAGCTGCAGGGACTAAATTGGAAAAAAGAAGAAGTAGAAGAAGAAGAACAAGAAGAACAAGAAGAACAAGAACAAGAACAAGAAGCATACATGGATTTTATTTAAAGGCGTACATAGATTTTATAAATTTGTCCCTCCTCCCTTTTTTTCCTTCAGTCAAAAGCTTTGGACAATCTCCATTGGATTTTCTCCATTAAATTTAAATATACTTTTCAAAGAACACACATGCCTGCAGAAAGGCTTAGTTGAACTTACCATCATCATCCTCAAAAAGTAGATACCATCAGGGGAAAATTATTAGGGAAAGGGTCAAAAGACATGTCTTATATTATTGTATTCTCGAAGTCTAATATCCCTATGTTCTATTCCATGAGGGACCAGTGCTATATAGTGGAAGAAATGCTGGATTTTATGTCAGAACAACTTAGTTTGATTTTTGGATCTGCCATTTACTAGCTTCCACTCCTGAGACTCAAATTTTCTCATCTTTAAAACAACTATGATTATCATCATTAATGATAAGAATACTTGTAGTGTGGACACATATATGCATATATATATGCATACACACATATATGTATATATATAATTTAACAATGTAAATATTATCTGTAATTATTATTCCTCCACTTGTAAAGAGAGTCCATTTGCTCCCATTCATCATATTCTCAAAATCCTTTGAGTCTTAGATTGGATCAATTGTACAAAATGAATAGAAAAATGATTCCAGATGTCGAGGCTAAGTTCTTAGGTTCTAAACTTTTCAGTATTCAATGAATACATTAAAATGGTTCAAATAATAGGTAGCATGACAGAGTGGAACAATGACTAGACTTATCATCAGACTTTCCAGTTCTACAACAAACTTGCTCTGTGGCCTTGATCATGTCACTTACCTTCACTGCAGATACTTTCTGCATCTATTAACATTTATACTACATAATGAAGTTGTAGTCATGAGGAAAGTACCTTATAAACCAAAAAGAACTATATCAATGGGGAATTTTAAAGGTGCAAGGCCACAGGTTTTGTACAGGGCTTATGGGAAAGGAGAAGACAAGCTGAAATTATGGATCTGTCATTTACTAGCTCTGTAACCTTGAGCAAAAGAAATGACCCCTCTGGGCCTCAATTAATTCATTTGTAAAATGAGGAGATTGGAATAGATGACCTTTAAAATCACTTCCAGGTCTAATATTCTCTCGTTTATAGTAAGCTTCCTTCTGTTCACTGAGCATGGACAACCTTGGTCAAGCTATCTTAGAAGTGTCTAATTTTTATCATACATAGATTCATTCTGCTACAAGGGCTGAATTAAATTGGTCCTTTACCTGACACCATACTATTCTTTTCCTGAGTTTGTAGCACAGTTTTAGCAATTGGACTCCTGCACTGTATAATCAATCAATCAATCAATCAATCAATTAATTCACAAGCACTTATGAAACACCCAATACTGCCTAGGCACTATGAAATACAGAGATAAATTGAAACATTGCCTCTGCCATCAAGGTGATGACATTTTGGTGGAACCCGTAATCATTCAATCCTCATTCAAAAACATCTGTTGAGAGCTGATCCTGTGAAGAGTGTGAGACAAAGAGAGAGTGCAAGGGAAGGAACAGGACAGATAGAAAGGTAAATGCTTTTGGTTCTCAGGAGTCTACATTTTAGTTGGGGTCACAAATCATACAGTGGAATCCTGATGAAATAGAATAAACAATGGATTTGGCAGCTGTTGTGTTGAGTACTGGGTTTGAAGTATGGAATGTACTAGAAACCTATCCTTTCTAATTCTGTGAATACATTGCAACTCCAAACTAGATTGTACCTATTTAAAGGTGAAAATCGTATCTTCTGCTTTCCGGAGAATGTATGTTACATTAAGCATAAAACCACAGGCTCTCAAAATAAAAGGAATTCCAAGAGTCATGCAATTCAGATTGCACCCAAGCAGGAAGTCTTTCTACAACACCCTTGAGATATAGTCATGTAGAATCTGAATGGAAACCTCTAGCAACTGAAAACACACTTCCCTTAGGCAGCCCATTCCATTTTGGACAGAGGAGGCATTTGTAATGATGAGGAAATTTCTGTCATACATCAAACAGAATTCTTCCCATCTTCATCATCCATGTTTTAAATCAAATTCTCTTGTCCAAGACCAAGGAGAGAAAGGTTGATCCCTCTTTTGGTTATTATCCCTTTAATCACTTTAAGATAGCTAACATGTAAAATGGAGCTTAACGAATGTTTGCTGGACAAATGTACTAAAAAAAGACAATATTTACTATAGCCAGGACTCATTGGATGCATGGATACATGTGTGCAAGTGGAATGTACATTCCTCAAAGGTACAGATTGTTTCCTTTCTTTTCTTCGAATTACCAGTGCCCAGTACATCACATATAATAGATATTTAATAAATGAATTGAATGAATAAAAGAACAACCAAGTAGAATTTATATAAAATGTTAATATACTCATAGGAAAACCAAAGAGAAATGATATTATCCTACTTATATTTTGGACTAACAGAATTTGTGTTGCTTTCCACCTCCAGGGCACTAAACAGTAAACAGCAAGATACTATGATATTGCTGGGCTCCCTGGCTGCCAGTAACCTCCTAGAGAGAAAGAAAAATTGGCAGTCTTGCTAGAATGCTGCCAATTCTCCAGCAGGTGGCTCTTCAAGCTCACCAGTGTTCTGCTTTGCTGTTTAAGAGAGAAATGATGATAAGGATGTTCCTGACTAAGTAGGCAGAGTTTACCAGCTGCAAAGATCATTCACACCTGGGTGAAGAGGGCACACAATTACATTTTCAGAATCCTGAGTCCACAACATGAAGCTTGAACAAAATTATTTTTTTTCTCAGAGAACTTCATTTCCTGAAAGGTTGCTCCTAGGACCTCAACTTATTAAAATTTACCTGTTCCCCTGAGTGGAAATTAAGTTAAAAAGAAGGAAAAATTTCATTTCCTTTCATATTAGCACCTTTGGAATATAAGGTGTTGATTAACAGATATGATGACTCTTCCTTAAGGGAAATGTCTGCATTTGAAATAAAAAACAAATAATTAGTTAGAGCTCATTGTTTTGAGGCAACAACAGAACTGGTCAGACCATAAGAACAATTTGTCCTGTTCAAGGGCATAGAGCCAAAACCAAAAAGAGGCAGAGAGTAATAATGAAAATTCAAATTCGGGAGAGAGGCTTAAGATTTGTGAAATACTATCCTCACAATAGCCCTGGCACCTATGAAAGCATCCTAATGAGGTAGATGGTGCAGTGGATAGAGTCCTGTGTCTGCAGTGAGCAAAACCTGAGTTCAAATCTGATCTCAGATACTAGCTGTGGAAACCCTGGGCAAGTTTGTCTGAGTTTCCTCAACTGTAAGGTGGGAATAATAATAGCACTTGCCTCCTGGGGTTGTTGTGAGGATCAAATGATGTAATAATTATAAAGCACTTAGCACAGTGCCTGGCAGATAATAAGCATTGTATGAATGTTAATATTATTACTCCCAGTTTGAAGATGATAAAACTGAGGCCTTAAGAGATTAAGAATCTGGTGTGTTCTTTGTCTCATAAGTAGTTTTAAGAATCGGAAGCAGAATTCAGACCCAAGGTCTCCTTGCTCTAAGTCCTGTGTAAGTCTAACTTATATCTTCTCTTGATCCACATTTGTTAAGTGAAGAAATAAATGAACTGTTCCTCGTCTAGGATATCCAGGACTCTGAGCTCTAGGGATTCCCTGATCTGTTTCAAATACTTACTAAGCACCTATTGTTTGCAGAGCACTGTTCTAGGAAATTGAGGGGATAAAAAGTTTAGAGACAATATGGATTTCTTTGTCTTTATAGGATTTACAATTTTATGGTGGATGTAAGAGATGACATGTGTATCTCATATTCTCTTTACGAAATTCATTTCCACAAAACGTGCATTAGCTCAGCAGCCTTCAGCTCACATGAGTTTGGAAGAAGAACCAGAATACTGTATGAGACAGGATGTGGACCAGTTGTGGGGCAAGAGTAATGAGGTGAGGTGGGGGTGAGGAAGTAGTAAAAATGATGGTGTGAACCTGGACCAGATGTCCACTTCATCTGGTTGCTATATAAAGAAACAAAAACCAAAACAAACCGAAATAAAAGGTCAGCTGTCACCCCAGTCACCACCGTCACAGACCATCAAACAATAAAGTGCAAGATATGAAACATAATGCACCTGGTGTGTGTGTGTGTGTGTGTGTTTTCACTATAGATACCATCTTAATACTCTTCCCTCATTTTCCTGATCAGGAAACTGGAGTCCAGAGAAATTGACTTGCCTAAGGTCACATAGCTAACAAAAGGCAGTGACAAAGAAAAAGAAAAACAAACAAATGGCCTACACTGGGGGCTGTGAACAGGGAGTGGCTTGATTTGTCTAGAGTTTATGTTGTACATGGAGGAATAACATAAGTCTAGAAAGGTGACAGATGACCTGGGACGGCGATGCAGATTTCTGAGCACAGAGGAGACAGCGATCAGCTTTCTGAATGAGGGCGCTATCACTGTTACCTTGAAAAAATGGCATAAGAAAGGGAACATGGTTAGTATGCTAGACTTGGAGGCATTTGGGACATTGAATGTCATCTCAAACATTGAGTGTCTCTGTGATCGTGCATGAGCCAGCGTTTATTTTTTAAGGTCTCAGTTTCCTCAACAGTAAGATAGAGATAATAATGTTCAAGCTGCCTATCTCACAGGGTTGTTATGAAGAAAGTGATTTTTAAACCTAAAAGTTTCTTCCTGGCCATCTCCAAGTCAAGCTGTCCCCTGTCCTCTCTGTTCTCTTCCTCCTCCCACTGAAACTAGAACCCTTAACCCTGAGGTTCTGGGCTGCTTAAGGAGCTTTCACTTTATCTTCCCCAGTCCCAGACCTACCAGGTCACTTCTTGGACATCTGACCTGTTACCAAGTACATTTTCTCACTGACCCTTCCCCCATGCCTCCCCCCCTCCCCCCCACATACACACATGCACCTTCTGCCTCTAGTTACTTTTAATGTATTCTTTTATTAGAAAATACATTGGGGGGGGGGGGCGGAGACAAGATTGCTGAGTAAAAGCAGAGACTTGCTCGAGTTTGCTCCCAATCCCCTCCAAATACCAGTAAAAAATTACTCCAAACAAATTCTAGAGCTGCAGAATCCACAAAATGACAGAGGAAAACACATCTCCAGCCCAAGACAGCCTGCAAGGCTGACAGAAAGGGTATATTGCACTGGGCTGGGGGCAGAGCACAGTTCAGCTGGATTGCACTGGGCACAGACAGGGCTGGAGCAGGTCTTAAGGGACGGAATCACTGACAGCTACGGTGATTTCCAGACTTCTCAACCCACAAATGCTGAGAACAGCATGGAAGGTCAATCTGGAAGTGAAAGAGTGAAAGAGGAGCATGTGGTCCAGCCCCAGCCACAGAGTGGCTGAATCCTGAGCTCCCAATCCACAGACAGTGGGGGATCCAGCAGCTGTTACAAAATCCCTGAAGCCTGGGAGTACAACCCCCCCGCCCCCAGTCAAGTATTTGATTGGGAAGATGAGAAAACTGCATTAAAAAAAGTCAGACTATAAAATCTTACTTTGGTGACAAAGAAGATCAAAACATACAACCAGAAGAAGACAACAAAGTTAAAGCTCCAACATCCAAAGACTCTGAGAAAAATATGAATTGGTTGCAGGCCATGAAAGAGCTCAAAAAGGATTTTAGAATATAGGCTCTATGAGGGCAAGGCCTATCTTGCTTGCTTATTATCTTTTCCTCTCATACTTAACAAGGTGCCTAGAACATAACAGGAGGTATATAATAAATACTTTTCTTCATTAATTCATTCATTAAAGTATTATATAGAGAATTCATAGATTGGAGGGGAGAAGATCCGCTAAAAGACCATTGTAGTAGTCTGGCCTAATCTATCAAGGCTCCCTTTTTCCTTATTGTAGTCAAATTTCATTTCCTTGGTATTGATTGTAATTAAGAAGACTCAATTATCCCCAGTTCTAATATTCCACTAGGTTTTACTTGGCCTTTGGGGTGACAAAAAAACTGCACAGTCTTGTGCTGAGGTCCTGCCTTTTATACTACCCCAATACTTTCTCTGGGTGGCACAGTGGATAGAGCACAGGGCCTGGAGTCAGGAGGACCTGAGTTCAAATCCAGTCTCGGACACTTGTCACCTATGTGACCCTGGGCAAGTCATATAACCCTGTTTGCCTCAGTTTCTTCACCTGCAAAATGAACTGGAAAAGGAAATAGCAAACCACTTCAGTATCTTTGCTAAGATAAACAACAACACATTCTTTAGCAATATCAAAGGGGGGATCATTTTACAACCTCTCTAGGCTAGACTCCAGGAAATTCTTCTCAGTTTCCTTGTGACAGAGCAATTCACATGAACTGAAGACTGGAACAAGTCACTGATCAATAGATTCATGGGTTTTAGAGATGGAAGTAAACTTGGAGATCAATCTAGTCCAAACTTCTTATCAATTGGAGAACAAGTTGAACCACGAGGAGGGCCAGGTCATGAAGAGTAGCAGAGAGTTGAATTGATATTTGGAGGCTGATCTTCTCATAAACCAGAACTCTTTTCAATCAACTGTACTTCTTTTGAGATCAAATATGGTAAAGAACATTTTTAACTAACTTGTGGGAAAAATAAGTAAAGAAAGAAAAGAAATCCTTACGAATTGAGAGGGGGTCAGCCAGGAGAGATGGAAGTGTATTGGTCAGGATGGACAGTGCACACTCACAGTGTGGGAAGCCTCTTCCGTTTCTTTTTATTATTCAGAATCCTTGAAGGTCAGAATAACCTTTATTCTGAAACAGATCTTTCAGTAACTTATTGGTAAGGTATCCAGGCAGCTCTTTTGGAAATGAGACATACTGTTCTGAGCAGGAAAACCCGATTCTTGCCAATTATTTTTGATAATAATTAGGCCACCATGATCATGGCTTATAGTGTATCTTAGGGATTAGTGACTGGCTGGCAGATTTGATCCTCAATTAACCCCAGCTGGTCATTAAATCCTAGGGAAACACCTCAAGTCAAGGTTATTCTTGTAATGATAAGCAAAATTTTCCCCAAACCAAGGATAAAAAAAGAGAACTTTCTCTACCGTTTTTTTAAATTTCTCTTTTAGACTGTTGAATGTATGTGTGCCAGCTATATTGTCCACATTGAACAGCAATGATAAATCAGAGCATCTTAAAAAAAAATCAGTCTCAGATGTCATCTAGTCTATCCCCTCACATGCAACAAGCATTGCCTCCATAACATTCCTCCCTCATGGTTCACTCCTTTCTGAGGAAGCCCATTCTCCTTTCAGACAGCTCTGATGACTGAACAATTCTTCCTTGTGCCAAATTAGCACCAGGCAAAGGTAAACTTCAGTGCCAAGCTATGTGTCTGCCAAGTCTCACTTTAATTTTTGAATGTGATTCTGTGGCTAGTTAGAAACAAGAAAATCAGAGCTCCTGGAAGAGCTGAACTCAGATCTCCTATTTATG
Source organism: Pseudochirops cupreus (assembly GCA_028627135.1). NCBI lineage: Eukaryota > Metazoa > Chordata > Mammalia > Diprotodontia > Pseudocheiridae > Pseudochirops > Pseudochirops cupreus. The sequence continues at coordinate 106,211,376 of CM053581.1, read as the reverse complement.
GTTTTTGGTCTCTAGTAGCCAGTTCTTACTAGGGTTTCTCAACCTGGGGTCTAATTTTTTTTTAATAACCGTATTTTAACACAATCAGTTTCCTTTACAATCATGTGTGTTTTATTTTTTAAGGATTTAAACCCATTATCTTGAGAAGGGGTCCATAGGTTTCAACAGATTGCCAAAGAAGTCCTTGTCACACACAAAAAAGTTAAGAACCTTTGCTTTAGTTCTTGACCCAGCTTTCACATCTCACAAGAAGCATCCTGGTAGCGGCAGCTAGGTGGCACAGTGAATGGCACAGTGAATAGTGCACTGTCCCTGAAGTCAGGAGAACCTAAGTTCAAATCTGTCCTCAGACACTTGACACATAGTAGCTGTGTGATCTTGGGCAAGTCACTTAATCCCAACTGTCTTGTCTTCCCCCCTCAAAAAGAAAAAAGCTCCCAGGTAGTATCCCTTCATTGCAAGTATTTAATTTTATTTTTCCAAAGAGAAGTGTTTTGTCTCTGAAAAGCAATAGATACATTTGAAAGATTATCATGGTACTTATTCTCATCAGCAAGTATCTTAGCAAGTGCCCACTGCTTCTCTTTAAGACTAGTTTAAATAAGAATGCTGGAGGCTCTGACTGCCAGGAACCTGAGCTGCCAATACAGAGAAGTCCTAGAGAGTAGGAAAGGGCTCAGAACAGCCAGGATTATTAAAGCCAGAGATATTACAGAACCTTATAACAAGAGTCATTGCTCAGCCCTTTGGTGTTCCCTGTTCCTTAGACTTCAGGCAGCTGGCAATGTGACCAAATACACAATCCTCCCCCAGGAATATGTACAGTTGAGGGGGACAGCCACTGAACAAGCAGAAATACCAGAATTACATACATTGCTTTGTTAAGAAGAGTTCTCACATGCTTCTCTTGCTCTCAATTCTTTTGACATACCCAACTCTTATGCTGAAAGCTAATGAAACAGTTTGAGTACCAACCAAGGGGCAATGCTCTCCTTGGGTTACCGTGATGCCTATAGGCAGCCTCAGTAGATGAGAAGCTATTGTCCTTATTAGGGATGTTGGGAATACCTACCATCTTTCCACATTAACAATTCCTTTCCCTTACCTTCTTAATTCTGATAACACTGAGACCGAGGGATATGTATTTTACAGTCACTACTTTAAATATCATAACTAATTGTTATAGTTTTGAGTTTGCCTGTGCCAGTGCTGAGGGACTGAATACCACTCAATCCAATGCCAATGCAAGTCCTACACATGCCATTCCTAAAAGGAGTCATGGGTAAGGAAGGAGGGGCAGTGAGTGTAATGAAGATGCTACCCAGCTGGGAAACTGAGCTTGTGACGTTAAAGGATAGATTTAGGACTGGAAGGGACATTAGAGGTCTTTGAGTCCGACCCCTTCATCTTACAGATGAAGAGACTGAGGTCCAGAGAAACCATGAGATTTCCCCAATGGCATACTTCTATGTCACTGTTGATGTAGATCTAATATTTTTTTCCACTGTCTACCTAAATTAAGGAAATAAGATTTAAGAAAAAAAATAACCTTAATTTAAAATACTCATCCCAGGTTTAAATCTTAGGTTAAGAAAAATCACAGTTGCTTTAGAAAACAAATTCCAACTTTGAAATTCTAAAGGACTTAATTCCATCATATAACCTATGACAGAAGTTCCTAATAAATGGTTACCTCCATGAAGGCAGGTACTACGTCTGATCTAAATATTACATCTCCCTTCAGTATTAAACATACTGCTCCATACTTAATATATGCTTAATAAATATCTATTGAGTACATGGATGCATATTGAGATCAAGGTTTTTTATTATTATGAAAGATCCAAATGTATACTTTTCAGTCACTCTTAGAATTAGTGCTAGAGCTGGAAACAACCTTAAGAACATCTAGTTCAATTTCTTCCTTTTATTGATAAGGAAATGTTATGGTCAGCTAAGTGGCAGAGTGCATAGAGTGTCAGGCCTGGAGTCAGGACTCATCTTCCTGAGTTCAAATCTGGTCTCAGATACTTCCTACCTATGTGACCCTGATCTTTGCCTCAGTTCCTCATCTGTAAAATGTTAGAGTAGGAAATGGCAATCCACTCAAGTAGCTTTGCCAAATAAAACCCCAAATGGGCTCACAAAGAGCTGGGTACAACTTAAACGAATGAACAACAAGGGCCCACGGATTATAAGCCATAGAGGCAGTACTCAAACTCAGTTTCTCTGACTCCAAACTCATTGCTTTCCCACTGTAACATGGTCTGTTCTTTCTTTGGAAAACAATGATGACAGATGCCTTCTTGGCAAAGTGTGTTACTTATTCATGATGGTGTTTCATAATAGCAACAACACCATAATTCAGCCACCAAATTAAAGGGATCACAAACTCAAGGAACACTTCCCTTCTTTATCAGATGAGAAATGTTGAAGTTTTGCAGCTCAGTGCTCACATATTCATGCTTGCCTCCTCTTAACTAAGCCAGTGGGCTCCTGTCATCCCTGGTACTCAGGGGGCTCTGTAGAGTTGGGTTAATTAAACCTCACCAGTACCTCCATGAGGCTGGCATATGTTAGAGCCATCTGGGAAGCCAGCAAACTCTGAAGTAATGAAGGAGTGATATGATTAGTCCAAGTAAATGAGAGGTAGAGCCAGCAACCAAACCCAGGAGTCCTGCTTCCAGCTTTCTTCTATTTTTCCTCCATTTGATGCTGGCTCTTTTGGGGGTAACGTTCTTTCCCAGTGAGAGATTTAAGTTCTAACAATTGAAAATTGAATGCAGTAAGAATGCATTAGGATGTAGTTCTACACAAAGGTATAATTTTGTATCATACATTCCTTTAACCTCAAACTCTAAGTAACCTTATATATGCAAAGTTGGTAAAGTGGTTAGAGCAATGGTCCTGGAGGCAAGAAGACCTCTATGCCAATCGGTTCTCAAACATTTGTTGACCGTTTGATCTAGGGCAAGTTACTTAAGCTCAGTCTGCCTCAGTTTTCTTAACTGTAAAATGCCACCTATTTCCCAAGTAGTTGTGAACTCCTTGGTAAAATATCTGGCACATAGTAAGCACCTAACTTCTTGTTTCCTTCCATTTCTCTATTTGCAAATAGAAAATACCTAAATGGGGTGGTTTTTGTCCGAAATCATTTACTGGTGACAAAAAATTATTAGTATATAATCCTATATCCATTAATCATTCAGGGCTTTCTTTGGTAGACATATGACCAGTGTCACTGATAGGCACACAGCTAGTAAGTGTCTGAGAAAGAATTCATAGGATAGGGTTATAGATCAAGACCTAGAAGGAGCCTTAGAGGTAAGATGTTCCAACTCTGTCATTGTATGGATGAGGAAATGGGCCCAGAGAATATAAGTGACTTTCCCAAGGGAAAGTCCACATGGGGAGTGAAGGGCAGAGCTGGGACCTGAATATAGGTCCCGTGACTCCACTGAACCACAGAAATATTTTTGGCTCCAGGTTCAGCACAAGCTTGGTGGTTCTAGAGAAATTATTGAAACTTTCTGAGCCTCAGTTTTGTTATGGAGAGAATGATAATACCTCACTCAAGTGCTTGGAGGCTTAAATGAGATAATGAAGGAAAAGTGTTTTTCAAACCTTAGAGTGCTAAGTACATGTCAGTTTTTGAAAAGGGATAATGATAACCACTATACCATTACCTACTGGGCAGACAGGTGGCTCAGTGGATAGACCATTGGGCATGGAATCAGGAAGACTCCTCTTCATGAATGAGAATCTGGCCTCAGATACTTACTAGGTGTGTGACCCTGGGCAAGTCACTTAATCCTGTTTGTGTCAGTTTCCTCATCTGTAAAATGAGCTGGAGAAGGAAATGATGAAACACTCCAGGATCTTTGCCAAGAAAAACCCAACTCCTGTCACGAAGAGTTAGATGTGACTTAACAACAACACACCCATTACCTGTGTTTGGGAAAAGAAGAAATAAGAAAAGAGTGGAATTCCTGCTTTGTGATATGAAGTGATGAAAATAGATGATATTCCTCTCTAATTTGTTCTCTATCTTACTCCCTGCAGAAGCTATTCCAAGCCTTGCCTTCTCTCCGAGCCTTCTACTCCTCTTCCTCCCCACTCTCTCAACTAACAGTTGTCTCACTTTACTAGAAAAAAATGGAGGCCAATTGTTATGAGATGCCTTTTTAAATATTTTCTTCATGTTAAAAACCATCGACATTTTCTACCATTTTTCCTCTTCTCCCCTAGTTTTCTCATGTGTGACCCCTTCTCTCTGCTTACACAGTTATCATCTCAGGTTAGACCCTCTTCATCTGTCTCCTGGATTACTGCAATGGCACCCTAATTAATCTACCTGCCTCAGGTCTCTCTCACCAGGCTAGGCCATCTTACAAATTGCTACCAAAGTAATTTTCCTTAGGCAAATATCTGTCATGTGACTCTGCTACTCAACTAACTGCTGTGATTTCCTACTGTTTCTAGAATGAAGTATAAACTACTGCTCTTTACAGGTCTGTACAACCTGTCCTCAACCTATCTTTTCACTGTCACTGGACTTACTCTTCATCTCTCACTCTATTCCAGGCCAGTTTGCCTACTCAGAGACAACACTCTCTCTCTAGTGTTCACACCTTTGCAATGGTCAATCCTCATGCCTGGAATGAACTTCTTCTTTATTAAGGATTCAGCTCAGACACTGCCTTTTCCATGGAATCTTCCCCCAAACCCTCCAACTGCTAGTGCCCTGCATCCCAAACTATCTCATATTCAGCTACTTTGTATGTATCTACATTTATTTACATCATATTTATGCTGCATATATTTTATACACACTTGTTGTCTGAGCACATATATAAGTTAAGCTTATCCCCAGCACTAAGCACAGGGCTTGCCACATAGCAGGTACTTGATAAATACTTGTAGATTAATTAATTGAGACAGTAACAGGCACAGCAACTTGTCTCCAATTTTGCTTCTTTTTTTTCTTAACCATGGAAAATGCTTTTTCAGACTGGAAAGCATCCAACAAAAAGGGTTAATAAGGAAATGAAAGCCAAGTAGAGTGAGGGGATGGTAAGATAGCACCTTGTTACCCTTTCCAAATTGAATTAACCTGGCTCAGATAAGCCACATCATAGGGAACTAAATGAGCTTGGAAGCATGAGTAATGAATCATTGCCAACCATCCTTTGGGAGTCATAGGAAGTTGGAGAACTGGAGAGCTGGAGAAGGACAAATGTCCTGATTTTTCTAAACATGAAATCTTCAAGTTGCAGGTCAGTGCCTTCACTAATGTCCTGTTCATAGGATGGATCACAGCCCTAGGGCTGGAAGGATCCTAAGAAGCCTTTTAGTTCAGCTTGCTCATTTTATAGATAAGGGACTTGTGCAATCCTCAGAGGCAAAATGGAACACAGGATCTCTGACTTTGTAAGCCAGTCTGTGGTCTATCTACTGTGCCATGTGCTCTCCAAACATGCTTAAGGAGAAACATGATCGAATAGAGAGGACACTGGTTTTCAATTCAGAGGACCTGGGTTCAAATACTGAATATGACTCATTACAAGGTTACATAGATTGTAATCTTGGTCAAGTTATTTTACTAACCCATGCCAAAGTTTCCTTAATTATAAATTGGGGGAATTGGACTAAAAGGGGTGGGGAACCTATGGCCTCAAGGCCACTTGTGTCCCTCTAGGTCCTCAAGTGTGACATTGTGACTGAATCCAAACTTCACCAAATGAATCTCCTTAACAAAAGGATTTGTTCTGTAAAACTTGGACGCAGTCAAAAGGCTAGGACCTAGAAGGCAACATATGGCATGGAGGTCACAGGTTCCTCACTCCTGGATAGACTCTAACACTAAATCAATCATCTGATAGTGGTATATAGTGTGGAACAATCAGGAGATATAGCAAGTCAAACCAAGCTGGAAATTCTATACCCACTGAGAGAATATTTAGATAAACAGATAGATCAGTGGTTCTCAACCTTCCTAATGCCATGACCCTTTAATACTCTTATGTATGTATGTGGGTGTATCTGCATGTGGGCGGACCTGCCTGGAGATGGATAGAGGAGCCATGTCTCAGTTCCTAAGACCATTGGAAATATGTGTTTTCCAATGGTCTTAGGCAACCCCCAAAGGGGTCACGACCCACAGATTGAGAACTGCCAAGACAGATACATATATAATCAAAGCTAGTTATGTAGCTGGCATTAAGACAATTTTTTTCCAGCCATAGCAACTGTTGATGACAAACTGAGGCACTGTAGAAGGACTTTGATCTACATGCATAGCAAGTATTCTCATTCACAAAATCATAGCTCTTTGATTATTGAAGCATTGGTTAATAAGTTTAATGAGTAATGGTAAAATTCTAGGATAACATAATGATGAGATGGATTTTAAGTCTCAATTCATATAGAGCAGCTTGGGTTCATTATAAATAAGTAATTCTGGCCTTACTGCATTTCCATTTTGGATACTTATAATTTGAATAGTTATCAATTATCAGACTGATACAAGATACACTGTAGAACTCAAATACATGTAGTATGGTATAGCATCTGAAAAATAAAACTTTACACTTCCCATAGAGAGATGTATGATCGATGGAAATTCATTTGAGTGGATTCAGAATAAGTTGAATGACCAGACTTAAAGAGTAATTATTTTGCTTTTGCTTTTGTTTTTGGTCTAAAGAGTAATTATCAACAAATCGATTTTAACTTGGAGGAAGGTCTCTGGTGTTGTGGCACAACTCTCCTTATTCCTCCTCTGTTCAACACATAGGAGTAACTTTAATAAAGATGAAATGATTTTGAAATTTTTATAAGCTGGGAGAGCTAGCTAATATCATAGATGACAGAATCATAATACAAAAAGTTTTTGACATGCTAGAATGATGTGCTGATTTCAAAAAAAAATGATGCAACTAAAGAAGAAAAAAACCAGGTGAGATATGACTAGACAAGAGTATATATGTGTAAATTCAACTTCAATAGCTTCTGTCCCAGATACTATAAATACTGCTAATGTATCTTTAAGAGGCAATGGAATCTTGGAAGTGACAGTTTAACTGTTGTTGTTCATCCTTTGTTCTATCGTTCTATGAAGAGTCTGTCAAGTGACAGATTTGAAACTAGCATTATGGAGAATTAACTGTTATGGCTGAAGAGAGACTTATTGAGGTATAGAGAGAAAGTGGATGAGGAGAGCTTCTATCTTTAGAAGAGTGTTTCAAATCTTATCTGATGAAGAAGTATTGTAAAGAGAATCCTTGAAAGACTTTGCTATTCTAAAAGACTTGAATGATAGGATTTTATTTCTAGAATTAAGGAGGTCAGCAGTTATAGAGTGATTTTATTAAAAGTGATTTTGCCTATTATCTTTCTTATAATTTTTTACATTGTAAAGAATTATGTATAGCTTTGTTTGATTATTGATTATAATAGTAACAAGTAATATAGCCAGAAACCTAGATATTTATTTTAGCGTAGGAGATTGGGGGTTAGGGAAGAATAGGGATAAATGGGCAAAAGATTATGGAAAAAAGTTTTTTCGGTTTATTAAATATTGAACAAATTGGTGTGGGGGAATCAGAACTAATTTATTGATGAATGATTGCTCCTAATTAATGGTTGCTCTCAGGCTTTCCCTGACCACTGCCAATTGAATGGTGATCCTAAGATACATGTGTTCATATTTGCCAGTTACATTGTGAATTTGAGAGATTGGGAGTTTTTGAGTGCTTATTTGTCAAAGGAGGTGGTTCCAGCAACTACACCTGCCTCAGAGAGGGTGACCACTACCATGAGAATGAGCTGTGCTGTAGCTGCTCAGGAAACATGGAACTTGAGATTTTCTCATGTAACTGTGCAAATTTGAGGCAAGGTGAAACATGTTGGTAGCTGTCTGAGAAATATCCTAGGACTCTTTTCTTCCCAGAAGAGTACAATGATAATGAAGAATCTACTGATTCATGGCTCAAATATTTGCTTTGCTTGTGAATATTCAGTGTTTCAAGCATTTTTTTTTTAGTAATGACAGAAATGAAACAAGTAGATTTTTTGTTTTTATATATTTGATATCTACTGCTTAGTACTTTGATAGGGCAGCTAGGTAGTGCAGTGCACAGAATGCTAGGCCTGGGGTCAGGAAGACTCATCTTTCTGAGTTCAAATCTGGTCTCAGACACTTACTAGGTCTGTGATTCTGGGTAAGGCACTTAACTCTGTTTGCCTCAGTTTCTTTATATGTAAAATGAGTTAGAAAAGGAAATGGCAAACCACTTGAGTATCTCTGCCAAGAAATCCCTAAATAGAGTTGTAGAGAGTCAGACACAATTGGAACAACTGATGAACAAGAACAAGAACAAAACTTTGCACTTTGGATAGCTTTTCTAGAAAGAACTTTGTTAGTCCCTTTTGGGAACACCTAGATATGAATCACACGAAGGCTTTATTTAAGACATTTCACCCTAGAATTCTGGGAATAATGAATCAGAGAAGGCACGAAAAGGTCTGACTCCTTTCTTTAGAGCCTTATTTAGAGGCTCATTCCCTTGAGCTCAAAGCTGAGGCTCTTTGGCAGGTAGGCCTAACCCAACTGTATCACATTATGACTTTCTCCTTTGTCTAGAGTTCAAATCTTACTTTTTTGCAATTTCAACTAATGCTCTTATGTTTTTGTTTGTTTGTTTACTGAATTTCCTCCTTCTCTGGGGTCAAGCAGAACAAGTCTCACTCTGCATTCATATGAAATATCTTTTAGGTTACTTAAAGACAGTTACGACGTTTCCCTTAGTCTTTTCTGGGCTGAATTTCTCCAGTTTATTAAGGAAAGTTTTCTATACCACTAATAATATCTAGCATTTATATAATACTTTAAAATTTGCAAAGCCCTTAAGATGTACTATCTTATTTGATCAGGGGAGACTGGTGAATAATATTGCTTGTTTAAAATGTTTCTCTTTCTGAAGTAATGAAGAAACATTATTTTAAATTACTATGTATCCACGTCACAAACAAGGTAGAGGCTATCTAGATGGAAGCAAGATAGTTGTGTGTGTTAGGCTATGATATTGATGTGTACAGGGCCACAGGTTCATTATTCATATGGATCTGTTCACTTTACTTAGTTACAGAAATATAACCCCTGCACCTGGACCAGAGGTAAATATAAACACCAGCCCATCCTCAAGCTCAGGAAAACAAATCAGAGCATATGACCATTTTACTGTGGGTTAAAAGAATTAATAGTTCATTGGGTTAGAGACAGACCCAAGGATGGGAGATAATCACAAGCAGGTCTCCAGAAAGAGGAAGAGACAATTTTTTTTTTGGTCAGAAGAGGAGCTAGATAGCCAGCAACCCAACAGGAATGCTAGAAAGTAAAGATTCTGATACTTTTAAGTATAGGTCTTACTGTGCATAAAAAGTTAAAGAAATTCTTCTCCTTTACTAGAAGAAGGTGAAGGTATATGTTGTTTCCCGTTTAGGAGAGCTGAGGAGATGTCAGCCTGTGCTCTGTTATCCATATTGTATGGAATGGATATCTTTTCAAACTAACTTTCTGCATTTTCTTCTCTCCTGCCATAGCATTATAATATGGAATTGAGCTAAAATAAATTTGAGAATATAACACCATTTACTTGTAAGATGTAACGAACCAGGTGTTTCATTTTTAACTGTACCAGGGATTTCCTCCCTAAGGCAAACTGTGTAGGTGGCAGTTAAAAGATGAGAAGAGGAGGTGGGACAAACAGGGATAGGATATTACTGGAATTCAGCTTTTCCCAAGCATGTGATTGTGGTTATCTCGAGAACTGCTTCAAATTCTATTCAAGGCAACAAACACTTAGCAAGCACCCTATATGGGCACAGCTCTGTGTTCCAACTAGAAATTAAAAGAATAAAAATGGCACATCCCCTGTCCTCAAGGACCTTGCCATTGATGAGATGTGTGTGTGTGCATGCATGTGTGTGTGTGTGTGTGTGTGTGTGTGTGTGTGTGTGTGTGTGTGTGTTTGTAGGGGGTGGATAATAAGTGGCAAGTGATGTTGCATGTATAGAAAAAATTGAGAAAGAAGCTAAAATGAAATAGGAGAAATGAAGACATTCAACATTTCCAATGAAAATGTGAGGAGGGAGAAGCTATTTTCAGCTAGAGACAAAGAAAGAGGATGAACTACTTTATAATTTCTTGGAGGACATGGCACCTGAGTGTAAAGAATCCATGAGCTTGGTCTTACAGCTTCTTCAAAAACCTGTAGGCAGGATATGAGTGGATGAGACCAAAGAACTGCTAGTAGTTGAATTTGGTTGGAATAGAGCATATAAAGAATGGTGCAGCATAAGACTGAATAAGGTTGGAATAAGAATAAGAATAAGAAAGATTGTGGATAATCTAACATAACAGGAATTAATGTTTTATTCTATAGACAATGGAAAAACAATGACAAAACATATGGTAGTGAATGAGCATTGAATTTAAGTTAGAGAATCTAGATTTGAATCGTACCTTACATATTACCTATATGAATGACTTTGGACAAATTACTTCATCATCATCATCATCATCATCCTCATCACTAACATTTACATAGCACCTACCATGTGCCAGGCACTGTGCTAAATGTTTTGCCAACATCATCTCATTTTATCATTGTCAATGTAGTCATCATCCTCACTAGCAGCTCTCACATTGATAAGATGCTTTTAAGTTTGCTGAGTACTTAGCACACATTATCTACATTTGATCCTCACAACACCCCTGTGAGTCAGGTTCCATTTTACTCTAGTCCCTTTAACTCCCAGCCTGGTGTCACCTTCCTATTGGGACTGGAAGAGAAGTTTCCTGTTAAAGGCCCTTATAGATTTAGGGATGCTTAACAGAATTAGTCCCTCGAAGAACGAAGACAGGGTTTTCCTCTGGAGGAGTACTGCCTCTCCAATGAGGTTTACAAATGGTTGCCAAAAAATAAACAGAGATTCTGTTTTGGTGGCAGATAAAAATACATACATACATATATATACACACACACACACATACATATATATGTGTGTGTACATGTACATGTGCATACACATATGTATATACACATCTGTAAAATAAACTGGAGAATGAAATGGCAAACCACTACAGTATCTTTGCCAAGAAAACTCCAAATGGGATCTTGAAGAGTTAGACATGACTAAAAATAACTGAACAACAATAAATCCAGTCTTCCTGTGTTCTAATTAGCTTGTTCAATTACTCTCTTTTTTTGATGATGCAAACATGATGCTAGAAATGGAAATAAATTATCTATATTACCATTTCTTTAAAGCAAGCCTAAGCTCCCTGGTCCTCAGTTTTCTAATATGGGACATAAGAAAGGGAGACTTAAGTGTTCACTAAGGTTTCCTGCTGGTCATCTAGATCTGGAGTCAGGAAGACCTGAATTCAAATTTTCACTTAGACACTTACTAGCTATGTGACCCTGAGCAAGTCACTTAATTTCTATTTCTTTCAGTTTCCTCAACTATAAAATGGAGATGGTAATAGTACCTATCTCAACATTATTATGAAGATAAATTGAAATATTTAAAGGCATTAAACAAATGATAGCTATTATTATTACTATTATTAAATTCCATGATCTTGAAACTTTTGTGTAGGAGACTACAATAGTCAAATCTGTGTGTTAGAAAGATTACTTTGGCAGTTGTGTGAATACAGACTAGAGCTGGAAGCATAATTGATGATAGAGCAGTTAAGTTGCTATTACAACAGTTCAGGCAGAAGGTAGTAACGTTTTTCTACTGGGGGTGATAATGAGAGTAAAGAAAATATAGATCAAAAAGATACAATGGAGACATAATTGACAAGATTTAAAAACTGACCAAATTAAGGAAGTGAGGAAGAGAGAAGAGAATAAATAGTTGTTGAAAGTAGTTGATGAGATCTTAGATTTTAAAAAGATAGGTATAAATGTCATCAGATAATTAGCTTCTCAAAAGGAGGAACTGTTCCATTTTCTCTATTTATTCCTAGCAGCTAGCACACTTTCTTGGATATAGTAGGAGCTCAGTAAAAGCTTATTGAATTGAAGGCAAAGAATTCCACTGAGCAATATGTGAGCCACTAAAGTATGCTGTGGATTTCAGAAGAGCTAATGTTTCTAATTTAGTTGACTTGAAGTATATATATAAATTCAATTTAATTTTCAATTCTTAAAACAGGCATTAATCCATGCAACTAGAATGAGAAGAAAAAAGCTTTGGAGGAGGAAAAATCTTTATATGAGATATACTGATAGAAATATATAGTAAATTGATACACATATATAAAATAAAGTTTCATTTTCCAATAGATAAGTGGCAAAATATGAGAAAACAGTTTTCAAATGGAGAGAAAACAGTCACTGATTTGTCAAAACAAATAAACAAACAAAAACCAGAGTGACTATGGAAAGAGACAGTAGTATCCACTTGGTGGGAAAGAAAACATTGGAATTATGTGAGGAAAGTCACTAAACGATTCACTTCAGATTTCAAATAGTTCAAAGAAAGGATGAATAAAATTTCATGGAATAAAATTTGACAAGGAAACTCATCTGAGTTGGGATAGGAAAATCTCAAGAATTAAATTCTGAGGACATAAAAATTAATTATTTGGACCAATCAAAACTATAGTTATCTGGAGAAACCAAGGTAAATGCCAGAGAACTCAATTGCCAACTTAGATTTTAAGACATATATTTAGACACATGAGACTGTAATAAAGAATAAATAGTAAAATCTGACATATTCCTATAGAGGTAGTATCATGAGTGCTAAAGCTCAGAATGAAGTGAGGAAAGTTGGGGATAATGTTATAACCTATTTGGGGGGGTAAAGGGGAGGAGAATCATGGACGAGTTAAAACAACTGCTTGGTGTGGATGGATAATTTAAAAAAGAAGAAGAAGGAAAAGTTACTTAATTTTTATTTTGCTTCTTGTTTTTCTACAAACAGGGCTGAGCCAAGATGGCAGCACTGAAGCAAGAAAACTCCGTGGCTCCCCCCATAACCACCTCAGATACCTATAAAATATGACTCTGAACAAATTTTAGAGCTACAGAACCCACAAAGTGACAGAGAGAAAAAACCTTCTGCTGAAGGCAGCCCAGCTGGCTGACAGGGAAGACCCATCACAGCACTCACAGAGCCAAGCCTAGCCCTGCACGAGCATCATGGTTTTAGTCCCTGTGGCTGCAGCAGACTTCGGGAGAGTGGATCACCAGCAACAGTGGTGGTTTTCAGAATTATCAACCCATAAATGCCAAAGAAAAAGTGAGAGGTCAGTGTAGAACTCTGTTGGAACTGGGGGAGATGGAGGAGTGGGTCTGTCCCCTGCCCCCAGAACTAGAAGTGGTGTAGGCATAGCGGCCCTGCAGCTGCCTCTACATCACTGCTTCAGAGCTCCTGGCCTGCAGATTTTAGGGGCGCCAAGCAAACATTCAGAGGGTAATCACTCTTGCTTTAACCTGACTGAATCTGGATCACAGTCTTTGGTGGTGGTCCCGAGGTGTGTGACCAGTGAGCCAGAGTTCGTGGGGCCTACACAGACCCTCCTAATAGCTCTGGTAGCTGCAAAAACTGCAGAGAGTTGGGACAAAGCTCTCCCCTCTGGAAGCAGAGTTCTACTGTGGCAAAGAGCTCAAAAGTCAAGTAATTGAATGACAACATGAGCAAGAAAAGGAAGCAAAGCAAGCACAGCAATCCAACTTTAGATTCCTTTTTTGGGGGGACAAAAAGGATCAAAGCATGAAAAGGGAGAAAGACAAAACAGTTAGAATTTCTGCACCAAAAGCTTCAAAGGAAAATATGAACTGCTTACAGGCAATGGAGGACCTCAAGAATGATTTTGAAAATCAAATGAGAGAAGTGGAGGAAAAATTGGGAAGAGAAATGAGAATGATGCAAGAAAATCAAGAAAAGAGAGTAAACAACCTAACTGAAGAAAATAACACCCTAAAAAATAGATTAACTCAAATGACAAAAGAGGCCCAAAGAGCCAATGAAGAAAAGAATGCCTTAAAAAATTGATTTTGTCAGATGGAAAAAGAATTTCAAAAGCTCACTGAAGAGAATAATTCCTTCAAAATTAGATTGGAGTAAATGGAAGCTAATGATTATATGAGAAATCAAGATACTATTAAACAGATCCAAACAAATGGAAAAAATAGAAGGCAATGTGAAATATCTCATTGGAAAAACCACTGATCTGGAAAATAGATCCAGGAGAGATAATTTAAAAATTATTTGGCTACTTGAAAGTGATGGTCAAAAAAGGAACCTAGAAAACATCCTTCAAGAAATTCTCAA
>CM053581.1:106171199-106196521 GCA_028627135.1 Pseudochirops cupreus | reverse complement strand
CTGAGTATAATGTTTCAGGGGAAAATATGGTCATTCAATGAAATAGAGGACTTTCAAGCATTCTTGATGAAAAAAACAGAGCTGAACCAAAAATTTGACACTCAAATACAAGAAGCAAGAAAAGCATGAGAAGGCAAACAGGGAAAAGAAATCATAAGGAACTTATCAAAGTTGAACTATTTACATGCCTACATGGAAAAACAATAATTGTAACTTATGAAACTTTTCTCAGTATGAAGATAGTGGAAGGAAATATAAATATAAATATAAATATATATGTGTGTGTGTGTATATGTATGTATGTATATATATATATATGTATATATACATATAGTAAATTATCTCATAGAGGCAAGGGCTAACTGTTACAATGGAGGGCAAAGAACAGGAAGGCAAAAGGAAACGGGTCAACCTTACAGATATTGAATTTAGCTTAGGGAGGGAATGGCATACACACTAAATTGAATATCTTGCCCTACAGGAGAATAGGGAGGAAGGGGATGAGAGTGGGGATGATGGAGGGGAGGATAGTTAGAAGCATGCTCTCTTGAAAAGGGACAGGGTCAAAACAGAGAATTAAACAAGTGGGGGCAGGATAGGATGGAGGGAAATATAGTCAGTCTTTCACAATATATCCACTATGGAAATGTTTTGTGTAACTACACATGCACAACCTATATTGAATTGCTTAACTTCCCAGTAAGGGTGGACTACGAGGGAGGAAGAGAAAGAATCTGGAATTCAAATTTGTTAAATCAAATGCTTTAAAAATTATCATTATTATTATTATTTTGTACGTGCAACTGGGAAATAAGATATATAGGCACTGGAGTATGGAATTCCGTCTTGCCCTACTGGAAAGTAGGAGGAGGGATGGGGGAGGATGTAGGAGAGAGGAGGTTGTGGGAAGAGGTTTGCAGTGGGATCACTGTTTTGGGGTGGTGGGTAGGGAAAAGATGGGAAGAAAATTTGTAATTCAAATCTTGTGGGAATGAATTATGTAAACTAAAAATAAACATAAAATTTAATTTAAAAAAAGAATGAAGGAAAGAATTGTTTAGAGTTTCATAGATTATTAGAACTTTGGAAATATATTCATGATGAGATAATTTATTTTTAAAAATATGAATTTTTCTTTAAGCTGTATACTGCTCAGATAAGGGAAAGATTTCATGCCTTCTCAAATTTAATTTTTTTCTCGAAAATAAGTACCACATTCCTTATTTTATTGTTTTCCAGTTATTTTGTATATAATACTTCTGTAGGTATATTTAGGTACTTCTTTCCTACAAAGGACTTTCCCCCTAGGTATTAGGGAGAAATAAGTATGGATATTATCAAATTTCTTTTGTCTACCTTATGGCATTATGTATACTAAATGCTCAATAAATATTTTTATTCTTTACTTCCAAAAAAAAAATTATTTGGAGAGGAATTTGGAAAAGCAAAAAAAAAAAGTACAGGCAATGAACATTTTGATCTTCTGATTTCATTGGGGAAATTTATTGCATTCCTTTCTTAAAAATATGATAATATTAGTGGTATAGAGATACTGTTTACCATATTAAGGAAAGATCCTTTAATTTCTGTGTTGTATTTTTAATACAAATGTGTACTGTCTTCTTCAAAATCATTTTTTTGCGGGGCAGTGAATAGAACACCAGCCCTGGAGTTGGGAGGAACTAAGTTCCAATCCGGCCTCAGACACTTAACATAAAAACTAGCTGTGTGACCTTGGGCAAGTCACTTAACCTCAATTGCCCTCCAAAAATTAAAAATATATATATATCTTTATACAACATCATTTTTGGCATCTGTTCATATAAATGTTATTTTTGTTAATTTTGTTTATATTATTTATTATTTTATAGGTTTCTCTATGTTGAATCATCCCTGCATTTCTAATATAAATGCAACCTGATAACATTAAATAATTTTAAGTATACTGCTATCAACTTTTCTCTCATAATTTAATAAATTCATTATTTTTGCTTCAAATAAAATAAAATAAAACAAAAATGAATAATAGGTAGATGATAGCCAAATCAAGTTAAGAGAATAGCTGCCCATTAACAATTAAAATCCCTTTTCCTAGATATGTTATATTCTTGGGTTCTGAAAGAACTTGACTATTTTGTCGTTGAATCAGTTGGCAACATTTGAATGTTGTCAGAGGACCTGAGTTCAAATGGTACTTCTAATATTTAATATCTGTTTGACTTCAGGCTCAGTTTGCTGGACATTAGAATTGGATGATCAGATTAAAACAAACGGCCTCTAAAGTACCTTCCCACTCTCTACGTAAAGTCAGTCAATCAACATTCATTTATTAAAATCTCCTAGGTGTCAGGAACTGTGCTTGATGCTGAGGATACAAATACAAAGAATAAAATAATCCCTACTTTGAATGAGTAATTGAAATTAAATTCTACCTACCTTAAATTCTATTGAGAATTTACTGTATTGTGAACATGTTACATATATGTACATGAAGTGCAATATCAATTATATTTCATGCATATATATACACAGAGACATATAAACCTATTGCACATGGACATATATTACAATATAAAGATAACATACAAATATGAGAAACTAAAAATAATACAAGAAGCTTAAATAAATTTAAGACATCAGATGTAAAGTTGTTGAAGAGAAGACACTAGCTTTTTGGGGGATTGGGAAAGGCCTTCTGTAGAAGAAGGTGATTAAGTTGCATCTTGAAATAAGATGAGTTTTATGAGGTAGAGTTGAAGAGGAGGTTCATCCAAGGAATGAAGTATGTCCAAATGTGAGATGGAATATAGTATGTGAAGAACAAAAAAAAGGCCCATTTGACTGGATCATAGTATGTGGGAAGGGGATTAATGAATAATAAGGCTAGAAAGATATATTTGGGCCAGTTTGTAAAGGGCATCAATTAATAAATGAAAAAAAAACCCATCAATTTAAGAAAGATCATCAGATTTAGAAATTAAGAGATTATTTGAAAGATAAAGTAAGAAGTCACATTGCAAAGGATTGAGGAGAAAGTAAGGGGTAATACATATTGACAGCTTTTATGTAGTTAAGAAAAGAACAAGAGAAATGGCAATAGCTTGAGGATATTTTAGGGTCTAATCATGTAGTTGACTGTAAAGATGAACAAAACATGAACGTATCTAAAACCTGTAGGAAATAATAGGGAGAAGTTGAAGATTAGAGAGGGAGGGATGACAGTGGAAGCAATCTGCTGGAGAAAACTAGTTGGGAAATTATTATGGGCACATGGAGAGGGGTTGTCGTTGATAAGGAAAAGGGCTACCTGACAACGATTGTAGAAAAAGAAGAGTAGGAGATAGTGGGAAGGGGTTTTCTACTGTGAGATCCAGTGATTCTGTACTCATTAGACTCACCCACACCAATCCCTTGTTCTGCTCATTCACCTGAGTATGGTTATATTCAAGTTAAAACAGCCCTTTTCCCATTATCTGGTTCCTCTAAGTACTCATACAAAAATTCTAGTGCAATCTTACGGACAATCACTTTAAGTATTAGCAGTAGGGCCAGAAAGCCATAGAGGAATTTCTTATGAAAGATGCTTCCTATACTGCCTTATCCCTAGATACTCTGTAATTCCTAGTGTCCCTATGATACTGACATCCTTCAAAAGATGAAGATTTGTCACTGCTGAGGATATTAAAATGAAATTGTAATACTGACAGTAGCTCCCAAAGGGGACTTTCAATTATGTTTTGAGCAATTGAGAGCTTATTATAATGTGTTCTTTATCCCAAAGTGATTAATTTGAAGATGACTGCATTAATTTGAACATATACATTTTAATATAAAACTAATAATATTTTAATATTTGTTAACATATCAGTTACATTAATTTCTTATCCCAGAAATGTAAGGAGAGAACAAAACAAAACCTTTAGTTTAAGCTCAAATTAAATTTATCATAAATTCATAATTAAGAAAATAATGAATTGGTGAGGATGTATGGTCCTGGATTAGTGAGTGGGGGTGGCAGGGACTTTCCTATTTAAGGCTTTAAATTTTTAGAGAATGTCAGGTCTTCCTGACTCCACATCTAGTACACCTTCTAGATGACCAGCAAGTAACCTTCCCACATACTATAATGCAATCAAATGGGCTTTCTCTTTGTTCTTCACATACTATATACTCCATCTCACATCTTTGTGCCTTTGCAAAGGACATTCTTCATTCCTAGGATGAACCTCCTCTTCACCTCTACTTCATAACATTCATCTTATTTCAAGATGCAACTTAACCATAATTTAAGCATATCATTTTTTTTATCAAGGGAAATGCGAAGTTGAATATTACATGACAAGACCACGATCATCTGATTAAAAACATCAGAACCAGGATTTAAAAGCTGGACTCATGAGATCAAATATACTACACCAAAAACCTTGACAATGGAGGCTAGACTCCCATGGAAAAATTTTAAAAGGATGCAGTTGTCTAATTGTTAACTGCAACGCTATGTCTCCTCTCACTTGTTCCTTCCTCTTTCTAGAGGGGTCCCCACTCTAGAATGCAAGCTCCTTGAGAGGAGAGATGATTTGATTTGATTTTGTCTTCAGATCTCTTGGACCTGGCAGAGTACCTAGAACCTAACTGATCTCAAAATGATTTGAGATTGGTTATTTGCACATAAAGCATCTTTTCTTGTCACTTCATTTGCAATGTTGTTTGTTCAAATGTCTTTTGAATTGAAGTAATGTGTCTTTTAGTGGGAAAAAAATTAAATACATCGTTGGGTGCTAGTGAAGAATGGTTTCAAAGAAGTACCAATCCACAGAAAGCATTTTAATCTAGGGTAGCTTTCTGAATCCCATATGTTCAAGGTTGTCCCGTGTACACAAGGGTCAGTAAAAGGGCCAGCTTATCCAACTTTGGTACATGCTTGGTCTTGCCTGTTAAATTATTCTACTAGTATCTAATATCTTGATAATCACAAATTGTTCTCTGTATCACCAATGCTTTTGCAATATTGACTCAGCTTAACTAATGTGAAAATTCCTATCTGGATAGGAATCAAGACACAAGGTACTTTTGATTCTGTAAAATTCTTTATCCATATTACATTCAATGTGTGCATCACAATTTAGGAAGTACATTGACAAGCTAGAATATAGGGGCCAATATGATTAGGGGATATTAGGGTGAGCTAAAGGTACCAGAGTTGTCTAGCTTAGTAAATATTTGGTATTTTTGTTGCTGTTATTTTTACTATTATTAACATTATTTTACAGAGCCCTCTCTCTATTACCTACTAGCCCTTTTCTGAAGAGTTATTTGGGAAGGTTTGTTATTTTTTTTTAAAGTTAACTTTTCCATATATAAATAAATATTCCAGAGACTGAGTTGAAAGAGTGGGTATGGTGAAGAAGTATTCCTCCCTCCCTCCCATGGTCACCAGAGATCAAATATACATAGCATATTATAGGTTAGAAATAGTTCAACTCTGCTCCCTTTTTTGTAGAACTGCACACATTATATCAAGGACCAGGTTTAAAAGCAGCATTTTATTGCTGATTTTTGCAGTGCAATGTCCCAGAGAGATTTGCAGATATAGCTCACGAAAGCCAAGTTCATTGCTTGGTTAGAGTTGAGGAAAAGGTAGCTTGTGGTGGGGAGGGAGGTAAGGATGCTGGAAACATTTCCATCTTACTGTCCATTAGTTCAGGCAATGTCCTGAATAGAATGTGCGTTTTCAGTCTAATGTGTGCTTTTGGATACTGGTGGGAGCCTCATTACAAAAGAGAGATGGTAGACACAGGTGAGCAACGTCCCTAAATATAGGCAAATGGTATTTCTAGACCAGAAAGAGCCTGTATGTCAAAAGTGAATTGTGAGAAGGGCTGGGGACAGAGAAAGGGCATGAAGGGGAGACAAAGCTCTAAAGAGAAAGATCTGAACATGGAAAAAGTAATTTGTTAAATGAATCCTTACAAGACAGTGAGATACATAGGTTTGTAATCAAAGGATCTGTGATTTTTTCATTTTAAGAAATTTTACAATATAAAAACAAGCTCATAGAACGAAGCCTCTATTTCAGTGTCAGAAGGGTAGTCCCATCATCTGACATTTAGTTTTGGCCTTCTGTTACCCCAATTCTTTTGCAAGGATAATCAAATAATCTATTCTAACTTGGAAGCTAAAGCTAAAGACAGACTAAGCAAACTAGAACATTTCTTTTGATGAATTTTGAATATAACAAATTTCCTGCCAAGACTAGTGACTGACCATTTGTCAGAATGATGCAGAACGACTATGTATTTTCTGGATACTCTAAGCACTTTTAGGAAAGGTATTTTACTGAAATACTCAAATGTTTGTCCCTACCTTTGTTTGTAAGAATGTAAGGAATAAAGCCTTTTATTGACTTTTATGCTAAATGAACATACACACGCACGCACACACACACACACACACACACACACACACACACACACACACACACACACACTGATCCTTTCCTGTGGGTTCCTGTGTTCCTTAAAGCAGTGTCTGCATTGCAAAGAAAAGGGTAAGAAGGTATGTAGAGAGGGTCTGGGAGTGGATTTGCGTACTTTTGTGGACAGCGGTATGCCTTGGGCTGCAGGTGACCCATAGTCTGCAATCTTTTCCTTTGGCCTCCACATTGGGCTTTTGCAGATTAATGTGAGGGAATCCTACATAAATGTCTTAAATGAATGGTTGGGCTTATCTCTAGTGTCCCCTTAAAAGGGATTTATTGTATTTGCTTTTATCAAAGTTATTCAATGTACAAAATAATAAATATTGGATTTAGAACAGTTATTTCCTCCACCCCAAAAGAAATTTGTAAAAGAGAGGGAGAGAGGGAAAGAGAGAGAGAGACAGACAGACATAAGGACATATTGACACACACTTAAAACATGAAGCAATAACCTATCCCTCCTATTATGCTCTCCAAAGAGGCAAAGACTCTCAGGACATTTGTGGGAATGTTGAACATACATTACGTAATTCCCTCGGATATGAACTATCTGAGAAGTCACTCAAAGTCTAGATCTTCAGGCAAGCCAGGAATGCATAGCACATCTTTCTGACGACAATCATCTTCTTCTCTAAGAAAGGTACAATTGCACAAAGTACATCCCGCTGTCAGGAAGCAGTCAAGAATTCCTACCTCTCAAATCTGCATGATAGTTGCCAGGGCAACTCTCAGGGCCATAGGAAACATGGTGAGAGTATAAGTTGAGAAGGTATTCATCTGTATTAATAGAAGAAAATCTTCACTAAGAGCTCCTTATAGCAATTAAATCACAGGTACATTAAAAATATACATCACATATCTAAATATCTATATATCTATACGTGTGTGTGTGGATGGATGTATGCACATGCATGTACAACGTAGATACATGTGTATAAATTTTATTCAGTTTTCTAGAGTGAAACAAACACTTGTTTCAAATCAAACAGCAATTATAATGGACTCTAGTTTTCTGAGATGGATGTCATAAAGGTATTGACCAAATTGTATTGTTTAATAAAAATCTAAGATCCATTCCATACTGTTCTTGATTCTATTATCTCATGGCACAGTTGTCAGGAATCAATCTATTTTTTTAAAGTTAATAATGAATGCAAATATTATGCATTAGAAATATTTATTCAATTTTGTTAAACATTAAAAATTATTTTTTAATTCAAACGTGTGATTTAACCAACATAGAGAAATCTTAGCATGAAAATCCTGAATCTTTTTATTCCTCCACCACTCCCAACACTCAAACATGCACATTATCCACTCAACCAAACTTAAAATTTTAAGAGATTTTGCTGGTGCACCAAGACATTAAATAACTTATCCATGGTCACAAAACTAATATGTGTCAGAGGCAGACCTTAAATCAGGTAGTCTAGCTCATGCTTGATTGGAATCCCCTTATACCATGTCAAATAATTGGTCCTCCAGGTTCAGTTTGAAGACCTCTATGGATCATCTTCAGACTCTCTACTTCCCTCATCAGCCCATTCCACTTTTGGATGATGTTTTGTTGTTGTTTTGTGTGTGTGTGTGTGTGTGTATGTGTGTGTGTGTGTGTGTGTGTGTGTGTGTGTATGTGTGTGTGTGTATGTGTATGTGTTTAATTTACTGCTTATAATTAAGCATACTCTACCTCTCCATGAAGTGAATCTTTCTTTGTAAGGAAAAAAAACAACAATTAAATAGAATCAACTGGCACAGTAATCTAATTTTACAACATATAAAGGGTTCTTTACCCATAGTCTCCCACTTTTCCAACAAAAGGAGATGATAGTCTTCTTGTTGGTGTTCTTCTCCTTCTAGTTCTAGTTCTTCATCTTCATCTTCCTCTTCTTCTTCCTTTTAACTTCTCTAGTAAGTTGCAATCTATTTCTCTGTGACTATCACTACTGCTTTTAGTTCTGCCCTTTAGGCCTTAGAAAAATAAATCTAAGCCCTCTTACATGTGACAGCATTTCAGAAACTTGAAAATGGTGATTGTGTCTCTCAATTCTTTCTTCTTCAGGCTAAATGTTACCTTTTCCTTCAATCAGTCTTTGTATAATATATCTCCAAGTCCACACTGTCATGATCACTTTTTCTGGATTTGTTCCATTTGGCCACTAGTGTACCAAAAATATAGCTTAGTCTGAACAAAATACCCCAGTCCAGGCTTGTGTTGTACTCTGTAATCTCCCTCTTTGGGGGAGGTTGAGAATGGAGAATCATTTGAGTTCAGAAGTTCTATGCTGCAGAAGGGCTCAGACTTCATTAAATGTGGTACCATTATGGTGAGCCCCCAGGAATAGCAAACTGGCAGGCTGCCTAATGGGTTGCAAACCAGCCCAGGTTGGAAACAGAGAAGGTCAAAGCAACTAGGTCCATCCAGAGTAGGGTGAAGGGATAGAGTGACAACTGCATTTCCAGTCTGGGCAATAGAGGGAGACACCCCCAGCTCCTTTACCCCCCAAAAAAGTAGTACTCTAGATTTTGTCTGAAACAACATCTGTGGTGGAAATAGTGTCTAGACATTCTTTACTGCTGAGTTTAGATCAGCTTATTTAGCTATTATAGCACACAGTTGACTAATTTTGAGCTAGTTTCCTAAATCCTCTTCTATTGTACCTACAAGTGTGCACACACACACGTACACACACAAGTCTATTATGCATCTCTTAGTTTTTGGAACCTAAATATAGGACTTTCTGGCCTTTGAAAAACTTGCAACTAAGATAGAAACAAGCCCCTCATACCTTCTTTTAGTCCAATTTTTTCTTTATGCTTCATTACTACATGGGCATCTTTGACCATTTTTTGTTGTTGTTGTTGAAGATCAAGTCCTGATTAAGGCTGTTTTTCAAACATTGTCTCTAAAATAATGAAAAGCAGGTGGAAGGCAAATGCTGAGTCTGTAGGAAATACATAGATAAATCACTGGCTTCTGTGAAGTATCCTCTAGGGCTCTTTAAGGGATGATTGCCCATGAATGGCCCATTTCTCTAGCATGGTCTGTCGAGCTGGATAAGCTCATGACTATAAGATGTAATTTGGAAGAAGAGAAACAAAGAGAATTCATAAGAGTGGTTCAGTAAGAATGTATTCTATTCCATGCTAATGTCAATGAAAATGCAAAATAAAAACCCAGCTGGACTTGAATGTTTTGGAAAGAATCTCTTATTCCTCTTAAAGTCCTCAGAATTGCATTAATCCAGTTGCTGCTAACAAAGGCTCCCCCCCCCCCATCTTTTTCTATAGTCATTGTTCATTTTAAATAGTTTTAACGGCTCTGGAAGTATTCATGAATTCAGGTTTCCTCACTCCCCTAATCATGTTGTCGGCTTAAAATTCACATTTAATTAACCTCTTCACCCAAGGCATAAATCAATAATGAAACTCCAAAAGCTTACCATACCAATAGTGATTTTCATTTGGAGGGAAACTGTTGAAAATTAGACATTAGGCTGTCTGAAAAAAAAAAAGAGTTGAACTGGTGGTGTGGAGTGAAGCAGTACTAACAAGTAAACTGTAATAATGAATGGCCTGGATCGAAGATAGGAAACCCATTTATTCTGGTTCTAGGAAAGATCATGTATTTGGGATGGGCCAGAGAATAATGCCATATTGGGAAGAGCAATAATCTAGAGAAATGCTGACAAACAGAAAAAGAAGCAAGGTATCATGTGACCATTTAAAAATCCCAGGTGGAAGGATTTATGAAATATTAAAATGAGAACATCTACTCTTTAAGTTTGATCATTTCCAGTGATAGAGAATCAGCTCTCTGATATGGAAAAACACTCCACTTTGGGGTAACATTTGAAAGAAAGCTCTTCAGTTGAAAGCAACAATTGGTCTTAATTTTTCCCTCTGGAGGAAGAGAGGAAAAAAAAAGTCTATCTTTTCTACATGACAGACTTTTGAATATTTCCAGATTACTTTATTTCTACTTAGAAATCTCTTCAACAAGCTTAATATGTCAATGCTTCTTAATGATTCATTCCTTCTATAAATTGGTCTTAGAATTGGGGGTTTAATAGTTCATTGAGTTCAAACTACAAAGGATGGGTGTGATACTTCCCCTGTACTCTTCCCTTCCTGTTTAGACCTCATCAAGAGTTCTACAGTCACTTGTGTCTATCATGTTTTAGACAAGAGATTGGCAAGTTGAGAGCATTTAGAGGAGAGGCAAAAAGGTTCCTAAAAAGATTCAAAACCATGGTAGACAAAAACCAATTGAGAAGACTGGGAAGACTCAAACTAGAAAAGAAATGATAGTTGTCTTCTGGTGGAATGGAATACTGTCATGTGGAAGAATTGTTTGCCTGCCTCTAGAGCTGGAGTGTGTGTGTGTGTGTGTGTGTGTGTGTGTGTGTGTGTGTGTTTGTGTGAGATGGACCCCAATGTCACTCAATTAAAGGTTATAGACCCTTTCTCAGAACAGTATTTTTAAAATGTTTAAAATAAAACATAGGATTAGAAAGGAAACCACAAACATTGAAAATAAATTAATAATATCTTTTGTCTGTTTAAAGTTCATATAACCCTGGTTAAGCATTCTTGTTCTGGAGGAATAGTTATAGAGAACTATAACTAACGAGTTGAAGTTGTAGAGAGACTAAGTTCAGGTCAATAAAAGGGAAAATTTCCTAACAATTAATTTGAACTACAAAAGTGGCATGGGCTGCCTCACGAAGCAGTGAGCTCCTTATTAGTGGAAATCTTCACCTGGAGGCTGGGTAACTACTTGTCAGGATGGTATGGAGGAGATTTCTGCTCAAGTGCAGGCTGGAATAGGTGACTTCTGTGATCGTTTCCTACCCTAAGGTTTTATGATTCTATATGGTCTGACTACTGGAGAATATAGAACAATTCTATGTAATGTCACCTAAGACTGCACAGATTTTTTAAATATATGCCATAATATTGATTTTGTTAGAACCTGCAGTTCACTAGAACTCATAAGTCTTTTTACATGGACTATTTGATTTAATTCAATTTAGCAAATATTTAAATACCTACCAAATGGAAGTCACTGGTTTCTCAAGGGACTTAATCAAATCTGTCCTACATTGTTATAGTGCAATTGATTTTTTGAACCTGCAAGATTTTCTTTATTCCATTTTATTGGTTTTAGGTTGTCAAGGTATTCTTGAACCTTGACTCTGTCACCTTTCATAATAACTGATCTCCCTAGTTTTGAGTTATTCACAAATTTGACAAGCATAGATTTGAGTCTTCTATGATTCCATGACAAATTGATGTAGCATATTCGACTGTGGTAGACAGCCCACAAAGAAAAACAATAATAACAAAAAAAAATTGAAAACAACATTCTCCAATTTTTGCCAATAAAAGTCAAAGAACTTGTCTTTGTTTCTCTGATTTTTGTTGGCAAAAGGAGAAAGAATTGGAGAATTTTAACTTTTCCTTCCTTTGCCTTTGCATATGAAATTATTGGAATGTTTATACAATTGACATTCCCTTGATGGCTGATTGCTGGCTTCAGTGATATGTAGATGAGAGCCACTAATCTGTAAAAAAAACTCCATTTGAAGATGAGACGTGTTGCTGTTATATATGAGAACTCTGCAGGTCGATCAATTTTGGCTTTGGCAGCTTCATTATGAGAAGTGCTAATTTGGGTAACATTTGGAAGTGCTCCCAGGGTGAAGTGCACCTTTCCAAGGGGTAAATATCAATAATCTGCCCTTGGGGTTGCCCACTGAAATATTAAAATGTTTTGCTCTCTAGGTGGAAATTCATCATTTTCAATGGGAAAATGTTGGGACCATAAGTAAAATGAATAAAATAGACTCCCTTCATTGTGCTCCTGCTAAGGAAAAATATCTCTTAATGAGCTGACCTTAAAATACTGCTTCATCTATTTCTCAAACCAGACTACCCCCCTCAAATAATAATTAATGCTAATTGAATAAATAATTAGGAGCCATCCTCAATTTTAATTAGACTCATAGATATTAGAATCAGGCTGTTTGGGATAGAAATAGCTTGGAGGCTGGAAAACTTTCTTGTAAGACTTTGTAGGAGCATAGGATTTTAAATCAGAAGGAATTCTGGTTCAATGCCCTCATATTACAGATGAGAAGACTGAGATCCAGAAAGTTCTTCAAACAGTCACATAGGTAAAAGTATCAGAGCTAGAATTTAAACTCATGGGTTTTTTTTAAAATATAAATTTAATTATATTTTGCAAGGTGTAGCTGCCTCTATGTTTACCTCTGACTTCTCTGCTTTCATAATTCTGATTGATATTTTTTTCTGTCACTCCTTTCTGACAGTTTCTTATTGTGACTATTTGGTGAGATATATGTAATATAAATTCTGTTGCACACTACCCTACCCTTCAAACTTCCAACAGAAATAAAGGTCTTAAGAAAAAAAAAATTATAAAATCCATGAAATTCACCTCCCTTCTCAGTCACTGTAGGCTCTTTTGTCATCCCTTCTGAAACCTAGATGCCCAGAAGCCTCTAGTCTATTATTCTATTAACATTTCTTCCTGGCAGTGCTCCATATTCCAAACCTCTCTTTCAAAATTATATTGTGGGACTTCCAGGGTTGGAGCCATGATGGCTGAGTAAAGAAAGCTCTCAGCTAGGCTCTCCCAACATTCTCCTCCAAAGAACTCAAAAATAATGCCTCAAACTGATTTTAGGAGCAGCAAAGTCAACAAAAGACCAGAGTGAGACATTGTTCCAACCCAAGACAACTTAGGCAGTTAGAAAACAGATCTGTGACAAGGGGGTGGAGAATGCTTTGGAGCCCACAGGGATGAAACCCCGGTGGTGGGACAAGGTGGTTGTGACAGGAGCAACAGCAGCTTTGGGAATTCTGAATTTGGAGATGATAAAAGGACACAGCAACTGGTGAGAAAGAGATTACCAGGGACACTTGTGATAGTGCTGGATGTAGAACCAGATGCTGTTTGGTAACTCTATTGCCTATATTCACTTCTGAGTTATATTTCCAGGGCAAAAAGTTGAGACAAAATACCCTCTATACTGAAAGCCTGCATTAACAAAGAGTTAAAAAGTCAAGAAATTGTCTGGGAAAATGAGCAAACAGTGAGAAAAAACTTAGACTTTAGTGACAATGAAGAGCAAAACATATACTTACAAGAAGAAAATGTCAAAGCTCCTATATCCAAAGACTCCAAGAAAAATATGAATTGGTCTCAGGTCATGGAAAAGCTCAAAAAGGATTTTGAAAATCAAGTAAGAGAAGTAGAGGAAAAATTGGGAAGAGAAATGAGAGTGATACAAGAAAATCATGAAAAAAGTCAAAAAAAGTCAATAGCTTGCTAAAGAAGACCTCAAAAATACTGAAGAAAATAGCACCTTAAAAAATTGACTAGAACAAATGGCAAGAGGTCCAAAAAGTCAATGAGAAGAGTGCCTTAAAAAGCAAAATTGGCCAAAAAGAAAAGGAGATCCAAAAGTTCATTGAAGAAAACAATTCCTTCAAAATCAGAACTGAGCAAATGGAAGCTAATGACTCTATGAGAAATCAAGAAATTATAAAACAAAACCAAAAGAATGAAAAAATTAAAGACAATGTAAAATATCTCATTAGAAAAACAACTGACCTGGAAAATAGATCCAGGAGAGATAATTTTAAGATTAGCAAACTGCCTGAAAGATATGGTCAAAAAGTAAGCCTAGACATCATCCTTCAAGAAATTATCAAGGAAAACTGCCCTGATATTCTAGAACCAGAGGATAAAATAAACATGGAATCCACCAATCAACTCCTGAATGATCCTAAAATGAAAATCCCTAGGAATATTATATAACTAATTCAAGTATTGTTATAACCACAGTGAAGATAACACAAGATTTAGCAGCTTCTGCTTTAAGGGATCAGAGGACTGAGAATATGATATTCCAGAGGTCAAACGAGTTAGGATTAAAACCAAGAATCACCTGCCTAGAAAAACTGAATGTAATCCCATGAGGGGAAAAAATTGATGGTCAGTGATGTAGAGAAATTTAATGCATTCTTGAGAAAAGACCAGAAATTAGTAGAAAATTTGACCCAAGAGAAGCACGAAAAGGTAAACAGGAAAGGGAAATCATTAGAGACTTATTAAAGTTGAGCTGTTTACATTCTGACATGGAAAGATGATTGTTGTAACTTATAAGACCTTTCTCATTTTTGGAGTAGTTGGAGGGAACATACATACAGAGGGCACAAGATGAGTTGAGTATGAAGGGATGATATCTAAATAATTAAATTAAGAGGTGAAAGAGGAATGCACTGAGAGAAAGAGAAAGGGAGAGGTGGAATGGAATAAATCATCTCACGTGAAAGAGGCAAGAAAAAGCTTTTACACTGGAGGGAAGAGTGGGGAGGTGAGAAGGAATGAGTGAACCTTATTGGAACTGGCTTAAGGAGAGAATAACATACACACTGAATTGAGTATGGAAATCTGTCTTTCCCAACAGGAAAGTATAGGGGAAAGGGACAAGAGAGGGAGGTGATAGAAAGGAGGGCAAATTGGGGGAGAGGGTAATCAGAACCAAACACTTTTGAGGAGGGATGGGGTGAAAAGAAACAACATGAGTATTATAGAAGTGTTTTGCATAATTATACATGTATAACTTATATTGAATTGCTTGTCTTCTCAATGAGGGTGGGTAGGGAAGGAGCAAGGATGAGAATTTGGAACTCAAAATTATAAAAATGAATGCTGAAAATTGTTTTTACATGTAACTGGGAAATAAGATACACAGGAAATGGGGTATAGAAATCTATCTTATCCTATAGGAAAATAGAAGGAGAAAGGGTTAAGAGAAGGGAGCAGTGGTTAGAAGGGAGGGCAGAATGGGAGAAAGAATCAGAAGAAAATCACTTTTAAAAAGGGATAGGGCAGAAGAAGAGAGAATAGAATAGGATGGAGAGCAATTTAGTTAGCAATAGTAACTGTGAAAAAAAAATTTTGAAGCAAACTTCTCTGATAAAAGCCTCATTTCTCTAGCATAAAGAACTGTTTCAAATTTATAAAAATAAGAGCCATTTCCCAATTGATAAATGATCAAAAGATATAATCAATTTTCAAATGAAGTAATTAAAACTATCTATTGCCATATGAAAAAAAATATTCTAACTCACTATTGATTGGCGAAATGCAAGTAAAAACAATGCTGAGGTACTACCTCATAATTATTAGTTTAGAAAATAGGACAGAAAAGGTAAATGACAAATGTTGGAGGGAGTGTGGGGAAAATGAGACATTAATGTAATGTTGTGGAGTTATGAATTGATTAAACCATTCTATAGAGCCATTTGGAACCATGTCCAAAGGGATATATAACCATGCATATGCTTTGACATAGCAATACCACTAGTAGGACTGTACACTGAAAGATTTAAAGAAAAGGACAAGGACCTGTAAGTACAGAAAGATATATTTATAGTAGCTCTTTCTAGGGGTAAAGAATTGGAAACTTAGGAGATACACATCAATTATGGAATGGCTGAATAAACTGTGGCATGTAATTGTGATGGGATACTATTGTACTATAAGAAATGATGAGCAGGATGCTTTCAGAAAAAGCTAGAAAGACTTGCATGGGTTGATGCAAAGTGAAATGCACTTTGTACAAAGTAATAGCAATATTGTAAGATGATCAGCTACGAATGCCTTAGCTACTCTCAGCAACACAATGATCCATGATAACTCTTAAGGACTTAGGATGAAAAATGCTATCCATCCTAGAGAAAGAACTGATGGTATCTGAATACAGATTGAAGTAACTTTTGTTTTCACTGCATTTTTCTTGAGTTTTTTTTAATCTTTTTTTTTCACAACATGACTATTATGGATATGTTTTGCATGTGTGTGTGTGTATATATATATATGTATATATATATATATATATAACCTATATAGAATTGCTTGCCTTCTCAATGGGGGAAGGGTGGTTAGGGAGGGAGGAAGAGATAGAACTTTGAAATCAAAGTTTTGAAAACAAATGTTAAAGATTGTTGTTGACATGTAACTGGGGAAAAATTTAAACACTAAATAAATACAAAAAAAGAAGAAGAAAGAAAGCATCTCAGGAGCTACGTGATGGTAGCAGCATATCTGGTAACTATAAAGATGGTTTTCAGAAGTAAGCGGATCAATTCAAAATGAAAAAAAAAAGTATTTCACCCTGCGACCTTGGTCAAGTAATTTCACCTATCTAGATCCAAGTCTCCCCATTCACAAAATGAAGGGATTGAAAGTTCTAGTCTCTAAAATCTCTTCTGGCTGTATGGAATTTCAGGAATTCTGTGTGTCAGATAAGAGAAATATTTTAAAACAGGCTGGCCTTTTTCTAGCTCTTGAGATCCTGCTATGTGGGTGACCCTATGATTGCTTATGTCGAGGACTGGCCCTATGTCCATCAATTCAAAGATCCCCAAGTCCAGAGGAAAAAAAAAAAGAGGGGTTTTATGCTTCTATACATAGCCTCATGCCAGAAACATCCATTCTGCTAAGAGGCTGGAGAAGGCAAAGATCATAGCAAGATGAAATCTTTCCTTCGAAGATACAAATTTATACTTCTGAGACAATGATAATGTATCTTTTTTGGAAGTTTATGGATCATGAAAGGGAGAAAACTTCTAGATACTAAGTGAGTGATCATTTGTTGCACTATCCTAACAATGAAGAAGACCAATCAATTAACTGCCTATAATCATGCCAAGGAGGTGGGAAGATTCAGAGGGACCCTTAGGATCCAGTAGCTAGGACATTGATGCCCAGTGGTGGAGTATTCCGGATAGTATCCTTTTACATTATAACCTTCATTTTCTTGATGGCCGTGTTTCAAATTAAAAACAAAAGAATAAAATAAGTTTCATATTCAACACCTCTCAGAGGACACAGCTAAAATAAATCATGACTGTTTGCCCAGTCACTTTGCCTACACTTTCCAACAGACATCTAGACAACATCCCTAAAAAATGACCTTCAAATACCCATTGTCCATCAATGGTGAACTAATAGCTGACACTTACATAGTGCTTTTAAGATCATAAGATGCTTTCTTTATTGCTTGCTGAAGCAGGTTATGCAATTACCATCACTCCATCACAGATGGGGGATTGAAATTCATAGTAATTTGCCCATGGTCAGACAGCAGCTAGCCAGTAAATATAAGAGCTGAGATGCAAAGTCAGGCCTCCTCATTCCTAGCCCAAGGGTCATTCTACCACTTCCTACTGCCTTGCTGAGAAATTTTCTCTCCTTTCACAATATAGTTAAATATCACATCTACCCCAATTGAGCTTCTTGCTAGACTTTGTGTCGTGCTGGCAACTACAATTGCTATTTTGAACCTACAGTGGAGATTCACTGACTTCTCTGTTCTGTACTGAAACCTTCTGGACTCAGTAATTCATCCCTTTTGTCCAGTTTCCATGCACATGGGGATGGTTAATGAAACTCTCTCTGTCTACCTGTAATGGATTAAGCAGATCTGCTAAAGATGATTTCACTGAACAACAATAACCACTTGTGAAATATGTGACACATAGAAAGATAATTGGCTTTAGAGGACCTGGTGCAAATTCCATCACAAGTACTTGCTACCTGGGTCAACTTGGGTAAAGTCACTTAATCACTCTGGCCCTTGGTTTCCTCATCTATAAAACAAGGGGCTTAGATTAAATGCCTGTAAAGTCCTTCCTACTTACACATTTGTGATCCTTTGATTTACTGTATGCAGAGCCCTGTGCTGGTTTTTTAAGGAGAGAGTAAAGATTTGACATGATCCCCGTTCTCACAGAGCTTACAAACTAGTCAATGATAAACATTAACATAGATAATGAGAGTATGAGAGAATGATCTGATTAGCACACCAGAGAGGTCCAAGCAGAGCTTCCAAGAGAAAAATGATCATAACCAATGAAAGAGAAGTCAAGGAGACATCTTGGAGAAAGTGGCATTTAAATTGTGTTTTTAAAAGACACAAAAGAATTCAGCATGTAGGAAAAAGGTAAGAGTGAATACCTAGGTGGAGAATGACACAAGCAAAGGCAGGGAATCAGAAATGAATGTTGAGAAGTCACTTAGTTTCCTCAGAATATGGGGACCCTAAAGGCAGTGGAATAAGATAAAGATAGATATAGGGTGCAACCAGATTGAGGAAGACCTTGAAAGCCCAGCTAAGGAGTTCGAATCTCACTCAGGAACCAACAGGCACTTACTGCAGGGTTTTGAAGGAAATAGCAACAAAAGTAGGTTGAGGTGCAAAAAAAAAGCTCAGTCACAGGACAGATTTGAAGAGGGATAGAGCAGAGACTGGGAGATCTACACATTGCCTGTCATTAGGCCTTAAAAACTACCCAATGTACTCCATTCTCTCCCTACCTTTTCCAAAGACAGATATTTGGGTTTTAAATATATCTGGAAAAAATGAAAACCATTTCCCCCAGAAATCAATGAAACATTTCCTCAGTCTCTTTGTTGAAAGGGAGAACAATTGTTTTGCATTGCCCAGTAATGGTTCCCAGCTTTCCAGACCCTAAAATATTCTTTATAAAGGATGCCTCTCTGTTGCCTTTCCTGACTATAATAACCGTCCTAGAGCTTTACTTCCCAAAGAAAAAGTCAGGAGTTTGTTGGTTGGGGAATTATAACATATTGTAAGAGATTTTGTTTTGAAAGCAGCTCTTGTATAGTTGCTGGCCACATATGCAGCTCAGGTATTGAATGTATAAAGGTTGTACAAGTACAGTTCTTTAGTAGCTCAAAAAAAATTCTAACATTGAATGTCAAGGGTGACTTCAGCATCTAAATTTTATCAGATTCAGTAAAATATCCAACTGTTATCCCAGGGCATTGATAATGAAGCATGTTACCTAGTCCCTGAAAGAGAAGTGAAAGTCAGGATGAACATACAGATATGTGTTTACTCATCTGTGTATAAATATATGTATAACAGTATGGGAATTTCTTTTGCTCAAATATTTGTTTGTTACCAGAGTGTTTCTTTTTTGTTGTGGTTGGAGAAAGGAGAAAAAATAGTTTTGTTAAATGAAAAAATAAAGCTTCTCAGGTTCGGAATGAGAGGCGATTTGATTTAGTGGTCTTACAGTCAGCAAAAACCTGGGTCTGAGTCCTGTCTCAGAGACTAGTTCTGAGATTTATTGACGATTTTTTTTTACCCTCTGGGAGTCTCTTTGTGAGGCTGACAAGTTTGCCCAACTCTGCCTCACTCAAATCCAATTCACATGCAATCAAGATGTCACCCTCATGATGTCATTGGTCCTCTACAAGAATGAAGGATGAGCAACAACAGCTACCAACTTTGCAATATTATGGGGTGGCTAGGTGGCACAGTGAATAGAGCACCGGCCTTGGAGCCAGGAGGACCTGAGTTCAAATCCAGCCTCAGACACTTAACACTTACTAGCCCTGGGACTTTGGGCAAGTCACTTAATCCCAATTGCCCAGCTGTCCCCCCTCCAAAAAGCAAAATAAAAGTATTATTATGAGGAAAGTGCTTTGCAAATCTTGGAGAGCCATATGAATGTGAGCCATTATCACAACTTCTTCAAAGTGTGGCAAATTTCATTTAAAAGAAAATAAAATCAAATATGACAGATTCTTATACATTTTATTCACCCATGAATAGGAGGAAGAAATAAAAAAAATAAGTTATAGAAATATTTTCTTTAATTTCTCCTAGTTGGAATTATTATGCAGAGGCCCTGATTGTTACATTAGTCAAACTCCTTATTTAAACTACATACATGTTAAAAAAAATAAAAACAGAAATCTGCTTAGTCTTACACCCAAGAGTTTGTTTTTGTGGTTTGTTCCATTATATTCCTGATCATCTGTTTCATTTTCACATGGAGGAAACTGAGTGCCTGAGGCTTATGCTAGTGGAGTGAAATCTCAGGCAGGTCCACCCAAACTGGAAAAGCTCCTATGACTTGTATGGCTATAATGTCAGGTTGTCTAGCCATGTCCTGAGAGGACCATCATCGGAAAGCTAGCCACCAGGGGCTGAATTATTTTTGGACATGACAACCCATGACATATCTTGCATTAATGGTTGACACCATTATGATCTGTAATACTGGATGTGGTCTCCATACCAAGAAAATTGGGCAATTTTTTGGAAATCTGAAGCGGGAAAACACTCCTCATTATTTCAGACCCCTAAGCACTAAGTGAAAGAGAGAAACTTGATAAGTTTGAGTTGCCAGATCCAGATGAACTATGTGCCAAGATACTGAGAGAAATGGAAGGTTTGCTTCCTGAGCTATGGTCAGTGATCTTTCCAAGAGTGCATAGAAAATCCGGGGTGCGTCAGGAATGGAAAGCAACAAGTGTCCCGATTTTCAAAAGAAGAAAGAGTGAATTCAACAAACAACAAGCCAGTGAGCTTGATTTCAATTCCTGGCACCATTCTAGAATGAATTTTTAAAGAGATTGTTTGTAAAATTTAGAAAGGAAAGTGGTAATCAAGAAGAGCTATCTTGGCTTGTACTTCTTTCTCCCTAATTGATCTTCTATGCCAGTTACCACAAAGGATACTCTAGACCTTTTCCTCTCTTCTTAAGTTTTCTATATAACTGCCTCCCCGACCTTTTCACAAAACACAAATGTTATTCAAGTGCAAGCTTACTCTTCCCTCCTCCTCCCCATCTCACAACCTTGTTAACATTCTCCTCTATTAATTCCTTTAATCTAGTCTCTGATGAAGATGCCATAATGGTCTTTCTCCTAAAATTTCCTCTGCATATGTCCTTGATTGCACCTCTCCTGTCTTCTCCACTAAGATTGCCTCCACTGGTGTCTCCTTTCTCTCTAATTAATCCTCAGTCTCTCTACATTTATTGTCTCCTCTGTTTTGTGTCTTCTATCCTTAAAAACCAAAACCAAAACCAAACAAACACAATTCACTCCGTCCCACTATTTATTTCCTTTATTTTCCTGTATCTTTCCTCCCTCTCTCATCCCAATTTTCTGAGAAACCCATATACTTCCTCACCTATTTCTCCTTCTTAAATCCTCTACAGTTATGTTCCTGGCTACATCTTTCAATGAAAGTCACTTTTCTCCAAAGCCTCTCAAAAGGAAATTTACTAATTGTCAAATCTAATAACCTTTTGTCAAGCTTTATCCTTCTTGACATATCTGCATCATTTGACATATTGATCACTCTGTCTTCCTGGATATTCCATACATAGAGTATGGAACCTGAAGTCAGGAACATTTGAGTTCAAATTTAGCCTCAGGCATTTGCTAAAAGTATGACCTGGACAAATCACTTAACATCTGTCTGCCTCAGTTTCCTCATTTATAAAGCACAGATAATGATAGCATTCAACTTCCCTGGGCTTTTGTGAGTATAAAATGAAACAGCATTTGTACAATTTAGAAAGGAAAGTGGTAATCATGGAGAACTATTTTGCTTGTTCTTCTTCCTAATTGATCCTCAAAACTAGCAAGACCTTAAAATATTTATATAAAAGTGAATATGTATTATTGTTATTATTATTGTTAATGGTAGTGGAGTAGTGATGGTGGTGGTGCTGGTGCTGGTGCTGGTGGTAGTATCTGGATTTTTGTGACACTAGTTCCTCTTGGTTCACCTCCCACCAGATTGCTATTTCAGTCTTCTTTGTTGGATTATCATCCACTCCCATTCATGACAGCCTCAATTGTAGGTGTACTCCAAGACTGTCCTGGACTTTCTTCTTTGTTATTTTTCTACTCTATCTGACATGAAGCTCTCATCAGCTCCCATGGGTTTAATTATCTTTTTGCAGCTAGCTTCCAAATCTTTATTTTCAGACTTAATATCTCTTGAGCTCCAATCCCTTGCCATAAATTCCCTATTATACATCTCAAACTGGATGTCCTACAAGTACCTGAAACTCAACATATCTAAAAGATAACTTTGTTTGTCTTTTCCCCTAAATGCACCTTTCTTTTAAACTTCCTTATTTCTATTCAGTGCAACATCATCATTCCATTAGCAACATCAGTATTATCCTTGACTCTTAACTCTTATTAGCCCTACATATCTAAATAAGCTACCCAATGTTATGGGTTTTTATTCTTTAGAGCAGTGGCTCTCAACCCGTGCGTTGTGACCCCTTTGGGTTGCTTTCACAGTGGAAAGCACATATTTCTGATGGTCTTAGGAACTGAGACATCACTCCTCTATCCATCTCTAAGAGGGTCTGCCCACATGCAGATACGCCCACATATGAGTATTAAAGGGTATCAGCATTAGGAAGGTTGAGAACCACTGCTTTAGAGTATATCTCAGACATATCCCATTTTCTTTGCATAGTCACCACTACAGTTGAGGCTCTGATCAGTTCCTACCTGGATTTTCCCTACCTAAAGTTTCTCTACTCTTAACTATCCTCCACATGATTGTCAAATTTCTTTTCCCAAAAGGGAAGTCTGACCATGTTGCTCCCCATTCAATGCATTTCAGAAAATCCCTCTTTACATCTTGGATGCTTCTAATGACCAGGCAGCTAAGTGATGCAGTATCTAGAGTATTAAATCTGGAGTCAAGAATACCTGGTTTAAATTTAGCCTCAGACACTTACTATCTGTGTGACTCTAGACTCAGCTCTCTATCTGCCTCAGTTTCCACTACTGTAAAATGGGGATAATAATAGCACCAACCTCCCCTGCTTATTGTGCAGATCAAATGAGAGAATATTTGACACATAGAAAGTCCTTTATAAATTCTTGCTCTTCCTTCCTAGTCTACACATACATTAATTCCTTCCACATTCTCTATGGTCCAGATATATTGGCATACATTCCTCACATACTATGTTCCATTTCTCACTTCTATCCTATTTCATCGACTGTTCATCATGTCTCGAATGCTATCCCTCTATATTTCTGCCTCCCAGAATCTGGGGTTTCCTTCAATATTAAGGATCAATAGGCGCCTATTAGAGAAGCCTTTACTCCTCCCACCAGATCATTATATATTCCTCCCAATGATTACCTTGTATTTTGATTTGTGTTTGTCATGTGTTTACATACAAATATACTGTCTCCATCCATTAGAAAGTAATCTAATGAAGGGAAGGGATTGTTTTGTTTTTGTATGCCCAGAACATGGCATAAAGTCTGGTATACAGTGTTTTTATAAGTACTTGATTGGTTGTTTGATTAAGGATAGGTCATACCAGGCTAGTTTTATTTCTCTTTTTTTTTTTTTTTTGGATAGAGTTACTCGATCGTTAGGTGAAAGGGAATACTATAGACACAACTCACATATGTATTTTTTGCAAAAAAAATATTAAACAAATATGGGCTAGGAGAAGGACAATTGGGTTTGGGGGAGGGTAGAATTACTTGAATGGACAGACTCAAAGAATAATCAATAATAAATTGAAAGAAACTTGGAAGGAGGTTGTAAATGGAATTTCTCAAGAATTTGCCTTCAGTCATGTTCTTATTCAATGGTTGTGTGTTCATTTGTTTTTTCCAATAACTTATGTAAAGACCTGTTTGGCATTCTAGCAAGATTTGTAAATAAAACTAAGCTGGAAAAGATAGCTAATATGTCAGATAACATATCCAGGATGCAAAAAAAGAGAACATATTTCTATAGATTAAAATGATGGTTCAAATTAGATAATTTTTAAAATGCTACTCTCATAGGAAAGAACTACATGCTTAAAGCATGGTTTGCATAAGGATGACCCCTGAGATGACTTCTACCTCTTCAATTCTGGCTCTCTTTTAATCAAATCCATGGAACATCAACCTCATAAAAATATGAGATGGAAAATGTGGAGTTTGAATAAGTGGGAAACACATTTATAATAAAAAACTGACTGTGGGTTTCATGCTGCCTTGTAGTTAACTAGTCTTTGAAAACTCCTCAAGAATGAAGAATTAGATATTGCCAGTAAAAATCACCTTTGCACATACCCTTCTCCTTCCCTTTCCTTAAGCAAGTCCCGTTTATCAACCCTCCTGACAAGGGATCATCTCTTTTACTCACTCTGCTTGTTCTTTTCTCTTCTCTTGGTTAACACAAGGGTCCTATTCTACCTGGCAGCATATTTTAATCTTTGACAAGATGGCAAATGTGGCTATACCTCTGAGATTTTGCCATTTTACCAGCCTAAGGTGACAAGTCTAATAATATCCTCCTATTTACAAAGTATTTCTCACAGGGACCTCAAAGCTCTTGACATTTATCCCTGTACTCATATTCACAATGTGTTCTTATTCTCATAGAATCTTTACCTAAAATGGATCTTGGAAATTGCTTGTGTCTGCAGATGCAGTTTATAGATGAAGGTATTAAAGTCCAGACAACAGAAGTGACTTGCCCAAGGTCTCACAGTGACTTAGTGATAGAGACAAGACAAGAATTCTGTTCTGAATCTCAGTCCAGTGTTCATTACTCCTCAATGCCATGTGAAAAAAAAATAGGGGTTAGATAACCATCCTTCATTAAAGAAAAATAAGTGACACAATAAAGAGATATGAGGAAAAGGGGAAAAAAGCTTCAAGAAAATGTATTACAAAGAAATACTTAAATCAGGGATCTTGAAGCCTGATCAGAAAACATATTGCCCTCTAATTCTTCTGAGACTCGTCAGTTCTATTAATTATGATAAGGAGATCAGAAACATCTCTGTGTTGTCCCCTTTAACTCACTTGGTTGCTAAAGATAGTGGATCTGTTTGGGCTTAAGAACCAAGTCTAATAATGGGATAGTTCATGAAATGATCTTGGTACTTGGAGATTCCTAAATAGAATATGACAAAGTGACAAATACAAATG
>CM053581.1:106142319-106170699 GCA_028627135.1 Pseudochirops cupreus | reverse complement strand
CCCTTATCTTTTGCAAAGGTAAAGAAAGTGAATCAATCATACTGAACTGTTGCTGCTTATCATAAATCCTTCCATCCCTTCTTCCATTCTTGAACCCACAAGGTCTCTATACTCCCTGGGTTTATTTGTTTATTTGGTTTTCCTAACTTGGCATTCTTTCCTTTTACGCATGTCTCTGAGCACAAGGATAGTGATGACGAAAATAAAGACAATGAAAAGGATGATGTACTCTTTCACCACATCCCAGGGGCTATTGCCATCATTTTCCATGCCCATATCAGCAGCCACTGTATATCTGGAGGTTGACAGAACAGACTAATCTCTCCACAACTATCCTTTAGTACACTGCAGTTCTTCTTTCCTCATAGTTGGGATATCCAGCTATCCAGGACTGTCTCCCAAAACACCTATAGGAAAGAAGGGGGACATCATCTGCTCAGCAGGACAGAGAGAAAAAAAATGTAGTCTTTGCTATAGTGGCAAAAGAAACAATGAAAGAGAAGGAAGGAAAGAAAAAGATAGAGGAAAAGAAAAATATTTTACATTTAACGTAAATTGTACATTAAATCATGTACATTAAATATAAAAATATTTTGCATTTAATTTATGAAATGATATCATATAGGATGGTGGATTTATAACTCAAAGGGACATCATAAGTCATATAGAACAATCCAGGGGGATTCTAGGGCTTCAGTGAGAGTGGATATAAAACACTTTGCAGAATTAAAGCACTATAAAATTCAAGTTATTGTTATTACTGTTGTTTTTGCTCTTATCAGACTACATTCAGCATGGCTCCAGTCTGGTGATAACTTCCTTCTCTGTGCCTTCTATCATACCCTTACTGAGTTCAAACAATACTTAGAGAACAAGACAGGGGTGTGCTGCTAAATGTTTAACAACAAGCTCTCTAGGAAAAAGTATGCACACACCCTTTAAAATTTAATCTGCCTCATTAAGAATTTTCTTTAGTCTTTAGTCTAGACTCTAGAGCAGGGGTAAGGAACCTGTGGCCTCCAGGCCACATGTGGCCCTCTAGGTCCTCATGGACCTTTGACTGAATCCAAACTTCACAGAACAAATCCCCTTGATAAAAAGATTTGTTTTGTAAAACTTAGACTCAGTAGAAAAGCTGTACTGAAAGACCTTGAAGGCCACCTGTGGCTGCAGGTTCCCTATCCTTTCTCTAGGCAATGAACAAAACAATAAATCAAATCCTGATTCATTACAATGATCAGTTTCTGAAGTGTAAATGCTCGCACTGAAAATTTAACAACTGGCTCTGAAAATTGCTAGAGCTGGCTCCACTACAATCCCAAAGCAGCCCCTCTCATTCTACATGTTGAGGAAACTGGGACCTAGGAAGTTGAGTGAATTGTCTGAGGTCACACATGTAGTAAGTGTCAAAGATACTATTTGAACACACGTCTTCTGACCCCAGAATCATGCTCTTTCCACATCTACTTTCTCATTTGGCCCCATGAATATCTTCCTGTCTTTCTGAGTCCAACTTTAGTATATCTACAATGCATTAATATTTCCCTTGGCCATAGGTGACATGAAAAGTTCCAGTTTACAATGTACTGGGGAGAGGAAGAAAGTTATTACAGGCACAGGATACCTTAAATGACAATGAACTAGAGGAAACCATTTTGAATATGTTGCTATGACTTGGTACAATGGATAGAACTTTGAACTTGGAGTCAGGAAGACATTAATTCTAACCATGCCTCACATACTCAATAGCTGTGTGACTCTGGGAAAGACACTTAATCTTTCTCTGATTCGGTTTTCTCCACTAAAAATAAATAGCATCTACCTCCCAGGTCTATGATGAGGCACAAATGAGATAGAAAATATAAAGCATTTTGCTATCCTAAAAATTCTGGCTAGCATGTAAAGTGTTTTGCAAACATTCATGCAATATGTAAATGCCACATATTGTCATAAGACAATGAGTCTGTTTATAATAATAATAATAATAGAAATGGAAACCATAACCTACTTCCCAGGGTTGTTATGAGAATAGAATGAGATATAATTGTAAAGCACTTAGCACAGTGTCTGGCACATAGTAAGCTCTATCTAAAAGTTACTATTGTTATTTTCATAATGGCACTTTATGATTATTAAAACATTTCCTTCACAACTTTTCCTAAAATATAGGTAATGCAACTCTTTTTATCCTGGCCTTACATATGTTGAAATCATAGAGACATTCTAGCTTTCTTAGCCTTACTTTAAAAGTATTTCTGAATTTGGCTATGCTTTATTTCCCCATTAAGAACATGCTTGTCTGTGTTGCAGGTTCTCCAAGCAATGCTTATTTGTAATATTCTGTACTTTGCACAGATAAGTCCAGTGGTAGGTGAGTTACCGTATGGCCTCCTTGTTGACCTAGTGGATCACTTCCAGATTACAAGCAAGCAATTATTTGCACTATGGCTTCCTTCCTACACATGTCCCACACCTTACGTTTTGCGTCGCCTTTTCTTCAACAGCAACACTGTGCAAAGCTGCTGAGCGCAACACATCTTGCTGTGTTAGCAAGGCTTTCCCTCTGTGCTGTCCTTTGGCAGCTCCAATTCTCTAATGCTGACTGAAAAACTGGCTGGGCTTCTGGCTAGAAGAGCAACACCTGAGTCAGGAGCTGTAGAATCTGCGTTTGTGGCACTCAGCATAGTAGAAATTGTCAGCAGATGCGATCAAAATTTTCTCAACCTACCTTTAAAAAACAAAAACAAAAACCCTCTAAAATCCTCTAAACACTTGCTATGAGAAAATAAAACCTTAGCTGAGATGTGAAGCATTTAGGATTAAGGGGACAGATTAGTAAACTGAGGCACGGAAAGACACTGAATGAGATCCAAAAACCCAACCAGAGCCTGAATAATGAAACAAACATGTAAGAAAAAACAAAACAAAACAAGATTAGAAACTGTCATCTTCACTATGAGTAGCAGAACAGCATGACACCTTTTTCTTGAAATGCAAGTCATTTCAGTAATGTTAGGAAGCTTCTTGACAGTTGGGAAACTATCTTCTGATTTATTTATTTGTGTTTATTGTTCCAGATTGGCCTGTGTTTAGCCTCTCAGCTGGGTAAGCAAGACAGGATCTAGTCTGCCGTCATCTCCTTAACGCATTTGCATGTTTGACTGTTACAGTTCATGTTGAAAACAAAATATTCCCCTATTTAACCACCCCTATTTTGTAATTACATTTTGATTGCAAAGGCATTATGAAGGCATCCTGCAAAGCTCGCCTAATGCAAACCTAATTCTTCCTTAATGCCAATCCCAGGGGGAAATTTAACTTGAAAACAGTAAGTTTTATCTTTGAGGCCAGAGATTACTCTAAATGCTTCCTTGCTGAATTTATTTGCCACATATAAGAAAAACAGAACATTCGTTTTCATGTGCTGTTTTGCAGAAGAGCATGGA
Organism: Pseudochirops cupreus; assembly: GCA_028627135.1. NCBI lineage: Eukaryota > Metazoa > Chordata > Mammalia > Diprotodontia > Pseudocheiridae > Pseudochirops > Pseudochirops cupreus. The sequence continues at coordinate 106,167,253 of CM053581.1, read as the reverse complement.
ACAACTCAGCAGTGAACTGTTTAGACTGGAAGGCTCGATTAGCAGCACGGAGAAAAAGAGAGGAGGGTGAAAAATCTGCTATTATACAAAAGTCCAATTTGAAAATACCTATTCTTGTTCTCAGTCTTATAGCACTTTGTCAGGAACTCTCCATGGTATTTATCTTATTCTTCAGTGTAGCATCTTTATTTGTGTCGGTGCCCATTTTACTATGCTTCACTTGAAAACAGGGTCTACACCCATAGAAACTAATCTCCTTGAGCACAATGGAAGTTTACAATTTTTGTCTTTGTATTGACAGAGTCTAGGACAATGTCTTCCTTGTGCTTTCAAATGAACTTTTTAGGACAAATTTAGTGGAGGTGAGGAGAAAAGGGTGAGAAATTTGAAAGGGTAGGGGAGAGAACTAAGATATCAAAACAAAACTTTCTGTGGGTTTGAAACAAGGATTCAGAGATACTGCTAAAGGCTTAAAAAGAAATGGAATATCTCTGCGGCTATTTGATCTGTAAGAAATGCATAATAAAAGTTGTAGTATACTACCTATGTAGTAAGTGGTGATTTGAAGGAAATAATTTATTAGTGCTTTGTTGGGTCTCAGGAAGATTCTCATTCATGTCCTAGATTTATACCCCAATAGCAACATCAAGGAGAAAAAAAAGCACTACTTCTTGAAAGGTATACTTTGAGATTGAGATACTCTCCTAAACCTTTTAGATCTGTGATAGATGCTAATATGGGCAAGAGTTGCACTGTCTGAATACTGGGGAGATAGGACAACACAATTATTATAATCATTGGAGAGATTCTGGAACACTGCCATATTAGTGGATGAAAACCTGGCAGACCAGATAGCCTTGGTGGACAGAGGCTTCATGATAACAGAAGGTGAGTAAAGATAGGGCCACAAGTGGGACTACATGGAAGAAGGAGTTCACCCTGGGTGTAAGTGGCAGGGAAGGACAATATCTGCTAGCTTCCTATTCTAATGAATTATTCTTGTTTTATTCATTCATTCATGGATTCATATCTGTTCTAAGCTCAGTTGTTTCTACCTAACAAAGTGGTACAAATTCTAGTAGTTACCTTAAAAAATGTGATTTCCCCTGGGGAAAAAGGTCTGGTCTTTCTATCCATGTGAATATCCTTTACGAAAAGGCTTGTCCAACAGACTGCTTGACACAGCAGTATGGTGGGGGAAATGGCTACAGCACTTACCAGTAAGAATAACACAGGACTCGAGATTGATGATATTACTCCCAACAATGGAAAGCAATGGAGAATTTTTAGTGAACTGTAGAGATGTTTGTCTTTCTGCCATTGCTAGGTAACTGATATGTACACTCAAATTCTAATCTGGTCTTCCTTCTAAAAGAGAATTTAGAAGAATGTGGAATATCTCCCCATTCTTTAAGTTATAAAATAGAAGACAGCATTCCTTGAGGGTGAGAAATTAAAGTAAGAGTGAAGGTTATTATAATGGGGAAAAGCAGATCTAAAGAGGCAGAAGGAATTTTGAATTGTGTTGGAATGTTAGAAAATAGAAAAGTGAAATACAAATGAGAAAAGTAATCAAGACCACAGAAGATGCGGAACCATGTAGAAAAGATATGAAGCGTTTCCCAAAAGGCGAGGATTAGGGGTGTGTGAGTGTTGGGCAGGTGAGGCTGTTAAACTCAGTGAGAAGAAAGAAGCTGATTCAGCTCTAAAGATGATATGGATAATTAAGTGCCATCATGTTAAAGTTCAACCAGCAATAACTAAAGAAGAAGGGAAGGAGGAATGGTGTTTGGTAACCCTTTGTTGAGAAGAACCAAAGCATTCTTTTTCTACCTAGCATTAACAATTGAACCTGAGACCTACTTGAGAATATCCTCAGAGGTATCAAACCTGATGACTATTAGCCACTTCTGGAAATGTCTATAATGACAACTAATACCAACCTGGCAAAACTAGTATTATTAGGGAACATAAAGTCTCCTGAAGTAAATTGAAAACCTCAGGAACTCAGGTGCTCATAGACTTTCAGACTTCAAAGTTGAGAGGCAAGCTTAGAAGTCAGTTAGTCTACTTCAGGGATGGGGAACCTGTGGCCCTCTAAGTCCTCAAGTGCAGTTTGAATTTAAACCTCACAGAACAAATCACTTTAATAAAAGGATTTGTTCTGTAAAACCTGGCCTAAGTCAAAAGGCCATAACCAAGGAACTAGAAGGCCACATGTGACCTCGAGGCCCACCTGGTCTATTTCATATTCCAAAGGAAGCCTCCACAGGTAATTACCAGGAGTCTCCTTGAAGACCTAGACCTACTGTGAGGATCCTCCCTACCACTTCCCAATGAAGCCATTACCTTTTTGAATGGCTCTAAATAATTGAAAGTTTATCCTGGTATTGTCTACATTTGCTTCTTTGTAATTTCTGTTCATATTTCCTAGTTCTTCCCAATGTGACCAAATAAATTAAGTTTAATCCCTTTTCCACATGATAAACTTTCAAATACATGAAGTAAAATATGATGTCCCTCTGATTTTTCTCTTCTCCAATGCTAGACATCACCACTTCCTTCAATCAATCTTCGTATTGTATAAAAATAAGCCACTTCACCGTACGGCTTGCCATCTGGATGCTTTCCAGAATATACATGTGCTTTGTAAACTGTGGTCAACACTACAAACATAGTAAGAGCTCAGCATTAGTTTCATTGTCTGATTTTCTTAACTGCTGTCATGAAGAAACGGATTTCTGTAATGATCTGATAGTTGAAAGGTACTTAAGAAAACTGTTTCTGATAAATGATGAAATTTAGATTTCTAGCCTGTAGCCTAAAATGCAGTAACGATGGTCTTTTGGTCCTAGATGAAGTGTCACTAATGGAGTTTGGAGGTATGCATGTGTGTATGTTAGCCTGGAGTCTTGGCCTCTAATGAAAAAGACTTTGAATAAGGATTGTGAATTGAAAAGTGAGGGAGAAGAAAATGTCCCATTATAGATCTAACAAATTGGGTACCATAGGAAGTAGCACCAACTTAGAAAAAAGAATATGAGTAAATATGTTCAGTAATGAGACAAAAATCCACGAAAACTGTCAAAACAGCAAATATTTTGCTTCAGAAATCTGTATATAAACGCACAAAGTATTGCTAACAAGTAAAAACTACAGAATCTAATAGAAATAGGTACATTTGATGTCATAGGCAAAACTCAAACATTGTAGGACAGAACTCCTGACTACAATACAACTCTGGAAGTATTCACATAAATTCATATATTATTCATATAAAACATAATAAAAATGTGGTTCAAGAAGTCATAGTCAAAACAGTAACAATAATATCTAGCATTTATGTAGCACTTCAAATTTGAGAAGTTCTAATACGTCCATTATCTCAATATAAATGTTCTTATTCCCTAGTACCCAAAAGAAAACTGATGATCCTCTTTGTTATCTTAGAGCTCTGCAGGGTGGGAGCCACAATCAAAGGGTCTTACATCTCCTATTTCTTCCTCTCCTAAACCTGGCATTGTAGTTTCGCACAGAACCTGAATTAAAACCTTATCCTACTATCACTTCTCAGTTTTTCATACCCATCAACATCATTCCTACATAACCCAAATTTCTATCTGATCCAAATCTCCCTTTCTCTGGTACTCTCTAGAAATTTCTATTTTTATCACCAACAAGTTTTATTTCATCTTGGACCTTTTTTTACCCCTTTCTTACTCTTCTAATCTTCTGGCACTCATGGAGACCTAATTCTCTCTAGAACATGCTATATCTCTGTCCGTTATTGTCAGTACTGTATGTATGACTTAATAGACCCAAAGAATGAATAGGCATACTTCATTCCTCACTTCTACCTCCAGAATCTCTCACTGCTGGCACAATTTATCATGTTCTACTCCTTTAAATTTTCATCCAACCAGCTATATCACTGAAGTTACATGATGGTGGCAATTATCTATTGGACTCCATGTCATTTTATCTCCTTCTCAAAGAGTTTCAGTGCCTTAATAGATTTGTTTCAATCCCAATTCCTGATCCAATCCAATACCCAATTGTACATGGGGGCTTCAGTATACATACTGATGTCCTCCCAAACTGACTTTCTAGTTCATCAACTTCCTCATTTCCCATGACCAATGCTTTTATTCTACCTTAACTATTGACAGACATGGTCATAGCATTGATCTTATCCCCACTTTTTTTGGTTGAGATCTTACTATCTTTCATCTGACCATAACTTCCTATTCTTTTTAAAATTGTTATCTTTAGGAGAAATCAATATTTTCTCCCTCCTACATTCAACAACAACATTGGAAGAAAAAAGTAAAAAAAAAAAATCCTCATAAGAAATATGTACAGTTGATCAAAACAAATTCCCTCATTGTCTATGCTAAAAAAAAAAAAATCACCTCTGTGCCAGGTAAATAATATGCTTCATAATAAGTAGAATTCTTGTGGTTTTCAAAGTTATTTGTTTTTATAGTGTTGCTGTTTTCCCATATCTACTAATTTTGTTTTTTGTCAGTTTGTACAAGTCTTCAAAATGGTTCAGTTTTATGGTATTGGAATTATAAATTATTCTTCTGGTTCTGTTCATTTCATTCTGCATCAGTTCATACAAGTTGACCCATGTCTCTTTGAAATCATCTTTTCCCTCATGTTTTATAAAAATAGTATTCTATCATATTAGCATACCATAATTTCTTCAGCTTTTCCTCAATTATCAGGCATTCCCTCAGTTTCCTTTTTTGCCACCATAAAAAGAACAACTACAAATATGTATGTGTATATACATATATATATATACATATATATATATATATATATATATACATACAGATACATAAAGAAACGTTTCCTTTTTCTTTTAGGTGTAAGCTTAGCAATAGTATAGATATCTCAAAGAGATTCACTCTTTAGTCCCATTTTATGTATCATTCCAAATTATTTTCCACAATGGTCAGTCATAACTCCACAGATAGTGTGTCAGTGTGCCTCTTTTCTCACACTATCTTCAATATGCTATATTCTTTCTCTCCGCCCCCCCCTGCCTTTTTTGGTCTTCTTTGCCAGTCTGATGATTGTGAGATGGATCTTAAAGATTTACATAATTTGCATTTCTCTAATTATTAGTGATAAGGAGGTTCCCCCCCCCCCCAGGTGATTCCATTTAGACTGTTTCTTCCATTAAGTATGGTCGGTTCATATCCTTATATCTCTTATCAAATGCAGACTGATTTATATTCTTATTAATTTAAATCATTTCTTTAAATAACTTTGAAATAAGATCTTTCTCAGAGAAAGTTGCTACAAATTTTTACCTAGTAAATTAGTTCTTTTTTTTAATCTCAGATTTTTAGGATTTGTTGGAACATAAACTTAAAAAAATATGTAATCAATTATCCATTTTCTCTTCTGTGGTCTTTTGTATCTCTTGTCTGGGCACAAACATTTCTTCTATCCATCAATCTGATAGGTAATTTTTTTTCCTTGTTACTCTTATTTGTGATGTGACTTTTTGAAATATCTAGGTCATGTGTTCACTTGGAGTTTATCTTGTTATAAGGTTTGACATGTTTGTCTAAATCTTTTTTTTTTTTACATACTGTTGTCCAGTTTTTCTCAGGAGATTTTTTTCAAATAGTGAGTCTTAAATTTGAGGTCCTATTGTTTATCAAATGCTGGGCTACTTAGATAATTAATTTACTTCTTTATGTTATTACCACCTATTTAACCATCCCTTTGTATGCGTCAGTCATCCTAAACATACTTACCATGCACATTGTGACCTCCAGTCCTTCCCTCATTCATTGTTCTCCCAAAGCATCATCCTCAGAAGAAACCAAATTAATCATATAGTAACTAATTTTGGTATTGAGGGAGTGGGAGTACAGAGAGACAATGAATGGGAACAAGTAGTCAAAAATAACCATAAAGTTGCAAATGTGGGTTAATAGAAAAATGGTCATATTCTTGAAAGAAATTACGAAGTTATGGAGAGGATGACATGTTTGGTTTTAGACATGTTGAGTTTTAGCTACCTATAGGAAAAGCAGCAGGTAACTGGAGATGTGAAATTCAATCAAATGAAGGATGGTTATGTAGATCAGGAAATGAACTGCATAGAGATGATAGAGATTCATGGCAGGAGATTGGATTACTACTGAATCATTATTGATTAAAGAAATGCAAGTTAAAACAATCTTGATATATCATTTCACACCTACTAGATTGACTAAAACAATAGAAGAAGAAAGTGACAAATGTTGGAGGAGTTGTGGAAAAATTGGGACACCAATTCATTGTTGGCAGAATTATCCCCAAAGAGTTATTCAACTTCTTCTGACCCAACAATACCACTACTTGCTCTATTTCCAAAGATGGCTAGGTAAAAAGGAAAAGAACTGATATATTCTAAAATGTTTATAGCTGCTCTCTTTGTGTTGTCAAAGAACTGGAAATTATAGGGATACCTATCAATTCAGGAATGGTTGAACAAGTTGTGATATATGATTGTGATGAAATACTATTGCACTATAACAAATGATGAGCTCAATTGTTACAGAAAAAAATGGAAAGATTTGCACAAAATAATGAAGAATAAAATAAACAGAACCAACCGAACGTTGTATAGAGTAACTATAATATTGTTTTAAGAAGGACTTCGAGTAAAATAATATATGGCACAAAATCCATAATCGTCTTGTTTTTATTGTGATTATGGATAGTAGCACTACACATGATTCTGTCACAGCTTCATGATTCTTTGATTTATATTTAAATGTTTTCATGTCAAATCATTTATCCTTGAACATGCCATATAATAATTTCTAAGTACTGTGTGTCACCATGCATTTACTTTGTAAGAGTTATTCTTAATAAAATTTCTGATTTCTAAAAAGTGAAATATATATGTATATACATATATATATATGATACTCAATATAAAATGTATAATACCCAAATTAGCTACAATGGATATATGAAGACACTATGTATGTCCAGAGAAAGAACTGATAAATAGAATAATTTTACATATATGTGTGTTCATGTATATGTGCATATTAATATACACACGTATACATACCTATTTATGTCTAATGGTATCCATCTCTGGGGGAGGGCAGTGGAGAGAAGAACGAGAAGAAATTTACATTATAATTTTGTTGTATATTTGAAAGCAATAGGAAGTTGTACATAGGAGATTTGCATTTTCACGCACGAACATCTTTTTTATTATACTACATTATGGAAATGCATGTTTTATTCCATAAACTAAAAACAAAATTTTATAAAGATTACCAGGAGAGAAAATGTAGAGAGCAAATAGGAAGAAACTCAGCACGGAGTATTGTAGTGTACACCCGCATAGGGGAAAGGATATGGTTGGTGAACCTTTAAAGGAGAATGAAAATTATTCAGAGAGGTAGGAAAAGAAATGCAAATAATACCATGGAATCTCAGGAAGGAGAGTATCAACATCAAACATTGCAGAAAAGTCAAGAAAAATGAGAATCTTTGCAAGTTCATTGTTCACCCCTATAATATGTCTCAAGTTACCTTGATGTAACCCTCATTTTCTGTTCTATTGCTTCAGTCTTTGGAGACTCTGCCGAGACCAATTCCACTACTTGTGCACTTGGCCCTGTCTCCTATGTTACAGAATCACATGTTTGAGTGTCAGAAGGGAGTTCTGTAATTATCTAGTAAAACTTATACAGAAAAAGAATACCCACTATGAGGTCTCTGTTCAGACTTTGAAAATCTCTGGGGGAGGAAGACACCTCCTGTTGAGGTCAGAAATTATACTCTTAAACAGATCTAATTGTTATATATAATTATCTGTTTTCTTGCTCCTTAATCATTCTCCTTCTCTTCTTTAATATTCAGTCTATCCCTGTCTACTTATATCATCTATATAGGCTATAAACATGCTTGAATGTTCACCAAATAAAAAGTCACTGAACCATACCATCCATTCAAACTCTGATCCTATAGTTCTCCCTTAAATCACAGTATTTCTAGAAAAAGCCAACTACATACATTATGTCCACTTCCTCTCCTTTCAGTCATATTTCAAAAGACTACAGTTTGACTTCTAAACTGATCTGTCAATTGAAACTCTTTCTTCTAAATTTATTAATTACTAGATTCAGTGACCTTTCCTCAGTCATCATTCTTCTCAATTCTTTGAAGTATATGAAACTGTTGACAGTTCTCTCTTAGATCCTTTCTTTCTCTCTAGATTTTCATGCTGTGTTCTCTCATAGATTTACCGCCCCCATCTGGCTACTTCTTTTCAGCCTCATTTGCTGAATCATCATCAATATCCTGCATCTAACTTTGGGTGTCCAACAAGACTCTGTCTTAGGTTCTTTTCTCTTTCTACATTTTCTCTACTAATAAGTTCATTAGTTTCCATAAAATCAAATATCTTTATGCAAATGCTTCTCAGATTCCTATAACCATCCCTAGTTTCTTTGGAGAATTCCAGTTAGATATGAAATAACCAACTAAAACTGAAACTCAACATGTTCAATATAATACTCACTATCCTTCCACACAAAACCACTCCATCTTTTCAAACTTCCTTATTTCTTTCAACGGCACCACCATCATTACAGCCATCTAGGACCATGAACTCAAAAATCATCCCTGATTCTGCCATCACATTCATCTCTCATGTGCACTTAGTCATCAGATCTTGTCAGTTTTCCATCCTTAACCTCTCACATATACATCCTGTTTCCTACATTCACAAAGCCTTTATACTAGTATAAGGCTTCATTACATCTCACCTGAATTATTATATTCCTAGTTCATCTCCATGGTTGCATTCTCCATGTAATTGTCAAATAGATATTACTAAAGCACTGGTCAGATCATGCCAATCCTGCTCAAGAAATGCCATTTTGTCCCCCTTACCTCTAGAATAAAAGCATACTCCTCTGATGTTTGAACCCTTCATAATTGGGCTCCATTCTACACCTTCTAGATATGTTTCAAGTTAATCTCCACATATAAGTAATGCCATGCACCCGCAGATTCCCAAAAGAATGCTACTGTGAACAGCTTTTAGGATTCATATTACACAATATAGTGAACACTCTATTTATTCCATTACAAATCAAGGCAAACATTCACAATATATCACAATATAATATTCACAACATTACATCTTATCACAGAAAATGTCCACACAGTTTTTACTACAATGGCCACAATATTTAGAACAAGGAATAAAAGAATAATCATCTGGTTTCCCTAAGGGGGAAACCCTCCTTACTTAATCATTCAGTCAATTCACAATACAATACTCAAACTTCCACTCATGGGGCAAATCAATACTTAATCATTCAATCAATTCACAACAGAATAATCAAACTTCCACTCATGGGGCAACCATTAACTTAATCAGTCACTAATCTAGATTTACAATTACTAAATATCATTAATCACAAATACAGTCATTAGAAAACCACAGAAACCCTCCACCCCTGGGTGTCTAGCAAACCTCAATTTCACCCAAGGGGAGGCCTTTTCTTCATCTTGACTCTAGGTGGTCTCTCTGATTCCCTGGATCCCCTTCCATGGTCCCAGCTCCCTCATGAATCCACCAAACAGTCACCTGGGTTCAGAAACAGACAGCTCCCAGGTCCTTGCCCAGTCTTCAGAGGTAGAAAGCTCCCAGGTCCTTGTTCAGTCCTCAGGGCAGTCCCTGGCACACACTGAGGTTCACAGGGTCCAGCACATCTCAAACTCTTCACCACTTCTCTTGCCTGGAACTCAAGGATCAGCCAGGCCACAAACAAACAAAGTCTTATCCCGGTCATGCTTCTTCAGTCCTCCAGCACTTCAGCTGGCCCTAGGATCCAGAAGGAATATTGGCCTTCCAGGCATGCCTTCTCAGCCTTGCAGGAGGTCTTCTAGGCAAGCCCTCTCAGCCTTCCAGGTGGTCTTCACCAGATTCTGGCCTCAGGAAAACTCCATTTCAATTCTCAGTCAGCTTCCAGATGCTGGGGAAGAAACTCTTTCTCTCTCTCTCTTTCTCTCTCTCTCTCTCTCTCTCTCTCTCTCTCTCTCTCTCTCCCTCTCTCTCTCCCTCTGCCCCCCTCTCTCTCTTTCTCTCTCTCTCTCAAGAAAACTCCAACTCAGTTCCCTGCTTCCAGATGCTGGGAAAGAAACTCTCTCTCTCTCTCTCCCTCTCTCTCTCTCTCTGTCTCTCAGCTGGCTTCAGTCTCCACGATTCTTCCTTCACCAGGAGCAACATTCCAATTGTGTCTCTCTGTCTCTGGAATTCTTGCTTATACATACACACTGGCTTCCTGTCTCAGCCAATCCCCTTCTTTCACATCAACAGGGGAGTTCATGCCTTCTCCACAGTGGAACAGAGTACACACCTTCCATACTTAACCCCAAGTTACTAAGTGCTAAATATCTGCCATATTTAGCCCCAAGTTACTAAGTACTAAGTATCTGCCAGATTGATTGCTGTTACATTATACTACATTTCAGTTCAACTGTCCTACTCACCATTCCCCATACATGCATTTCATGTCTTATAACTATGTCTTTCCATACCCTTTGCTCCTGCCTGAAATGTACTTTCCTACTTTCCAACTATTAGAACCTTTAACTTCTGTCAAAGTTCATTTCAAATATCATCTCCTTCATGAGATCTTTTCTCATTGTTCCAAGTTTTTAGCCCATCTTCCTCCCCCATGGCAGCAGAAATGACCTAAACTTTATAATTTCTCTGCATCTATCTCATATTTACTTATCTGTTTCCCATTCCAATAAAATATAACATCTTTGAAGGTAGGGGCTGCTTAATTTTTCTGTTTGTATCTACATCTAACAAATGGTGTTTAATAAGTGTTTTTTTGAATGAGTGAATAACTGATTTTATGGGTGGAAGAAGTAATAAGCAGAACTGTTAATCTGGATCTGATTCTGATCAACGAAGAGGAATTGTTTGCCAAAGAAACAATGGAATCCATAAGACAAATAACTTTTCCACTTTAGAATTCTTGTTAGAGAGGGAAAGGAAGTTGCAAAAAGTCTTAACATCCTAGATTTAGAAAGTGTCAATTTCAAATTTTCAAGGAAGGTAGGGTTTTCTGACCTAAAATTCTATGACAGATGTTAGTCCAAGGAAGATAGGAAATTCTTAATAACAAAATTCTGAAGACAGAATATAAACAACTTTAGTGATGTGGATGTGGAATGGGTTGGGGAAGAGAGCTATTTAAAGAGACTAATACAGATACACAAGGGAGTCATTGATCTATTTAGATTTTACAAAGGCATCTACAGAAGATTTAATCAGATTTACTCAACTGGATAAATACAAGAATGTGGCAAAAATTCTCTTGGAAGAACAGGATTAGGAGTACTGGTGTTCAGAATGAGTTGAGGGTAGTAATTATTTCTAAGCATAATAAATTGTTAATTTTTTTCCTATGTTGGTCAAAAAGAATAATGACAGAATGAACTGACGCTCTCTGCTTGAGGTCAATGAGATGGTAATAATGAATGATAAAGAGAAACCAGATCTCTTTAATTTTTATTTCAAATTTGTTTTCTCTGACAAGACTGGAAATGACAGAGCAAACACTTGTTAATATATAATTAAAATTCAAGATAAATAGGATTTAATATGGAAGCACTTATTTGCCCTTGCTGAGTTCAAGTCACCAAACTCAGGTGAACTATATCTCAAAATACTGAAAAAAAGGTAAAAAAAAACCTTTCAGGGATAATTAGTCAGTGCCAGAGTTCTTTGAGAGACTGTGCAAAGTGGGCAGGATACTAGAGACAGGGAAAAAGACAAATGTCTGGATTTTAAAAAAAGAGGAAGAGAGTGAAGTCTGTACATTATATGAGTGAACTAGACTTTTATTTCTGGTAGAATTCTTATAATAGACCATACTACCAAAGGGATTATTAGGAAATATCAAGAAAAGGAAGCAGTGATCACAAAGAATCACTTCATTAAGAATAGTTGCTTCAATAAGAATAAGACTTTCTTCATTCAGATCAGACTAAACTCATTCCTTCTCACCCCCCATTTTTTTAAACAACTGGTTAGGTTAGGGGAATGCTCCATATGTAACTGACCTAGATCTCAGCAAATGTTTGACAAAGTTATTCATGCTATCCTTGTGGATAAAATAGAGATATACTAGTGAGACAATTGTACAGTTAGGTGGGTCCACAACTGATTGAACAGCTGGATTCAAAAAGTATTTAGCATTGATCAAATGACGATTTAGAAGAATATGGGACCCAAGTTATCCTATATCATGCATATGTTTTGTGTAATTGTATTTTATGGAATCAAAGTTGTCAATAAAAGATAAATGAATAATTATGATTACAATACTGAAAAGTTTTGCAAAAATAAATTAAATGATGTTAAGATTAGAAGGGAAACAGTTGACTGAAAAAATCTTTGCAAACTAATTTCTCTAATAAAGTCTGATATCTAAGATCAATGTACAACCAACAGAAATATAAAAAAACAAATTGCATTCCCCACTAGAAAAAAAAATGGTGAAAGAATATGAACAAGGATTTCTGAAGTTTAAAATGAAAGGTTACCAAGAAAAATGTTTAAATCACTAATAGAGTAAAGCAAAGCAAATCTTTTCTGAGATTCTGCTTCACATCCATTAGATTAGGTAAGGTGACAAATAGGAAAACAGACATTTTGGGAGGGCCTGTGAGAGTTTATGGACATGAATGCATTCTTTTTAGTGTTGTGTCCACAAATTCTGGAAAGTAATTTGGAGATACACTGTCTCACTAAACTGCATATAGATTTTGACCCAGCAATACCTGTTCTAGGCAAATATGCTAAAATGTCAAAGACAGAGGTAAAGGGCCTATATACAAGCATATTTATAGCAACACTTTTGTCATAGCAAAGAACTGGAAACAAAGTGGATGTCCATCCATTGAGAAATGACTGATGAATGCAATAGAATATTATTATTCCATAATAAAGGAATGAATTCTAAGAAAATTGTATGAACTCTTTGGTGCAAATTAAATTAAGTAGAACCAGGAAAAATGTAAAAATTAATTAATTATAATGTGAAGTTTAAAAAACCTTTGAATAATTTCAAATCTCTGATCAATGCAATGACCAACCATGACTCTAATAGATTGATGATGAAGAATACTTCTCACCTCTTGAGAGAGATATGATGAATTTAAAACACAGAATATGATATGTACTTTCAGACAAGGACAATGTGTGATTTGTTCTGGTTAACTAGTCTTGTTAAAAGGGAAGCATTTTCTTTGGGGGCAGAACAGGAGGCGGGAAGATTATAGGGAAGATCATAATGTCGCAAAAAGAAATAGAAAAGAAAAAAGCATCATTGAAACTTTCAAAAATGCACAAATGAGTAGAAGGAAGTTTAAATGGGAAAAAGATAAGGTAATACCGACACTATCATGTTAAATATGATAGACATTTAAAAATAAATACACATTGTAAAGATTTGTGTTTTCATGTATAATCTTCTTTTCTATTCTTTGTATTTTGAAATGTTAATTTTTTTGTTTAGATTAATAACTAAAATTACATTAAAATGATAAAAATGGAAAAAAGTAGCATGTTTAATTTGAATTTTACAAGTTTATAATGGGGTCATGATAATGGTCTTAAGTTCTTGAGACCTATCATGAAAAAAGAAGAATTCGGCTTGTTTGGTTTAGCCCTTAGAAGACGAAACTAAGACTAATTGATATAAAGTACAGAGAACAGACTTTAGGTTAACAAAAGAAATTTATTAATTATACTATTAATTATGTTAATTATAACTATTAATTATAACTAATTTTGTTGTAATGATTTAAAATTTTGAGGCTGAGAGGTTAAATGATTTTCTCAGGGGTCTCACAGCTAGCAAATAGCTGAGGTAGGATTTCAACTGAAGTTATCTTGATCCCAAATCTAATGTTGTATTCAATGTGCAAGCCTACAAAGTGGAATGGATGCCTCCTGATGTAATGAGTTCCATAAACTCTGTATGTCCTTAAGTAAAAGTGAACTGACTACTTGTCTGAAATATCAGATAGGCTTTCATATAGGAGTTGGACTTTTGAGGCTTTGTGTTCCTACCCATTACTATGATTATAATAACTTTCACAAATAATGACCATCATCAGAGAGGGAAAATCAATTATTTGAAAACAGTTAAGATATTAAAAAAGAAATTCAAGTATCTTCTAGCATTTGAGAAGAAATAGTTGGCACAGTAATTCAAGTGAGATAATATTTGTAAAGGGCTTAAAAAAGCAAGTACCTTGCACTTAGTAGGAGCTTATGAATTCTTATTCTGTTCCATTCCCTTCCCCCAGTTCCATACTCTTCATTTCTTCCTTAAATAGAGGTAAGGGGACATCAAGTAGTTTAGAATGAACTTCTGCATTGTGTAAAAATAATAAATGTATTTTTCTTTAGTAATTTTTCTTTGGTTAATAGTAGTGGTTTTGAAACTTTTATTCACTCATCCCTATTGGTAAGTAATTTTACTCAAACACCCACAGGGTGAATGCATGTATATTTTACTAATGATTAACTACAAAACAAAACCCCAAATAATTTTTTAGACACCATAAAGATAAAATAATATTGTATCTGAGAGTCTACAAGAAGTCACTGACAGTAATTGAATAAGGAAGTGATGTGGTCAGACCTACACTTTAGAAAAATCCCTTTAGCAACTATGTAAAAGATGGATTGTAAAGGGTACAGACTTGTGGTAGAGAGGTCAGTAAGGAGGAGGTTAGTGAAATAGTCCAAGCAAGCAATGATGGGGCCTTAAACTAGTGTAGTGGCTTTGTGAGAAGCAGATATGAAAGATCCCATGGAGGTAGAAATCACAGGATTTAACAACTGATTGGATATGCAGAATGAGAGAAAAGGAGAAGTCAAGGATAAGGTCATGGAGAGGAACCTAGATGACTAGAAGGTTGATAGTGCTTTAGACTAAAATAGGGAATTAGAGAAGAGGAGTAGATTTTGGGGGACAATAGTGGAATTTTTTTGAGATGTTTGGGTCTGAGATGTCTATGGTACATGTTGTTCAAAATGTCCATTAGACCATTTTGACATGGGATAGGAATTTGGGAGAGACATTAGGTCTGGATATGTATATCTGGAAGTCACATGCATAGAGATTATAATTAAATCCTCAGAAGTCAATAAACTTACCCAGCAAGATAGCATAAAAATAGAAGAAAAAAATCAAAGAGCAATGGGGTGCTTTTCAATTAGGTGTGATATGAATGATGAGCCATAAAAGGAGAATGAGAAGGAGTTTTCAGTCATTCATCCACCTAGCTGCCCTGAAGGTGAACAGAAGAGAACAATGTCAAGACAACTTATAAAGGAGCGAGTCAATGTCAAAGAGGAAAGAGTAGTCAACAGTATCAAATATGGCAGAGAGAAAAGGAAGGATAAGAATCAAGAAAAAGGTTCCCAGACTTGGTAATTAAGAGGCTATAGGTAATGAAGAGAACACCACCAAATGAATGAAGAATCAAGGATAAGGAGGTTGAAAATCAAGTAGACTAGAAGGATGATGGTTTCCTTCAAGAAAACAGAGAAAATCAGAAAAGGGGTGGGTGTGGGAGAAAAGATAGTGTATTTAGAACATATCCATGCCTGCTCATTCTGTGCTACTAAGTCTTCCTGCTGAAAACTTAAAAGGGAGAAAGAGACAGAGGCAGAGAGACAGAGACAGAGAGGGAATGACTAAGGACTTTCTATGTACCTAGCGTTATACCAAGCCTGGAGAACACAAATACAAGCAAGCTCTTCTCTCAAAGGAGTTTACATTCTAATGGGGGAAGTCAACATACAGAAGGAAGTAGGAAAATGGAGGGGAAGGGGGAAAAGATATGCATCTTGCCATTACAAGGCAATGATTGGCTCCAGAATCTCGGTTCCAGAAAAGATGGGGCAAAATTATGGATCAGATCTTTCAAAGCTAGAGGACCCCAAAACTGGGGTTCAAGGTTCTTATGATAAGAAGGAGATAAGGATTATGGCAGAAGAGTAAGTGGTATGTTGAAAAGATGACCTACAAGAGCTATGGAATGCTTGTTATTGGCAAGATAAAGGAAAGGTTCACCTATAGTAACAAAAGGACCAATTCCTCAATCACCAGACACTGCTGGGCAGCATGGAGGTAGCTGGTGTGCTGATGGGGGACAGTGTATATGGATTCTGGTTTGAGGTTGGGGGATGGTTAGCCTGCCTTAGATTATAGTTTTCCCACCTAGAGAAAGGTCCAAGTCCTGCACAGCTAGAGAAGGTCAGTTTTGGGGAGGAAACAAGGTAGGGAATTATTAACAGGAATGCTATAGTTATGTTGGTGATAAGCCCGAAATTTATTATGTTGGGGACAGTGGGATGCAACCCATCTTCTCACCTACTGATTGGTTGATCCAGTCCTTAAAATCAAGGCAAAGTCATCTACAGATCATGCCACAACCCCTTACTTGGATACCAATGGTCAGTGACTCAGATGTTTCTACTAATTCTCACTAACCTATTCTTCCCCTGACCTACTTTAAAATTCATGCAATTTTAAAGTTTCAATCCATAGTATCAGTTGTCAATCTGACATTAAAAATGAAACTTTGCTACTGTTCTTCAACCAACCTACTTTGTCTGTGAGGCAAATTTAACAGTATTTACCTTCTCTTCTTGAGTACAACATATATTTTCATTTCATTTCAATTCATATTTATTCATCACTTATTATGTGTACAACCTTATGAAAAGTACAGGGGATCCAAAGAAAACTGATCCAGTCTCTGCCCTCAAGTAGCTTGTTTTCCTCTAGGATAAAACTTTGGAATGATTGAAAGCTCATCTCGAGTACCCTATTTATGATTTGAGAGTCAGAGTGAACAGTACAGTGTGCTGCATTTGGAGTCAGGATTCTAGTTAACATCTCAGTTCTGCCACTTCTATGTGCATGACTCTAGCCAAATTACTTGACCTTTCTGAACCTTGATTTCTCCATCTGTCAAATGATGATATTGAACAAAATAACCTCCTTTCTAACTCTAACATGTGTTTTCCTTTTATCCTATTATCTTTTATGGTTCTCTAATCATTTAATGCATGCTAGCCTTGTTCTCTTACCTATTCTAGTATCCTACCTTCTTTTTTCTCATTCTTGTTCAATCGTGTCTGATTCTTTGTGACTCCCCATTTGAAGTTTTCTTGGCAAAGATACTGGAGCAGTTGGCCATTTCCTTCTCTAGTCCATTTTATAGATAAAGACACTGAGGTAAATAGAATTAAGTGACTTGCCCAGGGTCACACAGCTATTACATGTCTGAGGTGGTATTTTAACTCAGGAAGATGATTCTTCCTGACTCCAGGCCCTACACTCTATCCACTGTACCATCTAGCTGCCCTACAATCTACTAGCAAAAAAAAAAAAAAAGGAATTGTAATCCAGAATTTAGAGCTTAATTGGAACCTTAGATATAATCTGAGAGAGGCAACATGGCATAATGGAGAGAGTGCTGGACTTGAAGTCAGGAAAACCTTTATTCAAATCTTCTCTCTCTCTCTTACTGTGTGAATATGAACAAAAAAAAAATGTGATATTCTTTGAGTCTTGATTTCCTTGCTTACCAAATGGGGATAAAAAGTAAAAGCTCTTTGTGAGATATGAATGAAATAATGCACACATAGTGTTTTGTAAATCTCAAAATACTACATAAATGTCAATTATTTTCTTTTAGTCATCTGGTCCCATAGAGCCCCTCCTGTGCTACTCTCCTCTAGATAGATCCCTGACAAATCGGCTCCATCTTCTGCTTGAATATCATCAACGTACTATTTCAAAAGCTTGTTTCATTGACAGAAGCTCTTAAATGTTCAATTTGATTTCTGTATATTAATCAAAAATTCGCTTCTGAGTGACTTCTCTGTTGTGAAGTAGGAGGTGCAAGCATTATTGTCTTCATTTCCCGGATAAGAAAATGGGCAATCATTGAAGTTAAATGGCCACATCCCTAGGAAGTATTAGGTTCATTGCTCCATGATGTTCACACATTGCTTCTGTGACTGGTGGAGTCAAACCAGTGATACTTATTATTGCCATATCCTAATGTGGTACAGACAGCAAATCAACATTTGCAACTGTGTCCATTAAGTTAAATATGTGCCGCTATGGCCAACCATAATGGGCTAAGTTAGTGCAGAAGCATCAGTCCTAAGGGTGAATTTATTTCCTCTCACCAGTTTTTAGCACAGCCTTAACAATGCTTAAATGTAGGCTGTAGGGATGTATTAATATACTCTTATTGTAAAGATAAAAACTAAATTTGCATGGCAGCCACTGTTGCATATTGCATATTTCAGTCGAGTTATAAGTTTCATTAACAGCACAGGGAAGGTTTTTATGAGTGTCCATGAAAGAAAAAGGAATAAAATTTGTCTCCTCTTTAAAATTTTATAACTGGAGTTACACTGTACATTAAGTAGATCAGTTCCTAATGCTGCAAAAAGGAAATGACAAAATGTTGACTTCTAGGGCCCAGCTAAAACTAAAAATGTTTGTGTATTTGAAAGAGCTCTCATGTCTCCATGGTTCAAACTAGCCTTATGGCTGCTACCTACACACCACATTATATTTCTTCTTGCTGGTCTTTACATAAGTGGTCCCAATGTCTTCCCTCCTTAACTCTGCCTAATATAATTCCTGGTGTTTTTATAGCTCAACTCAAGGGCTACCATCTGGGTATGGTCTTTCTGGGTCCCCTTAGATATCAGGATTCCCTTTCTCATGAGATAATGTGATTGTCTGTATTGTGTAATATACATGATGATGAATCTTCCAACTTGAAAGTAAGGCCATTAAGGGAAATGACTATTTTTCTTTTGCTTCATATCCCTAGCATCTAATACAGTGCTTTGCATACAGCAGACACTTATTTTTTTAAATTTTAAATCAAAATTAAAATTAATTTAATTTAAATTTAAAAATAAATTAAAAATAAAAATAAACATTTTATGAATTGGATCAAGTGTCTTCTAGAGGAATCTGTCAGATTATGTTATTATTACTCAAATTATCTACATTTACCTCAATCATATGCTAAGAATTCTTATAGGTGAAAGAAATGCTATTAAGTCTTTGACCCTGAAAGACAAACGTTATATATTCAATTAGGACAAGAGTTTCACTAACACTCAGTTACTCCTTTTTTGAAGACACCTTTGTTGGTACCATTCATATGGCATTTGTAACATACATGGAATATAGTTCAGGCCTTCATCTATCACTTAAATTAATGTAATAGTCACCTAACAGGTCTCCCTACCTCCAAACTCATTATCTTCAATCTATCTTCTCCAAAGATGCCTAAGTAGCTTTATAATGCGTCTCAACGAGTTATTAAAGTATTCAAAAAAATCATTGGTAGCTTTCCATTGCTTACAGAATAAAACATATGCTTTTAGTTTGTCATTCAAGGCCATATGTCTCAAGCCTACCTTTCTAGCTTTGGAGATCTCTCACCCTAACTGAAATAGGAGTAAGGACAAGAGATCTACTGTGCAGTGTGCTGAGAAACCATCTCAAAGTAGGTACCTGCTTAAAGCCCCTTTTGAATGCCACCTAGACAGAGGAGTAGGAAGGGAACAAGGACTCTTAAGTGATGATTTGTCCAGAAATACTTAGCCTAAGGGGATAGCAAAGAGAATGATCTCACTTTCTCACAACCTTCAAGCCTAAGGAGCTGAAATCAACAGAGACACCTAAAACAGAACAGCTCCTTTCTCCAGAGGAGCAGGCCTAGGAGGGCTGGAGCTGCCAGATCAGAAGGTGAGTGAGGCTTCCCTAAACAGCTCCAAGTTTATAAGCTGATTTTCTCAAAATAATATCAAGAGATAGATGTTATGTATAAAACCTTCACTTTACAGATAAGGAAACTGAGACTCAGAGATTAAATTAATTTTCCATAATTATAGAACTGAGAGATTTCAGAGATAGTATGCAAATCCAGGTCTATTGACCCACCGGTCTAGTAGGCCTATCTTTATAGGCCTACCATTACAGTTTACCTATAAATAATTGATCATTATAACTTCATTGTTATGTCTTATCTCCAAGAGGCAGTATATTTGAGGAAAGCGTGCTAGACCTACAATCATGCAAGATCTGGGTTCAAATCTTGCCTCCGACACTAATTACTTGTGCTATCCTTGGCAAGACACAACTTCCTGAGTTTTGTTGTGAGGCTCAAATGAAGTTAGGCATGTGAAACAGTTTGTTTTTCAAGATGTGAGATGTAGTAAATGTGCCCTAGTCAAGAAGGCATGGGCAGAAATACGCAATGGCTTAGACACTTTAAAACTTATGTGAACATGGGAAAGTTAATGATGCTCCTTAAAGCTCGGTTTCTTCATCTGTAAAATAAGCATAATAATATATGTATTACCTACCTCATGAGATTGACAGGCAAATCAAATGACATATTATTGTAAAAAAAAGTGTTTTTCTGAAGTGTTACATAAATGTCAATTCTCATCATTATAAATTTTTTAAGAGCATGGAAGCAGATTTGTTGAATCTTTCACTGTGCCTAGTAGATCGCATTACCTCATACCAAGTACTCATTAAATTGTCATTGAATTAATGAAGTAAGGAAGAAATGAATGAACTAATAATCATTATCATACGGAAATATAAACTAATTATCTAAGCCCAAGTTCCCTTAACACTGTGCATAGCTCATTACAGTTACCTCAATAATTACTGGCTTGTAATCTTACCTGCTCTTACTTAACCAATCTTACCTCATTTTCTCATTCTCTGGGGAATCTTCAGCCTTCCCAGCACTGGGGAAGCCTAGTCACCACTTAGCATTTCTGAATACTTAATGATCCAGTCAAGACTACACTTATTAAATCCTGCTTAGTCCCTTCCTCTGAAAAATGATGGAAAAAAAAAAACTTGTAAAAGTATATGAAATTAAAGTATAGGGTATGTCCAGGGAAGACTAGCACCTCTTGTGTGAGGGCTGTTGAGTCCTTTTCAGTGCTGCTTTCCACTTTTGATGTCACCAGATTCACCCAGTTCTCACCTGTAGATCCAAGAAGTTGTAGCAAGCACAGTGACCACACCTTGGTAAACTGTTTCAGCAGACTAGCTAAACCATGTTGAGGGAAACCAAAGGGTCCCAAACCTTTGAGTGAGTTGGGAGGCATCTACACCAAACATGTGAAGACTTCCTCTGGTGGATTGGGTGAATGAGAACAATTGTTCCAAATGCTATGAAGGCAGTTGAAAGAAGTGCTTGGAGTACTTAGAGCTTGGTTAGAAATCAAAGACACCAAGGTCATCCACTGCATTGTGGGCCATCACTGTTATCTTGACTTTGTCTGGCTTTTACTGGACTCTGATGACTCTGGAAGAGAGAGTGAGGCCAAAGACTTAACCCAACTCTGCCTCACCTGAATCCACTTTATGAATTAATCAAAAGACATCATCCATACCATTTTACCTCTTTTTTTTTAAACCTACCTCAAAGTCCTGTGGTGACAGGCAAGTGATGAAGCAGCAGGTGCAGATACACTGGGAGCTGTAATCACAACCCTGCATACAGGTGGCTAGGCCATAGGGTTATCTTCTCATTGGAAGCAGCAATGGAATTTGGCAGACTCCTAGGTGTCTGAGCAGTCTTTTAAGGATAGCACTGCTCACCTCCTGGTGTGAGGAAGGGGTTAGAAAAGGCGCCTTAAAAATTTTCTGCTTCACCCAACCCTGGTCTGCTGACTGCAGTGGGTGAGGATCCCATTCTGTGGTTGAAACACAAGGTCAAAACACACAAAAAATTGCACAAAAACTTTTGCAAAGATTATTTCACTCACCATCATTACAGGGAATGTGCACACATTTACAGCAACACAAAATCCAGTTTACTTGAAAGATAAACAGTTTTTGTTGCAGGAGAACTCAGCAGGTATCATATCCAAATAGTAGCCCTGAATAAAACAAGGCTGGCAAACGAAGTTCAGCTTCCTGAAACGGATCTGGATACACATTTTTCTGGAGTGGTTATAGTGAACAGCAGCACTATGAGGTTGATCTAGATTTTGTGATCAGAACTAATCTAGACAATATGCTTGTATGCCTACCAAATGATAAACTCATGACAATGTGGTTGCTACTTGCCAGAAAGCACCACACCACTATCATAAGTGAATATACTCCCACCACAATGAATCCTGTTGAAGTTGAAAAAGAATGTTATGAAGACCTGGAGAACTTCATCATCAATGTACATAAATAAGACAGACATAATTCTGGGTGAATTTAATACAAAAATAAGCATACACAGGGCAGCTAGGTGGTGCAGTGAATAAAGAATGGGACCTGGAGTTCAAATTTGACCCTAGACACTTAAAAGTTACCAGCCATGGGACCTTGGGCAAGTCACTTAATCTCAATTGCCCTGCCCTCCTCCTTCCAAAAAGCAAAAAAAAAAAAAAATTAAAATTAAAAAAAGGAAGAATAAGCACAGACTACCAGATATGGAAGGAAGTCCTGGGGAGAAATGGAGTTAGAAAAAGCAGCAACACTGGTCACTTGTTACTGAAGACTTGTGCATGTCATGACCAACACCAACACTGTCTTCCCTTTACCCAAACACAATAAAATTTCATGGATGCATCCTTGCAGCAAATATTGGCATTTAATAGATTGTCATTTTAAGGAGAAGAGGCAGACAGCAAGTGAGAGTGACAAAGGCAATGTAGAGTGATGGACTGATCATAAATTGAACCAACACATGGTTGGCAACAATGGAGCAGAAAAGGAGCAGGCAGTTTTCAGAGATTTGGTGTACAGTGCTGCATTTGCTTATCTGGGTCAGAATACTCAACAATTATCAAGACTAGTTTGACAAAAATGATGGAGAAATTCAGAAGCTGTTAAACAAAAAATGAGAATTCCACAGAATTTACTAGCAAGATAGTTCATCCACCTCTAAGAAGGCAGAATTTAATTCAATCAAAAGTCAAGTGCAAATGAAGCTTAGAGATTCAGTATTCTTGGCTCAATAAGAAGACAGACGAAATTCAGTTTCAGACTGATAGTGACAATCCAAAGCATATTTATGATACCCTGAAGGTTACTTTTGGGCCAAAGACCCATGGTGCATCTCAACTACTCTGTGCTGATGGAGTCACATTGATTAGTGTTAAGGACATAATCCTAGAGAGATTGGCTGAACACCTCCATAGCCTTCTAGACTATTATAAATCAATGCTGCAGCCATTGACTGTATACCTCAGGTAGAGGTCCAACACCTCTCTAGTCAAATTTCCAACTGAAGAAGAAGTTTTGAATGCCATTAGACTCTTCCCATGCAGCAAAGCTCCTAGTACTGATTCTGTTCCGACTGAGATTTACAAGGCAGGTGGTTCATTGCTCATACAAAAGCTGAGTAAATTCTTCTGGGTTATTTGACAAGAGGAGGTTATCCCCTAGTAGTTAAAGGATACCTCCACTGTCCATCTCCATAAAGTTAAAGGAAATAGATTGTCCTGTGACAATCACAAGGGTATCTCTCTCCTAGTCATTGCTGACAAGATTCTTGCCAGAGTCTTCCTTAATAGATTGTTCCTTCATCTGGAAGATGAAGGATGAAGATGAAGATGAAGAATCTGCCTGACAGCCAATATGGCTTCAGAAAAGGCCAAAGAATGGTTGATATGGTGTTTGCTACCTGATAATTCCAGGAGAAATACCAGGAGCAGAAGAGAGGTCTTTACACAATATTAATTGATCTGACCAAGGCCTTTAATACTGTCAGTCACGAGGGCTTGTGCAAAATTATAGCAAAATTTGGTTGACTGGGTGTTTCTTGCGGGGGTGGAGCCAAGATGGTGGCGTAGAAGCAACAAGGTTCCCCAGCTCCCACATAGCCACCTCAAATACTCAAAATATATGACTCTAAACAAATTTTAGGGCTCCCAAACTCCCAAAAATACAAAAAAATCACATCTCCCACTAAAGGCAGCTTGGCAGGAAGGGCTCATCACAGCATGCTGGTAGCCGAAACCAGACAAGCCTGAAACCATGGTTTGGCTTCAGGGCAGCCAGGACGAGCTGAGCCTTCAGGAGAGTGGGTCAGTGGCAGCTGTGGCAGTTTCCAGAATTATCAAGCCATAAGAAACAAGGACAAAGTGAAAGGTCAATGGAACTCAGCTAAATTTGGGGGAGAAAGCAGTCTGGCTGAACTGCCTCCAGGGCAAGGAAGCAGCAGAAGCAGAGGGCCTGCAGCCACCTCTACGTGGATGTTCAGAGGCTAAGTGTTCTTGCCTTGAGTGGCCTGAATCCAGATCATGGTCTTGGGTGGTGGACCTGGGGTGTGTTTTCAGTGAGCCAGAGCTGGTGGGGGCTGCAGTGGCCTCCCAATAGCTCCGGCAGCTGCGAAAACCCCAGTGATTTAGGACAGAGCTTTCCCCTCTGGAAGCAGAGTTCCACAGAGCTAAAAAATCAAGTAATTAACTGGCAACAACAAGAGCAGGCAAAGGAAACAAAGTAAGAACAGCAACCGAACTCTAGATTTCTTCTTTGGGGACAAGAAGGATCAAAGCGTGGAATGGGAAGAAGAAAACACTTTCAGAATTGCTACACCAAAAGCTTCCAAGAAAAACGAAGACTTCCTAAAAGCCATAGAGGAGCTTAAGAAGGATTCTGAAAACCAAATGAGAGAAGTGGAGGAAAAATTGGGAAGAGAAATGAGAATGATGCAAGAAAATCATGAAAAGAGAGTGAACAAGAAGAAAGTAACTGAAGAAAATAACACCTTAAAAAATAGATTAACTCAAATAGCAAAAGAGGCCCAAAAAGCCAATGAGGAGAAGAATGCCTGA
>CM053581.1:106096629-106141819 GCA_028627135.1 Pseudochirops cupreus | reverse complement strand
ATCATTTCTTTCTTTTTTTTGCTTTTTGGAGAGGGGAGGGCAGGGCAATTGAGGTTAAGTGACTTGTCCAAGGTCACATGGCTAGTAAGTGTTAAGTGTCTGAGGCCAGATTTAAACTCAGGTCTTCTTGACTCCAGGGCTGGTTCTCTACTCACTGTGCCACCTACCCTCCCCTACATATCATTTCTAACCTCTGGAACTCAGCAAATGGGACCATTAATATAATGTGGGAGTTGGACTAACCAGGCAATCTTCAAGGACTCTCTCACTTCTCTATGATCTTTATGGAGTGTGGGGAGCATGTATTATTGTATCACAGAGGACTCAAGAGAATTCATCTGTAGTACTACCCAGAAGGGAGTGGATACTTTGGCTTCCAAGATGATCATATCTCCATATTTTACAACTGAGGCAACATTTGGGTGAGCAAGATGCTTAAGGGTAAGGGAGAGCTATCATGGTTGCCTGTGGACATAGACTGACTATTCCCCTATAGGTTCACTTAAATTTAGTACTGTGAAAAAAAAATGCCTCCACTTTTGCCACCAGCAATGCGGTGACAGCCAACGCCTTAGTGGGTGGTCCAGTGCCTTTACTTTCTACTACCGTTCTTTGGGGTGGGGGTGGGGTGAGAGGTATGATGGCCCATTCATTGCAGGTGTTTGTATATGGGGGTAGATGGAGGTGGATGGGATCGTTATATATCTGTTTGTACCTCTGCAAACAATTCCCTGACTTTACCCCTCAGCTACCATATGACATTGTAATTCTAATTCAGATTCAGCCAAAGCTGTATTACTTTATTTCTGACAAAGGAGCTTAGACCAGCCATATCTCTCTAGGGGCATGTCTGAGAGAGCCCCAGATTTAACAGAGCACTGTGAGCATTTCCACAGGGTGGCAAACCCTTCCTGTTGGTCACAGGGATTTATGATACTTGTAAGTTGGGCAATGCTGAACATGTTAAAGTCCTTGGCCAGTTTAATGGTAAATGAATTAATCACAAAATAATTAAACGTCTCAAGCATATTAAATAGAAAATAAGTAGGACATGGTTGGCTCTCCACATGAATTCCTCCTGATGAAGCACTTTCTGCTGTGACACAGAAATAAAGTGAAGTCCCTTGGTGATTTGAAGCAGATACAGCCATTAATTCTACATTCATGTGCCTTGTTTTTGAGAACTGTATTTTTATTTAAAAAAATTAAAACCTCTCTGTGCCCTAACTGATAATTATTTTGTGAAGGGGGTAAGAGCAAAATTATTTTCACAGCAGCTAAAGCATTTTTAATGCAACAGCTGCAGGGCTTAAATAATCCATAGGCAGGGAATCTTATAGCCAAAGTGGAGAGGGAGGAGGGACAGTTGATGTATCTAGTGCCTTCCAGCTCGGGGTCACTGGTATGAATCTGGCCAGGCTTGATTGTGCCTGAAGTTTGCCTAGATTTAATGACTCCTTAGTGGCCTTAGTGAAATGAAATGGTGGCCATAGCCAATAGCTCAAGCAGATGCTTTCTGCAAAGGGGTGGGGATGCCATAGATATGGACACCCTTCATTGAGCTGTTCCCTCAAGGTCTGCATTGTCGCTTACTCCTATTATTCTGATGACTGCTCTGATGATCTTGATTTTGAGGATTATAATTCTGATTATTATGAGTCACCTTACAGAATGAGAATTTTTGCTACATGGTTTCCCCCTCTAAATTATTGAGAGAGAAAATAAACATAGAGCATAGAACTGTAGTAACTAGCAGTCTCACTGAATCACAGAATTCCTGAATTGGAATGGACTTCAGAGGTTATCCACTTCAATCTGAGAAGGAATTTTCTCTACATCTCCAAGAAGTAGATATCCAATCTCTTTCCACTCCAGACTCCCAGTGATGAATAACTTACTACCTCCTAAAAGTCCCCCTCCAATATGGCTTTAAAAACCCTGTGCAATGATGACTAGGTAGATTTCAGAGAGACCTGGAAAGGCTTACATGAACTGATGCTGAGTGAAGTGAGCAGAACCAGGAGAACATTGTACACTGTAACAGCAACATTGTGCTAAAATCAACTTAAATAGACTTAGCTCTTCTCAGCAATCCAGTGATCTAAGACAATTCCAAAATATTCGTGATGGAAAATTCTATCCACATCTAGAGAAAGAACTGTGGAATCTGAATGCCAAAGGAAGCATACTACTTTCTCTTTCTCTCTTTTTCTGGACGTTTTTTCTTTCTCCTGGTTTTTCCCTTTTTTCTGATTCTTCTTTCACAGCATGTCTAATGTGGAAATATGTTTATTATGATTGCATGTACATAGCCTACATCAGTTTGCAGGCTGTCTTGGGTAGTGGGGAGGGGAGAGAAGGGGAAACATTTAGATCTCAGAATCTTATAAAAGTGAATGTTGAAAACTAAAAGTAAATAAATACATAAAAATTAACAAAAAAACCAATGCTGTTCATTCAAATCCCACAAATTCTAGGAAGCCCTCCCTGACCAGACCAGTACAACAGTGAGCCCTTATACTTTTGAAATTCTATATTAATAACTGTCTTACTATTTATTTTGAATTCAGCACATACTAATAATCCCTTTTAATGCATATTTTTGTTCCCTAATTGAACTGAAATCACTTTCAGAATGTGAACTGTATTTTGTATTTCCTATAGAAGGAAATTTTTCAGAACCTTGAATAACCTTACACATAAATAAACATTTTTTTTTTTGAAGATGGAAGGTCAGGTGATGAAAGGATTGGCGTGGTCAATTTCTTTTATATTACAGTTCAGAAGATCATGGGGTTTCAGACTGGAATGTATCTTAGAGGTCATCTAATCTAATTCATTTTTAAAGAAAAAGAAAGTAAGGCCTAGAGAAGTTAAATTACTTGTGAAAGGTTATACAGTAAGATTAAATGATTTGCCCAATTAGATTAGAGTTCTGAAGATTGTCTGTGTATGTGTTATGTCTGTCTGGTAGACCCTGAGCTTCTCTAGGATTAGCACTATTTCTTCTCCAAATGTCATGTCTCCCTCAGTGCTTAATATAGTGTTTTGTACACAATAGATGCTTAATAAATGAATTTTGTTTTAATTGAATTACATTCAAGGGAAGGATGAGTGAGAACAGAGAGAGGAGATTCTTGGGAATTGCTTAATCTTGTTGAATTCTTATAATTTTTATTCAGTCATTTACCCAGGAAATATTAGCCAAGCTTCTAGTATATACAAATCACTCTACTCAGTACTACAGGGTAAATGGTGATTGGATGAATAAACATTTATTAAGCACTTATTATGGGCCACATGATATGTTGAGCTCTAAAGATAGGAATAGAAAAACTAAGTAAAGCCCTGCTCTCAAGGAATTCAAACTCTATTTAGGAGAGGCATCACATAAAAGAAAGTTTAGTTTCAGGCTGGATGAAAAGGTTTATGCATCATAAAAGTGTAGTGGGTGGGATAAGGGTGGCTTGGGGGTGGAAAGAGTTGGATCGTAATGCCCAAAGGATGCTTAAATTACATTAATGGGTCAGATGGCAGTGCCAGTAGAATGAAAGGTTTAGACACCGGGTAGCTGGTAAGACCTGGAGAATTGTAGGAGACCGTAACAGGGCAGGGAAAAACTCCTGTTCTTCCTCCTCATCAGTGAAATCTAACTAAAATTGAAACTAAACTTATATAGGGCCACTTATATAAGGCCAAGATAGTAGCATATTAATTTAGAAAACCACATATTAACATTATCTATGTCCTATTGTATTTGTGTTTATTTTATGAAATCTTTCCCAGTTACACATCAATCTGGTTCAGCAACACTCAGGAGCATTGAAGGCAGTGCATTCAACACTTTTGCCCTACATTACCAAAAATAATGGAGTTACTAACTCTCACCTCATCCTGGTCTTGTAAGGAATGTAGCAAGGGAGAAAGGGCTCCTCTCTCTGAGGTCTTTCTACCAACATATGGTGGATATACCATTCCATACCAAAATGGATTTTGCTGGTGGAGGGAAGGTAGAAAGTCCAAAGTGGGTGATTCCAGTGGTGATTCCCACCACTTCGACTTCCCCATGGCTTCTGGGACAGCTCAGATACAAGGCCAGGGAATGATGGAGGAATAAAGGAAAGGTGGTAGGGAGGGTCTCCTGGTGTTTGTTTTCAAAGAGCTTTTGGGCTAATAATATTCTTTTTATTTAAGTAAAGGGTTTTGAAACTCTTCTGGGTAGCTACTCCTGAGAGCAATAATGAAAGTCGGGAGTTGAAACAGTAAAGCTCTTTTTTGAGGGGTGTGTTGCTTTAAATCTTTGATTTCTCATGACAGATGCCTGCCTCTTTTCTTAGAGTTAAGTTCATGCGCTGATCTTTACTTGACGCATATATCGATGAGGCATTTATAAAGTACTCACTATGTATCAGAAAGACCACACTTACAAATGAGCAGAGTGGAAAAGTCTGGGGGGTCAGGAACAGACACTGGAGAAAAGCGAGCCGTGATGGGCCTGGGCACTTCCTCAAATGAAGGTTCTGAACCAATAGGATGAAGGGACCACTCACAGTGGTAGAGTTATCTCTAGGGTGAAAAATCCAGAGAGTCGAGAGCAGAGACAACAAGTGTTCAGTGAATTTTGTAGTTCAGAGGTTGCTTAGATATGGGCCAAACTGAAGTTAGGTAGGAAAAATGCTTGAATTCAATGTTTCCCCAAACCAGAAATCATGTAAGAGTCCACAGCTCCAGAAACCTTTAAAGGAGAGGGGCAGGCTCTCAAGCTTTCATGTTGCAGAGAAAAATAACAGACAAAAAAGCTTCCCTTTCCAGAGCCTAAATCCGTTTCCAAGGTGAACCTGGGAAGGTGGCAGAAATGGAGCTATTATTATAGCAATTTCTTTCCCACAAACAGAAGCCCCCAGGTGGAGAAATGGGAGTCGTTAACTGGCTTTTTTCCCCTCCTTGATGATGTATTGCTGGGTCCCTACGGTGCCACCTCTGAGAGGGCATGGTAGCCTTTCCCCATAGCCCTGTCATGCTGATAGTAACCTGGCATCCGGTGGCTGTAACAGAAGCTGAGTTTCTCCCTGATGGACAATTAGACATTTCAGAGAGGCAAGGATGCTGCTCTTCAATTAGAAGAAACACAGAAACCCAATTATCCCACAAGGGGAACAAAGAGAAAAGTGAAGCCCCCCTGCATCTCTCTCCACAAATACACGGAGGAAAATTCTTTAGTTCATTTGGTGACACCCTTGAGCTGAGGAATTTTCTTGAGAATTTAGAGTTGTTCAGAAATTTCGAGCATGCAGTATGACTACTTTTTTTTTCTTTTTTAGTCTAGAAAAAACCTTTATTGTCTTCTCATACCTAATAGAAATAAGTCTGATTTTTACTTTTTCTTTATGTGTTCTTTCTTTGTTTCTTTTTCTTTAAGGCTCTTTGCCCCAGATTATATTTTTTTATAATCTCATCTGAGGACAGAAATTCTTTCTCGGATTTTTTGCTCAAAAAACAACAGCAGCAAAAAAAAAAAAAGAAAAGAAAGAAAAAAAGAGATAAACTGATGGGAAAATTTCCATCTCCATCACACTGAAATCTATGAAGGAAGAATATTCCAGATTTCAAGTAAAGAGTGCTCAATTGCCAGTAAAGGGGCCTGGGTTTCATTGCCCCCAACCTGTGGAGGGACAAAAAAGTATTATGAGTCATATGGATCTACCTTTAAGAGATACTGTAGTGACTTAATTAAAGTTGCTTAAGCACTTTTAAAATCCTCTGATGAAAGGTAGTTTATAAAAGTATAATGTGCTTTAGAGCAATGGGCATTTCAGAAGGCAGGCGGTTTTTTTTCCACCCCCTGTTTCAAAACAATGTGCTCACAAAGATATCCTTCCAATATCCATGTACATTTGGCTGTGATAAATATAGTCACTGACCTTTAACAGATGTTAAAGTGAAAAAGCAGAGAAATTGGACATGCTGTGATGGCTATTGCCTATTTTACAGAGCTTTCTGGCATATTGATTGGCTGCAACACACTTCTGAGAGCTAGTATGTGGCACTTAATAAACTCATCTCTCCTCCCCTTCCCCTGCCTTTGGATAGCAGAGGGGGAGGGGCAGTTGGTGTTCCATGACCCACCACAAGACAAGACAGGAACAACTTTCTGCATGAAAGAGTCAATACACTGTATCTTGTGATAGGCAGACAGCAGGATACTGCATGTCTTTAGTTGGGGTGTGGGTATGTCTCTCCTTCCCTGCTCCCTCCCCCTTGTTCTCTGCATGGCATAAGCCAGAACAAAAGGCTGTATGGGGATATTCTTAGGCTATCAGAAGAAAGATGGCATTTTGTCATCAGAGTCAGCAGCAAGGCATTTGCCTTTTTTTTTTTTTTTCACTTATTGGTGCCCCAGAAATGCTTATATGTGAAAGGGGTAGGTTGGATTTCTACCAAGGATTCAAAGATCTCCTGAATACGGCAGTCCTGTTATGCTTATAGTGCTGGTTAGAGAAATATTTGGTTTAGTAATCATATACATCCTTTCTATTCATCAGTTGCCAGAGAGTGTTACTCACTTTTTAGTGTTATAAGTATAATCTTGTAATGTCTGCCCATGTCTCTATCTGAGTGTTTCATGTCAGTCCTATCAGTGGCTGAGCTGATTTCCCCTTACTCCTAATCCTTCCTTCCTTTCCTCTCTCTTTTCTCTTCTTCCTTGATATCTCTCTGCCTCTGTGTCTATCTCTGTATTTGTCTGTTTTTCTATTTCTGTCTCCATCTCCAATGCTGCATCCATATCTATATCTATATCTATATCTATATATCTGTATCCATGTCTCTGTCTCTGCCTCCATCTCTGTCTCTATTTCTGTATCTGTTTATTTCTTCATTTCCACCTCTATTTCCATCTCCATCTCTATCTTCACCTTTATCTCTCTCTCTATGTCTCTAACTCCATTTTCAACACTGTCTCCGCCTCCATCTCTCTCTCTCTCTCTCTCTCTCTCTCTCTCTCTCTCTCTCTCTCTCTCTCTCCCTCTCTCTCTCTCTCTCTCCCTTTCTCTCTCTCTCTCTTTCTCTCTCCCACTCTCCCTGTCTTGATATCTATGTCTGTCTCTATATTTTCTGTCCCTTTCTCTGTGTCTGTCTAACCCTCTCTCCAGTCCTGGGGATTGCAATTCATCCATACTTTTCTTTTTCATTGTGTGAAACTCTTGTCTATCTTCTTCCATAAATCTTATATAAAGTCTGTACCCAATATGCTCAAGATCTTTCTTTGGGACTTTGTAACATTATGTGGTATGAGCACACAAATCATACTGTCTATCTGTTGTTAGTTAATCTCAGTATATGACTGGCAAAACTCTTTTATGGCTTATCCATTTTTGGGGCAGGGAGTGGGGATGATCTCTATTACACACAACTTTTGTCAAGAATGCTTTTATTCATCATATAGTGTAGCTTCTTCATTTCTGCAATTTTCTCTACTTCCCTTTGAATCAGAGAAAATTTCACTTCTTTATAGATTATAGTACATGAATAACAACCTTATTGTTTTAACAGATAATATTTATGTTAGGAAAGATGCTCTGTTTTTATCGTTTGAGAAAGTAGTTCAGGATCATGGAAGTTTCTACACAATTTCTCAAATACGGTCTAAACCCCTTTCTTCCTATTTTTCTTTTTTTAGCTCTGAACCCATCTCACTGTCCATCTTCAGTGTCTGTCAGTCACCTATACCAATGAACTGCTTCAATGTGTATTGTCCAATCAATAGCATATCATCAGATGAACAATGCTCTTTTTCCATTTGGCTTTTCTTGTATGGATTATTAGACTGAATTCTTTTGATTATTTGTAGTAACCTAAGGGATTGATGGAATAAGCAAAGTGTGATGTGCAGAAAGAAACATGGGGAGGATCTACCTCATCATTCATAAGTAAGCAAGAATTGCTCTTCTGTTTGATCTATCCACTGTCTCTCCTCCATGATTGTGGCAAACACCCTTCTGCAAGCATAATGCCCTTTGTTCTACGGTATGCCTACCCTGATATTGAGAGTTATGGAATCATCAAAGTAATCTATGTTGTTAGATCAATGCATCTTGTATGATGTTAATATAAGAAATGTAGACATCTTGTGGAAGGAAAGCTTTTCAGGGCTGCATTGTGTTCTATTAAGTCAAATTTTCATTTGTTATTTTTGTTTTCACAGAGCCATAAATAACTGAAATTGTGCTTGCTGCAAATTCATTTGGGTGAGGGTTG
The DNA here is from genome assembly GCA_028627135.1 of Pseudochirops cupreus. Lineage (NCBI taxonomy): Eukaryota > Metazoa > Chordata > Mammalia > Diprotodontia > Pseudocheiridae > Pseudochirops > Pseudochirops cupreus. Next base: position 106,133,563 of record CM053581.1, on the reverse strand, counting down.
CCTTTCAGCTCAAATTACAACCTTACCTCAGATGCAGATTTGTTGGATGGGAGAGCTTTATCCTTCCTAGAGTCCCATTGATCCCTCAAAGGTTGTCAATGTCAGTATGGTACTAAAAAATGCCCTGGGGATGGTGGCAATATTCAGTTTCATCTATTCCCACCAGAGTAGTTCAGATAAAGTGCAAGTGTGGTGGTTACTGTGGGGAGGAAACCATACCCCTCCCACAGATGTCAGCATTCCAGATTAAAGCCTTATTTGTACTGAGCTTTCTTTTAAAAAAAAATAATCAAGAAACAATAAATAGAATATGATCTTACATTCTTTGTATTTTCCAGTCATATTTCCTAATAACTTCTCATATTTTCATCAAGGCTGCTCTAAATCTGTGTGTCAAACATCCTCATAAAAACTTCATTGAATTGAGAAAGAAGGCATATGGACCAGTAGTTATTAATATTCTTCAATTGCTTTTTTTCAGTGCAAATGCTGTCAGAAATGCTCACCCAATTACTCAATAGCTTCTTTTTTTTTTCATAAATCTTGAGATTCACTCCCTAAACACATTCAAACCCTGTTGCCTCCATCATGAATTTCCATTATGTATCCTTGGTCCAGTACAGCTCTTTCCCAATGGATTTATAATTTAAAAGAATGTAAGAGGTCTTCTAGTCTCTCCTGCCAATTATATAGATGTGAAAATTGAGGCTCAGAGAAATGAAATTATTTGCCCAGAGTAGCAACTAGTAATGACTTTAGAAGCAGGATTCAAACTAACTTCAACTTAGCTGAGAATCCGGAAAAGTTTGAGTGTAGCAATATACGAGTAAATTCCCATGCCCTTCTACCCTTCCAGTATGTTGTTTCATTGAAAGTCCTAGAAGATATAGGGCGTTTCTTTTTTCTCTTTTGCTTTTTTTTTTTCTGACTGCACATTTCTTGGCACAGAGTAGGGACTTAATAAATACTTACTGATCAAGGGCAGCTAGGTGCTCTCATATTTCTCTCCTCATGTTAAATAGCATGTCCATATCAACCATATTTGTACTGCCCTTTCAAATCCTTCTAGTCAGAGAACTATTTAGAGATAAAAGACATCACAGGATCATAGGTTATGAGCTAAAAAACATCTTAAAGACCATCTAGTCTAAACCTCTCCACTCATTTGCAGAGAAGGAAACTATATCCTTAACAAGTGAAATGACTTCTAGTGATTAGCCCAGTGCTTGGCAGGCAGTAGGCACCTAATAAATGTTTGCTGACTGACTCACTGACTTTCCCTACATCACACAAATAGCATGAAGCAGAGCCAGGATATAAACCTAGCTCCTTTAGTTGTAATTCAATTCTCTCTCCAATGTACTATGTAGGAATGGTGGACAATGCCACTCGATAAACAGCCAGTAGAGATCAGATGGCAACAAAAAACATTGAGAGAAACTTTCATATGTGGTGCTGTGGGATTTGCATTGAGGGCCCCTGGGTCTAATGGTTGCTCATTCAAAGGTTTCAGGTTTTTTTCATGTTTTTCCATATAATTTTCTTCTGAAATTCCCTGAATGGATCACAATGATCATAGAGGCACAGAGATGGAAGACGCCTTAGATATCTTCCTGTCAAATTTCCTCATTTTACCTGCTGGAAAGTAGGGACTTAGTCCCAATACACTGAACGATACCTTGCAGAGATATCCCAGGTTTTCTGAATGCAGGAATACGAACCAAAAGTAGTAAAAATTCCCTAAAGGGCATCTGGACTCTTTGCACTATTGAAGTTTCTGATACAGGGGCTGGTAAGATATACACAGTTCTTTGAGAAAGGACTTGACCTGACCATCCCTCAGAGACCACTGTGTTTTTCTTTGGTTTAGAAATTTGCAATTTCATGGTACAAACAAAACTGGGGACTTAAACCATAGTGGCAAGATAGATCAATTCTTAAGTATCTCAGGTCCATTAAACTGGCTTTGAAGGAAATTTGTTGCTTGTAAAACTCTGATTAGTTTAGGCTCACAGGGGCCCAGGTTCCTTCTGGTATAGTAGAAGGAAGAAAGAACTTGGAATCTGGAGACCAATGTTCTAATCCCAGATCTGCAGCTTATTGATAATGTGACTGTGGGCTAGTTACTTCATCATGTAGGGACTTAGTTTCCTAACATTTAAAATGATAGCTTTGGATGAGATATACCAAATCCTATAATCTTATGACCTGTATTCCAGTCTGGACCTGCAAAAGTATAGGCAAATTCAGGTATGGCCTTAGACATTGGCAGAGTAGGTTTTCGTTTCTTTAGTATAGTTCCTGAGGGATCACAGGAGGGCTCCTTTCAGGGAAAAAAAAACAAAAACTCCCAGCTACACAGTGCCTAAAATTCCCTTAGAAGAGGAAACTTTTGTTCTATAGTTATATAAATCTATAGTTATAAAGTTTTGGTTTTTTACAGTGTATGTATGTATATGTATATACACACAAATATACATATGTATGTGTATATATGGCTGTATGTATATATGCATGTATACATACATACACACAAGCACACATACACATATGTCTATGTACATTTATATATATGCTGGGAAAAGTAACAACTAAAATATACTTTTCTTAGACCAGTTTTCCATGTTTGGGGAGGCCACATGAGATTGCTGGGTACAGGTTCAGTACGATTCAGCCTACTTATTAGCAGTGGCTAGGGATGGTCCCGGTTGAACTCCCTCTACCCAGATAGTTGGGGAAATCTTACAGCGACAATCACGTATTTCAGGAAACAGCTGTTTTTTAATGCATAGCCAATTCAAAAAATACAGATTATTGTTGTGCTTTCTACCCTCTCAGAGAGTTTGGCTCTGTCCTGTAGCAGCTAACACATAAGGTTACAGTAACTGACCTTTACATATTCAAATTTGCAAATAGTTTTCATGTTAACGCATTTGAGGCTCACCTCTTCCTTCCAATTTTGCAGCTGAGAGAACAGCCTCAGAGAGGTTATCTTGATTGTAAAAGTACAAAGCAGCGTTTGAACCTGTGTTCCCTTCACTCTAGGCATCGCATACTGTCCACTGTACCCTATGGCTAATAACTATTTAGTTTCCTTCTAATTATTACACTATTAAAACATTTGACTGAATGTTACAGGGTAGGTTTCTGTTCCTTTAGAAGACGGCTGAATCAGCTCAGCAAGCATTATAAAATGCACCATCCTCATTTAACAGCTGGCAAGCTGAAAACACAGAGAGGGTGAACGACTCGCCTGAAACCAAACAATCTGTTAGGGGTGGAATCAGGACTGGAACTCAAGTCCCCTGAATCAGCCTAATGCTCATTCCACAACTGGGTTAGAATGTCTCCCTTAGGATTCAAGTATTCATTAAGTGCGTGGCACTGAAAAAGGGAAGCTTGATCAGTAGGATACTTCAAAACTTTGAATTATCCTGGATGTGAGCATTTCTTCTGCTGATACTGCTTATTGTTTAGAACTGGAATAGATGCTAGGAACCCTCAAATCCAGCCCCGTCCTTTTGTAGATGAAGAATCTGAAGCACAGACATGTTGCAACTTGTAGCTAGTAAATGTCTGAGGTGGGATTTGGACCCAGGCTTTCCTAATTATAAATCCAGTACTTCTCCTCCCACCCTCCACTATGTCAAGATGCCTAACAATTGTGCCATTTAGTATCTGTAAACTGCTCTAACTGAAGCACAATAACCAACCTTGTTGTGATGAAATTCATCCCAACTAGCCAGGTACTATCACACAATGGATACCTGTTCCATAGCCATGCCAATATTTGAAGTCTTTACACATTGGTGGGAGGTGAAGATCTTGCACTTCTTTGGCATAACCTTAGACAAAAATGAATCTGTACCATACCATAATGATGTGCAAGAGGAGAAGTGAAGGGACTACAAGCATATATCTTTTTTAACCAGGTTAGATTCAGATTGTCTATCTAAAGATGAAGGCATTTCTGTCCCATCATTTTGCACAATTGACTAAATTCCCATTGGATCCACTTAACATGGAGAGAATTATTTATTTCTCATACAGATAGTCAATTATTAAAATTGGAGAGATCCAAGCTTTTTTGTTGTCTCATCTCAACCCCCCCCCCCATTTCCTTATCTAATCCATTAAGAACAGAGCTAATGGAAGTTAAGATTAACATTCTCCTCATTCTGAGGTGTTGCTGCTATTTTACTCAACTAGATGAGACTTCTCATTTGAGGTGAATCTCTCCCAAACCCAGGCTTGGGTGGGGGATACATTTTCTGAATAGGTTGCCTAAAGCTGGGGGTAACTTTTAAGTAAAGGACATAATCAAAGTTCATTAGGATAGGCTCAGACTCTCATTGTAATATTCTTTCATTAATTGTTAACCAATCAGAGTTGATTGCCACCATAGAAAATACTAATCTTCCAACAGCATATGACCTGTGAACCCTTCATTGTCTTTGACATTTGAGAGTGCTGCAGATCTCCTTTTATTAAAATGCTAGCATTACAAATAAAATGAATAATTACCCAGAAATTGTATCTCAAACTTTTCAGTCTCTAGTCATGCTACGATTAATTATAGAACATGGCACCACACAATACAGAAGAATTTTCTCCATTGGTCAATGGTGTCTCCAAAATTGTAGTCTTAAAGGGGTGAGAAAATTATGAAGACAGATACATAGGGATTCTACAAGGCTTTAAATTGGACTTTCTATAGAGCTTTCCAGATGTTTACAGAAACATATGAATTAATAAGTAGGTTGGTTTTTGCATAACATTGTTGGGTCAGTAAACAAATGCAGATCAGGGGCCAGAAGCTATCAGCAAATGTACTCATTTCTAACGTAAATGCCTGCAAAGCACTAATAAAAAAGTTTGTAAAATGTGGCAAGAAAAGCAATTAAAGTAATTACTTGACTTTTTTTTTAACTAGACATTTGTTGCTGTTGAAGCTGTAATTAAATTTCTTTTTTGTAGAACACAGTTCGTTTTTCTTCCACTTAATGTCATAAGTAACTGAAGCAAATGGTGCCTCCTGGGATATAAGACCTACGAATAGTTTTAGAAGTATCAAAACCTCCCACCTACCATCCCCCACTCTCCCCCAAGTATCCAGCGCATTCCATGGAGTACCATGATTATTTATGATATGTAACTCAGGTCTTCAATTTCAGAGAGGTCATATTTCTAGAGAAATGTTTTCAAGTGAGAGAACTGAGGCCTATCCATTAAGTCAAAGGTTTAAATTGTGGTTCTACTCCTTACTTTGATAAAGACAAAACCTTTCTGGGTCTCAGCTTCCTCCTCTGTAAAATGAAACGGTTAGGCTACAAGACCTCTAAGGTCCCTTCCAACTCTAAATCAATCAACCTACCAATAATTGTTTATGGAGCTCTTACTATAATCTGACCATTTGGGTTACAAAGAAAATTAAAAACAAACAACAGTGCTTGCCCTCCAGGAACATACATTTTAATGGGGCAAGACGACGTGTAAATAAGTAGATACAAACATAGTAGACAGAAGATAACCTTAGGCTCTGGCATTTGGGGGAATTGAGAAAGATCTCTTTAAAAGGGTAGGATTTAAGCTTAGTCTTGAACAGTGGTTCTCAACCTGTGGGTTGCGACCCCTTTGGGGGTCAAATGACCCTTTCACAGGGGTCACAAGGGTCCCCTAAGACCACCGAAAAGCACATATTTCACATGGTCTTAGGAACCGAGACACCACTCCTCTATCCATCTCCAGGCAGGTCCGACCACATGCAGATACACCCACATACGAGTATTAAAGGGTCGTGACATTAGGAAGGTTGAGAACCACTGGTCTTGAAGGTAGCCTTGTGTTTTAAAAGGTAGAGGTGAAGACAAAGGACAATCCAGACATATGCGGTAGTTAGTGGTGTGGAGATAAGAAAGGAAGTGTTATATGTGAAGAAAGATGAGTAGGTCAGTACAGATGAACCTCAGAGTAAGAGGAGGGGAATAAGATGACTGGAAGAATAAAGAAGGGCCACGTGGTGAAGGGTTTCAGATACCAAACAGCAGGCTTTATATTTATTCTTATATGGAATAGGGAGCCACTAGGGTTTATTGAGTTGGGGCTGGGGGTTTGGACAATTAGACCTTTGCTTTGGAAATATTTGGCAGTTGTATGGAAGGACTAGAATAAAGACTTGAGGTAAGGAGACTAATTAGAGAGCTATACTTCAAGTGAATTCAAGATCTAATTCAATATAATTCAAGTGAAAGGTGATGAAGTATTAGACAACATAGAGATGTCAGAAAAGTAGAAATGACAAGTTTGTCAACTGGTTGGATATGTGATATGAGTGAGAAAAAATAATAGAGGATGTCACTGAGGTTTATCACCTGGATAAATGGTGCATCCTAGACAGTAATGGAGATGTTCAGGAAAAGGGAAGTGATCGGAGGGAAAGATAGCAAGTTCTGTTTTGAACATGCTGAGTTTGAGATTCCTACAGGACGTTCAGTTCAAAATACCTAGTAGGCAGCAGGTGATGTGAGATTGGAGATGATGAGAGAGACTAGGGCTGTTACATGCATATATAAACATATACAAATACAAAGACACACACACACAGATATGCACACATAGATACAGGTATATGCATATGTGCATATATACACACGTACATATATACCACATATATACGTACACACATGTATATTACAGATTATGATGGAACCTGTGAGAGCTAATTAAATCAGTGGGATAGGAAGTATTTAGAGATTGCTATTGTTAGGGAGAACAATGTGAATGAAGGTCCAGTGAAGAAGATTGAGAAAGAGCAATCAGATAAATAGGATAACCAGGAGAGAGCCTGGCCATGAAAATCTCCTGATGAGATAAAATGAGATAACATTTATGAAGCATTTAGTACAGTCCTTGGCCCATAGTAGGTGCTTTAAAAATATTTATATAAACATTCTTTCCTATTCCACTCTAAACATAGGGAACAGAGTATATAAAAGAAGAGAAAGTGGTCAACAATGTAAATGTTGCTAAGTGGAATTAGGACTGAGAAAAAGCCGTTATATTTTATCATGATCCTACAGTTTTAATAGGAGTGATAATAATGATGATGACAATGATGATGCAATTGATAAGAACAATCATGGTACTAGTTGGTCTGGTGATATTGGTTATATTGGTTTTAGTGATAGGCAATAATGAAAATATGAATAATAAATCACTAATATTTATTAAAATATTAACTTAATGCTAATATATTAATGTAATATTAATCATATTATGATAGAATGGTTTAGTGCATTATTAGGCTTTGGATGAGAAAATTCTGGGCCCATCTACCTTCTCTAACACTAGCTAACTGAATGTGAGTGAATTCTTTGACATCTCTGAGGTTCAGTTATACAATCTATTAAATGAGGATAATATCTTCAGTACCTACCTCATGGGAATAGTTGTGAGTCTTAAATGGTATAAGGAATATAAAGTTCTTCAGAAATTGTAAAATCCTATATAAATTCCAATTATATGGAAAGGAGCAGGGTGAGTATGAAGAGCTAATCAGTAAACATTTATTAAACACCTACTATGAGATAGGCACTGTTCTGACCTGTGATATCATTTGGTATAGAGAATTTCTAACTGTTGGGTTCACATAGTAGGCAATCAATGTCTGTTAAATTGAATTTCACATGTGGCAAGATCATTTCTCAGTTTGCTGTGCAACTGAATTTTCTGAAACTATAAATTGCAGATTTTCATTAACAGAGAATTTCCAAAAGTTCTTTATACTATTCTCCACCTGCTCTCTTTCCTTCTCCTCCCCTTCTCCTTTATGAAGCTAGTTTAAAAGTTTCTCAAGGAATTAGCTACTTTTCCTTCTACCCCACTCTCTCTTGAGAACTTGCACATGAGTTGGTTTTTAATAAATCTTTATTATGGTGATTCTGATTCTGATTAATATAGCATAAATGATTTTGCATCATATTTGTGTATTCATTCAATAGCTTTATTCTGGCTTCCCTTATTGTTGTGTTCATCTGCATTTGTGTTGGCTAGTGAAATCCAAGAGGGTAGAACTAATGTCTATAATATTAGCCTGGTGATTCATGCAAATAGACATTTTGGAAATGCTTTGTGATTGCTCAATTCAATTCAAAAAGCATTTCAGAAGCACTTTCTACGCGTAAGACCTTGTGTTCCACACTGGGAGATACTGAAGCAATAAGGATTCTCACATAATGTTATTACAAATGAGGAAATTGGGGATTTGCGGTTTGGAAGGACTTCATCATAGCCACATAGGAAGTCAGCATTACATCCAGGATGAGTTGATTTGTCTGGCTTCATAAAAGTTTTAATATAGAGTATTTAGCAAATTCATTGAAATAATAATAATTAGTAATTGGAACATTTAGGGTTACCCACTTATTTAGTACTTAATTTAATGATCTGGAATGGATGCTATATGAGGGCAGGGAATATTTACATTTTTGTCTTTCTATTCCTAATGCCTTCCAGGGTATCTACCACACAGTAGGTAATTAATTAATAAATAGATGTTGGATTGTTGAACACAAATGGATGTTGTTACAGTTGTCTGTGCTTGTGTGTGGTTATTTTGGGAGAGGAGGAGGAAACAAAAGACAGAAAGCACCTAGTGAGGAACTTCCTCTACTGCTATCTTATCTTTAACTTAAAAGTCTTGAGGAGTGGCCTGGGAGACCTGAAAGGTCAATTTGGCTTATATGACAGGGTATGACAATAGAGGAAAGACTTTAACCCAGGAATCTGTGATCTATTTGAGCTCTCTATCTGCCATGCCATTAATAAACAGGTGTATGCATGCATACATATGTAGATACACATGCACATATATGTGCATATATGCACAGTGTTTCCTGTGACATATAGACATTTATTTTATTGTGTTAAATTGCATGCATTGTATTAAAGACTCAAGACTTCTCATGCCTTTGGCTAACAAAAAGGTAAACAATTTTCAAAATTTATCTAAAATACGTGTGGATTTTTTTTTTTAGCATGGCTCTAGCTGGAGATTATCCATAAAAATGACAACAAAGATGATCAAGATGATTTTCATATCCAGCCATCCCTATTTCATTTCAAGTCTTATGAAGTGTTTTCCTTACAACTTTAGGTTGATAGTGACCTGTATTTTACAAATTATCAATTGCAGGTCACTGATTAAGGGATTGGCGTAGTATAAGAGGAGTGTCCCATAACATCCTTACTTCTAATTAATGTAACTAATATTATTCTCTATGTCTTGATACTTTTACCAGGTAAAAATGCATGTTCAACCTGAGAGAAATGATTATTAATAACCAGTTATTAATATTGGAAACCAGGGTTTGGGGGTTTTTTTTGTCTTTTTACTTCCTCATTCAAAGCCCAGACCTTATAGGTCAATCAGCCTCTGAAGGACAGGATTGATGATGAGACTGACCCGACACCCCCTCTCTCCAACATTCTCAAGTTGGGCAGTACCTCGCCCAACTGGGAAAGCTTATTTCTGATTAAAAGTATAAATAGAATTTAATCTAGGTGAATCCAGGGCCCTAAAAAGAATGAGGTGAAGCCCTTGAAACTCCACCATTGTTTCCGCATTGGGGAGAAGATGGATTCTTTTGTCCACATAGCTGGAGGCAGCTGAGTCTCATTATTAAACTGCAGGAGGCGCTGAAGGCTTTCAGCCCACCTCCTCATTTAAAAATCCACCCCCTCATTGATAGTTCACCAATCAGGGTTGATCTCGACCTCTCAGGGGTACACACTTTTCCAAAGGAATTTTCAATGATCTCCATGATCTTTTGTCTCTGGTTACTGAGAGATACCACTGAGTATAAATTTATTGATTTTTTGCTAGCTTAATTAATACATTGATTATTAATTAACCAGGAACTCCTTCCTTGAGACTTCTCATTCTTCTCAGATCAAATTGCAGAATCAATTAACAAAACAAAAGAAAGAAGTTAACAATTCATGGGATCCTGGCTCACCAGTGTGAGATGGAGTTAGCTCACTTAAGAGACTGAGCTCACAAGGGCTGCTATACCAGACACACAACTAATACGTGATAGAATTAGGTTTCTAGTCCAGGCCTATTTACTCTAAAGGTTGAAGCTATCTCAAAGTAGGACGATAAGAGGACATTCAGGATATTTCTATTTTAATCACTTATGACATCTTAATCCTTCTGGGACATAAATGCCACAATGGCTAATACATATTTCTAAGATACTTGGTGAGTTGTGCCAAATATTGTAGGGTTGCAACCAATAAGGTAAGCAATTTAGGCCTGTAATTTTGTTAGCATGAGGACTCCCTTTCCTGATCCCTGATGCATATTACCATCCTTTAGAAACTAGCTAGATTATTTACTAAAAAAAGTCATTTATTACCCTCAGACTGATCTTACTTTTCTACAAGTTAGGATCTGCCAAAGTTTGAGTTCTATCATCAATAAAACCTAAGGTCACCTCCACATCACAACAAGATACAGGAGAAAGACTATTGTGGAGGTATGTGAGGTATGTGACCTACTATTCCTCCTAGTGGGGGCTTGAAAAGAATAGGAAAGATTGCTTTATTTGACAAGATTGGGATAGAGCACTGATGTGAACTGGTTCCAGACCCAGGCCTGTTTACCTTTTATCTCAGAATAAAAGTCTTGGGTATCTCTTCTGCTTGTTGGCATAGCAAAGGGGGAAGAGACCAGTAACTTCACAGGTGGGGGAACTCAAAACAAAGTTGTATGAGTTTAGGTTTAAGGAATGATGGATAATTAGCATGAAGAAGAAATGATATGGAGTGAGTTAGGAAATAGGATCCTTGGATCTCTCCTATAAATACCTATAAAAGGATTATTTTTGTTTTCTCCCAGCATCCAGAGAGCAGAAGCAGAACTACTGATAGAAGTTACAGCATGATAGATTTCAGGTTAATATAAGAATCAACTCCCTAGCAAATAGAAACACACAGAAAAATGGAAAGGGGTGTTCAAATAAGAGAGTGAGTTCCTCTTTCACTGGTAGTCTTTTAAGTAGAGTCAGATTGGCCACTTAATGAGGATGGTATAGAAGGGTTCCTCCATCAAGAGGCATTCCTCTTGTGTTAAGTTTGGATTAGATCTCCTCCCATGTCCCTTCAAAAGCTAAGATTCTATGTAGGCCAGTGACTAAATTAGATCTTCATAGGCTCACCCAAGAAAAGACAAACAAATAAACAGCAAAATATAGAATAAGAACGTTCTTAGATTTGTAATGTAGAGACCTAAATTTGAGTCCTGGCTTTTCCAGCTGCTGTTTTTAGCCATGGACAAACCATTTTCTCTCTTGGGGCCTTGGTTTCTTTAGCTGTCTTATGAAGAGATTATGTTTATCACCTCTTAGCTTCCTTCCACTCCTAAGTTCTAGACATCCAGGAATCTGAAGTATCTTCCTTTTTTAAGGCATTTGAAGTACCCCACCTTAGCAGATAGCCAGGCACTATTAGAAAGACTAAAGGAATGACTCCCAAATGGTAGAATTTTAAGTAGGTAGAGTGGGACATCCTGACTAGAATGTGGAAGAAGCCCTCACCGTTAGTCCTCCAAGCACACCAGTTAGGTTTGGACTAAATGTTACATTAATCAGAAAATTTGAGATGTCCTCACCTTCAATAACACAGGAAACATTTCTTGGGAACAAAGACATGATTCTTAAGTTTCTATTTCTGAAAATAATCTTAATTCAGTTTCTGTTTCAGAACATGCATGCCCAAGGAAGCCAGTGACATATTAAAATGAAAAGAAAAGAATGAATACATATCCTGTTTAACAATATCCCTCTCTATACTCTTTCCCCACACTTGATACTGATCCTCATTCCACCAGCCCTTTCTGCCACCTGAAAGGGTTTGAGGTTTTATATGGAGTTGGCAAAGGGTTTCAATGAACTGATTTTTATCAACCATCCATTTTGCAACCAAAGGCTAAGCCTTATCTTGGAAGGAATGTCTGTAGACATCAGCAATGTCACTTTCCATGATAGTAAGGTGGCTATGTTAATTTATCTGATTCAAAGATATTAAATATTTATGATTCCTTGAAGCTTTTTGTGGAGCTTTCAGAATATCCCTTACTCCATTCCCAACCTGCTAGGACTGGGAGAAAAGGAAGAATGGAATTAACTTACAGGCTGGTAATAAATTCTGTTCACCTTCCTTCTGTCTAAATGTTCCATTGATTGGAACCATGGAAGTATTGCCACATTCAGCAAGGCAAGCTTCACATGATTTGATATTTAACTTGCAGGAAAGGAGCCAGATTTCTCTCGCTCATTCACTCCTTCTCTCTTTTCTTCCAGTATGTTTTGTGAAATAGGAAGTGTCATAAGCAGGTGGCTGTTTACTTTCTGCCCATTGTTTGGGGGAATATAGAGATAAACCAGAGCATGACCAGCATTCAGAAGAAGCAGTCAGGAAAAAGAGACTCTTTTCCCCTCTTCCTTCTCTTTTCTTATACATCAATGTGTTTAATCTGAGTATTTGTACTTTGATGCATTATTATTATTTCTCTCCATGGGAATTGATTTGTGACATTACCTAATTAGTGTGGCTCCAGTTTTAATCTGGTAGCTGGGTAATATACAAGACATTAATTTCCATAAACCATATATATTCCAAAGCTTCATTTACATAGCAAACAATTTGCTTCTATAAATCTGAAGGCATTTTTATTTCATTCTGGTTACTGTTTGTATAACCTTTTTCTAGGTCCATTGAAGCATAAAACTTCACTAGTGCTGACAGATTTCTGGCTGCTACCCAAAGCATGGTAATTTTTTTTTTAATTCTGCCTACTCTAGGACCTTGCACACAGTAGGCACTTAATAAATATTTCTTGAATCAAAATCATTTGAAAGACCTCCTTTGGAAGTCCTCTATCATCTTCTTCCCAACTTTTTGACTGTTGATTGTGTCTATTTAGTACCAAAAGCAACCTATTTTCTTTTCTTGACAATTCTCATAAATCTATAAAGGACCATAACTAAGGTGGGATGGTGGGTTTTTTGTCTGAGGGTGCTAAAATTTGAGGACACAGACCTCAACACTTGTAGTTCAATAGCATAAAAACAACAAAACCTGGCACCAAGTAAACAGGAAGATTTTGGGAAAATAGGAAAGGCCAAGTTGGTGGACTGTGATAATCTGCAGTACCAATCTGCCCGGCTTACCACCATACCTGCATGCCCTGCCTGATCCACTGAGTGCCCTTGTTACCTGACCCTGCTGCAAAAATTTCTGTTGATCCCTTTGAGACTACTCTTGGTTTCTGGTAAGATCACTGAATTTGGATTTAGGATATGTGATTTTTCTATCTGCTTCTTCCATTAATTAGTTGGTGTATGACACTTGAGACTTTTTCTCTCTCAGAGTCTCAATTTTTTCATTGTTTAAAAAAAAGGATGCTACATGATACACAAGAGGTTTTCTAAATGTTAAATCATTGCATAAATGTGATCAGCAACTGCTATTATTAATAGATGTACTGAGTACCAAGAAATAATGAAGTAAAATATTTAGAAGCAAAAAAATGTGGTTCAAAATTTAAGTCTTCTACCAGCTACTTTTGGGACCTTGGTCAAATTACTCTCTGTGCCTCAGTTTCCTCAGCTGTAAAATACAGAGACTGGAGTAGATGCCCTTTGATGGTGCTTCCAGATTTAAGTCTATGATCTCATGAACCAAGACAGTTATATTAATCTCAAAAAGGAACTCATGAAACACTCTGTTAGATTTTGTGTGTGTATGTGTGTGTACGCATGTGTGTATATGTGTGTGTGTGTGTGTGATTCTTTTTCAGTGGTGTCTAACTCTTCAAGATGCCAATTTGTGTTTTCTTAACAAAGATACCAGAATGGTTTGCCATTTCTTTCTCCAGCTCATTTTACAGATGAGGAAACTGAGGCAAACAGGATTAAGTGCCTTGCCTAGGGTCACATAGTTTCTTAGTATCTGAGGTCAGATTTGAACTCAAGAAGATGCATCTTTCTGATTCCAGGCCCAGAATTCCATCCACTGCAACACCTAGTGGCCATGTGTGTGCATGGGTGTGTGTATGTGTGTGTGTATGTGTGTGTATATTATGGTTATTTATATATGTGTTGTCCCATATACAAAACTGTAATCTTTATTGGGACACAGATTTTTTCTCACCCAAATTTTGTATTCCTCCCACTCCAGTAATTAACATTGTCCATTGCCATTGTGTGTAGGATACATAAAGTCTGTTGAATGTTTTATTAATTTGAATTCAGGACTATCAATTCAACGCCTTGAAAAGTGCTAACTCAACTCTCTCTCTCTCTCTCTCTTTCTCTCTCTCTCTTTCTCCCCTTCCCTCTCTTTCTCTCTCCCTCTCTCCCTCTTTTTATTATTCTAAACTTTATTATCAACCTTACTACTGAACCTTTTAGACCACTGGGCCTTGTTATCCACCCTGACCTTTCACCCTAAGGTAGTAGTGGGCAGTAAATGTTTAACAATCAGACTTTAAGAATAAAATGTACCCATGGCATTGGTACACTTTTAAGGTTAATCTGCATTATTAACATTTTTACCATAATTTTCTGAAATCTAGATAATTTATTTTTTAAATCAATCAATCAAGCCCTGAGTTGTACCTGCTGCTAACTGTGGTATGTAAGTGTTCCTATTAAAAATTGATAATGGCCTTTTCTAAGCCAATTCAAGGTCATTCCAGTAAAGTCCTCTATATTCTGGGTTTAGGCATCTGCTCATCTGCCCTGCAGCATGACCTTCTTCTATGGGATATCTCTCCATATTCTAAAGTAATTCACTGAGGGCAGAGACTATGTCACTTTTCCATTAGTATCCTTAGTGCAGAACACAGTACTTGGAACATAGTAAATGTTTACAAATGTGCTTTCATCCATTTGCTCATTCCTTCATTCACATGTTATTTCATTCATTTGTCATGGAAATCAGTTTCTGTATGCACCAAATAAGAAAATTGTGCAATTTTTTCTAGGTTTTTGGTTGAAAGAAATATTAGGTTTTGTCTGATTCTGTGTCACCACAGATTGTCCTATCTTACAATTGCACACACACACACACACACACACACACACACATTTTGCCCCAAACAGCAGCAACCATATTAAATGTTAAGCAACCATATTAAGTATTTTATTCTTAACATTTGATACAGGATCCAAGTTTAGAATAATATGAAATTTTTGGCTCTTTTCAGGATGTTAACTTTCTTACAATCTGGTGACATACAAGGAAACACACATGCACGTGCACACACATATACATACTATATACAGAATATATCTATGTTGGTGTTGGTGTTTCTCCTTTATTTTCAAAGAGGATCATTAGGAAAGTGATGCTATAACTTGGTGAGGAAGGGCTGTGCAAAGTAAGTCACCAGTCTCATTTTCTCCTCCTGAGCCCTCTGGGTCCAGTGGCAAGATATAGAGCAAAAAGACTAGAGATGGCTTCAGGTAGAGTGACCTTTTTAAGGTAAGGTCCTTTCCAAGTTTCACTTTCACTGAGGCAACACCCATTCAGTGATTAAGACTAGGAAATAAGAAAGCCAAGGAATAGCCCCTTTTACCTAACAATAACAACAACAAAATCAAATTGGGAGGGGAAGACTCTCAGGGTTTCCTGCTAAAACAGAAACAATTAGTATTTATACCCACTCTGAGCCATCTAGGCTCAAACAAAGACCTCTAAGTGGAGTTTGGGCTGGGACCTATTGTTGCCAATCAATAAGAGTCAGAGTGAATTGGGTTTAAGGCATAGTAAACCCTGAAATATTCTCCCAGGTTTCAGTCATCTTAAGGGCATGATGCTCTATGTGGATAGAAGGAGGGAAAGAAGAAGGGAAGGAGGGAGGGAGGAAAGGAAGGAAAGAAGGAAGGAAGGAGGGGAAAAGGAAAAGAAGGAAGGAAGGAGGGAAAAAGGGAGAGAAGGAGAGAAGGAAGAAAAGAAGGAAGAAGGTGTGCTGCTCAGCTTGAATTGGCCAGTTGGGTCCCCAGTGAGGAAGCTGGGACTACTCATAGGTTGTTGTTTGTCCTTCATTCTCAAGGAGAACCATGACATCAGGAAAGTGCTGCCATGACTTACAAGTTAATTGGATTTAAGTGAGGACAACTGTGCAAAGTTACCAGCCTCACTTTCTCCTTTGGAGCCATCTGGGTCCAGTGGTAAGATATAGATCAGGACAACTGGAGATGGCCCCCATCTGTAAAGGTACTTACTGAACATAAGAAGACATTTATGACTACAAAACTTTCATGTGCACAGAGCTATGAATAAAATTGATCATACAAAGAAAAAAGCATGAATGTTGCTTTCTGTATTTATATCATAATCATTGCAATTCTCTGATTTTTCCAGAGTGATATTCCCTTTAAGATAAAGAAAATCAGTAAAGCAAAATCAACGGATACAGTGACCTATCTGACAATTGCTTGCATTAGTCCATCTACAATCTCTCACCTCTGTATTCTCCCATTAACTTTACTCTTAAATTTATGTGAAGATCAACTATAGGCAAAGAACCAATGCCTCCGTTCATGCATTTGGTGAGCTACCTTTCTACCTCAGCTCTCACAAATAAATATTGTTCAGAAGAACAGAAAACAAAAGCCAGGAGAAGTTACTTTCCATCCAGTACAAAATTAATTAAAATTTGATGCCAGAGAAGTGCACTTAATTCAAGTTTAATCTGCATTATTAGAATGTTTTCTATCACTTTTGTAAGTCTAGAGAATCAACAACACGATAAACTCTAATCTATAATGTTTCATTATTTTTGAAGTAAACTCTAATCCATAATGTTTCATTATTTTCGAAGTAGAAAAATTGATAATGAAAATTTAACAGTTGGCTTCTGGGAGCAGGTTTGAGATGGCTCAAGCACATCTGTGGCTCTAACCCCAGATTCTAAAGGACAATATTGCATTTCACTTTGTATGCTTTTTTTAAAATGTTCTATGCTCTTAGTTCTCCAACTATTTTTTTGGTTTATTTTTAGTTTATAGCATTCATTTCCACACGATTTTGAGTTACAAATTTTCTCCCCCAATCTGCTCTCCCCTATATCCTCCTCCATCCCCCCTCCAACTTTCAGGTAGGGCAAGATGGATCTCCATACCCCAGTGCCTGTATATCTTATTTCCCATTTGCATGTAAAATAATAATAATAATAAACATTTGATTTTAAAATTGAATTTCAGATTCTTTCCCTTCCTCCCTCATTACCCACCCTTACTAGGAAAATAAACGATTCAATATAGGTTGTACATGTGTAGCTACGCAAAACATTGCCATAGTGGATATATTATATAAGACTGACTATATTTCCCTCTATCCTATCCTGCCCCCCACTTATTCTATTTTCTACTTTGACCCTGTCCCTTTTCAAAAGTGTGTGCTTCTAAACTACCCTTCCCCCCAATTTACCTTCCTTCTATCATCCCCCCTCTTATCTCCTTCCCCCCTACTTTCTGCATGCTTTTTTTTAAATCAAACAACAAAATGGTAGCCAAATATTAATGGGGAGATGAAGATTAATCTTTTTTCTCTCCTTTAGGAGGAGTAAGGAAAACTGCTAATGAAGAAGAAATTGGTTATGCTTTCTAGAAATGAAGAGAGGGAAGTCATGTCAGAAGTTTCGTGTGTCAGGTTTAACTCACAGTCTTAGGAACTATCTTGGCTGCAAATAAGCTTCACTTTGCCTCTTGTTCCTCCTCTGTGAAGTAGAATCAGGGGCTCTGGCTCTGCTATAGAATACTAGGAAGGACTTATGGATTTAAGCAGTTCTGAACAATTATGATGAATTTGTTATAAGTCTCATCTAACCAAAAAGACTGTAAGCTTCTGGGGGGCAGAAATCATGCCATACACTTCATTTTATAGAAAAAGTAATTGCTAAATTGCTAAAATTGAATTGGTAATATTCAGAGTCATTTTTGGTTTATGAGGAATTGGGATTTCATGTCCTACTATATAATCTGTGAACATGACTTCCATGACTTAGTAGATACTTAATGAATTGCTATAGCCAAAGAAATTCATCATCTGGTATCTAAATAAATAAACTTGGTTAGTCCCTCAAGCATTCACAGTTGATTACACAAAAGGGAAGTGTTTCACATATGAAATCCTGACACTTAACCCTGACACTTAAATTGAGCTTGGTAGGGTTGAAGTCACTGTTGGGTTAGTCCTGCCAACAATCTGCATTCAACCTTACATCTCCACTGTAATGTTAATGGAATAGGAAGATCTTTCCTGTCCATTAATAGCCCTATGTGATCACTTGTGTCCTCATTTTCCTTGGAACAGGAGACATGTTCCCAGGTCGAAAGGTACACAGGTATTTCAATCATGGATGTCTTGCTATTTTCATAGCTGACAAATCTTAAATCATATAGAGCTCATTGGAGGAGGAACTTGCCTGAGGAGGAGCTAGCTTAGGAGGAGGCTTTCTTACAGGGAGGCTTGCTTATATGATGACTTTCACACCTTTTGGTAATAAGCTAATTAAGCACTGGGTTACAAAGGTTGTGGTGCTTTCTGACTCTGGGCCTATTAGGAAGAATAAAATATCTTGACCCACTTCTTAATCTCTGACAATGTGTTTATATTCACACAAGCCAACCACTCATAATGATGTTTTTTTAGATCTTAGCCATAACTTTACTTGTAATAAAAAAAATGACATTAACTTCACAGGTATTCATACACTAAATCAAAACCATAAATAACAAACTACATCAAAATTCACACATAAATATGAATCACACTACCAGTAATGTCAGTTTCTATGGGGAAGGGGACAGTGGGCACATATTTGCAGAAACCTGCCGAGGAAAACATGAGTGAGACATACCCATGTATTTTGGCTGACTCACAACTTTGGGACTAAAAAACTTTGTTGTCTTTTTTCTTTCTCAGGAATGGTACATAAGATGTTCCTTGATAAATATAGCTTCTGTGTTGAACAGATTCTTCAGCTGCTAACACAAATTGATCCAGCTGTGCTTGACATCTCACTGGGCAAAGCATTTAAACCAAACTAATAATTCCAAGGAGTGACTTCTTATATTTTCCACTTCCAGTCAGGCAGACAGTCAAGCATTTATTAAACATATAGATGTGCCAGTCATTGTGTTAATTTTTGAAGATCAGGAAAGGGGGAGGGAAATAGATAAAATCAATGATCCTTACTCTCAAGGAGATCAAATTCCATTGAGAAAGACAACATGAAAATAATTATGTAAATATAAGGAGTACAAACTGTAAATGGGAGGTAATCTGAGAGAAGGAATTAGGAGGTATTGTTCTTCTGCTCAGATAGACCTTCTCTTCAGCAGCAACTGTAATACACATTACTTCCAAATTTAACTTAGCTGATTCAGTTGTGAGATCTCTTTTCACCTCTCTGTCTCTCAGTTTTTGTCTTTCCCTCTGTTTCTCTGTCTCTGCCCATCTCTGTCTCTCTTTTTAGTTTGTCTTTCTCTATCTCTCTCTTTCTACCTGTTTGTTTGTCTTTCGCCTCTTATTATTCTGAGTTGAGATTCTAGATCCTCTCTTAGAATACCACCATCTCAAGTTATGATTAATAACCAGATTCTCTTCTTTTGTCTATAATAAGTTAATATTCACATATATTCTGTGATAAACAACAACAACACCACAATTCTGGTATCTATATCATTCGAGCTTTCTATAGTTTGTAATATTTAAAATTAATGATTTTTTTCAAAATTGAGTCAGAGTAACTTTCAGGAACTGTTTCATTAAAATTTTGAGCACAGTTAATTTAACAACAGACTACTCCATATGAAAGGGCAGTCAGTATCTTAAAAAGAATGTACCTAAATCTGTTTTCAGTATTTTCAGTGGCTATGGGTTCTGAGAAGCATGTGTGTGTGTTGTGAAATTAATTATGAATTGATTAATAGTTTCAAATTTTATTAATGCCATCAGTAACCATTGTAACCAATTTTGAAAGGTTTAGATTTAGGACTCTTTTTTATAGGCCTTGGTAGTATGATACTTGATAGGATTCAATGCAGGTCACTTTAAGCAAACATGCTGCTTGAAAGAGATAAAGATGAATGAAGGATGATTCACCTTGGCCGTGGGATGTTTTTCCTAGCATGGGGTATCTGTATTACAGGAGAGTGTGGGGTTGGGGGCTTTCCAAAGATGTTGACTAACTCTGTGTCCCTGTTACATTGGGATCTGGAAGGCCTTTTTTTGCAAGTTAGTGTAATTGGGGATCAGTCACAATTCTAGTTTAATTGGCATCAACTGACATTACGTAAGGGACTTACATAACCAGACTATATTTTAAAAAATGCTCTAAATGTAAGGTGCGTCTCTGGTCACTGAGGAGCCTTTGACTTCTGCTAGTGGTAATTGCTGGCCTTACCAATAAATAGATTATTCTCAGTCATTTGTTCCTCAGCTTCCCTTAATTGAAGATTTATTATGACAGTGTTTATGTATGTGGTGGGGATCTGATAGGGGTTGTGGTGAAGCACCTATCAGGCCACATCTTCACAAAAGTAACTCTGCTGTATTATGATATGAGGACTGAGATAACAAGAGCACTGATGATGGAGGTGGTGGGGGAGAGACTCCAATTTCCTGGTGCTCTTAGAATCAAAGCCCTGGGTTGTCCTGCCTAATGTCCAAGGGAACACAGTGATGGTAGTACTTGTGGTGGTACTTTGACTCACTTGGAACCTTCTTCCTTCTAGTTGGTTTATGACACTCTAGTCCCTTTACAAAATCTTATTTTAATGATATACTTTATTTTTACACCAACTCCATTTCCAAATATATTCTTCTCCCTCTCTTACCTAGAAAAATAGCCTTCATTTAAAAAAAATGATTTAGAAAGAAGAAGGGCGGAAAAGGTCAGTAAAACCAACCAATGCATTAATAGTATATGGAGTATGTACAGTGTTCCATAGCCATATTCCATCTCCAAAAAGAAGGCTAGAGATACAGTTTTTCAGATCTGCCAGGGTCAAGCTTGGTCATTATGGTTACTCAATGTTCAAATTCAACTTTTCCTTCTTTCTGTGTATATCATTTGTTGTAACTGTTTATATTGTTTTTCTGGTTCTGCTTTTTTCACTTCCCATCAGTTCATAGAAGTCTTCACATCCTTCTCTGAAATCCTGATATTCATCATTCATAATGATGCAAATTTTTTAGCTGTTCTATAATCCTCAGGCATCTACTCTATTTTAATCATTTGACATCACAAAGAAAGCTATTTTGAATATTGTGGCATGTAATAATAATATCTAACATATAGATAACATCTTCAGGTTTACAAAACACAGTACAATGATCTCATTTTATCCTTCTGACAGTAAGACTGGGAGGTTGGTGCATTTATCATTCCCATGTCACAGATGAAGCAGTTGAGGCTGAGAGAGATTGTTATTTGCTTAGGTTCACAGAAATAGTAAGTGTCTGAGGCCAAACGTGAACACAAACCCTCCTGACTTCAAGTCCACACTCTGTGTGCTGTACCATTTCCCTGTCATGAACTTCCTTAGGAATACCCATCACTTAAGCAAAACAAAACAAAAAGCATTACATGTTAGCTATATTTCACATGGGGAAATGGAAGATGGTTACACAAGACTGAAAGTTATTCTGTATTTTTTTTTCCTGTTACACTACTTCCCATTAACAAATAACTGATTATCCACTGAGCAACATGCAGATGTTAAGCCTTCATCTACTTAACTAATTTGATCCTTGTATGGTCTACAGTTTGTCACCAAGACTTAGGATAAACATCTCCTCCTTTGATGTGTAAATCCCTTTACAATCTTGCTCTCTAGCCTAAGTTTTCAGGCTTATCGTACATTACTTACCTTCACGCATAATACATTACAGTCAAACTAGACTACTTGTTGTTTCCTGAACTCAATACTTTATCTTCCCTCACTGTGACTTTGTATAAGCAGCCCCCATGTCTGGAATATTATCTTTCTTCACTTTCTCCTTTTAAAAACCCTATTTCCCTTCAAGACTCAGCTCAAGCTTTTACCATTCCCCTTGTTACTAAAGTTATTTTTCTTTTTTACAAATCATGCATCAAATAATCTGTTTGCATGATCCATTCCCTCAATAGAATATACACTCCCTGAGGGCAGGAATCATTTTTGTTTATTTCTTGGGATGTTTAACATCTCACACAGGGTCTTGCATACATTAATTATCTAATAATTGCTAATTACACTAGATCAGAAGTCTTTCTATCTTTGTGAAATCTTCTAGAGTCTAAAGTCCAGTTACCCACCTCCATATCACAAACAGGTATTGGAGTTAGACTTCTATGGAAGGTTCCAGGCCCTGAACGAAATGGGGGAGAGAAGAGTTGGTTGGATTATCTTTTAGAAGTTATAAAACTCCCTTAGTGACCCCAGACTTCTCCCTGAAAAATAAAGCCCTTATTTCTCAAAGTTTCTGTTGTCTGTCTGCTAGTTATGGCCTACTGTAGACTCTAGAACAGTGGTTCTCAACCTTCCTAATGCCATGACCCTTTAATACTCATATGTGGGCAGATCTGCATGTGGGTGGACCCACCTGGAGACGGATAGAGGAGTGGTGTCTCGGTTCCTAAGACCATCGGAAATATGTGTTTTCTGATGGTCTTAGGCGACCCCTATGAAAGGGTCATTCAACCCCCAAACGGGTTGAGAACCGCTGCTCTAGAATGACAAATGAGTGTCATTCAGAGGGCAGCAGAGAGATGCTGAATGAAAAGAGGTCACAGAACACACATACACACACAAGAAGTAGACGCTACAAAAAAAAAGAACAGAGTAAAAGATGATCTTGACATGGTTGTCAACTAGCTTGTAGCCCAGCTCTACACACACCATATAAGCCATATGTTGTGCTTGTCTTTTCTTAAACTCTGTTACACATGATTGAAAGAAAGAATATGGGCTGGTCATGTGGTGATGGCAAAGGATAACTGAAAGATAGTTTATGTGTTTCAATAGCATTCTTGCAATGCGAAGCGAAATTAAGCAAGTCCCCCAACCCAATCATTTTGGGGAGTTGAAGGGAGAAATTAAATGAGGGACGTGCATGAGAGGCACACAAGTTAGGCAGGCATGAATGTGTTGAGAAATGTCATGGTAGAGGCAATATTCTCACTAACTCAGTCACTAATCAGATGAAGTATTTAAGGTATACTAAGCATTTTCTTCCTGTGAGATAGGTAGAGTGGTATTATTACCAATTGACACATGGGGAAACTGAGGCATGGAGCAATTAATTGACTTATAATGCAAACTCATACTGTTGGTAAGTATGACAGTTTGAATTGGAATACAAATCTCCTTAATTCCAGCACAAGGCTCTTCACACTGTGCTATGTGACCTCCCAGTGATGCTGATCCCATTTACCTACCACCTATACCAAACCAGAATTCAGGGAGGAGTGAAAAAAAAGGACAAATCACTGGATGCTTATGTTCACTCTAATATCTGGAACAATGCACAGAATAGAAATGCATTTAATTTGTTTTCAGCCATGTTAGCTGATTTTTTTAAGACCATGCAATGCCATTATGGAATAAATCTTTGAAATCAAACTGATTAGTGTGTTCATAAATCTTAATAGCAGTGTCCATGCTTTAAGCTGCAGTTTCCTGTTCACCCTTAGGGATTCTGCCATTTCTTCTATTTACAGCAGTAATTAGCTATTATTTCAAGGCATTCCCTACAGTTGCAGATATTTTTAATTTAAAAACGTAGGGAGAAAAATCTTCATTTTGAAGCCATTGATAAAAAGTTTCTGAGCCCAACAGGAATATATTAAGTGTTAATTTTATTCCCTGGTTGTTAGATTCAGTGGAAAATATCACCAAAAATATCCACATTACTTATTTATAGGGCTATATATACATAGAGCTATATAAACTCTATATTTAGACTCTGTTTCTTTCTCTTCTTTTTTTCCACTGAACGTGTGATTATTTCAGTGTAGGGAACTTTCAGTATATAAGCTCCCTCTACCAGTGAAAATCACCAGCTCTAACTTGTTGTTTTAAAGAGTTGTCTGGGGGCCCCGAGAAGTTGTCCACGCCACCAACATGTTCTAGAAGCAAGAAATTTACCCAGTTCTTTCTGACTCCAAGACCAGCACTCTATCCACTACCATGTCTACTCTCAAATGCTGTTTTTTGGTCATTTTCAGTTGTGTCCAACTCGTGACCCCCTTGAGGTTTTCTTGGCAAAGATACTGGAAGGGCTCGCCTCTTACTTCCCCAGCTCATTTTACAAATGAAGAACTGAGGTAAACATGAGTTAAGTGACTTGCCCAGGGTCACACAGCTAGTACCTGAGCAGATTTGAACTCAGGTCTTCCTGACTCCAGGCCTGGCACTCTATATACTGTGCCACTTAACTGCCCTATTAATCTGCAATTTATGTAACACAGAAAACCCTAGCCACCACTGCCTGATGTCTATGTATGTTAGATTTCACCCCTCTGGCAGAGTTCTCTGATACCCTTAAAAGGAATAGGGATGTGTGGGATCTCTGCCAATGGCTCCTACTAATGGAGCTCCTCCAAGTATTGTCTCCTATGCTCCAATTCTTTTTAGCCATTAACAGTCATATTGTCTTTTACAAAAGAATAGGTACTTCAAAAGGTACAGTCAAGTTTGCTTCCCAACAGATGGGGCATAATTGCTCTCCCCTTTTGTACCACCTTTGTCTCCGGGGAGGGGAAGGGGATTAGGTTCATAGTTTAGCTCAGTTCCTATATAGTACAGTCCTAATTCCAAGTTCTGAGTGCTTAGGCACCCTGGCTTCTCAAGGAGTCCTTTCCTGGATGGCTGGCTTCAGCATCCTGCCTGTAATACTGACTCTGAGGTGGATGTGGCTCAAACTCCTAGGTCCAGTGGGGATCACTGCCACCAGCACCTGGAACTGAGAAAGACAAACAATGATAGAACAGAAAGAAACACCCCCTTCCTTCTTTCTAAAACCCCACCCTCCAGCCCATTTCTTGGAACTTAGCTAAGAGAGTGACAGTGACAGAGAGACAAAGAGAGACAGACAGAGACAGACGTTGACAGAGACAGGGAGACGGAGAGAAACAGAGAGACAGACAGAGACAGACAGACAGAAAGAGAACAGGAAAGGAATTCCTCCTTCTCTGGTTCAGTTCACAGACGCCTATGGTGTCGTTAAACTGTGATCTTCACCTTCTGAATGTGGCAGGAAAGAGAGAGCAAGGAAGAGATGTCAGGAAAAAGAGTCACTCTTTCACTCTGGCCAGTTTTAAAGCTACAACCTGTTCTGATTCTACAACCCATCAAAGGAGGTCACTATCTGGCCATGCTCTGGCAAGGCCCCATGATATATGTTATATATAGCTCACTTGAAAGATCTTGAGGTCAGGGCTGATCTGATCCCCAGTGCCTTGAAAGACTACAGGAACAAGCTATCCCCCAAGTGTAACATTGGGAGAACCCTCCTTGAACTTGGCCTGCCCTGCAGTTATCAGCTTTTACCAATACTTGCTTTAGCTTTGTACTATTGTTGATTCCACTTGACTTCTCAGATGTTGCTGGTTCATTATTGATGATCTCTTGTAATAAAAATAGTTCTTTGTGCACTCCTTAAACTATATATTTGACAGCTCTATGTGTTTCTTTATTTTATCCAAGGTTATATTGGTAAATGTTTAATATTTGGTATTCTTGGGGGAAAATGATGCACATGACATGCTTTTAAGTTTAATCTGAATCATTAACATTAACATTTTCTCCATCACTTAAGTTTAGACAATCAGCAAAACTAAAAATCAAGTTTAAATCAGCATTTTCTGATTTCTAAAAGTAAATGTTCACATTAAAAATTTAATAATTGACTTATGGGAGCTGATTCAGGCTGCCTCCAGCACATCCCTGAATTTATCCCCTGGTGATTATATTGGAGGAGAGAAAGCATGGCAGAATGAAAAGAACATAACATATTAGATCTGTGGAACTAAGAGTTTGAATCCTAGCTTTGCCGTTTCCTACCTGTGAGACTACCAGTATGAATCTCAGTTTCCTCCTCTGTAAAATGAAACTGTTCAATTATTCCATTGACAAGCATTTACTAAATTTTTGCTGTATGCCAGGTGCTATGCCAAGCTAGATGATCTCTAAGGCCTCTCCCAATTTCAAACCCTCTTAACTCTTATGGTATTAACCACTTGAGTCTAGATTATTGCCTTAAGAGAGCTAAAAATATTCCAATAACTTGAAAGGTTGTTATATGGGAAAAGGGATTAGATTTATTTTGTTTGCTGCCAAGGGCCAGATTTAGGAGCAGTGAGTAGAAGTTACTAAGAGGTAAATTTAGACTTGATATAGGGAAAAATTCCCTAAGAAATCGAGCTATTTAGCAGTACAATGGGCTGCTTCAGGAGGTAGTAAGCTCCCATTGTTGGTCTTTAAGCAAAGGCTAGGTGCTTGCCTGATTGATGTGCTATAGAGAGAATTTTCTTTTCAGGTGTGATTTGAACTATTTGATTATCAAGGTCCCTTCCAATGCTGAAATTCTGTGACTCTACAATGATCTATTCTCTTCAAATGATCAAATCCTATGATCCTATCATCTCCGTTATTCATCCTTCCTCACTGCCACTGGCACTTCATGAGCTCTGACTCTCACTGATGGGTTTCCCTTTCTTGATTGACCCTGATGCCCAAGTTCATGTGATCTTGGAAGCCTTCCAGTATTTCTACGATTCCAGCCTCCACTCTTTGTCCTTCCACTTGGTGTACCTAAGAGTTGGGAGGAGAGAAGTCTATTGTAATTAGAAGCATAGAAAAAAGATATGTACCCTGATTGAGAAGCTTCAGTGACAGTGTCTTTCCTCTAGGACCAAATACAATGTCTTTTTTTTTGTTATGTAAAGTCCTTCACCATCTATCTCTAATCTTTTTTTTTAGTCTGATTTTGTATTATATTGCCCATCCCCCAACACACACACACACACACACACACACACACACACACACACACACACACACACCCCATTCTGTATTCCAACCAAATTGTAATACTTGCTGTACGTGACATTGCATCTCCTGCCCCTGTGCCTTTGTTTAGATTACTTTGACTTCCTCTCCCAAACCTGGCCTAGAATCCTCTCCATCCCTAACTGGGCTTCTTGGACTCTCTATCACTTAAAATTCAGTTGAAGAGCTCCCTCCTAAGTATAGCCTTTCCCCATCCTTCCTCTCAGTTTTGGTTACAAAATTATATTTTATATTAAAATTATATTTTAATTGACTTACCTACGTACTTTCTATTTCTTCTCCGATAGAATGCAAGTTCCTTGAGGGTAAAGACTATTTTGTTTTTTGTTTTCACATTTCTATCACTGCACAGTGCCTGGCATATGGTTAGCACTTACTGAATGTTTGTTAAATTAAATTTAATATCATTTGGCACAAACTAAAAACATTTGTAGCAAAGAATTGTCTGAATCAAACATGTAAATAACAAAAAGACAAGAAAATGAATATTCATAGGTAGCCTGCTGCTTAATGGACCGCTACAGTATGCTCAGTACACATTAGTTGAAAGACTGAAAGTTTGGAATTCACTTCTCTGTAACTGACTTGGTCACAATTATGAGGTTAAAGGAGCCTCCTGCTGGTGGCAATCATCCCCAGCAACAGATAAGATCAGATTGGAGTCCTCCCTCATCAGGTAACTTATCTGAATTAGGTCAGGATCTGACCTGGGTTCTGATTCCACTTCCTATACGGAATTGCAGTGTAGAGCGGCAGCAGAGAACCTGGATTCAAATCTTAGCTCTCTTATCAGAACCCACGTTACTTTGGGTAAGACACAACCCTTTTGGAACATTCCATTTCTCATCTCTAAAATGAGGTATTGGGCTATATTATTTCTAAGCAAGTTTTGTGTGTGTGTGTGTGCGCGCGCGCGCGCGTGTGTGTTTCCCTAGCTCTAAATCCTATGATTTTATAACAGTCTGGCAGAAGCTAGTTATTATCATGCAGCCTTGAGCAAATTGTGTCCTCTCTTTGAGTTTCAGTTTTCTCATCTCTAAAATTAGGAAGTTGGACTAGATGTTCCTTAATATTCCTTCCAGCTCTAATAGTCTATGATTATTGGAACCCTAAGTTGGTCTAGTCTAAATAGGTACATCAATGAACATAGGAGAAAGTCCCAATGTTTAGTTATTATGTTGTTCAGTCATTTTTCAGTTGTTTCTGACTCTTCATG
This sequence comes from Pseudochirops cupreus, assembly GCA_028627135.1. NCBI lineage: Eukaryota > Metazoa > Chordata > Mammalia > Diprotodontia > Pseudocheiridae > Pseudochirops > Pseudochirops cupreus. The sequence continues at coordinate 106,105,216 of CM053581.1, read as the reverse complement.
ACACCATTTGGGATTTTCTTGGCAAAGATATTGGAGTGGTTTGTCATTTCCTTCTCCAGCTTATTTTACAGATGAGGAAACTGAGGCAAACAAGGGTAAGTGACTTACCTAGGCTTACCTGGTCAGATTTGAATTTAGGAAACTGAATATTCTTGTGCTCTGCCCACTGAGTCACATGGCTGCCTTCAACTAATTTACTTTGCTTCCAAAAGTCACCCCTACCCTTTTCTGTCTCTCTGTCCCTCTCTTCCCCCTCCTCCATTTTTATATGTCTCTGTCTCGCTTCTATCCCCCACCTCTTCTTCTCCTTCTTTCTTATACTTTTACATGAACTATTGATTTCTTACTCTCCATTCTTGACCATCTCAATTCAATTTAATTCAATTCAAATTGAGTATCCTGTACCAAGAACTTACTGTGTGTAAGGGATTAAATTTCTTATGGAAGATACAAAAGCAAAAGGAGCACAGACCTTTTCCTCTAAGAATCTGAGCTTTAATAAGGGTTATGTGGCATGAGACATGAAGCTAGTCACAAACACTCGTTATGTGCCAGGCTCTGTGCTAACGGTTCCAGACACAAAGAAAGACACAACCATGATCTCTGCCTTCAAGGAGTTCACATTCTAACAGAGAAGACAACATGCAATGAAGAATTGTGTCTGATTGTATCAGCAAGCACCCTAGCATACCTAGGGCGGCTGCTAGCACAGGTTTTTAGATCTGCTTTTCTAAAGGAAAGCAACTCAAAATGGGTTAACAATCTCACCTTAATCAAACACATATCATTTACCTAGTTCAGGGGAAAGTCAGTACCCTGAACTTCAGAGAATACAAGCAGAATAAAAACAGAATTTACAAGCAATCAAAGAAACAGATCAGCAGATGGGCTTCCAATGTCTGACCATTACATCCATACTTATTCAGTTATCAGAGAGGGAAGCACCAACATCTGGGTTTTTCAAAGCTGGGGGGCTCAATGGCTTCCCAGAGTCTCATCTGGCCAAATCACACAACTCTTCTCAAAGTGATCCCCAAAACAAAACCTCACATCAGGGTGTATATATAGCCTTCTCCTGGCTGGGAGAACATCATAGCCCTCTTGACCCACTGCCCAATCACAAAGCAACAAGGCAGTGGGCATTCCCAAAAAACAAGCCTCCCGCCACAAGCTCCACATGACCACATCCAGCCTATTAGGGCACAGAGTATACTTTCAAACAGGGGAAGATTCTCAGAGTCACGTAGCCACTAGCAAAGGGCCAAGGGGCAGGGAAGATCTTCAGATTCCCATAACACTGATACACACACACACACACATATACACATACATATATACATATATAGACAAACATGCATATATTTATATATACACACATACATATGTGTGTCATGACACTTAATTAAAGAATAGTGTTTCTAAGAAGGCCTACTTTATAGGCTTATGGCAGATCCCACAAAAGACCCAGAGAGAGACTGCCCTTGTTCTTGCCAAAAAAAAAAATTTCTTTAGTGGGTTCTCTTAATGGTTACAAATCAAAGTTAAAACCCTACCCGAGGGCTGACCCATCCTGCTGGGACTCATTCCACTGTCATTTCCCTCGGATAGTTAAAATATGGACATACATAGTAGATGAAATAAGTTAGTAAATTCAATCAAGGGGCCAAGCCTCTGCTGGTCTTTTTCACAGTGCCTAGGGCTCTAGCATAATGCCCACTGGGAAGGAGATGTCTGGGCTAACTGAGTGACTAAATATGCAATGTGCTCCAAAACCTTGATTATCAGGACAAGAGCTGGAGTAGCTAATGCACAAGCAGGCTCAATTAACCCTAATTAGTTCAGAGTCAGGCTACAAAAGACTTAATTAGCAGTTATTAGGTTCCGCTCAGAAAAAGGAGCATAAATAATGGTTGGTAGCAAGCTGCGTTTAAGAGTCTTGTGTCTGAGTGACATTAAAAAAATCTTGAAGTCAATCTTCCCCTGTTTTGTATTAAATGTAAAAGAATAATATGGGTCTTGAATTCAATTTCAATCTATCTAAAATAAAATGATGATTTTTACTATTCCTATTATTATTATTCATTTTTCCCTAGGAAATCCAGATTCTTTATGAATAGTTTATGAAGGGTTAATTGATACAATAGCATTTCTGTCCAATGCTAATGAGTATCTCAGACTAGAATGAATTTACTTTGGAATGTATCTGGATGGTGCAGACAACCAGAAAGCTCAGAGGTAAAGATGAAAGATATTGAGGAAAAGAGCCAATCAAAGCCCTCTTGGCAGTTTTCACTATGTGACAGTCCAGGGAGGAAAAACACCCAAATATGACTGATTAGTTTGAGGAATGATGTTGTTTACCCGGGCCAACTCCATATATTCCAAATGTGAGCCCTGGCTTCTAGCCAAATGACAACTGTCCCTCTTGACACAGTGCCTGTCATTCCAGGGGTGGGGTGTGTGTGTGTGTGTGTGTGTGTGTGTGTGTGTGTGTGTGTGTGTGTGTGTGTGTGTTCCTACATAGCACTGCTTTTTAAAAAATGGCTGCTGTGGGGGACTTATTTCTCTATAATCTGTCTTAAATACTTTAAACGATCTTTGATTTCTTCAACATGGGTACAGCTCCTCCATTCTTTAATAGATGATTTCATTATATTACAATGAAGTCTTCAGCTAGGCTGGTCCTTGGACAACAGATGAACAATCCTCCCCTAACCTACAGTTAAATGCTTTCTCCTTTGATTGGACCTGAGTTTGACTCCATAGGCAAGGCTCTCGGGAATCTCCAGTTCCCTCCATGTCCTATAGGCTTCATGGTAAATCATTCCCCATTTACTAAAGACATGTTCCTTAGTCAGTCAATCATATAAGCATATTTAAAAGCTCCTACTTTGTGCCTAACTTTGTGTTAATCTCTAGGGAAACATATGAATAAAAATAAAGAAAGTCCCTGCCTTCAAAGAACTTACCATATAATAGGGGAAGACCAAACACGAAAGGAAGCTGTTTGGGATGAAAAATATCCTTCGTCCTTAATTTAGTGAAAAGAAATAAACACAGAGATCTCTTAGGATAAGAACAGGACTTTATTCTCTTCCCTGGGAGAAGAGGGCGGTCTTCCCCATGACTCATCATGGAGAAGAGGCAAGTTACAAAGGATAGTACTGGAATTTATAACCTAACTTAGTCAAGACCCCTCCCCAACTGTTTCCCCTCTCATTGGTGGAGAGGCATACTTCACCAAATACTTCCCCAACTGGGAAAGCAAGGAAAGATAAGGGGAGGATCCCACCAAGGCAGGAAAACAGACAAAGGAACACAAAAGTGATTGACAGAAACTATTTGAAAAGTTAACCACCCCAAATTGAGAAGTTTTCACTCATCCCATACAAAGCTGATAAGCGAGGGGGGGAAGCATAATGGAGCTCTTCAAAGAAGTCTAAAAGCTGGTGGGAAATGGGGAGGAGGCATATGCTGAACCCCACTGGAGCCAAATGAAAATAGAGAGAATGTGCTCTCCTGCATAGTTTTTCCTAAGTTATTTTCCCCCCAAGGGGTATTTATCAGGGTCTGGGATACCATTGGTAAAGGGAAAGCCCTAGAATTGTAGATAAGCCATTGTCCTAGGTTGAGGTTTTGTAAAGTTGCCAGGGGTATCTGGATTACCCAGGGTCACTAAGTCTATAAATATCAGAGGTAGGGCTTGGAGCTCAGTTTTTCTACCTCCAAGGTCCCTTCTCTGGTCCCCACAATTCAGTCTAGTCCATAATCATAAAGTTATGCTGGGGGTGGGGGTACGATGGAGGGACTAATAGTCACTTGACCCTGAAGGAAACAAGGAGGGATTTCCTACTCTGGCCTGCTGCTCAGGTCATTAGCTCAGTTACCATATAATATGGAAAGTGAGAGCATACTTGGGGGAAGGAAAGGGTATCTTTCTGACCCCGGCAGACTCTTGTGTTCTTAGGCATATTTGATTAACTTTATTTTAAGGTAACTGTAAATGAAACTCTTCATAAAACCAACCAGCCCTGTTATAAAATTAAGTCATAGTACTGAACTTTATGACCTCCAGTGAAACCAGAGAAGCTTGTTTTGGAGGGGGGTTGTGGAGGAGGAGGATCAGTGTATGTTCATGGAAGCATCACTTTTTGCTTAAGAGTCTACTTTTACCAAACATTAATTTCATGGAGTGGCTCCTTGTTTTCTTAACGGCAGATGGAATGAAAGGAATGATAGAGGTCACTCCTCACAGCTTTTCTCATTACACTCTAAGTACCTCAAAAATAAAACAAAACAAATTTCTGTTCTTTTTAGTCATCCCCCAATAGAATCCTAATTCTCTATATTAAGATTTTCTATTCTATTCTAGGCATATATTTCATCCATCTGGTATTTTTCTATCCCCATTTTGGCTTTAAGCTGGCATACAAGTCTGCACAGGCATAATTTCTCATCCCCATTCAAGGAGAGAAACCGGGCCTTGAGTCTCACCTATCACCTGTGAGAAGATGCTTGTTTTTTGTATAGGACATCCTTCAATGAGTTTCTTTGTCCACTTCCTTTCTACTGTCTCTTTTCCACATTTTGTCATTGGGATTAGATAATATTTACTATTTGTTTCGCTTCTTAAAAAAATAAAAAATAATACATTTCTTTGCTGGGACTAGGCTCTTTCTCATTTTCATCTGTGAATGAATGAATGAAGGAATAAATGAAAAGCATTTATTAATTCCTTTCTATATGCCACTCACTATGTTAGGTTCTAGGATTATAAATCTAAGAGAAACTACCTTAGCCTTCATGGCTGTCAAGGAAACAAATTTAACAGAAGTTAACACTCATAGGGCAATAGAGGCCAGGGAAAGGTGAAGTGATTGCACAAGGAGGGTGAAGTCAGCAGGACATTTGCCATCATGCCCTTTCTGCTCTCAATGGCAATATTGATTTGATTTCTATTCCCAGAGGAAGAGGTGGAAAGGTGGCAGTGGAGAAAGGTGTGTACTCAGGTATGGCAAGTGATAGTGTGGTTAGGTAACAGGTCAAGCCAGATGTAGTAAGCTTTCACCCATCAGCAGAGTTCCCAGGGGGAACTGGAGGTCTAGGTGGGAGAGTTCCAAGGGTTATATAGCAGAAAGAAATCACATTACGGGCGCCACGCTTACTAGAGAAAATGCTATACCTAGAGTCACAAAGACTTGGGTGTGAATTTTGCATTGGATACAGTACTAACTGTATAATTCTTGAAAAGTCACTTAACCCCTATGAGTCTCAGTTTCTTCATCTGTAAAATGGGGTGATAGTACTTACTTCAATGAGTTATGAGGATCAAATGAGATCATGCACGTGAAGCACTTTGAAAAACATAAACATGCTATCTAAATCAAGCTACTATTATTTTCACCTTATCTTTTGTTTGATGGATTTTAGATAGAACTGAACCTAGGTTTAGCTGTTATTATTTTTGTATGTATAAAATTCAATGAACTATAATTAGATAAGATGACTGCTTTTTTCAACTGGGCAAAAAATGTTTGGGTTTAAGGTCATTTTTTAATGAGATCATTCAAAGCATCTTTGAGCTAACTCCAATAAAAAACAGAATGATGGGGAGACATATTTCATCCTGTTCCTATATGATTTTGATTTCTTTTAAGTCTCTATATTTTGAGATATTTTCATCCCACATAGTTTGGAGATTGTGAGCATTCAGAATGTCCAAATCTAATAAAAATCTTGTTCTTAAATTTCTTGAGTTATTATTATGGCTATAATGGTGATCATGATGATGGTGATGATGGCAGGATACTTAATTACTTCATTGTTCTAGAAGTTTAGAGATCTTTTAAGTTTAAAGTGAGTTTAAATTGTGATTATCTAGTCCAAACCTCTCATTTCACAGGAAAAGGGAGGTCAAGAGAGGTTGAATTAATTGCTCAAGATCAGAAAGCAGCATCAATGGCAGAGTTGGGATTTGAAATAAAGTTCCCTGGCTCTTGGTCTAGCACCCTTTATACTAAAGAAGGGGGTAGCTGGAAGGAAATAAGCATTTATTAAGTAGCTACTACCTGCCAGGCACTGTGCTCAGTACTTTTTACAAATATTATTTCATTTGATATTTTTCAGTCAAAGGCTACTCAACTTTGATTGTCCAAATGAAATCCAGCCCTGTTCAAAATTACATTAAACTCAATGAAGCTTATGTAAACATACCTCCATACTGTCCCATCTTGTCCTACAGTAAGTCTTTTCTTCGAAGAAGCAACTATACTTCTCTACTGCTAGCAAGATAATTTGACTTCTCTTTCTGACTTTTTGCTGTTCCAGGTATTGTCTTGACACCTCAGATAAATTTAGTAGCAAGAGCTCCCAGCTTGTCAATCTGGCTCCTTTCTCTATCCCTGAAATTAATTAAAAATAAATCAACTTGAACTCTCATTCATTTTGAGCATTTTCTTTGGCTTATCACAGAATTCAATTCACATTCCATTTCATTACAGAATAAGTTATGAAAATTGCACACACAATTCTTTTCTTCTTCTTTTGCTGTCAAAGCTACTATAGACAGTACGGGCTTAATCCCAGGGAAACTAATAGAGTGAATTGTTCGCACAATTACATGCTATTTTCCTGTTACATACAATTCTCTCTGGGCACCTAGAGCTCAGTGAATGACTGATCTGTGGAGCTAGGCGCCTTGTCTTATTTTGAGCTTGTATTCAACCATCTCTGAATTTTTGACAAGGCAGTTTAAAGAGTGATGTGATTGAATCACAGGACCACTCAAAACCCATAACATGTGCTTTGTTCTATGTGAGAAAAACACGGCTCATCCTCTTTAAGTGGGAGGGAAAGGACAACAAAAACCCTCCTTCCAAGGTGGTGAAAATATAGGAGAGGATTTGGGGAATGAAGCTAATCTAAAAAGATAACTCCAAGTCCAGCAGTGAAAGCAGATCACCAGCCTAATTATCATCAGAAAAAGGCATCATTAGATGTGGACTCTGGCTGTCAAAGGCTGGTTGCACAGTAGTAGCACACTGCAGTTTTCAGAATGGCAGAACTTTTTCTCTTTATGAGGCCATTATGGCATCAAGAGAACCTATGTAAATATTGTTCTCAGGTGCTACATTACTTAGTTAGCTTCCTAGTTATAAAGTCCTGCTATTAAAGATATGACTAATCCTAGGGAATACTTTATGTGCTTCTGAGTGTTAGTTAAGCTCCTGTGCCAGTGGTAAGCAAGAAAGTGGAAAAGGCCCATTCTATAAAATGTAGGTTCTTTGAAGCCAGGGATAGTCTTGTTTGCTTGTATTTGTATATCCATCCCTTATCATAGACCCTGACACGTAATAAGTGCTTAATAAACATTCTATGTATCTATCTAACCATCTATTTAGCTCTCTATCTGTACGGGTTGTAGGGGGGAGTGTTTAATTGGTTTTGCTCACATAGAGATAGATCATACATATCTGCATGGGTATATCTAATCATGGTGTGCAGGAGTCAAGAATAGAAATCTCTGGTACTTCCTCCCCTAACTCTTCTCCAAGTATACTTGATTCTTTACTAGAGAAGCAAGAGGATAGGACCAGAGGCTGGCCACTCTGATCTCCTCAGAGAGAGGGGATACCAGACTAGATTAGATCTATCTTCTCCCTAAATATTGTTCATCAAGGGGAAACAATTTTGGGAGTCCAACAACACTCTTTTTTGGAGCAGCTACATGGCACAGTGGATAGAGCACTGGACCTGGAGTCAGGAAGACTCATCTTCCTGAGTTCAAAGCTGACTTCAGGCACTTACTAGCTGTGTGACCCTGGGCAAGTCACTTTACCATGTTTGCCTCAGTTTCCTCATATGTAAAGTGAGCTGGGAGAGGAAATGGAAAATCACTCTGGTATCTTTGCCAAGAAAACTCCAAATGGAATCCAGAAGAGTCAGATGAGACTGAAAAGCGACACTCTTTATACTTAATCATTAAGAGGAGAGGAGAGCTCCAAGCTTCTATGACTTGACACACTTCTCATCAAATTCTAGTTTGAATTTGCTATAGCAAACAGCAATAAACCCATTTGTCCACGTAAATAAAAAAATAGCCATCTGAAAAAAGTTTATATAGGGAAATACAGACAAGACAATGCAGAGTGAATGAACTGAATGTACTCTCCCATTGGAAACAAGATGGGTCAGGAGAGAGAGAGAGAGAGAGAGAGAGAGAGAGAGAGAGAGAGAGAGAGAGAGAGAGATCACCCAAGATAATATTCTCCAGTATCTCTAGTATAGGTAGCAAGCTGGGGGCAGGAAGAAATAGACACTGACACTCTACAATCTGACATGTTTCAAGAGTCTTTCACTCCCTTCAGCACCTTAAAGTGAGGATGGAATCTCCATTTTGACAATGGAAACTAAAGGAACCAGGATCTTTCTTCTTTCCCACTCTCCCCAACTCCACCTGCCTTTCACACAGGCACAGGGTATTGAGTAATTAATCTTCATTAATGGTAGAACAACTAGGTGGTGAAGAAGACGAAGCTCCAAGCTAGAAGTCATGGGGGCTGACTGTTCAAATAAGGTCTCAGATACT
>CM053581.1:106063040-106096129 GCA_028627135.1 Pseudochirops cupreus | reverse complement strand
CCATCTTGGCTCCGCCCCCAAGGATTATGATTTTAAACAAATTACTTATCTTCTGTGAGCCTTAGTTTTGTTATATCTAAAATAAAAGGGTTGGACAAGATGGCCACTAACATCCTTTTCAGCTCAGAATCTATGACTCTATAATCCTTTGACAAAATTATCCAGTCATGTGTTGAAGAACAATTAGGGAAAGAAGCCTTAATTTTTTTTCCCTTGACCCCAGGCAGGGGGGGGGGTGGAGGGAGGGGGGGGGAGAAGAACAATGGAAGTAATAGAGAAACAAATTTTGAATCAACCTAAGGAAAAATTGTCTAAAAATGCTAACTTCAAAAGTAGGTGAGCTACCTTAGTATGTAATGAATTCTCTGTCACCATTAGTCTTCAGGTAGAGATTAGATGACCACTTGGGATGTTGTAGAAGCAATTCATGCTTAATTTAATTTGATTCAACAAATATGTATTAGACCCATACTGTGTGTATGGCTCTACATGGAATTCTGGAGATAAGGTAATGCCTATTTAAGTTACTTCTCTTTTACTTATGAAGCAGTTTGGTGTCAAAAAGGGGCAGAAAATTACTTCAGTGTAAAGAAAAAAATAATTAAATCAACTGTGAATAGATATAAGGTATTACATTTTTATAGGTAATAGTTTAGTGACTGAAATAGGTAGGAAAAAAATTTAGTTTAATAAAAAAAATGCTAAAAATATTCTGTGTGTGAAGAAACACAATTTGTAGATAGGCTATTAGAAGTTTGGTTGGTAAGAGATAAAAAATGGACTGTGACACAAATATAAATGTTTATGTCATTTTGCAAAGGTTATAAAGTGATATCTTTTTTATGTACAAACAGTTCGATGGCTTTGAAGAGTAGAGATAGGAATTTTATTTATTAAGAAATTTTGAAATTTGAGTATAAAGAAACCAATTTCAGAGGTATAGCCTAAGAGTATAAATCTTTGAAAACTATGTAATGACTTCAAATGCAGAACGTTGTTGTGCCTTAGCTCATCATGTGGTGGATATATCTCCCACAATAGATTTACCTCTAGCACTCTAAGAGGAATCGAGTAAAACTACTTGGTGGTCATCCTCCACCCTTCCACGGGAACCTAGATCTTTAACTATGAGGTCAGATTGGAGAGTGAATCTATCCAAGAGTGTGAGTCCACCACGTATCAACATCATGGATCAAAAGGATATTTGTTAAGGAGAATTCTTTATAGTGTCTGAAAGTCTGGAGTTGAGGGATGCTGCAAAGCTTCCAGTCCTCATTAGGTCAAGTAGTGGAGGGTGGTAATTGAGTAAAAGAGGGGTAATAATAGCACCTACTCACAGAGTTGTCCTGAACAACACATGAGTTAATTTATTTAAAATACTTTCTAAACCTTAATCTTTATATAAATGCTTGCTATTATTATAAAAATCTTTAGATGGGAAAAGAATTAAGATGAGAAAGAAAGAAAATGATTCAATGGTCTATCTCTGGAAAGAGATGGATCAAGGATACTATCCAAATAGTCCTGGAAAAAAGAAAATCCCAGGAAGAATACTTGGTGGTTTCTGAGATCCTTCCTCCTCTGATATTCTGTTCTTCTGAATGTAAATTCACATGAGGGCAATGTTTAGTGGGCTTTTGTGTTCTGCTCTGGTCAGCAGAGTTAAAAAGAACTACCTCTGTGGATGCAGAGACATAGGTTATTTCTTTGGGCTGACAGTCAAGAATAAGTACGAATTGCTTAGCCTGATGTTCAGTGCCCTCAACAATCTGGACGCATTCATCTTTCTCACTATTTCTCTATCTAATTACATTTCTCCTACTTGGTGGGAGAGATTCAACCTAGATTCGGGTCCAGTTTCTACCTCTTAGTAGCTCAGTAATCATAGGCAGGACAGTTAACTTCTGTGAAATTGACTTGATACATATATAAACTTGGGAAAATAAAGCTTTCATTCCCTATCTCACTAGATTCTTAAAAGGAAATCACTTTGTAAACTTTAAAGGACTACGTAAATGTGAGCTACTATTTATTATTCCAAATTGCCCACCAGATAAGCATTTTTTTTTCCTACAGCAACACAACACTTGTTCAAATGCCAGATATTCAGGTTGTCCTTCAGGAGCCAAAATATCCACACTGAAGAGATCAGTGATCTTTTGAGGCATTTAAATATTTTTATCTTGTGGCCCCTAGAGAACTTTCCCTAGTTTTGTTGTTTCTGTGAATTGCCCTGGAGCAATGATTGAACACAGAAACCTAGTGGAGAAAATTCTGAGTTTCTACCAACAAAGAGAAGTTACTACTTTTCCCATGGGGTCCTGATTCCTTTGTGATAGGAATGTGCCCAGAGCAATGCCACAAGGTTTTCCCCTTCAGAATCCTAGTTATGCAGTAAGCAGCATTAGGACCCATAAGATGAGCAACTAGGGCTGGTCCAGGTCACGCAGAGCAAATACTATGTCATCAACAGTATTATCCTGAATCTGAGGGCTATCCGCTGCTAACAACCCTATTCATGGTCCAGAGGAACCTGAAGCTTTGTCCCATTTTTCATTGTTTTCCTGAAGAGGAGAAGGTGAGTGCCACCCTACCTTTTGCGTATTTGTTTCCAGTCTTGGGTGTAACTACTTTGGAACCATCTTCCCATCTACAGAAAAGATCCTGAAGGACATGGATGAGAAACAACTGTGAACCAGATTAAATCCAATTGGAAATATTTAATAAAGCAAATAAAAACGCAATAGAACATATATAATGTTAATAGATGGTTTTGAAGTCAACATGCAATTGGTAGGAATCATTATGTATGATTTAGTGGCCATGAGGCCGTTTCTGTTTCTGTTTGAGTTTGACACAAAAGATATGGGTGATTAGGCATTACAAAAAAAGCCAGTGGACGATAACCATCTTCACTCAGGTAAAGGAGTGTTTGTCTTTTTTTTTTCCTTTTTGTGTTGTTCTGAACAATAAACTACCTCGATCACATACCCCATGCCTAAGTCTGTAGGTATTGAAGGAAGAAACAAATTACCCCAAAGTGATAGAGGGAGATAATAAAGCCAGACATAACTATAGTAAATTACCATATTTTAATACCTGAATAGGAAGAGATTGAAATCTGTTTCTGGTTTGAACAAAGAGGTTCCCAAGAAGAAATAAAAACACGAATGATTATTCCAAATCACTAATAATGAGGGAAAAAAAATCAAAACAACTTAGGTTTCACATTATACTAAGCAATTTGCCAAAAAAAAAAAGGACAAAAGATTAAAATAGCATTGGAGGGGCTGTGGAAACATAGTTACATAAATACACAGTTGGTAGAATTGTGAAATAGCATAAATATTCCAAAAAGAAACTTCAATTTATATTGGGGGAGAAGGGAGGAGTAAATTGTCCATACCATTTGAACCAAGAGATTTCAGGTATATTCTCCAAGGAGGCCAAAAATTAGTAAGGAAGGTGTCATCTATAACAAAAATTCCAAATGTTCACAGCAGCACTTTTTATTATAGCAAAGTATTGGAAACAAAGTAGATGCCTATAAATAGGGGACTAGATAAACACATTGTTGTATATAAATGCAGAATTGTAAAAAATAGTGAACTAAGGAATTCAGAGAAGCATGGGAAGATTTATGTGACTAGATTATGAGTGAAGTATACAGCACCAGGAAAACAATACATACCATAAGCATAATCAATACATTTATCAAGTACTTATTATATGCCAGGAATTGTGCTGAGTGTTGAGGATGGAAAAAGAGGCAAAAGACAGTTCCTGACCTCAAAGAGCTTACAATCTAATGGAAGAGACATCATGCAAATAAATATATACAAAACAAGCTTTATACAGAATAAATAGGAAAAAGTTTTTAAAAGGGAAAACACTGAAATTAAGACAGAAGATTTCCTTATAAATAACAACATGTATGAAACTAAAAATAGGAAATTGAAAATTCAATAATTATAATAACCAAACATGAAGACAGAAAAGAGTTAAGAAAATATAACTCCACCTTTTTCCACTGGAAAAGTGGGTAAACTATGCACGTAAGCCATTAGCATATACTATCAGGCTTGGTTGACATCCTGGCTAGTTTTATTAAACTTTTTTTTTTCAATATTATAAGGAGTGCTTGAATGCATCGGGGTTGAGGAGGGATATGTAAAAACAAAATGTATCAATCAAAATTAAATAAAATTATCATTAAAAAGGCGCTTCAGAGTTGCTTGTAAAAGTCACCAGAACTGGGGGGCAATTGTGGTGTTAACAAGGCTAAATAATCTCTAGTGGTTACAAGTAATCCTACAGCCAGATAAGAGAGGTGTAACCCATAGATACTCTCACCACAAATAAAGGGGAATTGAATCAAATAACCACCAGTGGTTAATTCAGGTAGTATTATTTGATGTTAATTCAAACCCCTGGACTGTATTTTTAGCAATGAGACAATAGAACATTCCAAATAATACCAGGGAAATAGAGGTATTTATTGCCACAGATGAATTGTCACACATGGGAATTCGAGTTGGGGTTACTACTGTATCACTGTCACATTTATGATAACTGGAAACTCCATTCCAGCAGAACTTCATAACTTACTATGACTAAACATAAGTTTCTATGTGTTTTGTTTTTTCTTATGGTTTTATCCTGGTGTACCCTCTCCTCTTTGGACCTTTCCAAATCTTATTCTTTTTTCGAAGTGTTGCTCAAATCCCATCTCACCAGTGAAGTCTCCCGTGACCACAAAAACCTGAAGCAATCTCTCCCTTTGCTGACTTTTTTTTTTTAGCAATCCCTTTCTGTGTTGTTCACAAAGTAATTGATTATCTCTCCCACCCCATCCCAGAAACCACCTTAGAGAGATCTACAAAGTCAATCCTTTTATTTTATAAATCAGAAAAACTGAGGCCCAGAGAGGATAATCAATGTGTTCAAGATCTCATAGTGATTTAGTGAAAGAATAGGGCTATACCTCAGGTCTTCTGAGTCCTCTTTCAATGTTCTAAAACATTACCTCTGCTTTAATTCACTGAGCTAACCCATTGTCTTGACTTGATTTCATTTGTTGATTTTCTAGAGCAGTGGTTCTCAACCTTCCTAATGCTGTGACCCTTTAATACAATTCCTCATGTTGTGGTGACCCCCAACCATAAAATTATTTTCATTGCTACTTCATAACTGTAATTTTGCTGCTGTTATGAATCATAATGTAAATATCTGATATGCAGGATGTATTTTCATTGCTACAAATTCAACATAACCCACAGGTTGAGAAGCACTGTTCTAGGGTAATTCCCCCAAACACCCTGGGTTGGGAGAGTACTTGAAGATTTGCTTAAATCACATGGAAGGAAATGAAGGAAAATCTCCCTGCATGTATGGCTTCTATTCTAGTCTAGTTTGATTTTAAGAAGTTTCCTACCAATTAATGTCCCATATGATTATATTGGTCTGTACCAGCCTTGTCTAAACTTCCACACTTTCAGATTCAGGATTTTAAAATTTGCACAGATTTTCATATTCTCCTGTTGTGAATGAAAATGCTTTAGTGTTTTGGACAATCTATCCACATTCATTTACTGCATGCCTACTGTGTGATAGGTCCTGCATTAAGAGTTTGGAATAAAAAAAAGCAAAACTGAAGTTCTACTGAGAGAAAATAAGTACAGAGACAAGCAAATAGAGTAAAATATATGCAAAACAAAGACAAGGTAATTGAAGGGGACAGTAGAAATTAGGAAGTGTCAGAAAATGCTACATGTTAGAAGAGATACTTGGACTGATCTTTGATGATAACTGGGGATTCTAAGAGGTAACGATGGTACAGTAGATAGACCTACTATCCTCCTCTGTCTTTTCTTCCACCTACGGAATTTCTTCATACTGTTTTTCTTCTAAATCTGCTTCAATTGAAAGGCAGCTAGGTATCACAGAGGACAGACACATACCCTGGAGTTATAAGGATTTGAGTTCAAATTTAGTCTCAGACACTGAACTGTATGACCCTAAGCAAGTAACTTAACCCCTATTGTCTCCAATAAATAAATCTGCTTGAAACTTTATTTTTTCCACTGCAGTTGTTATTTTTCAAATGTCTTTCTTTCCTCCAAAAGTAAATTCAGATTTGCATTCACAAAGATCTAAATTCCATTAATCTTTGAGAAGTTAAAAAAAACCCTATAATTTTAAAGGATACTCTATGATACAATTATTTTTAAATTTTTTTTTTGGAGGGGGAAGGCAAAGCAATTGGGGTTAAGTGTCTTGCCCAAGGTCACAAATCTAGTTAAGTGTTAAGTGTCTGAGATCACATTTGAACTCAGGTCCTCCTAACTCCTGGGTTGGTGCTGTATTCACTGAGCCATCTAGCTTCCCCTCTTTGATGCCAAGAGACAGCTAAGTGATTCAGTGGATAGGGCACTAGCCCTAGAGTCAGGAAGACTTGAGTTCAAATCTAACCTTAGATACTTACTAGCTCTGTGACCCTGGGCAAGTCACTTAATCTCTGTGTACCTTAATCCACTGGAGAAGGAAATGGCAAACCACTCCAATATCTTTACCAAGAAAATATCATGGACAATATGGTCCATGGGCTCATTAAGAGTCAGACATGACTAAACAGCAACATGATCCTAGCTCCTATCACATACTGTTATTTCATTGATGTGGACATTTTTTCCACCAAAGTAGGTCACAACTTCTCATGAATTTCTATAGGCAAAATAAATATAATCAAATAGGTGATTAAACTTCTGGTAAATGGGTCTGGATTTATCTAGGTTGGTCTTTGGAAGAATAATATAGAATTCATTGTTAGGTCTGAATTTAAGCTTTTCCTTTCAGGTAAGTTCTCCTAAAAATTCAGTCCCTCTGGCACTGCTTCATGCTATCATGAACCATCAGAATAAGTCTTCCATCTTCATGAAGAAGAACCAAATGGTCAGACTCATATAGTCTAGGCCTAGATGAAAGTGTGACACAAAAGTAGATTCATTACCATGGGAACTTTGGGGAACTTCACAGGCAAAGATCCTTCTTCTCGTGGAACATGCTGAGTCTTCATGGTAAAAATGTTATAAAGATGCTAAGATCAGTAATGAGAAAGATGCTACATAGGGGCAACATGACTTAATACATATTGTGGCCCATACGACCCATTGGCTGAATTGGCTGATTCATAGATTAAAATGTAATTAAGAAATATTTAACAAAATAAATAAAAAATAGAACACAAATTATGTTAATATGTAGTTTTCTAAGTCAATATGTGGGTGAAAGAATCTTTATACATGGTTTAATGGTCCTTCCATTTTATTGTTTCTTTATTTTTAAAACTCTTTTTAAATTTTCAGTCCCAAATTCTCTCCTCTGCTGCCCCTCCCCCACCACTGAGAAAGCAAGTAAATTATACTAATTAATTATGCATGTGGAAACATGCAAAATATGTTTCTGTGTTAACTATATCAAAACAATAAAAATGCATAGAGAAAATTATATTTCAATTTGCACTCAGAATTCATAAGTTCTTTTTCTGGAGATAGCATTTTTTTTTTCATAAATGAATCCTTTGGAATTGTCTCAGATCATTTTATCAGAGTAGTCAAGTCTTTCAGAATTGATCATCATTACGTTTTTGTTATGATGCATAATGATCTCAGTTTGTCTCACTTCACTTTGCATCAGTTCATATAGGTCTTGTTATGTTTTTTCTGAAACCACCTCCCTCATCATTTTTTTATAATAACATAGTACTTCATCATAATCTTATCCTACAACCTGTTCAGCCAGTCCCCAATTGATGAGCATTCCCTTAATTTCCAATTTTCTGCCACCACAAAAAGCTGTTATAAATATTTTAGTACATATAGATCCTTTTTGTTTTCATTTTTTCACTTTGGGATACAGATCTAGAGGTGCTATTGCTGAATCAAAGGGTATGCACAGTTTCATAGCCCTTTGGTCATAGTTCCAAATTGCTCTCCATAATGATCAAACTAGTTCATAACTCCAATAAATGTTTAGGAGTGTGCCTGCTTTTTCCTCATCTCTTCTGGCATTTGTCATTTCTGATAGCTATCAGGTGGTACCTCAGATTTGTAATTTGCATTTCTCTAATCAATAGTGATTTAGAGTATTTTTTCACAAGCCTATAGATAGCTTTGATTTCTTCTGAAAATTGACTATTCGTATCATTTGGCCATTTATCAATTGAGGAATGACACTTATTTTTATAAATTTGATTCTTTCTCAATATATTTGAGAAATGGCATTCTTATCAGAGAAACTTGCTATAAAATATTTTGACATTACTTCATTGGCTATTATGGGATAGAGACCACTACCAGATTTTTAAAATTGGAGTCTGAGTCAGAAAGCAGAAAGGGCTTTCTCATGAGAAAGCGCACAGCCTTCATCACTCAAGCGGGTGTCAGCCAGGGAGTGTAAATTGCTGAAGCTGGCAGGCTTCTGTTATCCTCACCCTGACCTGGTCCACTTCCCTGTCCCACCCACTCCCCTGTCTGGTCTCACCATTGCTCAGTGAGGTGGCCTCACAATCTATTCTCAAATAGCTAGCAAATCTCAATCCTTCATTACCATGATTATTCATGAATTAGTATCCTATCAGAGGATGGTGTTTTCTAGTCCTTGGTTATGCACCAGATTTGGAGATAGCCAATGAGAGTTACAGTTGACAATCCTTTATTTTCATAATTATTCATTTGACCCTTCTACCCAATCAGAAGGAAACATCCTTCAATCCCTTACTTACACATATCCACATACCAAATTTGGGAGCAACCAATGAGAAGAAGGCTAGTGTTGTTTCTTTTATGTTTTGTTGCCTCATTCCGTGGCCTGTGGAAACTTAACCCTTTGCTGTCTCTCCCAGTGTGATTCAGAGGTCCCTGCCCTCCTAGGCTGTGCTCTGGTCTTCACCCAGGAAAGGACCCTGCTTCCATGTACCCACAAGCACGAGTGTTTCTCTCTGACTTGGGATTATGACTAGGGCTCCTGCTATCTTGTGAACAATCACAAGTGCTCCTCTCAACCCTGAAACTTCAGTTCAGAACTGTTTATGAGCAACAGCCTTGTAAGCTGCACCCAGAGTCCTCTATAATCTTGCTGATCAGTGTCTGACCCCCTTGCTCCTGAAGATGCTGCTTTTACTCCTGCTACAGCTATTACAGCTACTTCCCATACCCACAGCTGGCACTGGTGCTGCACTCCCAGTGCCCCCTCCACCCCCACTGCCACAGATCTCTCCTGCCAACTTCCTAAGTGGTCTTAGATTCAAAAAAATGTCTCACTCTTTTTGCTGTATGTATGGCTCCAAAATTTTATTTAAGGACTTAGTTAAAAGTTGTTTAGAGAGGAATGTTGGGAGAGTTCAGCTGGATTGCTACCTGTACTCTGCCATCTTGGATCCACCTCCCATGTACTTTTTTTCTACTTGAGTTTGACACCACTGGTATCTAAGGTAGGGAACTGTATGGAAGTGCAGATGTACATTTCAAACCTGCCTCCAACACAGTCTTGTCCTAAGATAATCACTGACTTCTGTGAGTCTCAATTTCTTTACCTGAAAAATAAGAGTATTAGATGCCATGATCCAATGGAGTAGGTCCCCTACAGCTCCAACATCACCAATCCAAATCACCATTCATCCATGCCTTGACCAATGGTCTTCTTGAATTTCCATAGCCAACAATATCAATCATTCTTTGGCAATCTATTTCTCAGTATTTAACTATGTTGGTCCTCAGGAATAGATACCAAGTCCAATTCCAGTCCTATATTTGAAGACTTTTCCAGCTAAGTTGCAAGTGCTAGAGTTTATGTTCCTAGAAACCTGGAGTCACCTTCCTGCAAAGATGGGGTATCAGAGATAGCCATTAATGGGGCATTATAAGATGGATTGTGCTCTCCATTTAGGTCTTTGAAGGAAGTGAAAAACCAGCTTTTGTCAGTGTAAACCTGACCTGGTAATAAAAAGAGTGAGAAATTGGGATGGGAAGAAGAAGAAAAATCTGTATCACTGTAATCAGCCAGGCATTACTGTTGGAAGGAACAATCTGGGCCCTGTTGAGAATTTGAAGGATTTGCAAATGCTCCATTGCTAATTGTCCCTGATATTGTGCTTCTGGGGGAAATCAAACAGCTTTGATGGGATGCATATTAACAACAGGCCCCTCCTAAGACTTACAATGGGGTGTAGAAATTCCTCCTGAGTCACAGCTCAACTTTAGAGTGCTAATTTTATTTATTTTTGATCTTGACAAATGAAGTCAACAAGTATAAACATTTTACTGTGCCCAAGCATTGTGTTATGCACTGGGAATATAAACAAGGGAAAAAACAGTCCTTGCAGTCAGTGTTCACATTCTAATGGGAGAAAGTAATACATAAAAAGGAATGGAAAAGGTGGGGAAGGAGGAGAAGGGAGGACATAGTGGTGAACCCAGACAGTCAGAAGAAGAGCCCAAGTCAGAAGTATGAGCCTGACCTGGGCCCTACTTCATAACAAAAGTTCTGAGAGGAATTCACCAATGGAAGAAGGGGTTGTTGAGTGGCCATGGGATGTTCCAGGGTGGGAAGGCCACAAGTACTTAATGAACCCTCTGTAATCAAACAAGATACCATATGTAAAGCATTTTATAGACCTTGAATTTCTGTACAAATGCTTATTGTTATTATCATCATTTTCCTTGTGACTCTACCTACACATAGAAATTATAAGATCATAGGATCTAGGTCTATGAAGTCCATTAGAGAAATCTGGTTGAATACTGTATTAGCAAGCAGCCTAGCACACCCAGAATGGCCTGCTAGCACAGGTTCTTTGATCTGCTTTTAAAGGAAAGAAGACTAAAAAAGGAGTTAACAATCCTACTTTTAATCACATTCACTAGTTCAGAGGAAAGGTCAAGACCTTAAACTTGGAGAAAATAACAAACAGAAAACAAAAGCAGTAAAATGAGATCAAAGACCAACAGATAGGGTCTCAACTTTCTGAATAAAGCAACATTTCTATACACTTTACATACATCACTGGATCAAAGGAGCACAGACATCTAAGTAGTCGGGAGGCTCTGAACATATAGCTATGCAGAGTCTCGACCAGGATATCAAAACACCCTTCTCATGAGCAAACCCCCAAAGCAAAATGCTAACCTCCCAGAATATATAACAAAGACTTGGCCCCTGATTGATTCAGAACCAGAAGGCACAAAACCTACTTGACTGAACACAGCTGTAAATTATCAGAGTTTGAAGGCACTTAATCCTTCAGACGTTTACAATTTAGTCTGAGTCTGGGAACCTGAACTCCTACAAGAAGAAGAAGAAGGAAAAAAAGACAATAAAAATCCCACCATGCTTGTGTTTACAAATACTCTGCTTGTGTTCTTCAAATGAGAAAATTTAGGATTAGAGACAATAAGTGATTTGCCCAAAGTCACATAGTAAATTGTAATGAAGATGATACACATTTACAATTGGGTAGAATGGGAAAATGTATTCTTACAGTAAAGTATTCACTGATAGAAAGTGTCAGTAGACCATCTGGGATAGAAGGAATGCTCAAATGCTCATGTCACTATTCCCTTCCTTGTATGGTGATGCACTTAAATTTTGTCAGGCAGACATCTGTTCTTTTCATAGGTCTTACAAAGAAGTAAATGAACTTTTTTTTGGCAGGGGGAGGGAAATTTGGATTAAGTGACTTACCCAGGGTCACACAGAAATTATAAAGTATCTGAGTACCCATTTGAACTAGGGTCCTCCTGAATCCAGGGTGGGTGCCCTATCCACTGTGCCCCTTAGCTACCCCTTAAATGAACTCTTCTGAAGCAATTAGATAAAGAGCTTATTTACAGGGGAATTTTTTTTTTAGAAAGAACCAATTTGCTAAGAGTATCGACATGAAGCATTTTCAGTGGTTTCTGTGCAAGACCAAATAATGAATTTTGGAAAGTATTCCAGACTTGAAATCAGAGGACCTAAGTATAGAATCTGGCACCCCCTACTAACCAACTGGGTGATACTGAAGAAGAAACTATTTAACCTTGTAAGACTCAGTTTTCTCCCCTGTCAAATGGTGATTACTGGAGTTCATACTTCCTTCCCTGTAGATTTACTTGTTAAGTAGGTAATTAGTACGTATTTATTGAATAAAATGATGTTTAGATTACAATAATCGCCTTTTAGACCATGAATCTAAAATTTCAAATTTAACTTTTTAAGTTCTTTAGTCTTTTTTTTTTGTGACAAGAGTTATTTTTTGTCTTTCCTTGTTGACTTCATTTGCATTTTAGCTATAATTTGATTTTTGTTCTACTTTCTTCACTCTGAATCACTTCATATAAGTTTCCCTGTTTCTCTGAATTATTCATGTATCATTCCAAATGACAAAATAATATAGCTATATACCATATTTTGTCTAGTAATTTTTCACATCTACATTTTTCTTTTTTTTAAAAATCATGATGTGGTTAGGGGCAGCTAGGTGGCACAGAGCAAGAAGCCTGGAATCAGGAAGACCTGAGTTCCAATTCGGTCCCAGATGGTTATTAGGTGTGTGACTCTTTGTTTGTCTCAGTTTCCTCATCTGTAAAATGGGCATAATAATAGCACCTACCTCACAAAGTTATTGTAAGCATCAAATGCGATATTCATTGTAAGGTGCTTGGCACACAGTTGGTACTATATAAGTGTTAGTTGTTAATATTATTAGGCTTTAAAATAGCAATTCACAGCCTTGTTTGCTTTATGATAGTCTACTCTTGTTTAATTGACACACATTCCACAACCTTTCAATTTAAGAAAATCATAACAGCTCTTATTTCTGTGACATTTCATAGTTTTCAAGGCACTTTTATCACAACGGTGCTGTGAGGTAAGCAGTCAAAGTATTGTGCATTGTTATCCCCATTTTATAGATTTTGTAGATACACCATGATAGATTTACAGAAGAACCAGAGAAGTATTTTATAGAATGAGGCATCATGAAGAAGTTTCACTCCATGCAGTGGAGGGAGCACTTACCGCATTGGGCTCACAGATCCATCAAATACCTGAAATGCCCTGTTTATCATACTGTATGATGGGTGAAAGTAGGGGTTCTAGTTCTCTAAGGGCTAAGCTAGTGTTTTCTCATCTGAGTCTCATCATTAGTCAATGTATATACTCTTCACATTTGGTTACAAAGCACAGTGATAGCAGATTCTTTTTCTCCATGATTAGGATCACACTTTGGAAGTGGTGGTGGTTAAAGTATGGGAGAAGAATTCAGGAGATGTAGGAGAATCAATAACACTTTCAAGATCTAAACACATTTACATTAAGATTTGGGGTAAGTACAACCAAAGCAGAGTCAATAGATTTGGAGTCAAAGGATGTAGTTTTTTAATCTTAGCTTTACTGTCAGTAACTTGTGTGGTCTTTGGCAAGTCATTTCCCCTTTCTTTGGTCTCCTTATCTCTAAATGTGAAGGTGGTTAGATTAGATTAATGATTCTCGAGCTTTTTGGTCTCAAAACTCCTTTATACAGTTAAAAAGAGCCTTTGTTTATGTAGGTTTTATCTACAAACAGTTATTGTGTTAGATGTTAAAACACCTTAGTACTTTTAGATAAATAGTTTTGACCTTGTAGATCCCCTGAAAAGTTCTTGGTGACTCCTGGACAGGGAGTGTTAGGGTACATTTTGGAAATCACTGTGTTAGATGGGTTCTAAGCACTCTCTTTCTCTCTGTCTCTGTCTGTGTCTCTCTCTCTCTTTCTCATTTATAAATCCCATGACCCCAGATATCTTTGACAATTCATCAGAGAGGAGGGTGGGAAAAGGAGGGGAAGTGAACAAGGCAAGAAAGAAAGGGAAGGGGTGGCTAGGTGACACAGTAAATAGAGCATTGATACTGGAGTCAGGAGGACCTGAGTTCAAATCCAGCCTCAGACACTTATCACTATTCCTGTGACCTTGGGCAAGTCACTTAACCCCAATTGTCCTGCCTTCCCTCCTTGCAAAAATAATAAAAAAATAAAGAAAGGGAAGCTAAAGGGGAACAAGGAATAATCACTTGAAGTAGGTAATATAATATCTGTTTGTGGATGAGGAAAATGAGCCTCAGAAAGATAGACTTATACAAGTTCACACAACTGGTAAGTAGCAGTCTGAATTGGAAGGCAGGTCTATTACCTCCAAATCCAGGGCTCTCTCCACTAAACCACAAAAAATAGCTGTAGTTTCTTCTGTGTATCATGTGGATTGATTTACTTTGTAGTTTTTGCTTTTCAAAATCCTTATACTACAAGTTACAAAAATTCCCACATCTACCTCTATCCATATCCAGTAACTAGTCAAGTTCTTAATGGGCATGAACACAAGTCACACAGTGAAAAATATCTCTATGCAATTCTCTGGTCCTATTTATGTATCAACATCAATGAGTCAGAAATTGTATAGTCCGTCATAAACATAAGCAAGCCAATGACCCATGTTATCAGGGGCAATCTAAGGAGAGAACAGGACTAAGATGGTCCCCAGTAGCCATAGCTGATTATAGCTCTTCCTAGCCAACCCTCTCCTGTTATGCCAGAATGTTAGGTAAGTGAATTTGAAGAGATTATTTAGGGGAGAAAATTCTGGGCCAGTAAACTCCGAAATAGATTATAGACAATGCTCATTCCTCCATTGATGCCGGTTCTTATGCTGATGCAACCCTCGGCCCCTGCCCTCACTCTGTTAACCCATAGGTGACCCACTCTCCAAGTTGCAGCTGAAAATCAATTTCATCTTCAAAGCCTTTCCAAATTCAGGTCAGGGGAATGAACACAGTAAGAGAATTTGGAAAGTTAGCTATCTTTCCATGGCCCTTTATTGCATATAATTTTTATTGCATCATAATCTGAGAATGACACATTTAATATTTCTACCTTTCTGCACTGAATTGTGAGGTTTTCATGCCCTAGTATATGGTCAATTTTTGTGTATGTGCCATGTACTGCTGAGAAGAAGGTATATTCCTTTTTATCCCCATTCAGTTTTCTCCAGAGATCTATGATGTCTAGCCTCTCTAAAATTCTATTTGCCTCCTTAACTTCTTTCTTGTTTATTTTGAGGTTAGATTTTTCAAGTTCAGAGAGGGGGAGATTGAGGCTCCCCACTAGTATAGTTTTGCTATCTATTTCTTCCTCTAATTCCCTTGACTTTTCCTCTAGGAATTTGAATGCTATACCGCTTGGTGCGTATATGTTAAGTAGTGATATTGCTTCATTCTCAATGGTGCCTTTTAGCAGGATGTAGTTTTCTTCCTTATCTCTTTTAATTAGATCTAGTTTTGCTTTTGCTTTATCTGAGATAAGGATTACTACCCCTGCTTGTTTTACTTTAGCTGAAGCATAATATATTCTACTCCATCGTTTCACCTTTACCCTCTGTATATTCCCTTGTTTCAAATGTGTTTCTTGTAGACAGCATATTGTAGGATTGTGTTTTTTGGAAATTTGGAAATTTGGACTCTAGATCCTGTTCTAGCACCAATCTCTCTATATGACTTTTCCTTTCTAGGCTTCAGGTTTTTTGTTTTGTTTTGTTTGTTTTTGTTGCTGTTTTCTTTCTACAAAATTTGTTTGAGTTAGATGATCTCTAGGGTTACTTCCAATTCTAACATTCATTTTTTTTCCCTTAAACTCACACTGAATTTTCTCTCTAGTTTTGCTAATAATTTGGAGAGGCAGCCTAAATCTGGAAGAACTTGGGGTATATGGTTGGGTTTGGGTTGGGAAACCTGTGTTCAAATATCAACCTCAGCATTTATTAGTTCAGCACTTGCAGGCTCTGTGACCACATTGATCCTTAGTTTCATAATCTGTGAAATGGGGCTAATAGTAGACATTTTGTAGTATTGCTATAAAGAAATCATTTTGTAAATTATAAACTGTTGTGAAAATGTGAGTTATACTGTTCTTATTCTCTTTTTCTAACAGTAGCAAATGTTCTCCAGTCCTTTCTACGCCGTACCTTCCCATTTGGTCCATAAACACTTTTAATAAAAGAGGATTATCTTCCTTCTTTATTTGTTATTCTCCTTATATTGGCTAGAATTGTGCTTGGAACACATTAAGAACTTAATAAATGCTTAATTAAACTACTGTCTCAAATAAAAAGGAAATTATTTTTTTAGTGGATGGAAGAAAAAAATTTAGAATTCATTTACTTGACTAAACCTGGCTCATCCCTTCAAGTGAAACACATGTTTGGCTGGGAAGATTTGAAACCCATCCGGCATGTGTTGGCCTGAGGATACTGTTGGCATCTGGGAACCACTCCCAGAATCTTAGCCCCATGGTAGCAGAAGGTAGAAGTGGTTGAGTTCAAGCCATACCTGCTCCTTCTCAGCCATGAGGATCAGAGTCTGTATATAGGGGATGAGGGGAGGAGGGGGGGAGTGAGAGGAATGGGAGAGCAAAGAGCATTAACATTTCATAGTGAGAAATGAGAGATTCTGGCATCTCTGGGAGAAAATGATGTGGCCTTTCTGAGCCCTCAGGAGATGCTGCCAAATATCTTTCCCCTTGAAACAGAAACTGTGCTCAAGTCTAGATAATTACTACTGAGCTGTGCCAACCCTAGAAATCCTTCTCTGTAGAGCAGCCCCACAGGGGGTTGAAATTTACATTTATAATCATTTGCCTTCAAAGGAACTTGTTCCCTGGGCCAGGCTTCGCACACATAACCTTGGGGGTGAGATGTGGCTGAAACCTCAGTCTGATTCTGCCCGTATCTACCCAAGAAAATTGATGTGACAAAGAGGCAGCTTCCCCCTTCCCTTTCTTGTTTAATTAAACACAGAATTTTTGGAGGGGAAATGTAGAAAGTCTAGAACACCTTAAATATCAAAAGGGAGGAATCATAGATTTTGACTAGAAAAAGATCTTAGAGGCCATTGAGACCAATCCTCTCATTTTACAGAAAAAGAAACAGAGGGTCAGAAAGTTAAAGTGACTTGTTCAGGGTCATCTGGCTAGTAAGTGCTTGAGAAAGGATTTGAAATCAAGTGTTCCTAACTCCAAGTCCAGTTTTCTTTCCAAATGTCCTTGTATATTTGAAATCCCAGAAATGAGCAGAATGTTTTTCATCAACTCTCAAGTGGTCATTTTCCAACTCATGAGACAGATGGTTCTGAAATACAACTAACAACTTACTTATATTTAAAATGAATGAAAATTCATGGTGTATTAAACATTTGCCTGACTATTAGAAAAAAGTGGGAGAAAATGTACCTTAAAAAGATGTCTCAAAAAGGACAAATTATATCATGCACTAGTCTAAATATAGTTTGTATTTCATAAAACCTGACTTTTAGGAAATGTAAATGCTGGTAGCATACTGTAGTGGTAAGAATTCTAGACTGGGAATCAAAGGGCTATGTTTCAAATCTTACCTCTGTGTGAGCTGGAGCAAGTCACTGAATATTTCCGGGTCTCAATTTCCTGATATGAGAGTGTTGGAATAAAAGTTTTCTATAAGCCCTTCTGAAAATCTATGGCCCTTTGAGTGAGGATTATAAATTGTTTATTCTTAAGTATATACCCTCATATGTACATGTAAATATAAAATATTGACACTATATAATTTCGAAACAAAGAGGTCTCATTTATGATTTCAATTCCAGGCCAATATGGGAAATCGCATGTACTAGCTTTGCATAGAGATAGAAATGTCGCTATTGATGTGTCCATAGATAATAACTATGCAAGAGTAATTGAGAATAAATTGCTCTTTGGATGCTCTGGGTTTATGAAACTGAGAATCATTAACATGCTGTATATTAAAGTCTTAAGCTTTCATTTCTTTTTCTTTGAAAGATAATTAATCACACAATCTCTGTCTTCTAAAGGACCTCAGAAGTTACCTGATGAAGCCCATTCCTCACCAGAAGCCCCATTTGTAACATCCCTGATTGATCATCTAGTCTCCACTAGGAGAATTTCAGTGATGGGGAAACTAGTTCTTAATAAAGCAACGCACTTCATATTGGACACCTTTGATTCTTAGGCCATTTTTTCTTGCATTGAGCTGAAATCTGTCTGTCTCCAATTTGTCTCGTTGTTCGATCCTCTGTGCTCATGGTGTATCTAATCTTTACTTCATATTGAGTAGGTGGGTCAGGGAGATCAGGGAGATGTGTGCAGGACTTGGAATCAGGAAGGAGTGAGTTTGAATCCTGCCTCAAGCACTGATTAGCTGTTGGGACTTGCGTTAGTCAACTAACATTTCTGCGCCTGAGTTTCTTCATCTGCAAAATGGGGATAATAATAGCACCTATTTCCCAGGGTTGTGTGAATCGAATGAGCAACCCTATGTAAAATACTTCGAAAACCCTAAAGTTCTACATAAGTTTTAGCTACTATTATTATTAATAGAATACTAGACATGGAGTGAAGATGACCTATGTTCAAATTCCATCTCTGATAATTATTGGGTATGTGATGACAAACAGGTCACTTTATATCTTTGAAACTTTAATTTCAGTGCAAAATGGAGGTAGTAGCAAACACTTATCTCACTGGGTTACTGTAAGGAGAAAATGAAAATATATATACACGCATACATATACATACATGTATGTATATATACATGCATCATTTTGCCACCCTTAAAGTGAATAAATATGAACTAAAATTATTAGTAATAAAAATGAAAATAATAATCATTTCATTCTTAACTTTTTAAAATCAAGTTCAGATAAAAACAGTCCTAGGACAAGGTGTTTTCCTGGTTTAGGTAATGTTCTATGGATAAGGGGATTAAAATAACTGCTTCAGTCATTTAATAAAAAATATTGTTAGATAAACTCAAGTTAGGTAGAATTATTAAGAGTATCTGTGGGATAAAGAGGAAGAGGAAGAAGAGGATACAGCAAAGAATGAGGAAGAGAATAATTCTACATAACATCCTTTTAAATGCTTCAAGCAACACAGCGATCATATTCCCATTATACCTTCTGTTCTCCAGGCTAAATATCCCAGTTGCTTCAATCAGTCCTCAGACTCCGGTGATCTCCAGCATACTCACCATCCTGTTCCTTTAAGAAGGTCAACGTCCTATTTGAAATGTGCCCTGAACTGAACAAAATATTGTATATTTAATCTGACCAGGACAGAAGACAGTAAGACTATCCTGTCACTTATAGTGGATTCTGTGATTTTTCTTAAGGCAGTCACAAATATGCCATCTTTGCTCAAGATTCCCTCTAGAAGACTCTCAAATCATTTTAAGATGGTGTCCACTTCTTGGGGACCAAAGAAGTAGGAGGGTGAAGTGGAAAATATAGCCCCAAGAAAAGGCTGGCATTTGGATTTGCAAACAGGATAGAGAATTTAAAAGCATCTCCCCTTTTTCCCTCACATGACAAAGATAATATGCTCTGCCAAAGCTTGAAGGAATGTTAAGAAACATCATTCCAGCTGTTAGAGTCGATGAGCAAAAGCATGAATCATGTCAAGTCCTTTTGCTATTTCACAGCATAAAGCTGTCATTTCATTAATTAGACGAGCATGTTACCACATGACTCCAGCCTGCTCACTCTCCATCTCTGATCTTTGTTAATTTGGGTAATAAAAACCACAATTTAATAATCCTTCCCTCATGCATTAGTAACTGTTTTATGATGGAATTTCAGTTTCCTGATGTACTTGATTACTCGGTCTGGGGAAGACTTAAATAGATATATTAGAAAGCTTAATTAAAAAACAGGCGGCTAAGAAACAGACTAGAAGGAAGATACAACTCAAAGAAAACAAATTCGAATGGTAGGATGATGGAATTCAATAAGGTTGGTTATGTTGTTTGGTCCTATGGCCCTGGGCAAAAGCATGGAGAGCTAGAAGTCACCAACTCAGAGTACTTAACATCACATCAGGAAAAGCCTTCATAACTGTTCTGACTGTCCTCGTGTCTTATCAAATGACTTTTTTTTTTGTCATCCCACTTTATCATCCACTACTGTAGTGGAAAGAAAATTAGAGGTGAAATTAGAAAAGATCAATCCACTTTACATTAACTAAGTGATGTTGGACAAGTCACATGAGGACTCAGTTTCTTCAGTAGTCACGCTAACTATATTGCAGGATTTTTACCAGGATTGAATGGGATAAGGCATGAAAAGCAGTTTACAAGAGCAAAAGAATTGTTATGGCCATTTAACCTCTTGGGGTACTAGGTAACTTTCTAAGACTGTAAGTTGGAAAGATTTTGATCTGAATTGCAAGAGGGAGTTTTTTCATCTAGTACTTCTATTTGCAAATGAAATCACAGGTCCGGATCCTATCCTTACTATTACTGCCTAGGCAAAAATTCTAGGATATCTTTGGAAACATGACTTCGTGACTTCTTTGCTTTATCTCATCGAGTATAAAGACAAAATGTCAGTGGTTCAAAATGAACCCTACCTAGGAATTTCAACATTCCTCTCAGGACCCCAGACTTGAGGCTGATGTGAATGTTGCAACCAATTGTTGCTTTCTTTTGCTGAGTTCACGTTTTTGGTATAACGAATAAGTATTAAATATAATTAAATATAAATATTAAATATAATTTATATAAATAAATATAATTAAATATAATGAATTAAGTGATTAAAGGAAAGAGGTGATAGGGCAATGTCTGAACAAGAACTATCTCAAATCAAATCGATCACTCCACAAGGCTTAATTAAGTGCTTTCCATGTACCAGGCATTGGCAATACCAATTCGAAGAATGAGCCAATCTACACTAGGCACACTACGGAGCTAAGAAGGGAGTGAATTATGGGAATGGAGTACACTCAGTGCAAAGGGAGGGAAATGCAAGATGGAATGTTGCGTATAAGGAGCAAAGGCAAGTTCAGTTTGCCCAGATAATAGAGAATAAACTGGATAGCTGCTAAGGTTGCTTCCAGTTCTAAAGTTTATGTGGTTCAGAATACTACGATTCTGAGTACAGGGGAGCATTAGCAAGGAAACAGATGAATAGAAATGGGACATTTGTATGAGTCTAGCTCTTGGAGGTTGGGAATAATGGTGAAAATATTCTGAAGAACTTTAGAACTCTATTATTAAAGGATATTTACCTATGATAAAGCACCTTTTGAATAAAAGTGCTTTTTACTAATTTATTTTGCATGTATTCCGGATATATTAATACTACATAAGTATTTGCTTCCTTCCTCTAATGGAACGTCATCTTCAGATAAAGAATTGTTTCATTTCTTATATTTTTACCCCTAGCATAGAAACTTTCCTTTGGTGCTTATTTAATAAATGCATGTTGATTGACTGATGGATTGATTGATAACCTCGCTTCTTTGGTCTAAACGCTTGATCACTAGTGAAGATAGCATGGTGTTTTGTGCCCAGATCCTCCTCCCTTCCAGGTTCCATTACTTGCCACTTCCTCATAATGTTAGACATTGACCAATATTGAAGAAGACCTTGTATTGGACCAATTATTGCCCATTAAAACTTGACCCTGATTTCAGCTTTATTTATTTCACTTATGTGGTACTTTATGAAAAATGCATTAAAAGTAGAAACAAATGTAAAACCGGTCAATAATATCTCAATCCATAAGACAAGAGAAAAATGGAATTGAAGAAAACTTGGTGAAATGCCAATAGGTAAGGCCATTGTTAATATGAGATTTTCTTTTTTAAAAGCTTTTTTCTACTGAACAAAGGACAAAAAATGTTGCTGCTCGAGACGTGGCCTAGACTTATCTTTGTTCATGTTTATGAAGTTACCTAATAGTTCCATTTAATCAATCCAGTTTCCACATGCCTTTTCTTTCTTTTCTTATATTCTATTCTCCAAATCTCAGTATTGTATTTTCCACCCAAACACAAATATACCTTGCTTCCCGAGCTCACCCAAATCCAGACAACTACAACAGGGAATCTACTAATCTCCTTGAAAGTAGGCTTAATTCAAATATTACTAAGTAATAAATATAGGAAAGTAGAGGAAGATTTATCTGAATGGATACAAGTTAAAATAAATAAACCAGGAAAACAACATACAGATTCACTAAAATATGTAACACAAAGAATATTTTTTTTTAAATCCCTGAATGCTGTATAACTGTAATGATCAATCTTGACCCCAAAGAAGAGATGAAATGATGATTTCTTTTTCCCTTCCTCATTTGTAGAAGTGAGGGACTATGAGTGTGAAAAACCGAATATGTCCCTCATTAGCATGATGATTCATTTGACTGAATCATCCTAGATCATCCCCATTCTCTCATTTATCTCCAGTATCTCCTTGTCTATTGCCTGCTTTTTTACTCTCTAGAAACATTCCCATATCTCCTCTATCCTCAGAAAAACCTCACTAGATCCATCCATCTTTGTTAGCTAGTAACCTTTTTCTCTTGTTATTCCCTTTCTAAACTAAACTCCCTGAAAAAATCTGTCTACAATTGGGTGCCTCCGCTGACTTGCCACTCCCTTCTTAACTCAGTACAGTGTGGCTTCTGACCTCATCATTCAACTGAAACCACGCTCTCCAAAGTTACTATTGATCTCTTCATTCCCAGATCTAATGGCTTTCTCTTGGTCCTCCTTCTTGACTTCTCTACAGCTTTTGACACTATTGATCATCCTCTTCTTGAAACTTTTTTCTCTCTAGACTTTTGTGACATTATTCTCTCCTGGTCTCCCCCCTACCTGTCTGACTTTCCTTTTTCATTTTCCTTTAGTGGATCTTTGTCCAGATCATGTGCAGTAACTGTGTCGATGAACAGGCTAAAACATACAGAAATGGTTTTGTAAGAGACAGATCTCACTTCCCAAACAATAGTAAAGACTGTCAGTAGACATATGCCACAGGATTTGTCAGAAACTGTTTATATCTAAAAGAAATCTATGAAATTCCTAAGAAGCAAGGAGAGATTCAAAAGACCCTCCATGGGTGATTTCTACATGAATTCACCTAACATACATACAAATAAAAGTTGAACAAATTATTTTGCCAAGCAGATTTGTTCACATTTATTTACAGAAAAGTTATGAGAGTGATTTGGGATTAGGTCATCACACCAAAAATTACAGAAAAATTATCTCTGTGGAAGATGCTCTTCCTAATTGATGAAGATTATACAATGAAGTGCTAAAAATTGGGCAGTATGTCTACACAGGTTGAAAACATTTAGCTTCCACTAGATATCTATAAAAATGTGATTAGGTAGTTAGAATTATACTCCAGAAAATTGGAATCAATTATAAGCTAATGGATGTTAAACCCAATACTGCCAATACAAACTCCCAATAACTTTGCAAATACATTCAATAAATTGAATCAAAACTGGGACATCGTTATTGCACTTGTTCAGAACCACCAGGATGTTATATTGATCCATAAAAGTCCAAACAATGCTTTTTAATAGATACAGGAAATATTTAAAATATATGGAATAAAGATCTTCCAAAACATAAATCCCTAACAAAAAATCTAAATCATGTGGAAATCAGACAAGTTATAGCTCATCCTTGTTTTCTTACATGCTCCTGTATTTGTCAGAAAGATGCTATCAATGATTCTATAAAAGAGGAGCTTACATTCCAATAATATTCTTCAATTTAAAAAAAAAATCAGTCAATCAGTCAGTGCATGAGATTTCACAACACATTAAGTGTGAAAGGATAGTAGCAGGCTAGCAACTTGTTGTTGGACTGTTTCTATCTGGACTCCACTCATAAAATGAGAATTGAATAACAGTGATGGTGATGAGATGATAAAATTTATGATAGTGATTTTTAAAATCACATTTGTATAATATTTAATGTTTTCAAAATACTTTTCCCCTAACAACCTGGTAAAGGCAGAATCTTGAAGAAATGAGATGTGAGAGATGTAAATTGAGAGGCAGATCCAGGGTAGGTAGATCTAGGGCAGAGCTACTATCTAACAAAGAACAGTACTGGGCTAGGTACCTTATTGGATTTCCCCAAGCAACCACGTCGCCATGGTTGTGGAGAGAACCATGGAGAATTGGGCTTCTATGAGAAATTCCAAAAAGAAATAAAGTTGACCAATGTTTGGAATGCTGAGAAAGAGTTAACTGAATGCCTCTGTATCTGCTGCTTAGCTTTTGTCCAAAATACTAGGCCTACAACGACACAAAGTGAAGAGGAAAATGAATGCAGTTATCTAGATAATTCAAATTTTAGAAATTAACTTCAATTTTATTGATATTTCAGGCAAAAGTTGTCTCTTCACCCTGAATCATTGTTGTAATTACCTTCATTTTTCTCTTCTTGTGTAACTTGCTCTTGCCTAGAATTTCTTCCTATTGGACTTCATCCTGGAAATATCAAGGTCACTTTGAATTCTATTATTATCTCCCATATTGTTAACAATCATCTCAATTTAGAGTAGATCTATATGATGTGATAAATTGGTCACAGAACAGTCGATTTGGTATTTTCAACCCTCTTAGTGATTGATTGTATAGTAATTGACCAGGTTGACTGTGCAATGATTGAGTCATTTAGACCATCCTAATGACCAAATTGGATCAGTGGCGTCAAGGTCTGTATATTCTCATTGTATAGACACAGTTCTGGTGTCAGATTTAATTAGGTCAGAGTAGA
Source organism: Pseudochirops cupreus (assembly GCA_028627135.1). Taxonomy (NCBI): domain Eukaryota; kingdom Metazoa; phylum Chordata; class Mammalia; order Diprotodontia; family Pseudocheiridae; genus Pseudochirops; species Pseudochirops cupreus. The sequence goes on along the minus strand of CM053581.1, from coordinate 106,071,486 downwards.
ATGTATAAAAACATGCAGTTTGTTCCCTTCAAAGCAAAGTACAATCCAAAGCAATGAATTTCTTCTTCCGGAAGGATCTTTTTGAGAAAAAAGCTAAAAAGAAAATCAGATTCCAAATTCTAGGCCACTTTCAAGCATTTTTCACTTTCCCCTAGTTATACAAGGTAGATGGAAAGGCACAGTCTAAATAGTGTGGCATTCGGAATCAGAATACCTAGGTCAAATTCCCAGTTCTGCACGGGTTAATTATATGACATTGACAAGTAACAATATCTCAGAGTTCCAGTTTTTTCATCTACAAAATGTGGACATTGAATGAAATAATCTCTAGGTTCCCTGTCAGTTTGGAATATATGGTCTAATATAATCACATGTATTTCTAGGACTTAAAAGTAGTATGTGGTATGTGGGATTTTCTTTTTTTAATTAATTAATTTTATTGTGAACTTGAGAAATAAAACAAACATTTCCATTACACAATGGAATAGAAAAACAAAGGTTTGCACCTGAAATTGCGAGTTCATTATGTGCAATTTTCTATTCCTTTCAAATATACAATAGAGTTACCAGGGCTGTTCATCCACCTTTGATGTCTGCCTGTCACCCAGATGTCACTTGTGGCTCCAAGAAACTGTAACATGTGCAGTAGCTACACCCCAGTAAACCAACTAGGGCTAGGCAGATGGATGAAAGTAGGTTGAAAGTAGCCAGCAGTCCTCAGACCTGACAGTGAGTTAGGGATGGGTGTCTACTCAATGCATCTGGAGACTTCCTCAGTGTAATAGGCAGATGTAAACATTTTATTTCAATAAACCACAAAGGTGATGGAAGTAGGTACTGTAGGAGCATTTAGGGCTTGGTCAGACACTGAAGACACCAAGTTCATCCACATCATCCAGAGCCATCACCAGTTGTCTTGACTTTTGTCTTGCTGCTGGGCTTTGATGACTCTTGAAGAGAGGGTGAAGCTGACAACTTTACACAACTCTGCCTCATTTAAATCCAATTTACATTCAAAGCAAAAGGCAAAAAGTAAAAAAAAAGAGAGAGAGAAAGAGAAGAGATTTCAGAGTTCACATAGTCCAATTACTTATCTTACAGATAGGAAATCTGAGGCCTAGATAGATGTTTCTCATACAATGTCACATAGCCTGTAAAACTGAGTTTTAAACCCAGTTAATTCCAGATATATCCACTGATTTTGCTAGTCATGTTGCTCTGACAGTTGAGAGTGTTGAGAGGAAGAGATCATGGCAAGTCCTCAACAATTCTCATTTTTTTGTTTATGTTCAAACTGGTGATATTGATGTTATTGTTAAGATTTAACGAGATAATTATGACCATAGAGTGTACACACACACACACAGACACACACGTACATACATAATGTATGTATGTGTAGGTGTACGTGAAGTTTGCAAAAGATTTTACAATATTGTCATTTGTTCCTCACAACAATTCTATGAGATAGATGCTATTATTATCTCCATTTTATAGATGAGAAAACTGAGGCTGAAAGAGGTCAAATGACTAGTAGGAATATAGGCAAAATGCACACTTAGATCTTTCTTTCTCCCATCCTGGAACTCATTCCATTGTGTTGTTTTTAGAGCTAGAAAGAATCTTACAGATTATTTTATGCAAATTCTTCATTAATTCAGTCAATCCATCTGCAGATCTTTATTAAGTTCCTTCCATGTGCCACTGGGCTAACCTCTGGAGATTCAAAGAAAGACAAAAGACAATTACTGGCTCTGCCCTATCCTGTACCCCAATGACTGCTAAGTAAAAGCTTGTTTCAAAAGCACCAAATGCAGGATAGTATAAAGCTTTACAAGAACTTTATGAAATATGTAGGGAACGTTCAGAATCACTTCCGTGTTGTCTTGCTTGGCAGAATGTGAGCACTGAAGGAAGCTAGGGATTGTCAGGATGGAGGGGAGTGAGGAATGTGTTCCAGGAACAGGAGACAGACCATGAAAAGACAAAGGGAAGGAAGATAGCATATGATGTTTGAGGAACTAGCAAAAACTCAATTTGACTAGACTAAATGAATATTTGAAAGGGAACAACAGATGATAAGACTGGAAAAGTAAATCGAAAACTTGAAAATGAAAAAAATACATATGTTTTTCTTCCAAGGTGTAATTTGAGGCCCAGACATGTTGTCAGGACAGGAGCATGATCAGACATACACTTTACAAATTTCACTTTGTCAGCTATTATTTGGAGAATGCATTATAAAGGGCAAAGACGTGAGGCAAGAAGAATTAGTAGGAAGTAGTTAGCATTCAAGAAAAATGGTGATTAGGACCTGTAGTGGCAAGCAAAGTGGGATTTTTTGCTGTTTTTCTGTGTGTGTTATTCAGTTTCCCAGTCTCAGTCTTACATGCCTCTGTGCTGAGCCAATCAGACATGTATAAGTGAGCTCTAACCAATAAGATATGTAGATGTGGGTCCTAGTCAGTCAGATGCTGAGTAGAACTGTATATAAAAAGAGCAAGTGCTGGGAAAGAAAACATTAAGAGAGCCAGCATTGAAAGAATGACACAGTGCTCAAGAGAGAGAAGCAGCTTGAGTGGGGGGAGGAAGACCTCTGATAGCTGTAAGGAGACCTCTGAGAGTGGAGAGGAGACTCCTAATGGCACAGACTTGCTGGGGGAGCCTTTGGACTTAAAAAAAAAATAGAGCCGTGGGACAGAAACCTGCCCATAGGAGGGAGGCTTAGTTTGAGCCCCTTTTGAGAGCTGTTAAATTGAACTGAACTGTTATTACAAAATTGTTGGAATTTGAAGGTGAATTGAGATGATGGTGTGAGTGATGTGTGTCAGTATTGTTGTTGCCCTGTTGAGCTTTGTTTTCCCAGAGGGAGAAACTGCAGGCAGGAGCCCCAGGAGCCTGTTGTTGAGCAGGAGCAGGGAGAGCTTGCAGTGGAGCAGTCCCGGTGAGCTGAGACAAGGAGAAGGAGTGGATAGTTGCCTATGTGTGAATCCAGGTGAGAATTGGGAACAGTCAGCCCACAGAGGAAGAGCAATGGGACTTGAAGTCAACCTCGAGTTAACATGAAAGAGAATTTTACTTGGACACTTGGTATTGATTTGAGATATTGTTCTTACAGTGACCAAGGTATGGATGTTGTGGTATTTTCTGCTATCCCTTAAAAATGTGTAGTGCTAGGGAAGACTCTAGCCTGGGACCCCCTGATTGTATAAACCTTAATGACTGGAAGAATGGTGACCTCCTTGAGAACAAGAGAGAGAGAGAGAAAGAGAGAGACACCCACAGAGAAAGAGACAGAGACAGAGACAGAGAAAGGAAGAAAGAAAAAAAGAAAGGAAGGAAGAGAAACAAAGAAAGAAAGAGAAAGGAAGAAAGAAAAAAGGAAGGAAGGGAAGAAGGAAGGAAGGAAGAAAAGAAGGAAGGGAAGAAGGAAGGAAGGAAGGGAAGAAGGAAAGAAAGAAAAGAAATTTTGGAACAAAAGGTAGGTTTTTTTGTTAGTGGAGAGCTGGTGGCACAATGGATAGAGTTCTAAGATTGAGTCCAAGAGACTCAAGTTCAAATCTGGCATCAGGTACTAGCTGTGACCCTGAGCAAGTGGCGTAAGCTTTTTTTTTGCCTCAGTTTCCTCAACTGTAAAATAGTTAAAGCATCTACCTCTTAAGGTTGTTGTGAGGATCAAATAAGATACTGTGTGTAAAAAAATTGCTTAGCACAATTTCTGACACATGGTAGCTTCACTTTACTTCCCTAGTAATGGGGAGATACATAAAATTAACTTCATTTTCATCATATTGAGATGCCAGTGAAATATCTAAGTGGAGAGATGTAACCAGTAATTGGCTATTTGGGAACAGTATTCACAAGACAAATTCACGATAGCTTTAGATAGATAGATAGATAGAGATATGTGTATATATATATGTGTGTGTATGTGTTTATATAAAAATTAATAATATGTGTACACATACATGTATGTGTATGCATGCTTGTGTGTGCATGTATGTGTGTATATATGTATACACACACATACACCATCTAACTTAGGAATTAAGAGAATATCAGTTACTTTGGGTAATCACTGATACCAGAAGCCAGAATTTAAGGAGTTTAGAAGTAACTAAAAGGCAGAAAGAAAAAAGGAAACATATGTTGAAGCCCTTTCTAGGAATTTGCCTGCAAAAGGGAGAAGAGATATGATAGTTTAAGAGTTCTAGAGAATCAGGTTAAGGATTTTAAGAATAAGAGAACCCTGGACATATTTATAGGCAGTGGGGAAAGAGCCAGATGACAAAGAATGATTGGAGATTAGGTGGGCAGGAGGAAGAGAATGGTTGAGGAGAAAACTCCTGGAGAAGATGAGAGGGAATGAGATTGATAGCACAAGTATAGAAGTTGACTTTGATGAGGAGAAAGAACACTTTTAGTCAGAGTGGAGCAAATGAGGAGTAAATAGAATGTTGTAGGTGGCTTTGAGATACCAAATAGAATAGAATTTAAAAGCAGGTGCCCTTGATTTTATTGGTAAAGTAGGAAGTTGAGTCCTTTGCTGAGGACAGCACAGTGCCTGGTAGATGATTGTTGATAAACTCATTAATAAATGCTTCTTGCCTGAGAGAGAATGAGGATGCAATGATGCACAGCATAGTATTGAAGCCAAGAAGGAAAATAGGATGTGCTCTTACTTTTTGCACTTGATGATGGTTCTGACATCAATATAAACATAATCTGAGTTGTTTATTCTCCAGTACTTATGACAGATTTGCAGGTAGGTGGTACAGTGTACAGAGTGATGGGCCTGAGATCGGGAGAACCTGAGTTCAAATTTGATCTGAGATACCAGTTGTGTGACCCTGGGTAAGTCACTTCACCTCTGTGTGCCTGAGTTCCTTCTTCTTGTAAAACTGATAAATAATAATAATAAATATTATTTTATATAATATATTTATGTATATTTATATTTAATGTATACTTTATATTTATTATATATAAATATATATTTATATTATTATATAATATATTTATATAAATAATAATAAAAATAATAGCATCTACCTCCCAGTGTTGTTGTGAGGATTAAATAAGATATTTCTGAAACACTTAGCAGAATCCCTGGCACACTGTAGATACTTAAATGCTTGTATCTTTTTATTTTTCCTTCCCTCCTTTCTTCCTTCCCATCTCTGTGCCTTCTTCCCTTCCTCTCTTCTTCCCTCTATCCTTCCTATTCCAGCCACAAGCTTGTCTTCCTCCTCCTTGTGACCAGCTACATGCATTTCTAGGACAGTTGACTGGTATAAGGGCAACAGTTTCTGGCCATGAAAGACAGCAGAGCTACCAGGCCTACACCAAGATCAAACCAGAAGCTCTGACTTCATTCAAACAGTGCTGCACCCAATTGGGTGAACCAATCACAGACTAAACTCTTCTGTGACACGTTTAAATTATGCTGAACTTGGCCTGCTTCCTTCTCTCAGTATTAAAATGATTCTTTTTTCTCCAATTAAGTACCAGAAAGCTGTTCTTGACTAAAAACTTTTCCAGCTCAGTTAATTGTAATAAACTTCTGCAATCCTGAAGAACAAGGAAAACCGTCATTAAGATATCATTATTCTTTTTTTTTGAAAGAGGAAACTTGAAAGCTGAGAGTATTTAGAAATGTCATTTTATTAAATACCATAAACTCTGCTGAATTATAGGCACAGTGGAGCTGATAAACCATTAATATGTTAGCACGCAATAGCCAAGAGCAGAAAAGGAACTAGCTTTGATCAAGAACAGGTGTGAGCACAAAAGCATAAAGTAAATTGCTCAATCAATTAATGGGAACAGAGTTAAAGCCTTGTGACTATCAGTAGGGTATAAATCACTGAATTCCGCTGGGAAGGACTGTAATAATTCCATAACAAAGCTCAATGATTCTAAAACACTCTGCTGTAAATCTTTTATCAGCTATCAGCTGACATCTTTGTCCCTAGAGTCAATGTACACTAGGTCTACTCCATCTATACCAGAGCCCCATCACTTCCCCCCACCCACCAAAAAAGAGAATTGGGTAAAGAAGACTCATGAGAAGACATCTGTGGGTTCAGAGCCTAGGTGTATATAAATAGCCTGGAAATCAGAGGCTTATTATGCAAATTGCAAAAACTGAAAAGCCAGTTAGACCACTGCATGTGGGAATAGATGTGTCCATCATATTTTGCTTAGGAAAGTAAAATAATCAAAAAAAGATACAAGAACATTTCCTTTCTCCTCCCTCCCTTTTCTTTCATTTTCTTTTTTTAATTTCAATTTTCTTTTTTTTACATTCATTTAAAAATTTTTTTAATCCGTCCAGCTCCTCTTCCACTTATTGAGAGGACAAGCAGTATGATGCCAAGCAATATTTTCAAGGGGAATAAACACTATTTTTTTCAAGGAATTTTGGGCTGAGAAAGAGGGACTTCTCCCTCCTTCCCTTCTCAATTTACAGTTAAATATATCTGGTCAGTCTCCAAAGAATAGTACAAAACATTTTTGGACAGGTATGTTTATGTTTATACCAAGTTGTAGAAGGTCTTCAAGGTCAAAGGAGTTTGATGTTTTCTGCTGACTACTAAATGTTGGTGTCATTTCATAATTTTGAGAAGGCTAGTGACATTACCAGAGTTGTGCATATATATATATATATATATAGATAGATAGATAGATAGATAGATAGATAGATAGATAGATAGATATAGATATAGATATATAGATATATAGATATAGATAGATAGATAGATAGATAGATAGATAGATAGATAGATAGATAGATAGATAATGCAGAGTCTGGAAATAGTATGCTGAATGAACAGGGAGAAGAAATTGGAGGTGAGAAAAACTGTTGGAAGGCTATTGCAATTATCCAGTGAAGGTAGGAATGAGGGCCAACAGTATGGTAATCAGAATAAGAAATAGAGATCAGGGGACAGATGGGGGAGATCCTGCAGATGTAGAAGCAACAGGACTTGGTGACTGACTTGTTTGAGAGGTGAGGGGCAAGAAAAGATAACCCTAAGAATCAGAAAATAAAGAACACTTCACAGATTTACATAATAGGCATGAAGGTCTGTTGAATTAAATTGAACCAGGTAACTAGTCAACAAACATTTACTGAGGCTGCCAAGGACCCCAAACCCCAAACACCTCCTATTAAAGTCTTTCTTAATTCTCCTGCTCTTCACTTCATCTCTGTCTCTGCCTCTGTCTGTCTGTCTGTCTGTCTCTCTCTCTCCCTCCTTTCACCCTATCATTCCTCTTCAAAAATGTTTTGCTTATGACCACGACTGCCCCCAATCTGCCCTCCCTTCTATAAGCCCCTCCTCCTTGCCTTATTTTCCTCCTCTCCTACTTCCCTGTAAAGTAAGATTTCTTTACCTGAGTGTGTATGTTATTCCCTCTTTAAGTCAATTCTGATGAAACTAATTAAAGGTTCAATCATTCCCTGCCATCTTCCCCATCCTCTGCTCCACCATAAAATATTTTTTGTGCCTCTTTTTGTGCCTACGTTTACCTCATGCTACCTCTCCCTTTCCCCTTCTCCCAGCACAATACTCTTTCTCACTCCTTAATTGAATGTTTTCTTTTGGATATCATCCCATCACAATCAACTGAAAACCATGCTCTTTGTCTATGCATGTTGCTTGTAATTGCCCTAATAATGTTAGTTATTAGTAGTTACATGTATCATCTTCCCCTATAGGAATATAAACAGTTTTACCTTATTGAATCCCTTATGATTTCTCTTTCCTGTATACCATTTTTCAGTTTCTCTTGAGACATGTATTTGAAAATCAGATTTTCTATTCAGTTCTGTTATTTTCATCAGGAATGCTTGAAAATCCTCTATTTCATTTAATCCCCATTTTTTTTCCCCTGAAGGATTATACCCAGTTCTGATGATTCTTGGTTCTAATTCTAGCTTCTTTGTCCTCTGAAATAACATATTCTAATAGAAGCTGCTAAATCTTGTGCTAACCTGATTGTGGTTCCACAATATTTGAATTGTTCCTTTCTAGCTGACTGAAATATTTGCACCCTCGGCCTGGGAGTTCTAGAATTTGGCTATGCTACTCCTGGGAATTTTCATTTTGGGATTTCTTTCAGGAGGTGAATGGTGAAGTCTTTCCATTTCTATTTTACCCTTTGGTTCTAAGATATCAAGGCAATTTTCCTTCATAAATTTTTGAAATATAATATTTAAAGCTCTTTTTAAAAAATGATATCTTTTTTTTAAATTTATTTATTTATTTTTTAATTTTTTTTATTTACTCATTTACTTTTAATTTACAAGATTCAGTTCCACAATCACTTGAGTTTCAGATTTTCTCCCCTCCCTTCCCCCCCCCCCCCATGGTGGCGTGCAATCATGTATAGGATCTGCAAATACTTTCACATTGTACAATAGTTTGGTCATATAAAAGGG
>CM053581.1:106032516-106053302 GCA_028627135.1 Pseudochirops cupreus | reverse complement strand
CTATTTTTTCATTTGTTTGGATCTGTTTGATAGTATCTTGATTTCTCATGAAGTCATTTGCTTCCATTTGCTCCACTCTAATTTTCATGGAATTATTCTCTTCAGAATGCTTTTGAGATTCTTTCTCCATCTGGCAAAGGTGACTTTTTAAGGCGTTCTTCTCCTCATTGGCTTTTTGGGCCTCTTTTGTCATTTGAGTTAATCTATTTTTTAGGGTGTTGATTTCTTCAGTCATACTGCTGACTCTCTTTTCATGATTTTCCTGCCACATTCTTATTTCTCTTCCCAATTTTTCTTCCACTTCCCTTATTTGGTTTTGAAAATCCTTCTTCAGCTGATCTCTAGCTTTAAGGCATCTTTATGTTTATTGGAGGCCCTTGGTAGGGGTGCTCTGGCTGCACTATCCTCCTTCCTCTCTCTCCCATGATCTTTCTTTTCCCCAAAGAAGGAATCTAGGGTTTGGTTGCAGTTCTTACTTTGCTTCTTATGCTTATTCTTACTCATGGTTGGTCAGTCCATGATTTTTTTTTAAATCTCTGTGGGGCTCTGCTTCCAGAAGGGAAAGCTCTGTCCCAAATCACTGGGGTCCTCCCGGCTGCCGTAGCTCTCAGAAAGGTACTGGGACCCTTCCTACTTACTTCTGGCTCACTGGATAATGAAGACTCCAAGACCGGGGCCCAAGATGGCGAACCAAATCCAGGCCGCTCAACGGGAGAGCACTGGCCTCAGAACAATCACTTAGTCCCCCTGCTGTCTGCAGGCCGCAGGCGGGAAGCTGCAACGTGGAAGTGGGTTCAGAATCTCTGCCTTTTGCTTTTCCGCTCTGGAGGCCTTTTGGCCGGACTGCTTTTCTCTCCTGGTTTTGCAAGGCTCACTGACCTAGTGCTCAACAGTGCTCGCAGCTGTCACTAATCCGTTCACCGCTCTTCTCGTCTGGCCACCCCCTGGGCTCAACAGCAGCTTCAGGCCAGGCTGGTTTCGGTTCACAGTGCTGATATGGTTCCTCATAGCCGAGCTGACTTTAGTGGGAAGTATCTTTGTGTGCGTTTTGGAGTTCTAGGATTGGTTTAGAATCCTATTTTATGGGTATTTTGGGGTAGCTATGTGAGAGCTGCGATATGTTGCTGCTGCTACGCTGCCATATTGGCTCCGCCCCCCATTCAAAGTGTTTGATGGAACAGAGGTTGAAATTCCATGCCAAAATGAGATTTGGGGATTGGTTGTAAATTTTTATTATACAGTTTTTGTTTGCTGGTTTTTTAGATTGCTTTCTCTTTTATTTTCTCTCTTACTGTCATTGATGAGAAAAGATATTGATTATCTCTGTATCTCTCTTGTTTTTCCTTAAATAAAGCTGAACTCGGACCATTAATGTTGTTCCAAAATGTTTTCCGATTGGTCCAAGTATCAAAAAACAAGTCAATGTAACCCACCCAAGGCTGACCTCTGTTCCGTTATATTCATTCTAACACAGTAGAGCTTGGTCTCTTTTCAGTTCCCTTTGGCGGCTATCTTCCCAATGGGCAAAGCTGGTTTGGCTTGCAAACAAACAAATATGGAGACTCTTTCAAGTAGTTTGCTTAGCCTCTTGCTAGGGCACAAGGGTCCAGATATCAGAGAGGATTAAAAAATCAGGTCACATGTGTTGGGAACTAGAACAGAGGCAACGATTGCTTTTTAGATCTGTTTATAGATTTTTTTTTTTTTACCCTGGAAATAGCTTTCAAGTGCAGAAGGCACAGGAAATTTGGCACAAAAAGAAACTTTCTTATTTCTTTTCAGCAAATTGCTCATGGGTAGGTCCTTGGATATATGCTGAACCAAAGCCATCTGACAATGTGGGCTTTGGGTTTGACAAATAAATTGAAGTATAAAAAAGCATGCCATACTCTATATCACCTCTGATTCAACTAGGTTCAATTCAACAAACATGTATTTCTTTAATCTGTGGTAATGTTTATTTTTAAAATTTACATTATTTCATTAAATATTTCCCAATTGCATGTAAAAATGTTTAACATTAATTTTTTAAAAAATTTCAGTTCCAAATTCTCTCCTTCCCTCACGCCCCTCCCTCACCCATTGAGAAAGCAAAGTGTATATTAATTATATATATGAAGTCATGCAAAACATACTTCTTATATTAACCATGTTGCAAAAGAAAACACACAATGCACCAAAGAGAAATAAAGAAAGTTTAAAAAGTACGCTTCAGTCTTCACTCAGAGTTCACCAGTTCTCCCTCTGGAGGTAGACAACATTTTTCATCACAGATCCTTTGGAATTGTCTTGATCAGAGTAACAAGTCTTTACAGTTGATCATCCTTACAACATTGTTGTTACTGTGTACAATGTTGGTTGTTTTCACTTCATTCTGCATCAGTTCAAATAAGCCTTCCCAGCTTTTTCTGAAGCCATTCTGCTTGTTATTTTGTGTGGGACAATAGTATTTCAGCACAACTTATTTAGCCACCTCCCAATTGATGGGCATCAACTCAGTTTCCAACTTCTTGCCAACACAAAAAGTGCTACTATAAATATTTTTGTACAAACCAGCTCCTTTCCTTAAAAAAAAATTTCCTTGGGATACAGACCTAGAAGTGATATTTCTGGGTCAAAGGCTATACACAGTTTTATACCCCCTTGGGCATAGTTCCAAATTTCAACAAAGATCTTTTAAGCAACATTATATATAAGGGACTCTGGGCACTCGACACAGAATCTGAGGCTGAGATATAACAAAATGTGGAACGATTCCCTTCTGCTTGTGTTAATTTTGGTCTAACAATTAACACCAAGAAAACACAGGTGCTCCACCAGCTAGCACCACACCATCCATATGTGGAACCATCAGTTCCAACAAATGGAGAAGTTTTGAATGCTGTGTTTCAGTTCACTTACCTTTGAAGTATATTTTCTAGGGATGTACACATAGATAATGAGGCTGATGTACACATTGTCAGAGTCAGCTCAGTTTTGGAAAGGCTCTAAAGGAAAATGTGGGAGAGAAGAGGTATTAGATTGTCTACCTAACTGAAGGTTTATGGAGCCATTTTGCTGACCTCATTGTTGTATGCCTGTGAAACCTGGACAATTTACCAGCACCATGCCAGGAAACCAAATAGCTTCCTTTTGAATTCTTAGGAATTCTTCTTAGGAAGATTCTGAAGATCTCCTGGAAGGATAAGGTACCAGATATTGAGGTCCTTTCTTGAACTAAACTGCCAAGCACTCAGATTCTGTTGCAGACAGTGCAACTCTGATGACTTAACCACGTTGTCTGAAAGCCAAATGTGTGCTTTCCCAAGACTATTTTATGAAGAACTCATACAGGGCAAGTGTTCACATGGTGGTCAGAAGAAATGATAGAAGGACATTCTTAAGGTCTTTCTGAAGAACTTTGGAAGTGACTGTGTGACATGGGAGATGCCGACAAAGGACAGCCCAGCGTGGTGTGCCTGAATCAAAGAAGGTGCTGGGCTCTGTTGAGCAAAGCAGATTCAAAGTAACTCGAAAGAAAAATGATATGTGCAAATTTAGAGATATCTCTACTTCAAATGTTCATGTGGACTATTTGTGTCTGACCTGTGGTAGAGACTTCTGAGTTTGTATTGATCTGATCAGTTAAGTCAGACACACTGTACCTTTATCTCAAAATAGTGATGCCATTTTGGTCCTCTTTGAGAATGAAATACAGAAATCATCAGGAGTGTGTGTGCTCCCACCAAGATGAATGCTGATGAGGTCAAAGAAAAAATTTATGAAGCCTTGGAGACCTTCATCATCAATGCGCCAAAAGAGGACAAGTTTGGAATTTTGGGTGACTTTAATGATAAAGGAAGCACAAACTACAAGACATGGCCTTGGATACAAGTCCTTTGGAGGAATGGAGTTGGAAACAGCAGTAGCAATGGTTACTTACTACTGAAGACTTGTGTATCTCATGACCTCATCACCAACACTGTCTTCTGTTTACTTAAATGCAATAAAACTACATGGATGTACCCTTACATCAAATTGTTATTTAGTAGACTGTCATTGTAAGGAGAAGAGACAGATTGGATATGAGAGTGACAAAGGCAATGTGTGAAGCAGAGTGCTGGACTGGTCATAGAAGTAATGGTGCTATTGATTTGATGAACATTTCCAGAGGAAGAAATAGAAAACTATGAGTATGAGGCTGGAGTAGGATTGAAATCCATGAGCTGCAGGGAAGATGGGGAGATACTCAAACTGAATGGGAGATGACTGACTAGAATGTGAAGTATGGGACAATCAGGACAGCTCAGCCCCAGGACAAGCCAAGTAGTACAAAGGAGAAAACCAAAGTACTAAGAGAAATTTGAGGACCAATAGATAATTTTCATTTGAGGAATGGGGAGTGATGAGGGAAGGCTTCATGAAGGAAAAGGTACGTGAAATTGTTCATTAAAATAAAAGAGAGACATAAGTAGACTTAAAAGGGATATCCATTCCATGCATGGGAGACAGTGTGAGCAAAGGTATAGGGGATAAAAAAATCAACTCTTTGGTTGCAATGTAGAGTAAGTAAAGGAGAAATAGAGTGAGATGAGGAGAAAGGGCAAGATTTGAAAAAAGTGGTAGGGAACGTTGGATGCCAGTTTGGAGCTCTTTCTTTCTTCTATAGATAATATAGAGCTACTGAGGGTTCTTCAGTACAGAATGACACAATTAAAGAGCAGCACTGGGAAGATTACTTGGTCAGTACTTTAAGGATATCCTGGAAGCAGGAAAAACTAGTGGGAAGCTATTACATTAGAATAGGTGAGAAGAAACCCATATAAGCTACAGACTAACCATGGAGTGCCAATTTCCTGTTGCAAGTAGGTGGGAAGATTTCACTGAAAGCTAAAATGTCCTACTTCCAGGGTACATTATAATGAACAGATAATTTTTAGAGCTATAGAAGAGAATTGAAAGATCATTTATTGTAATTTCCTCTTTTGATAAAAAGGAAACTTAGAGGGGAAATGTCTTCCCCGTAGTCATGTTTCTTAGGATGGTGGTAGATTTGACTTAAATAATAAACATTGTGACATGTACTGACTCTGTGACCTTCAGCAAGTCATTTCCTACTGCTCTAGAAAACTCACTAAGGCTATAAGTTCCAATAAAGATGCCAGCCTACCATGGGAGAGGGAATTCCTCATCAAGAGCTCCATATGCCAATGAAATCTCAAGTTTAGTTCTTATTTTGAACCCAGTTCACTTTTACAGAAGGCTACGTAGATGGCAGAGGTCTTTCCCTCAGAACTCAAGGAAATTAGCAAAAAAAAATATTACTGTCATCTTGTTACAGATGTGGAAACTGAGGCTCAGGTTGGTGAAGTAATAGAACTAGAATTTAAACCTGAGACCTCCAACTTAATTTTTTTTTTCCTTACTAGGGTTATGATTTCAGGTGTGTAGGGAATTTCCAGTGAGAGAATTAGCCTCTCCTAATGCAGAGTAGCACTACAATTTGCAATCTTAGAGGGCTGCCTGGGGGCACTGACAGCTTAAGTGATCTTCCCATGGTCACGCAGCTACTATATGCCAGAATTAGGACTTGAACCCAGTTCTGCCTGACTCCCAGGCTAGCTCTTCATCCACTGTATCATTCTACCTTTTTAAACTCTTAAAGCCTTGGAAAATGCTTTCCTCAAAACCACCATGAGATAGTATAAATATCGCTTGTATTTGACAGATGTGGAAACTGACATTCCAACTGGTAAAATTATTTAGAAAGGGTGTTTACTGTGAAAATTTAAATAACAATTCACTCTGATTTTAAGTTTATGCTTTGGTTTAGTCCAAATTCCCTCTAGATGTCAAAAATTCTCTCAATTTTTTGCCTCCTAATTCCTGTTATGGACATAAAGCTCAACCTACAATGTTTTTCACTTCAAGCATCTGACTGCTCTTTATCCTTCCATTTTGAATTTGGGAAGTGTTTTAAGAAATAGCAAATACAGTGCAAAAGAAGGAGAGAAAGGGTAGTGAAATGGTTATAGTATAAGACTATTCAAACCTAGCCTCAGACACTTCTATTTGCCTCAATCATTTCCTCTGTAAGATGGGAATAATTATAGCAGCTCCCTCTCAGGGTTGCTTTGTGAATCAAATAAATCAGTATTTTTAAAGTGCTTTATAAACCTTAAAGCACTCTATCAATTTAACCAAATAGAGAGAAATGTTCATCTGATTGTTAGCAGGAGAGGTAGAACTAGAAGCCAGGACTCCTGGTTCCTCGTCACGTACCCTTTTCACTATGAAATGAGCATAGTAGGTGCACTATAAATCTGTGCTCATGACAGCAGTGATAACAATGGGAGAATGTGTATTGAGCTGGGAAAAAAATCTCACTTCAAAATTCCCCACATAGACCCACAGATGCTCCAAAGCTCAGCATTCACTTTGTCCTCCCAAAATAGAAATGATCACACATATGATCATTAAGGCATACAAAAGATTTGATCTATCTAGTGCACACATGGCAGGATGTTAGGGTGTGGGGGAGGTGCACAGCAGAAATTCTAAAATCTCAGGCAATGACAGCAGTTTCCACTTTAACCTCTTCAGCTCTGGTTGCTAAGCTACCATGACATACCACGGTACGTGCAAGGCAGATTTTTGGTCTCGGGCCTGACAGTTTGATTAATCCTCCTGGATGCAAAATCTGCACATTGAATGTTTAAAAATTACACACACACACACACATACACACAGAGCACCCCTTTATTGTCTATGATTTATACAATGTGTTTTATAATTAAACTGACACAGATGTAGGTGGAAATCTGAAGTCATTACCCAGCTTCAGGGGGTAGATGCGCCGTGCTATTTGACACTTCTCAAAGAATTGCCTTTTAAGAGCACACATTTTCCTTCCTGAGAGTAGGCATCTTTCCCCCTAATAAGTATACTTAACCCTGAACTCTGTGCCTTCCAGGTGTGGAAAAGCAGGACAAGTGTTGCATAAATATTTGTCATTTCTTTCCTTCCTCCTCAACATCTGATTCTTAGTGTGGAGTTCAAAGGTGCCCATATATATTGTTGCAAGTCTGCCAAAGGAGCCTTCCCTGTCAGCTAAGTCTATACAAAGATATGTCAGGGTCTGCTGTCTCAGCCAGGCTTAATGCCACATTTTAGAACCATGCACTGGATAGGAGTCAATGCAGAATAGTCCAAGAGCTAGAGAATCCAGGCTGGAATTTTGGCTTTGCTACTTATTGACCTATATGACCTCTTCCTTGAGTTTCGATTAACTCATCTTTAAAATGAGACAGCTGAGCTAATGATCCTCCAGAATTGCTTCCAGTTTCAGATCCTATGAAATTTCATATTTTCACATGTTTTGTAAGTAACATTTTATGATCTAAAAGAAAACCAACTGAACCAGTCAGTCAACAACATCTCCCCTGTGCCAGACACAAAGAGGTGCCAATGACACACTATGCCCATGTCACATAGCTGTCTATGGCTAGTGTCATCATTCTCATGATCATAATGTGCAAATGGTGTTACAA
The DNA here is from genome assembly GCA_028627135.1 of Pseudochirops cupreus. Taxonomy (NCBI): domain Eukaryota; kingdom Metazoa; phylum Chordata; class Mammalia; order Diprotodontia; family Pseudocheiridae; genus Pseudochirops; species Pseudochirops cupreus. Next base: position 106,045,773 of record CM053581.1, on the reverse strand, counting down.
GAGTTTGACGTCAAAAGACATAAGTTTGAATCCTGGCTAACACACACGTGGTGAAGAAATATTAAATTTTTGGGGGGGAGAGGGAGGCTCAGTTTACTCATCTGGACAAAGAGAGAGTTTCACCATTGTTGTCACCATCACCACCATTATCAGCATACATTTAATATTTTACAAAGTTTTTTTCCTTGCAATGAAAGGAATCAGGGAGTAGATAGGAGGCTTAGGAACCAGAAGACTGATTCAAATCTTCTTTCTTATGTATTCAATATATTCAAGTCACTTAACCTCTTAGTGTTCTGGGTAACTTTCTAAGATGATAAATTGAAGAGAAGTTGCTATCTGCATTGGTGGAGGAACTTTCCTCCCTAGGAGGTTTACACAAAAATAAAATCACAAATCCATAATCACTTTTTCTCCCCCCTCAAAACAACCTGGTGAAGTAGGTAGGGCAGACTTCATTATCCCCTTTTACAGATGAATAAATTGAATGTCAGGTGAAATGACTTGGCTGAGGTCAGACATGGGCTAATAGAAATTGTGTTATCTAGACTTGTCATGAAGAAATTGCTTTGTAGGCCTTCAAACACCTAAGAAATGTGATTATTAATAACAATAATAATGATGATGATGATGATAGAGTGTGCCAGATGGGAGTGGGCTGGGGAGGGATAGCATCCAGAAGCTCCAGTTGGCATTTGTGCCAAGATACAATAAGCATTGAGTACCTCCTCCATATTTCACTCCAGCAAATGCCAAAGTGAAATACTATAAAGAAGACCATTTCAGCACTCCCTGGGGATGCCATTTTATAGCCTTTCCCTTTGGAGTTAATATTCAAATTTCAGCAGGATAAACTCAGTAATTCATTATTCTAAGGGAAGGGGGAGGAAACCTGATGATTTTATATGTCATTGATTTAGGGCTATGATGGAAAGAGAAGCTCTCTGTACTCTTTTCTGTCTGCCAAGGACAATCAGAATGATAACATACTTTGGGCCCAAACAGATGCAAGTGAGATTTCCCTTCTCTTTCTTACCAGCCAGAGAACTGTGGTGTAGTGGAAAGAACACTGACCTTGGAATTCAGAGAGCTGGGTGAATCTGGAGGCCTCTCTCTGACACAACCCGTGAAGCTAACCAGATCTTAGCACAGTACTTGGAACACAGTAGGTGCTTTGTTGTTGTTTAGTTATTTTCAGTCATATCCAACTCCTTGTGACCCCATCTTGGGGTTTTCTTGGCAAAGATACTGGAGGGCTTTTCCATTTCCCTTTCCAGCTCATTTTACAGATGAGGAAACTGAGGCAAACAGAATTAAGTAACTTAGCCAGTGCCACAAGGTTAGTGTCTTTGGCTAGATTTGAACTAAGGTCTTCCTGACTCCAGACCCAGCATTCTAGCCACTGTACATACCACTCAGCTTTCTGACTGAAATAACCTTGGGGAAGACATTTCATCTCTGGCAACCTTATCTGGAAAATAGGAATTATAATAACTGAATTATCTTCCTCACAGGATGATTATGAGCAAAAGATTTTGTAATTTTTGAAACAGTTTTAAAATAGGCCTTTTCATTATCACTGCTACAGGAACATGTGAAGAATCTATTATTTTAACAGTCATTCAATCAATTAACCAACCAATATTTATTAAGCACCTAATTTTATTAAGTGTCAGCATTTCAGCTGTGGTTTATGGATATGATGGCAAAAAATGAAGTGGTCCTTGCCTTCAAGGAAATTCTACTTTATCGAGAGAAATAATAAGAGCATACATAGGGCCTTAGATTTAGAGTTAGAAGGGGCATTCAGAAGCTGTTTGGTTCAATTCCATCATTTTATAGATGAAGAAACTGAGGCTTAGAGAAATTAAGTAACTTGTCCAAGGTCTCATTGGTAGTCCATGTCAGAGGTGGGACTTAAATGTAAGTTTTTTAAAGTTCAGATTCAGCATACTCTCCACTGGAACTACCTTACCAAGTCTATCTGTCTGTGTGTCTATCCATATTTATAATATATTGACAAATATACATACAGATCTGTCTCTATCTCTATATAGATACACACGTGTACATATAACATATATGGATAAGCACATTTCTTTTTACATGGGTGTTAACATATTCATACATAAGTGCAAATTTACAGATTTCTAGATCTAGCCATCTAGCTAGCTACGAGAGACAAGAAAACGTATTGGGAGGACGTAACAAGTCACTTAACCCTACTTGCCTCAGTTTTCCCATCTGCAAAATGAGCTAGAGAAGGAAATGTCAAACCACTCCAGTATCTTCACCAAGAAAACACTAAATTGGGTCATGAGGAGCCTGACATGACTGAATAACAACAATAGGATGTTGTAATTCATCTGAACTTTGGAAGAAACTAGGGAAAAGCTGAAGAGGAGTGAGTGCATTAAGGTACATGGGGAACTCATTCCCTCTTGAGGAATTCACTCAACCAAACCAGATCCCATTTCATTTAAGTCTTAGTAGACATGTTTGAAGGAGTTGCTTTGTTGTTGTTCAGTGGTTCAGTCATATCTGACTCTTCATGACCCCTCATGAAGTTTTCTTGGCAAAAATACTGCAGTTGTGTCCCATTTCCTTCCCCATTGGATTAGACAAACAGAGGGTAAGTGACTCGCCTAGGGTGATACAGCTAGTGAGTATCTGAGGCAGGATTTAAACTCAGGTCTTCCTGACCCCAGGACTTTAAGGATTACATATGTTAAGTAACTTGCATACTGCTACTAAGTGTCTGAGATAGGAATCTAACACGGCTCTTCTTGATTCCAAGAGCAGCATTCTAACTCTTCCTCCTCCTGCCTCTATAACTGCTCCGAGTGCTATATTCTAGTTGCTAATTATTGAGATGGTATGCTCTGAGAGAAGCGGACCATTGATTATATAATCATAGGACCTTAAAATTTAGAGCTAGAAGGAGCCTTGATCATTGCTGATAAGCAGCTTTGAAATCATCCCATCCAACCCTCTGTTTTTCCAGAGGAGGTTACTGAAATCCAGAGAGAGGAAGTGAATGAAAATCATAGATGTTCAAGGAAGCATTTCTCATATCTTCAAGAGAAAAACCACCCTTCACAATGAAGAATTACATATGCATAAAGGATGCTTCTGAGCTTTCTCAGTTGCATTCACTTCTTTTTTTAAATGAAGGACCTAAATTATCTCTGAAGGTCTTAAATAAGGAATTTTTACTTAGTCAGTTTTCCTCTGAGACATGAGTAAAATCCTTGTAATTACTTTTTTTTTTCATGTTGGCCTCACCATATGCTAAATCTTGCGTGTGTGTGTGTGTGTGTGTGTGTGTGTGTGTGTGTGTGTGCGTGTGTGTGTGTTCTGAGCAAAGATTTTACTGGCATTTTCCAGTGTGAAAAGATCTTGGGGAAAAACCAACAGCCACACACTGTCTTCTCGGGTCTTGCCTACATTAAGTCTCATTTCCCCATATTTAAACAATACTCTAAAAAGATACAGATGGTATCCCTTTCCTTTGGATCTGTTCAGTCAGTAATTGCCCCAGTCACTTCTGTAGGAAGAAAATTCTACCACTAGAAATAGAAAAGTGCTTTAGAAAACAGCATCACTTTGGTGAACTCAATCTGGTTACACTTTGCCTCTCATTTTCTGCCTAGAGAAGTAAAGTACCCAAGTAAGTATCAGTTTTCCAGCAAAAATTTCATTCCTTTTTGGGCTTCACTCTAGACTCTCCAAACTTTTTCTCCACTGACATGTAGAAGCCTTCTCACTTTGGAAAATTGCTTCACCCCTAAGACTTTTCTCCTGATTGGTCAGTTGCTCATGGAGCCTCCATTTTAAGGAAAATTCCAAGAACAACCACACCTTTTTTCCTCTCTGGCTTCATTCCAGACTCTCCCAACTTCTTTCTCCACCATGACACAGCTCAGATATCCCCTCTTCTCCTACTCCCTCCCTTTAGTTTTTTTATTTTGATATGTTATCTTTCATCATTAGAATGTAAGCTCCTTGATGGCATGGATGGATTTCTTTTTTGTTTTGTTTTATTTTTCTTTTTATTTTTCAGTGCTTTTAACATAGTGCTTAGTGCATGGCAAGCACTAAACAATTGCTTGTTGCCTTGACTTGCCTTGACTTAGGTCACTATCTCTTAAGGATTCTATAGATAGGATTCAAGTGCAGGTATAGATTGGACTAGATTTGTGTTCAGTTGTTTCAGTCACTTCCAGATCTTCTCTACCCCATTTGTAGTTTTCTTGGCAAAGATTCTGAATTGGTTTGCCATTCCTTCTCCATTTCATTTTACAGATGAAGAAACAAGCAAACAGAGTGAAGTGACTTGCCCAGGGTCGCACATCTAGTAAGTGTCTAAGGCTGGATATTAACTCAGGTCTTTCTGACTCTCAGAGCTCTATTCACTGTACCTACCTGCCCCAGACTAGATTATGCCTATTTCAGTTACAAAGGTTTTTATTATTCCGTTCTTACTCTTAGCATGCATGAACCCTATTCAATAATGAACATGAGGACAAGTACAATTATGATAACTGATATTTACATAGTGATTGAAGGTTTTCAAACTCTCATTTGAGACTCACAACAGCAAAATTAAGTTGGTACTTATTAGTATCATTTCATAAATTAAGATTTAGAGCAGTGGTTCTCAATCTTCCTAATGCGACCCTTTAATACAGTTCCTCATGTTGTGGTGACCCCCAACCATAAAATTATTTTCATTGCTACTTCATAACTGTAATTTTACTACTGTTATGAATCGTAATGTAAATATCTGATATGCAGGATGTATTTTCACTACTACAAATTGAACATAATCCACAGGTTGAGAACCGCTGGTTTAGAGAGATTTAGTGGCTTGCCCATGGTCATACAGGTGGTAAATATTAGAGGTGGGACTCAAACCCTTAGGTCTTCTTGATTACAGTCCTGCACTCTAAACATTACCACCTGCTCCCTCAATTCCAACCCTTAGTTTCTCTGGTGTCCTTCCAGACTATCTGCAAATATCACCTTTGGCAGGCCTTTCCTAGTTCTCCTCCACCTCCCCACACATTCTGTCCTAGGTGCATATATTTTATATAAACCTTAATTATTTGCACGTTGTCTTATGCATAAGAATGTCAGCTCTTGGAGCGTAGGGACTGTTTCCTTTCTTTGTCTTCCCAGTACAGTACTTGACACATAGTAAACACTTAGTAAATGCTGACTGACTATGCCTAAAAATCATCCCTGATGATTCTATATGAACCATAAACATGGAGGTCTTCCTGATTATTAAAGGGACAGCCCATGTGACAAACACACAGGCTCATCATAGGATGCATGGCCACAACCTCCAATCCACGCGGCCCTACTCCACTCCATGTCTTACTTTTCCCCCTTCCCAGTTGTTAAGGTAAGAAAATATTTTGTCTCTCAAATTATCATCCTGTTGTTTCATTAAATGAATTCATTAACATCCTATGGTTTTCACAAATATGCCCAGCCTTTTCCTCTCTAGATAACTGAATTGATCTAATGAATAGAGCATTCATTTAATAATGTTCTCCCTGAACCCCTTTCCTAGATTCTGCTGTGGCACTTATATGTGTATATATATATATATATATATATACATACATATATATGTGTATATATATATATATATATATACACACACTTATATTCCCCCCCTCCTTCCCATGTGGTAGTGCCCAGGCACTAATTGGTTCCCTGCCTATGATCTTATTTCAGGTAACAAAACATAGTAAAGGATATGAAACATTCCCACTAGGCTTTAGACTTTTTCCCAAATGGAACAGCAGAGGAATGACCCACCCCAAGGGTTTAACTCATCACCAGATCATGGAATGCCAAGAAGACATATGCAATGCCTACGTACTGTTCTGCCTCTTGTCAGCTCATACACTATGGCTGATACATTCGCTTTTGAATAGATACATAAGCATAAATTACTTTATAGACTAAGCAAATGATTGATTGTCCTCTGAAATTATAGTTAAGACAGAAAAAAGTAATTGTGTGTGTGTGTGTGTGTGTGTGTGTGTGTGTGTGTATTGATAAATTCTTCCCCGGAAGATACACTTGAAGAAGTATAGATAGACAAGATAAAGTGAGAAAGAGACAGATGGACATACAGACAGATAGATACAGACGCAGATATCATTTGCCATGAGCAAGACAGGTGTTATTATCATCATTTTAAATATGAAGAAACTGAGGCAAACAGAGATTAAGTACCTTGTCCAGTGTCATACACCTAGTAAGCATCTGGGTTCAGATTTGAACTAAGGTTCATCTTTTGGATTTGGAAATTTTCTCTGGTTGTCTCCTATTTCTGGAATGCCCTCCCTCTTCTGGTCCATTTGCCGACATCCCTTTAAGTTCCAACTAAAACTATTTTTTTCCTGGAAGCTTTCTCCACCTCCTCTTAATTCTAGTGCCTTCCTTCTGTTAATTACACCCTATTTATCTTGTATATATCTTGTACTTATTTGATCTCATGTTTTCTCCCCCATTGGGCTATAATTTCCTGGAGGCCAGGGACCATCTTTTACCTCTTTTTGCATCCCCTGCACTTAGCACAGTATTTGGCACAGAATAAGGCCTTAATAAATGTTTATTGCTTGATTGACTCCAGCCCTGGCACTCTATCCACTGAGTCACATAGCTGTGAGGTAATATTTCTCCTGTCTCCAGACTTTTTCTCAGGTTGTCCTCTCATGAATGGAATGCACCCCATCCTCATCTCTAATTCTTGAAATCCCTCACTTCCTTCAAAGCTCAGTTGAAATACCAGTTCCTATAAGAGTACTTTCTGATCCCTGTAGTGGTCAGTCCCTGTCCTTCCCTCTTCCCCTTTTCCCCCTCCACCTCCGTTACCTGATTACCACCTGGAAACTCTTGGGAGGAGGGGCTGTTTCAGTTTTGCTGGTGTATCCATAGCAACTAGCACAGTATCTGGAACTTGGCAAGTATTTATTAAATGCTTATTAAATGGTGAATACATTGGTTATTTGCTAAGTCTACTGAGATAACTACTATAGATATGTTTAGGGTAGGGGTCCCTAACGGTGATTCAGGATATATTTACTTGTAAATCTCCAAGTCATATCAGGGCTTTGAGGCTCTAAAGGGCTTTAGTTATCCTCTATTTCCAACCTCCTCATTTAATAGATGAAAAAAACAGAAGTCTCAACACCATCTTCCACACTCTGGTTTCTTAGAATTCTAAGCAGGGAATGGAGTATAGTAGATAATTTGCCCCCTCACCCTCCAACACACACACATATCTGTGCTTCAAATGCCACCCTTACTCATTCATCCTTTCTCCATTTTCTACTGAGCTAAAAGTTGCAGAGAATGGCAAGTAGCTCTTCCTGACAAAATTCACCCTTCTTTAAAAGTATGCCTCTGTAGGATCTTATACACTTATCCTTATGCCTTTTCCTTCAACTCTTTCTCCAATGCCTAATTACAATCCTCAAAAGATTTCCTAATGGGAATATAAACTCTGATGGATCCTGCCAAGCTGGAATGGTTTTGAGCATGCTCCTGTTAATGCCCTCTGTGTTGGTCATCTACAAGTTAGCCTAGAAAAATATAGAGGCTCAACACTGGGAACCTGGAGCCACAGTAATTTAGCCTAGCAAGGCGTGGAGGGTCTGCAATTTGTAACCCTAGTAGTAATATCCAGAACAATAAAATTATGAACCCTTAAAGTATCATCCAACCCATAAAAATTAATTCAACAAACATTTGCTAAACTTCTCACCATATGCAGAGCTCTCTATAATAGGAACTAGCAGCAAAGTGGTACAGTGGATAGAGCACTGGGCTTGGAATCAGAAAGATTTACCTTCATGAATTCAAATCTGACCTCAGACACTTACTAGCTGTAGGATTCTGGGTGAGTCCCTTAATACTGTTTACCTCAGTTTCCTCATCTGTAAAATGATCTGGAGAAGAAAACAGAAAAACACACTGGTATCTTGGCCAAGAAAAGCCCAACTGGGGTCACAAAGGGTCGAATATGACTGAAATTACTCAAAAACAATAGTACGAACTAGATTGATACAAATGTTAGTCAAGACATAGTCCTTGGATGCAATCATTTGTGAATATTCATTCATTTATATCATCTCCACTCCTTAGAAACCCTAGCTTTATTCAAATCTCAGCTCACAAACCTTATAAATGAAGCCTTTGCTGTACCTTGGCTTCTATAACCTCCTGTCTCTCCCTTGCCCAATTCCATGAGTAGCAGAGGCACAAAGGTACATGGGGGGAGGTTTGCTACATTTATATTCACTTTTTATGTATATAGAGAGCATCCAAATAATCTAGGCTCCTTTTTCAAAGCTAAAATCCCCTAAGACTTTAGAGATATCTAGTATTTATTTATGTTCACATTAAGTCTCCCTGTCTGACTCCTGCACACCCTGTATGCACATTTAACCTCCTTGAAAACAGTAAATGTTTCATTTTTGTCTTTGTATTCCCATCACCTTGTAGAGTACCTGACACATAGTAGGTTTTTAGTTCATACTTGTTGAGTGTTTCTTAGAATTTATGATCTAGTGCAAGTTAATCAAGTATAGTAAAAATAAACTCAGCATTTATATAGTGCTTACAATTTACATTTCTCTGCATTATCACCTCTGATCTGCAGTGTCCCAGTGAAATCAGTATTGGCAGTATTATTATGCTCATTTTGTATATAAAGGAAGGGAACAGGAGAATAATTAAGTTAGGTCATACAGCTAGGGACTGCCAGAGTTGGGACATAATCTCAGGTCTTCTGGACCCCAATCTTTTTCCATTACATTTACTCCACTCCCTGCAATATCACAAGGCTCTAAAGGTGAATGGAAAGATGGCTGTTACTAGAATAACAGCAGGGTAGGAAAGGTAAGCACAAAGCAGGAATTATAGCCATCCCCTTTAACTCCATATCTCACAGAAGAGAAAATGTAAGGATAACATAGAGGTTAGCCTTGAAAATAAGATTGCTTTTTTGGGCTAGTGGATATGAGTTGAAGTTAAAAGAGTCCTTCAGCCTAGTTGAAATCATGTCATTTGAGTAGAAGTCAGAAATTTTTGTGCCTGTTCAATTTACTGGATGAAATCTAATCAAACTCAACTATCCTTTTATGCATATCCATTTATCCATCCAACTACAGAAACAGATTTACATGTCAAAGGCTAGGGAAAGAGACAAAAAATGCCACTAAATGACAAACACAGACTATCTTTCTTAATATTGTTCCCCTTTTGGCCAAGAAACAAAATTAGATTAGATGAAGCAGTGTGATGTCCTTGAATACACACTATTTAGAGTTGGAGGATATCTAGGTTTGAATCTTGCTTCTATCACTTGCTACCTGTGTGATTGTAGATAAGTCATTTGCCATCTCTGAGTCTGTTTCCTTGTCTGGAAAGTGATGGTGTGGTGCAAGACATTCTCTAATTTCTCTTCCAGTTCTAAAAATCTATTAAAGAATCATTCTCATCATTAGAATAATAATAACAAGGTTACAGTGCTTCAAGGTTGGTGAAGCATTTACCTGTGTTATTTCATTTTTACTTGTATGTATATATTATCTCACATAAAAGAATATGAAGCTGTTGCAAAATAATATAATAGTTATATAACGTGGTATAATATATCATATAATAATGATGATGATGACAATGATAGCTGACATATATATGGCAGTATATTTTTACAAAATATATACATTATCTTATTTGATCCTCCCAACAACCCTGTGGATCAGGTGTTATTGTTATGCCCATTTTCCTGATGAGAAAACTGGAATCATAGAGTTTTGCTGACTTACCCAGGATCACAAGGCTAATGAGTATCTAAGGAAGGAATCAAACTCAAGTCTTCCTTGTTCCAAGTTCAGTATGTTATCTAATGGCCTTGGAAATAGGAAGTTGCAGGTTCCAGACCTTCCTTTGACACATCCTACCTTTATCAACAATTCATGCAATCTCTCAGTATTCCAGGCAACTCTCAGACTCTTCATAGAGGAACTGCTTTAGTGAAATTCCTTATACTAATGATATTAAAGTTCCAAACAAAGAATTCTTGCCAAAAAGAAGATGGTTATTGAGTATACCAACAGCCTATAGAGTTGTCATCGTATTGGCTGGTCAGAAGAGGTATAGTTCACAATGGGCCAGAGATAGGTACATAAGAGATGGAAACATGTAACTGAATAAGTCAAACCATGGCAGGAAGAAAATTGGCCTTAGAATAACAAGATCGCAGTTCAAGTCCCAGCTCTACCAGCAACTGGCTGTGTGACCTTAAGCAAAACACTTTGATTCCCAGTGCCTTAGTATCTGTAAAATGAAGGGGTTGGCTTATTGATCTTTAAATCACTTCCAGCATTTATTATGGATCCAGGAGAGAGTCGATAGAAGAGCCTGTAAAAGCAATACCATCTCTCCAAGAGGGCAAGATACAGAAAGTTGTTAAAAACACAAGGTATGGCCCCCCTAATCCTAACTCGGAATAACTCTTCGATGACACAGCATGAAGCAGCTGACAGCTACCATTTTAGGTGAAGAAAAGCAAGTTTGTTCCCTTGCATAAATATGTTGTTAACAGCTTGCTAATAGGTAAGATCCATAAGCCTCGAAATTAATTATGAAAGTTCTCTGTGCTGCCTGATCCACTGCTGCTTTTTTTTTCCCAGGGTTTGTTGTTTGTTTTTAAATTAAATCCCTGGTGCTAATTTTCTGGTAAGGTCTTTCAAAGTCTTTGTTTATAACCTTGAGCTTTCTGGCAAGCTGTTCCTCCATTGCTCCCAGTATGGAAAAACAGAGCTCAGCTGCTAGGCCCCTGAGAATTTTACTCTCTTATAGTCAGGGTATCTCTTGCATTTTTGCACATAGTTTGACGATTTATGTTGCATTAGTAGTTCATGATTCATGAATGAGAAGAGGACAGATGATAGAGGGGAGTCTAAGCAGTTTGGTGGGTAGAATCAAGAAGGCCTAGCAGGAGGTACTCAGAATACAGTCAAAGGTATGTTAACATTCAGGGGCAAGTGAGAATAGAGTAAATCCAACTAGTGGAGCAATCAGGAGTTCAGGACAAAGACTAGGTCAGTCCCTTTGCTATCATGATGTGGGAAGAGTCCTTCACTTGGAGTCAGCAGTTTTGAGTTCAAATGCTGGCTCTGAATCTCATGTGTCATGCTTTCTAATTATGTGACCCTGGATGAAATATTTTACTTCCAAAACCTTCAGTTTCCTCATTTGTAAAATGCAGATAATAATACCTCTACTGCATACTTTATAGGTGTATTAAGAGAAAAGTGCTTTAAAAAATAGGAAAAGGATTTGAAAATGCTTTATATGCTTTAAATGCTATATAAATATGAATTGCTTTTACTGGATTGGAAGTTCCATAGGGCAGTAAAACATAAAATGAAATAGTTTATGAAGAATTATAAATGAATGTTACATGGAGGACAAGAAAGAAGTATGTGGTGAGTGTGAGCAAGCTACAACATGTAACCAGCAAGGAACTTCAAAGAAGGGGGGTAAAGAGGTAATCTATTAAGTACAGCATACTAAGAAGGGATTGGGGATGTAGAACCACTATGGCAGAATAAAGCCAGGGACTCAGTTGAACTTTCCCAAACTCCCTTCCAAGTAACTTCACAATAATGCCTCAAAATGAATTCTGGAGTGGCAGAACCAATAAAAGGATGAGTGAAAAAGTTTTCCAGCCCAAGACATCTTAAAAGGTAAGCAGGAAAGGTCTGTCTTGCTGGGATGAGAGTGGAGCATGTCCCAGGTAAAGTCATGCATACAAAGACAGTATCAGGCCTTGGGTGTACCTGAATTAGGGGCAGCAAGGGCTCCTGGAGCTCTCAGACCACAGAGGATAAGGATGTCAGACAACTGATCAGAAGGAGATTACAAGGCCCTCTTTGCTGACACGAGGAACAGTTCTTTGTTTCATTGCCCATTGTGGTCCTGAGTTACAGTCTCAGGGTTGGAGGAGGACTAGCAAGAGTGAGGACCCTGGTCAGTTCCAGCACAGGAAAAGAAAAAAACAAAAAAACTTGTGGTCATTCACACATCATAGTATAAGCTGGAAAAGCAGTCACCACACCTCTCCTTAGATCATACCACCTTGAAAGTACTGAAAACTTACTTACCCCAGAACTAACTCTGAAAAAAGCAGCATGAAAGACCTGAACCTTGGGAAAACGCCCCCTCTACCCTGGGATCAGAGTCTAACTTTAACATAAAGTGAAAAGACAAGAAATAGGTTAGAAAATGAGCAAACATCAATTAAAAAAAAAAAGGATATGACCACAGAAATTTACTATGATGACAGGGAAGAGTAAAACACCAACTCAGAAGAAGACAACAATGTTAAAACAGCTATGTCCAAAGCCTCAAAGACAAATGTGAATTGAATTTAGGCTCCAAAAAGAATTCCTGGAAGAGAAGTAAAGGAATAATTAGCAAAAGAAAGGAGCTATGAAAGAAAATCATGAAAAAAAGTCAATAGCCTGTTAAAGGAGGAATAAAAAAATACCGGAGAAAATACCTTTAAAAACAGAATAGGCCAAATGGCAAAAGAGGCACAAAAATGCCCTGAAGAAAATGTCTTAAAACAAAGAATTGGACATTTTTTTTAATGTACAAAAATTTATTCAACAACTCCTTAAAAAGTAGAATAGGCTAAATGCAAAAGGAGGTACAGAAGTTCACTGAAGAAAATAACGCCTTAAAAGTTAGAATTGTGCAAGTAGTAGTTAATGATACCATGAGACATCAAGAAACAATATGAAAAAATCAAAAGAATGAAAAAGTAATGAAATTTACTAACTTTGGTTTGGGTTTAAGGAGGGAATAACATACTCTGTTAAGAATAAAAATCTATTGTGCCCTACAGGCACTAGGAGGGATAAGGGGGGAGGGGTATAACAAGGGGGAGAGTGGTCAATAGGGAGGGAAAGAGTAGCAAGGGGATAGGTTTGGTAAAGAGGGGGGACACAGGGAGGGTTGACTTAGGGAGGCGGTGATCAAAAGGAAAACTCTTAAGGAGGGGAAGGGAGAAGGAAGACACAAAGGTATAAATAGGGGAGGGAATAAAATGGAGGGAAAGTCACAGATAGTAATCATAACTGTGAATGTAAATGGGATGAATTCCCATATAAAACAGAGGCAGATAGCAGAATGGATTAAAAACCACAATCCTACAAT